>OX387240.1:228928708-229532344 GCA_947561735.1 Cenchrus americanus
TTCATCATCGGTCAAATTGTTGAACAATCTTGAGGTGGAGGGAAGCTTCTTGATAGCCACGGTTGCCACTTTCTTCCCTTCCTCTTCACTAGAGCTTTCATCCCGGAGTTCCATTCATGACCAATGTGGGCTTCACCACCATAGTGTCTTCTCTTGTAATGTGGCTTTTGATCTTTCTTGTAGCTCCCTTTACCCTTGTCATTTCTGTTTTCTTTCTTCTCATTAGGGCAGTCAGCAATAAAGTGCTCGGTACTCCCACAATTGTAACAAGTTCTCTTTTTCTTGCTAGGAAACTTCCTCTTAGCAAACTTGTACCCTTGCTTCTTCAACCCTCTCTTGTAGGTCTTCATGAACAAGGCCATGTCCCCAATCTCAACATGACAACCTTCATCTTCATCTTCACTTGAATCACTTGTGGAGCTCACTACTTCCACCCTATTGGACTTTGACTTGAGAGGCTTGGAAGAAGTGGTGTGCTTGGATGAGGATGAGGGTTTGCTTGACTTGTGAGAGTGGAGAGCCACCTCTTTAACCTTCAAGTTGTTTAACTTAGCCTCCAACTCCCCAATCTTCTTTCTATGTTGAATTTCCTTGTCCATGAGCTCATGTGTGAGAATTCTTCCAAGAACATCATTTGGAGAAAGTTCCTCAAACCTTTTCTTCTCTCTAATCAAGGTGACTAGAGTAGGATTCCTTGGTGCAAAGGCTTCCAACATTACTTTCACTACAAAGTGGTCATCTAACTCATCACCACCTAGACCTCTTATCTTTCCAACAATAACCATCATCCTATCAAACATCTCTTGTGGCCCCTCTCCATCAAAGATAGTAAATCTATTGAGCTCGGCCATCAATATATTGATCTTGGATTTCTTGACCTTGTCAACACCCTCATGTGCAATGTGGAGAATGTCCCAAATCTCCTTGGCAATCTCAAGTCCACTAACACGGTTATACTCTTGAGCATTCAAGGCACTAAGGAGGATGCTTGTAGCTTGACCATTCCTTCTTATGTTGCGTCGGTCAATTGGAGTGAGGTTCCTAAAATCTTTGGGATCTTCAAAACCTACACACACAATATTCCACAATTCCAAGCTTAAGCCAATTAAATAAGCTTTCATCATATGCTTCCATTTGGCAAAATTAGTCCCATCGAATTGGGGTAATTTGCCAAGGGGAATAGTCACTTCATCCTTGGATTTGACATCCAAAGAATCATAGTTAAAGGATATGCTTTTGTAGTCGTTCTTTGCTTTAGACTTTGACTTTGGCTTGATTGTTCGCTTGGGAATTCTTGTGCCGTAGTACTCATCATCATCATCTCCATTCTCACTAGATGAGGACGACGATGAGGATGATGAGGATGGTGATGGAGATGGTGAAGGTGTTCTTTTTCTTCTCTTCTTCTCTTCTTTCTTTCTCCTCTTCTTCTTTTCTTGCTTGCTGTCTTCTTTCTTCTTTTCTTCTTCTTCTTTCTTCTTGTTCTCTTTCTTGCTTTTCTTGCTTCCTTCCTTGGAGCCTTCCTTCACAGCCTTTTTAAGCTTTTCAAACTTCTCTTGAGCTGATGTATCGCCCACTTCCGAGGCATCACTTTCGGCCTCGCTTGGTATGTCTTCAAACTCCTCTTCTTCGTGCTTGTCATCATCACTTGCCATATCCTCACACGGTTAGGTGTTTACGAGGATGACCTGCTCTGATACCAATTGAAAGGATCGAGGCAATGTGGCCTAGAGGGGGGGTGAATAGGCCTGCACACGAATTTAAACTTTTTCTCGCGAAAACAGGTGTCAGACCTCGGAACCTCCGAGATTATTCTCGGAACCTCCGAACGAGGCAGCCTCCGAGAATAAACTCGAACTTCCGACAACCGTTAGAACGGAGCACAATTAACAAGAACCGCAAGAAACTTGATGGAAACCGGATCTACTAAATTCTAAGAGGTACTTAGGACCTAGCAAGAAGATTTCTAAGCAAAGTACAAGCTAGCTAGGTACCACAAAGTAGATCGGGAGCAAACCCTAATAGATCTAGTCAAGCACAAGCATGAACAAGTAAGCAAATGAGAACACGCATGAGACAAAGATTTATCCCGTGGTTCAGCTCGCCACAAAGGCTTGCTTACGTCCACGTTGTTGAGGAGGCCACCAAAGGCTCGGACCACAAAGGTCAACTCCTCTCTCACACCTATCACTTTGGGTAATAGGTGGAGGCTTTCCACTAGAATCACAAGGGGTAATACAAACACCTTGGAGCTTCCACAAATCGGTTTGGAGAGCTTCCAAGAACCTCTATCCGTCTAGGAGCAAGGCTCCAAGAGTAATAGATCCACCAAGCTTGCTAGGGTTCTTCCAAGTGCTCAAGTTTCAAGGGAGAAGAGATTGGCTCACTAACTCACTTCAAGAAAACCACTCTCAATCAATGCTAGGCAAGGATTTTGAAGAGAGTAGGTTGGGAGTGAATGCTAGGTGAGAGAAAACAAGAGGAACGGCGTTCGAGCTAGAGGAGGAAGAAGATAACCGTTGGGGGACCGTGGGGTATAAATACCCCCGCATCCGAACAAGAAACGGTCATATTCCGAGTTCGGAACCTCCGAGAAAAATCTCGAACCTCCGACTTTTGAAAACTCTGCAGCGTAGCCCGTACGGTCGGAACCTCCGAGAAAATCTTCGGAACCTCCGAACAAACAAACGACGGAAGCAGGCAAACCGCAGGTTACTTCCCTTGGGGTGAGGATTAAGGTTTAGGAAAGATGGATCATAAGCACTTGAAAACCACCCTAACTCACCATTAGTATCCCTCTTGATAGTACGGATTGTCCTATACTCAAATTCAAAAGATAAAATAAATAAACTCCTTCAAGTAGCATAGGCAATCTTCTTTGTAACAAGTTGAGGGGTCTCCAATCAATCTTTTGCACCTGTGATAATAACTTTATGCTGCACAACAAACTCAAAGGCTCATTAGCTCTTTAATTGTGTGGTCAACATCACCAAAACCCTCATAGGGCTTGATTGCACTTACAAGGCTCCGCCTCGCTCGAAGGCACACACCTCCCTCGGGCGGGTTCCGTCCCGATTCGAGGGAGTGCGCTCCCCTCGAGCAGGCTCCGCCTCGCTCGAGGGTCCGCACCGCCCTCGAGCGGGCTCCGCCTCGCTCGATGGCGCTCCGCACGCTCACGCCCGTTCCCGTACGCGGGTACGGGCATTTAATGTTCTGACAACGGCGGGGCGGCGCCATCATGCGCCTGGGACTCGCGCCCCGGTTCTGTTGCACCAACTCCCTAGGAGGGAACCCATCCCCGCCACTGTGGGGGACTGTGCGACGTGGCCGGTGCCAGTCCCGTGACGCCGCGCCGCCTACTTCGGTACGGCTAACGCGCCGAGCCCTCGAAGGGGGGCCGGCCGCACCCTCGATTTGCTTTCCCATGACCTTGCAGGGTTAGGTCGCAGTGTTAGGCCGGCGGGGCACCATCCCTACCACTGTTAACGACGTGGCGGCCTCCCCCGCGCGTACAACCCCACGCCGGGCACTGTGGTAACAGCTCCGGCGCTGTGAAGCGTGCGGGAACGGGACGCCGCCATGCCCGCCACTGTATCCTGTACGGATCGACGTCAGCAACCCCCTCGAGCTCGCTTGGGGACATCACGGCCGTCCGCTGCACTCCTACCCTCGAGGCTACCATTGTTCGGGTACAAGATACGCCATGATGGCCAGATCGCGGCAAGGACCGTCAAGGCGGCTGCCTACTCTACAGCACAGCACACCACGCTTCCCCATGTAGCAAAATAGTGCGGCATACATGTAATTCGCTCTCTCCTTGGCCTATAAAAGGAAGACGAACTCCCTCGCCGCAGGGGACAAGATACAAGACAGAGAACACGGAGCAGAACAACAACACACAACACACCACGTATTTGCCTTCCAATTCTCCCACAATATCTTCAGCCACTTCACCAGGGACTTGGAGGCCACGCTTCCTCTCCCGCCTTGCTTGTAGCAGCCCCACTACAGGCCCCTCTGGTGCTGAGCAATATAGTGCCTCGAGCACACCACTGCTGGACGTACGGCCCTCGGCCGGAACCAGGATAAACCTTGTGTTCCTGATTGCTTAGCATCGACCATTGAGGGATAGACCTTGACGCTTATCACTGGTTAGTGTCGGGACCACATTCCGCACCGACAGCGTGCGACGTGGAGGTGGTATGAGAGTGGACGGCATAGTGTCGTGGAGTTGACACCGGTCTTCCCGCACAGCTCCCGCACAGCGTCGGGGATGGCCGCACAGCGCGAGTTGGTGGAACAACGTCGGGATATGATTCCCAGGCGGTGTCAGAGGGCCGGCGTGGCGGGGATCCGCCTTTGACCCGGACGCCCACGGCGTGCCAGAGCATTTAATGCCCCGGTCGGGGGAGTAGGTGTGGTGTCGTGGGCCTTGGGCGGCCTCGAGCGAGGTGAAGACTCGCCAGAGGGGGCGTTAGGCCCTGGAGCGAGGCGGAGACTCGCCTGAGGGGGCGTTAGGCCCTCGAGCGAGGCGGAGACTCCGCGGGACGGCGCCCGGTCCTCGAGCAAGACGGGGATTCGTCCGAGGGGTACCGCTGCCAACCGTTTGGTGGATCGTTGAGGTTTCTTGGGTCGTGGGCCCTTCTTTGTTATGGGTCGCGGCCACGCAGAGCGTGTTTTGCGATTCGCGGGTTTGTTTGTTTGTGTTTTATTAATTTTCTGAAAGGGGTGTTTTCTCCGGTTATTAGGGGACCGTTGTGGCTGTCCCCGACACAATTCTTGATTGCATCAGTTGCTCATTATAGTAATGATAAACGTACTAGAATCTGAGCTAGAATATTGAAAGTAAGCATCCATGATCCTAGTTGCTTTTTGGCAAAACAAACCCACTAGCTAAAAGCCTTACATGTCTAGAGGTAACTTTTGCCGGGTAAGTCTTGCTGAGTATTAGTATACTCAGCCTTGTTATAATTGTTGCTTTCAGGTGAAGTTGTTTGGCCTGGAGAGATTCCACACGGCTGGGAGCTGGATTGGTGGATGACGCCGAGTGATGGCATCACGGATGGTCTCCTGTGATGTTTCATCGTATCGCTAGTAGTATTTCCGTTGTTTTAAAACTCTGAAACCTTTTACTTATCATGTCATGAACCATGGTTTGTAATAATAAAACCCCTAAGGTTGAATTTGGATTTAATTTGTGTAATGCACTCTGGACTCTCCTTCGTGGGAGTTTTAATGCATACGTTCGATCCTCTCTGTGTGTTTCAAGTGATCTACCGGGCGTTAACCTGGCAACACTCAACGGGATAATTCTTTATTATCACTTAATGACCAAATGGAGTAGTTTAGGCGATAGTACGAAATGATTTCAGATGGGGTTGTCATAGACGTCGATGACGCTTACACCCAGATGGAAGACCGCGTGATGCGTCGGTTGAAGGAGGGTCGATGGAGCTGAGGAAGAACACACCGAGCGACCAAAGAGTAGATAAATAGTCACCATCAGAGGTAGAAGATGAAGCTCGAGGTCGAATCCTAGGTGTAGGCGAGGACGTCGGGTCGATACCAGATGTACTATTGCCTGGTTGTACTGAATCTACAGTAGAGTTGGCTGCAAGGCAGAGGTGGAGACGGAGGCTAGTTGTGGATGTGGGCCAACACAAATTTGGAGAGATGGAGGGGGAGAACGGGAGATCCGCGCGGCGAGGGAGGGGGCAAGAGGGGTGAGGAAGTGGATATATTTTATTCATACTAAACTGAACGTTGATAATGATGGCGACGAGGAGACAGTGAGGACAGCGACGACGACGACAGCGCTACAACCCGCACATCACTTACCACGAGGGGCGAAAGCCATACAAGGGGTGTTTGGTAGACTGCACTAGCTCTTAGCTAGGCTAACTCTAAACCAGGTCAGCCTTGACCAGGCTAAACCAATGCAAAATGCTCGTGTTGGGTAGGATGGCTAGAGATAGTCTTGGTTGTAGGTGCTCGTGTTTGGTAGACTACATAATATGATAAGACGACCTTGTGTTGGCTAGAGGTGAAGTTACCACTCATTCCCTCTCTCTTATCTCCTCTTCCCCTCTGTCCCCATTTTCACCTCTGCGATCACCAGCGCCAGTGGGAGAAGAGGACTCCGGTGCCTCCTTGTGTTGCTCCTTCGGGATCAATCCTGCTCCAAGCCCCATCATCCGCGTGGCCATGGCGGGTGGCCGAGCAGCCGCAGATCTTGGGCGGTGGGGCTGACGGGATCTTGGGCCAGCCCCTGCTTCGTCTCTCTAGTTACTGTCCCCAAGGACGGCGACGAGCTCGAGTTTGAACGCGACGACTTGGTAGTGATGGCGAACCAATGATCGAGCTCCTCTCACGGGCGTAGGGCTTGTCGCCGCCGGAGCAGGGGAGGTCGTGGATGGCACGACGACGGGCTGCTCTCCTTCCTGTGCCTCCTTCTCCACCGACTCCTCCCGCCTCGCCCCACTCCACCTCAAGCGCGCTGGCGCCCGCGACAGTTGTGCCTCTTCTCGACCTCGAGCTCGGGGTGGTGGCGGCGCGGGCTTCGATCTACCGCGGCGGCGTGAGGACCAGGGTCGCGGTGGTGCGTAGGCGGCGCAACGACAGTGAGGAGCTCGGTGGACGGGCCTTGGTGCGGCGGCGGACTCCGGCGGTGGGTGCGCCACCATGCAGGCTTCCATCGCGGTTGGTGAGGCTGCTTACTGGAAACACTTTCTTACTGTGTTTCCAGGAAGCCTGGCTACCACCTCTCTTTTGCAGTACCGGAGCCAGGCTTAGGTGTTATGCATGCCTCCAAACACGTGCATGTTGTATTACTGGAGCCTACACAGGGGCTATGGAGTCTACGAAATACGAGTAGTTTGCATCAAAGAAGAAAAATTGCTAGAAAAAGGTAAAATATATAGTACTCGATCTATCTAATGGGGCTCCTTATCCCTCTCGCCGCCGGCATAGGCGCCGGAGCGGAGGAACTAGGAAGGGAGGGGTTTGAGGTGAAACGGCGTGGAGTCAGGAGCAAGAGGAGAAGGAAACTTCTAGGAGAAGGAAAGATCGCTCCAAATCTATGAGCTTTAAGGTGCACATGTCAAGTAGCAAGAAATGAAAAATAAAGAATTAGATGAAATATAATATTACCTCGAGCCTATTGATCTTTCTCTAAATAAACCAGCTCGAACACGACTAGTAGAGTCCAAATCAGACCCATATTCTACTCCCTCCGTCCCCAAAACACGGTCGTCTTAGCTCCAGATGCTAGTCCCCAAAAGATCGTCGTTTTAGGCCTAGCTAGCCTTGTGTCCTGCCATCCTCTTGTTATTTAATTTCATCTAGGCGTACCATCTCTCCTCTCACACTCTAGTTATTTAATTTTATCTCTACTCTTTAGTTCTCCCATCATTACTTGCATAGGGGTGTTTGTGACATTTACTATTTACTGCCGGCGACCATCAATTCGGGACGGAGGGAGTACACAAGTAACTTCATTTTTGATGCGCCTTTGCACGGACGCAGTGATGCCGCCATTAACTAACGTCTAAACTTGGTTTCAAAAGGGCAAAAAATCGTGGCATCGGCATGGCCGGGCAGAGGACCGTCAGCGGACTGAACCGTGCTGCAACTGGCTGCCTACCATCACCATCTGCTTCGCTTTCCGCTCTCTGTCACAGGCAATACGTGTCGAGGGCTCGAGGCATTATGTCACCGATTTTGCATAAGAACCCTTTGATATTGAGATATTGCCTAATTGCTTGCATTCCAAGACTAGGCCAAGGTGGTGGTAAAGTGGCAGCATGATCTTAAAGCTCATACTTTACTGAGATAGTATTTTTTAAAAGATAATCGGCACAATATAATATACGGTGTGAATAACAAATACTAGCCCTTTAGAAGACTTTTATTACTTTGATGTTATCTTAAGACTAGAGTTTCATGGCATGAGATTCAATAATGTCAGATTGGTAAAATTACCGACTTGACAAGGTAATCGATAGACGAATTTTCACTAGATGAGAAAGGAGTTTCATCCTCCTATGACCCTCACCTAGCACACTTATCCGGCCCAGATAACCATGCGCTGAGACTGCCTTGAGAAACTATTTTAATCTGTGATTGGCTGATGTGCAGGATCGCTCTACAATGACAATAAAATCCACTGCCATTCGAGTTTACATGCATCATATAATGTATCTTTTGATATGCAAGAACTTAAAGGGTAACTCCAATAGGCAATCCATTAAGTGAAAACAATTCTTTAAAAAGAAAATGAATAACTTTCATGTAATGATACATATTTATTTGACATTCTAAGTTGTTGCACTTATTACCGTCGCATTTGCATCCTAAATTGTAGGTTATTGCTATGCACTTAGAGATAATACATGTTTAGATACATAGCAAATTCATGAATATAGAAAACTAAAATGATCAATGATTTGACACGGAGGGAGTACATCAACTAACACATTAACCCTGGTTTTTGAAAAGATTGGTATACATTCTAGCCGCCGCCACGATGTAACGACGTGGTATAAAAAAAGTATGTTTGACATGTTGTTATAGGAGAACATATCTACTGCAAATCAGATCCCTGTGCAACTTTGAAAACTTTCAATCAAGACTATAAGATGTTGGAATGGGTTCTTTTGCACATAAACACCTGCCACCAACATTTTTAATAGAATTTTGCGACAATCCCCTCCTCTTACCCTTAGGAAGTTTCTAAAGTTGCACATGGTTTGCACTAGATATGTTCCTCGTTACACGGTAAAAGTTTGTGAACTCATCGAGTCATATAGGTCAGTTATTCGAATTTCAACGGATGCCAAATTTTGTCTTATAAAAAGATAGAAACCGATTACTTCCAACATTCAAAGTTCACACCATTTAGGAGAAGAAAAGGGACGCTACGCGGCTTCTTCTTCCCCATCAAGAAAGAAAAAAGATCTCCCTCTCCAAGAATTTATATAAACCCGAAACCAGCAGGGACCTCACTGAAAATCCACGGCCGCATCCATCCCATCCGTCCATCAGCTCAGGCCACGGCGATCGGACGGCGCCTACCACACCTCAGCCCTGAGATCACTCCAAGCCACCAACCGCAAATAATTCGAAATGGCAGGGGCAAGGAGGTAACTTCCCGTCGCCTCGGCCTTTTTTATCTGGCTCCCCCACCTTCCTTGCCCCTGGCCCGACGACGCCCCCATTTCGGAGCTCCTCCTTGCGATTCCAATCGCTGCACGCCTCCTCCGCCTCCGCCTCCGCCTCGCGCAGGGTTAGGGTTTGCTCTACTCCCCATCTCGTCTTTTTGATTTTTATGCTGTGAGATTTGGCAGGGAAGGCTTGATCTGTGTCTTTCGGGGTCTGATTCGGCGTCTCTTGATCGATCTGCGCGGTTTTCTTATGATTTTTTTTGGGGTGTTGATTCATTGGTGCTGGGGATTCCGCGGGCTGTGGAATCTCGAAACGGACGGGCGATTCGAGGTTTGTGGGTTGATTCGGTCTCTGGTTTCTTCCGTTCAGGTGGAAGTCCTTTTGGGTGGGGAAATGGAAACGCGTTCTTTTATTAAAAAAATTGTATGAAGGTTGTTTCACTTGGCCAAATGATTTGCCTTTAGCTGTCTTTTTTTGTCATTTTTTTAAAGTTCATAGCACTGCTAAATGTTTATAGTGATTCTAGTATTTTTCGGTGAAATTAGCGGTGGATTAGTTAAATTAGTTGTCAGATTCGATCCATATTGTCCTCGATTTACATCACGATGGGTTTTCTTTTTACAAAGATTTGAATTGGCATACCTTGATTTGTCTGGGAATGTCGTTTTGATATGTATTTCACAGTGTATTTTGTGATGTTGCGTCCCGCCATGCTCTCCAAAAAAAGAATTAGGATCTCGTTTAACATCTGCATGACTGATATTTGCTGAAGGATATATCATTTGGTCATTTACATAGATTGTTTGATGTGCAGCTTATAGTAGTCATGGAACACAAGGAGGCGGGCTGCCAGCAACCCGAGGGCCCAATCCTATGCATCAACAACTGTGGCTTCTTTGGCAGTGCGGCCACCATGAACATGTGCTCCAAGTGCCATAAGGAGATGATATTGAAGCAGGAGCAGGCCCAGCTAGCTGCCTCCTCCATTGATAGCATTGTCAATGGTGGTGACGGTGGGAAAGGACCTGTCATAGCTGCAACAGCCGCGGTGGTGGTTGCTCATGTTGAGGAGAACACAATTGTTGCGCAACCTCCACTTGTTGCTGAAACCAGCGAGGCTGCTGCCGTAATCCCCAAGGCCAAGGAAGGCCCGAACCGGTGTGCATCGTGTAGAAAGCGGGTTGGCCTGACGGGATTCAGCTGCCGATGTGGTAACATGTACTGTGCGTTGCACCGTTACTCCGACAAACATGACTGCCAGTTCGACTATCGAACTGCAGCTAGGGATGCGATTGCCAAGGCCAATCCTGTGGTGAAGGCGGAGAAGCTCGACAAGA
Organism: Cenchrus americanus; assembly: GCA_947561735.1. NCBI lineage: Eukaryota > Viridiplantae > Streptophyta > Magnoliopsida > Poales > Poaceae > Cenchrus > Cenchrus americanus. The sequence goes on from OX387240.1 coordinate 228,939,208, forward strand.
TTTGAGAGGGGCAATGGGGAGTGGAATGGGTTGTGATATGCAAGATTCAATCATGCATCTTTGCTGCTTTATCTGAACTTCCCATTCTTGTTTGCTGCCAAATCCCTGAGTTGTTCGACACTGTGATGCACATGCATCCTGGCAGCTGCAAGAATTCATCCCCTGTCGAGTCCAAAATGGTTTGCATGTTGGCTATGTTGTGTAAGCTTATTCAAAATGTTTGCATGTTGGCTATGTTGTGTAAGCTTATTCAGTTATTCATGGTGGTTTCAGTCGGTATTGTTGCATTTCCATTTAGGTAATGTACTACTGTCTCTTGCGTGTTACATCCCAATCAGTAATAGTAATCAGCAATGGTCTGCCATATTTCCTCGCAATTTTCTGGTTCTGTTGCTTGATTGTTTGGTACTTGGGTATGTTGATTCTGTATCTATGAAAAAAACAATTACTTGGTGAATGCTATAATTCATCATCTCTTTTGAAATTCCTGTATGCAAGTTTGCATGGGAACATTTCGCAATTCATACCATTCTCTCTTTCTAGTCTCTACAAGTTGGGAGTCTGTGGTTGGAACGAAGCCAAATTTGTTTTGTATGATTGTCACTGCAAAGAATTGGAAGAAGTCTAAAAATCTTGTTTTTGTACCAATGTCACTTGCACAAGAAAATAAATAATTTGTACGAAAAAATATTCCTCTGCAGGGGGCTGGCGAATATTTTTGCTCCTCATTGTGGGTGGGTCTCTTTGGACATGATGGGAACATTGAGCAACTCTTCTGCCGGGTGTTGAGCTGCGATGGATTAATGAATGCAGGCAATGATAGAAAAGCCTGATGGCCTTGAGATTCCTTGTTTGTTTATGGGAGAATGGATAGGATCTCAGCTTTGTCGTCCTCCCATCCCAGTAGCTGGAGATATATTTTATGGTGCTAGCTCTTGTTAATATTACCTGTTATGATCAGTTTACTGTAAAACTGCCTTATATTGTATAGTATGCAACAGCCTGAAGAAACAGTTGCAGAGCTCAGCAGCCTCAACACCCTATGGACTTATTATTTACCCAGCCAGAAGTGAGCAACCTGGATTTAGCAACACATTTAGTAACCGAGATACATAAGGTGAACAAACTCATTGATCTCAATTCTGACTCAAGAAATGGTCGACAGACATTCGCTCGGTATTGCATCAATTGAATGTATATGAGAGGGATACACATGAAACAGCCCATTTCCTCTTGAATTGCCTGCTCTAACTCCAGTGTATGAGAAGAAAGAGGCTGTGCATTATTCTGTATTATTTCTACTACAAGTGTAAATTTGGAGACTCAAGCCCCAATGTTGAAGTAAACCGTATAGAATTAATCCCTCAAGCTGTACAGTGGCTCCAGAATGAAGTTCCTCATCACTCACTTTGTGATAAGCTGATCGGATGGTACTGACTCAGTGGGGCAGTCCGTACAAAGCCCATGCTAGTTTGGAGTATTAAACGTAAAGACAAAATCAATTTCATAACCCCGGGTAAGTTTGCAGTATGAATCTACTGAGCCTAATTAGATCATGATTAGACAATGTGGTGTTACAATAAACATCTTTTTGATGATGATTTAATTAGGCTTAATAGATTAGTCTTTTCCAATCCATCTACATAATTAACAGTTTTGTAATTAGATCGTGTTTAATACCATAACTAGCATCGGTAAACTTGATGTGACATCTTCGGCAAGTTTCTTCACCCAAGTAACTAAAGTCTGAATGCTGCATGTATGACGGTGTCAGTGCTGTCGACTTGCATTCTTTGGGAGAAATTTTGTATTTTGCATAAGGTGACTAAATTCTTTTTTTTACACTAAAAAATTTCTCACCATTTATATGACATCTGAGTTCTATCTTCAATTCCTTATTTTATATTTCATTGCTTTTTGTCACATAAGTTGAGCAAAACAACTATCAAATCAAAATTCATGAAACTTTTTTGTAATAGGAAATGAAGACGAGTCCATATTGATTAATAAACTATGAACAAATAACTTATATTCCTTGCACGAGACGTAGTTGTTTATAAAAGCCTTGTAGTTTCGTCTCGAAAATTTTCCTTCCTAGAGGTGTGAAGGTATTTGTAAACTGTCTTTATTTAATACCCTAATTAGTGGTCAAAGATGCATTTAACGTTAAATCTGAAATTGTACCGCTGTTGCAGCTTTTGCATCCCAGTCACCCGGTGGATAGGCCAGCAAGAACACATGGACCAAATAGGCGGCTTGAAGAAGGGACGCATACACCGGGAAGGGCCTGTCATCTGAACATATAGCTACCATTAATATTGAATCAAGCCCCTAAAAATATTTGGATCAAGGTTCTCTCTCTAAAAAATTTGAATATCATCACATGTGGTAGCAAAATCCATTGATGGAGTGATTGGGCTTGTAGTCCAATGGTAGGACGGTCCAGTAGGACGCTACCCACCCGGGTTCAAATCCTGGTGCTCGCACCTTTTCCTGGATTTTCCAGGATTTACCGGCGGTATGCGTTAAGTGGTAAGCGACGTTCCCGTCGACGACGAGGCGCCATTGGTGACTTCGGGAATCTTCGGATCTGCGGTACTTTCTTTCAAAGGGTTTGCGTACGTGTATTCATAGGGGTGAGTGTGCGTGCTTGTTGTGAGCATCTGCGTTGTACTGTGTCATTCTAAAAAAATCCATTGATGGAAATATGCCATTATAATTTTCACAATTTGGAAATATGCCATGTTTGTCACTGACACGTGGGTGCCACACCACATTCACTGATGTGTGGGTCAACACGACATATTTCAATTTAGCAGGATCATAATGGCATGGTTCAAATTTCCCTTGTATATACTAGCGTCCTATGTATTTGTAGTATGATCACCGGTTATCATGGTTGTACATCATTGTGTGCGAGCCAAGTCAAGTCAGCTTATACATAAAGAATGTCGCAACTGGTAGTTTCAAAGATGAGGCTTATGGTCAACTTCAGTCTTCACTCAAATGGCGAAGAATAAACGATAAAAAGAAGACAGAAGCTGGTATCCATAGGCAAAAAGGCTTTTTTTTTGAAAATAAGCAAAAAGGCTAAAATGGACGTAAAAGAAAGAAGCATATAAATCTAAACAGCTGTGCTAAGCGCGCATAGTGTGCATTATATTCCAAAAATTTGAAAACAGTTTATCTTAATCCATTCGGAATTTTAGTAATAACAGCATTTTTTTGAACACAGGGACGGTCAAATTTGAAGTTAAAAATGTAATAAAATTGAAATGTAATAAACCCCAATCATCTGTCGATCCAGGCCCAAAATCTAGCCCACCTCTGGTCTCTGGTGGTCCCTCTCACCGCCGCCGGGCCCACCTTATCCGACCGCCACGTCCGCCCCGACACCCGCCGCGCGGGCGGGCACCCACACCACTCCGCTCTCGCTGCTCACCGGGCCCCACACGTCAGACTCTGGGCACCCCCCCCCCCCCTCCGAACCAGATCCAGGTGCGACGCAACGAGCGAAAGCGAAGCCACGGCGCCGTCCCTCCCCGTCCCCGCGGGCCGTCGCCCACCGTTTCTTCCTCCTCCTCTTCGGCTTCGCTTCGGTTGCGCCGCGCGCAAGAAATCCGTGCAGCTCCCTAGGCAGACCGTGCAGCCCCACGCGACGCAGCTCCCTCACCCGTGGCCGCGCCCGCCTCCTCCCTCGCGCCGCCGCCGATCCAGGGAAGCAATTCTTGGCGGGGTCCTCTCGCTCGTCTCGCGCGTTCCCCGGGTCCTGTCGCGGCACCCGGCGTGGATCTTTGCTTGGGTTGTCCCGATACCCCCGCACCGCAGCAAAAAGGAAGTGTTCCGAGATCCCTCGTCGTCTTCGCCAGGTTCATCCCAAGGTGCGGCCTTCTGCCCTTCTGGACTCAAATACTTTCGACATCGATGCGATGATATGTTCTGTGCGCGCTGGTAGGAGTGCATCTGAGCACCTGCATTGCATCTTACACGACGCTTGCTAGTGAGTTTAATTGGATTTGTTCTAGATCTACCACAATTGGATGCCTTCTTCCGTGGAAAGCATTGTTGTTTTCGTTTCCTTGGATGTCTAGCCTGTGGCTGCTATACTTGTACGCGATGAAATTATGCTACATTATCCTGAATTGCTGGCACTGTACATGCCGTAAGCGACCTGCAGAATTCTCTTCTCCTGGAAACGGAACCCCCAGCTGACTAGTTCTGCAGTTCTGATATGCCTTTGTTAAACTTAGCTATCGCAGTATCTGTTGTGTGTAGTTGATATGTGCAGGAGCATTATGGTAGTTGAAATGGGTCGACACAATCAAACATGTTCCAAGTTATTAAATGAAGAAGGCTCCCATTTAAACAATGCTTTCTTTTTTATATCTTGGAAATTCAATCGCTAAAAGTGTATCATGGTTAGGTCATCTGCGTATCTGCCTCTTAAGAAATATTTAAAACCACTTTTTTGGTTGGTTTAGTAGTTAGTAGTCATTTAGGGTTGATTGGTTGGTCCAATTTCAGAATTCACAACTCTAGTTTGCCCCTTAGGAGTTTTCTGCTCTCTGGTCATGGTTCCTGATTCTACCCAAATCTGGACTTTGCATTTGTAGCTCGTTGTTCTACATATCTGTTGAATGGTTACTTCATGTTTCTATGCCCTATCCAAAACTCAAGCTAGTGCTGTTATCTGCTTTTAAATATTCTTGCTTCAAGTTATCCAAATCAGTGAGCCTCTACTGTGATATGCTGCAGACCATTTTTGTTTTATGAAGTGTTCCTGATACATTGAATCTCCTACAGTATGTTTAAACCTGGATTCTTGTTGTGTTGTAGGCATACCTTGGTGCCTGTGAATTAAGTTATAAAACTAAGGCAAGAAGGATCAGTTTCATTCAACCAGTTATTGAATATGGTATCAGTTAATCTTGGGTTAGTACATTATGTACTGGACCACATATATGGAACTCTTCTTCATCGCACCAAATTAGGAACACCATTTTTCTCAAAAGGATGGGGAGGTACCAAACTTGATTTGCTAGAGAGGATGGTGAAGCAGCTGTTCCCTGAGGGACATTGCCAAAACTGGCCACCAACTGCCGTGCAGCCAATGTGGAAAACAGTTTGGGAGACAAACAGTTCTTGTCTGCGAGAGGGTGTTTTCAGGACTACATGTGATGAGCGACTAATTGACGCGTTGCCCCCTGAGAGTCACAATGCAAGAGTTGCTTTTCTTACTCCTAAAAACATCGCACCAGAGAAGATGTCATGCGTGGTCCATCTTGCAGGTACTTGATTTTGTGGTTTAATTATATTTGTTCCTAATGTGTTGCGTAGGTTAGGAAAACCATTTTCTGATACAAATGTTTGGTTTCTATGCATTTCAATAAATTTTGTTGTGCTGGTAGAATGGAATATCAATGTATTAGTCTACTGGCTTCCCTATCTTTCTTCAACACACAAACTTTCTTGGATCCAAGTGCTAATATTGAACAAGGACTAGTCTCTTTTTGCTGCCTGCTTCATATCATTTGATGAATATTATCACGAAGTTGTTCATAACACAAAATCTGCACCACTTTTTTCCTATAAAAACACATCTCCGCTCTCGTCTAATGAATCAATCTAATCTTCTTAAATAATATAGGCACTGGTGACCACACATTTGAACGCAGGCTGCGGCTTGGTGGGCCTCTTCTGAAGAACAATATTGCAACTATGGTTCTTGAGAGGTGAGAGTTGCTCGCGTTCTTTGGTAAAATATTTTTCCTCTGCAATTCACCAAGATCTGATATCCATTGAACCACAGCCCCTATTATGGACAGCGACGTCCTAGCATGCAGCGTGGTGCAAAGCTCCAGTGTGTGAGTGACTTGTTACTCTTAGGGAAAGCCACAATTGATGAAGCTCGCAGTCTCCTGTACTGGCTGCAGACTGAGGCTGGTTACAGCAAGATGGGCATATGTGGGCTCAGCATGGGTATGTTAACACTGGTTTAGCTCGTGACTGAATATAGCCAGTCTTAAAAATAATGTAGCAGCCTATTTGTCGAAGCCATCTGATTCTTATAATTTTCTGGTTTTATTAGAAGATTCCTTGTACATTCTTCTCAAAAACAGTTCTTTGCTGATGGCACAGGTGGTGTCCATGCTGCAATGGTGGGATCCCTTCATCCTACACCAATTGCTACCCTGCCATTTCTCGCTCCACACTCTGCTGTGGTACCTTTTTGTGAAGGGGTCTACAAATATGCCACAGCTTGGGATGTGTTGAGAGAAGATGCAGCAGCATTAACTCAAGATGTAACATCTTTGACAGAAGATGCAGCACAGAAAACTGGGGTCACAATTGAGCAAGTCAGAGATAGGTTGCGGTCAGTGTTGTCTTTGACTGACGTCACTCGATTTCCAGTCCCAAAGAACCCGCAGGCTGTCATCTTTGTTGGTGCAACGGTTAGTGTTGCTTTACAGAGCTTTCCTATGACCTTTTAACATCAATTTATCATCCTAAAACATGATCGTTTTCCTGTCTTAGTCTTTCTTTACCTTGTTTCACGATTCTGACAGAGAAACCATGGTCAGATTTTGTCACCTGTTCACTGTCTATTTTATTACTATTACAATGGAATGGGTTCCGAATTAACTCAAAGTATATCTTTTACATGCACTGTTTACAGCAAGTTACCTTATCTTGCTTCAGCAATGTTTAGGGATTGGAACTTACATTGATAGCAGATAGTTTACTAAAGCACCCTTATCTGTTGAAGATTATTTAAATTACCTCCTTATTTCAGACGAAGAGAATGCTTATTCGGCTGGAGCTTTCTTCTAATCTGAAGCTATGTAAACCTTTACAGGATGACGGTTATATTCCCAGGCATTCAGTCATGGAGCTCCAGAAGGCATGGCCGGGCTCCGAAGTCCGGTGGGTAACAGGAGGCCATGTTTCGTCCTTCTTCCTCCACAACGATGCGTTCCGCAAAGCCATCGTCGACGGCCTTGACAGATTGTAGCACCACTGTTTGTGGTGCCAGTTTATATTGTATGACTGTTTTGACTTGGGGTTGCGAGTTGCGAAGTCAGCGGAACCCACAAAAGCATACCATGATAAGTACACCCTATGCTGAAGGGTTTTGGTAAATGACAGTTTGTTGTAGCTTAATTGTTCTGTTTCGCATGAGACCGGAGGGAGGCTGGTTGTACATCAGATAGCATATGTAACACCCCATTATTTGGCGGTAGCTCTGCAATAATTTATTCTGTCACCATTTATCAATCTTCTGTGTGTCTGGCTGAATCAGCTTGGCAATTTGGCAGTTTCAGTGTCTATTCCTTCCTATTCCATACTGCTGAAATCAGCTCCTATTTATCCCATTTTTCCTTTGTCTCCTATGTATACACAGTTACATGTATATATATATATATATATAAATACTCCTAGAGCTGATGTCAAATACTGTAGTCGAGAAATGGGTCATCTGAACCCCTGATCACCTCTATACGCATGTCTGAAACTATCCCACATATCACTCTCCGTGAGGCTGCTTCTACAGTAAACCACCGCCTCTACCACTTTGGTAGGGTTGTCCGTGGCTGGGCCCCGCCACCTGGACGATGGCCGGCGGCGGCTCGTGGCGCGGCCGGGTGTGCCATAGCTCGCTGAGCGCGCGGAGGCGGTGGGAGTAGTCGGCGATGGCGAGGAAGCACCGCGCCGCCTGCCGCGCCGTCAGGATCTGCGGCAGCCGGTGCAGCGCCTGCATCCTCAGCGCGTCCGCCTGCAATAAAGCAACCATCATGAGCACCAGCATTCACCACCAATCACCATTTCTGTTTACCGATTCATGCATAATGGGGACTTGGGGAGGCAGGTCGATCGCTTGCCTGCCTGACGAAGGCCTCGAGGGAGGCGAGCTTGGCGATGGCGAGGGACATGGCGGCCATGTAGCCCGGCACGTCGGAGTAGGGGCAGAGCAGCGCCGCCGCGTCGGAGGAGACGGCCTCCGAGACGGAGCGGTGCATCTCCTGCAGCTCGTGGTCCAGCGCCGCCTCCGCCTCCCTCGCCCACTGCTGCACGCCGCAGACGCCCATCGCCTGCGGCTCCGTCAGGGGCTCCGCGTGCCGGGCGGCTACCTGCGGAGGGAGCATGCGTGTGCATGCATGCATGCAGTTGATCAATATAGTAATTCATCCTCTCTTTTAATCTTTCTTTTTGTTGAAACATTATTAACAAAAAGGCTTATCGTCAGAGTTTGCAAGTAATACACTGACTGATTTGAGGTGAAATTTCAACAAATTAGGACTGAAAAAAGAAATCATGTGAATTGAAGTCATATATTAGTTTGATAATATATCATATACTACATCCGTTCTCCTTTATTTGATGGTGGTCAGCTCAAATTTGAGCTAATGAAAGTCAAGTAAATGAGAACAGATGGAGTCCTATATATTTTGAGAGAAAAAAAGAAGATCTGCAACGTCGCATTAAACATCTGGTGAGATCTTCGTCTACACACAAGTAGTAGTGATATGGACTTTTCCGTACGAGACATGGTTAGTCATTCCCATGATCGAGTTATATGTTGACAAATTACAACTTGAGATTTTCTCTCGTGAAAAACTCTCGTTTTTTGCCCCAATTTGAACTCCAACCCATCCATCTAGAAGCCGACATAATAAAAGGCACACATGTATTAAGCACACGTCCTTTGCATTGTTTGTTGTAGGTAAAGTTAACCATCCCCGTCTCCATCTCCTATCTAACCTACCCTGTTGCAGTTGCAGAAAGTAACAGTCACACACACATTGCACAGTAGCTGATGGCTTCTAGTACTATATATATAGGCAAAAGTCCAAAGACAATTCCAAAATGCCCAACTGTTCCATCAACTGGGACCTCTGACCTACCTAATCAAGCTATCTAATCCATCGTGTACATTTGTGACCTGTCCATATGGATATATAAATACCTCTACCTAATGAGTAATGTCTCTACCCATTGTTATAACCAAACAGTACTTGGATATCCTTAATTTTTTGTTAGAGTTTTTTTTAATGCATCAGGATGTAAAGGAGGAGCCTGCTGTGTGTGTATACGCACACATATAGTCACTCAAGAGTCGTGAGTCGTGACACATGCATGCTTGTACATGGCCAAGGACAGACAAGAAGGCAAGAAACGTGTGTGTGCCTGCGTGTGTGGATCGAAATTAAGTCACGCGATGTACTTTTATACATAATTATTTCCGTGGACTTGATTTTTCAGGTCATCAACTAATAAGTACTAGTAGTTGTTGGTCAGGAGAGATACTTGAGTAGAGCACGTGAGATCATGCTTACAGCAACTTGAGCTCAGCGTTTCACGGTGTGGTTAATTACTAATGAAATGTGAGACAGCGTGACAGTGGCAGTTAAAAAAGTTGTTGGAGCTCGATCATATCGATCAGGGATCACCTTGATGAGCTCCGAGGGGCGGAAGCCGCCGATCCAGAGGAAGCAGCGCTCGGCGGCGGACGCCCACGCGCCGGAGACGAGGTGGAACGCGTCGGCGCGCGCCACGACGGCCTTGAGCTCCGCCAGCACGCCGTGGTGCGCCGCGGCCGCGTCCACCAGCTGCCGCAGCTGCGCCTCTGCCTCCGCCGGCGCCGGCGCCGCGGCGTGCTGCTGCTGCTGCTGCTCCGCCGCCTCCAGCGCCGCCCGCAGGTGCCGCATCATCTTGCCGTGCTCCTCCTGCCACCGCGCGTGCTCCATGTCGAACCACGCCGCCTCTGCGACGAACACGAACAGTTGCAAGTTTCGTCATTTGTCAATTCTTAATTACTTTCCACAAGATCACCGTGCATATATGCAACATATATAATACGCATGTAAACGTGCAACATGCAATGCATATGAGCAGTTTAATTAGGTAGCTAGGGTTTGACCGCATATATACCTGGACTTAGTCCGCCATTGCCACCAGGAAGAGCTCCACCACCAAACACTGCTCCCTGGATGATTTGAATTTGGCGTCAATGCGTCATGCATGGATCACAAACTCAATGAGTCTGTTAATTATATGAAATAATAATATCGTAGCTTCTCTGTTCTGTACACGTGCTACATTTTATTTAGTAAAGTTGGATTCTAGTGAAATAACTAGTACAAAATTAGGTCCACATTTTTGTGCAGCCCTCCTGCATTTTAATTCAAAATTTTGGAACTATTAGGTGTAACTCTTTTTTTAAAAAAAAAACTGGAACAACGCCTAAATGGACTATGCAGCTTTATATAGAAGAAGAAGAAGAAGAAGAAGAAGAGGAGAAATGCATCCAAATTCAGGCATCCATGCATAACACACTATGCACCCTGCTTATTACCTGAGTTCTTGTTCTGTGCATCTCTTGTTCCAGCTGGGACAGCCTAATCCTGCTCGTCTCTAGGTTCTGAATGTAAGCCTGCAATTTGAGACAAGAGACAAATAATATAAAAAAGAGGAACATTAATCATATAATATGCCATGCATGGAAGATTGCTTTTATATATGACATAGAAAAGAAAGCAGATATGTATAGTCGATAAATTCCAAACTTTTCCCATTTTCATTGCACTGGTTTTCCAGACTCACTTGGTTAGGTGGTAGTACTACATGATGAATATATATTTACCTTCTTTCTGAGCCTGCTTTTCCTTGCCGCCTCCCTGTTCTGAGCGAGCCTTCTCAGCGTTTTGGCGTCCGGCGTTCTGGGCCCCTCCTGTTGGTTCGATGTCGACGGCGTCCCGCTGGCCGTGGCGGCGCCGCTGCTCCCTTCTCTCTGGCGACGACGACGACATTATGGAGGCGTCAAGCGCGACGCATGCAAACGAAGGCACGCAAACAAGAGCACAGAAATGCATGAACATATATAGCTTATATAGTAGCTACTAGTAGCTACTTTTTTCTTTAAATTTTTTTGTGACCTCTTTCCACCGCACGTTTTCTCTGGATCGACGGCTATCATCCCCCCCGTATTGTTGTAAAAATCCTCGCAGTGAGCATATATAGATAGAGTTAGCTAACCTTGACGCCTGCTGGCTTGCCGTCCTTCGGCGCTGCCGCCGGAGTCGTCCTAGACGGATGGCCGTTGGCTGGCAGCGGCTGCTTCGAAGGGCCAGCGCCGGCGTTCGGCGCCGTGTTGTTAGTCCCCATGGATCCCTGCTAGAAAGCTCATCAGAACATCCGAAGCAACATAAGGTCTCGTGTCATATGCGAGCAGATGCATATATATATACCTTTGGTGCAGGCTCCACGAGGTGCATTGGCTGAGAAGGGAAGATGTTGAGAGTTTCTGCACAATAATGTGCGTGCATTATATTCATGAATATCACACACACACACACACACACACACACACACACACACACACACACACACACACACACACACACACACACACACACACACACACACACACACACACACACACACACACACACACACACACACTATACTCCATCTGTTCTTAACTATATGCCGTTTAGGACAAGTAAAGTAAATTAGAAATATCGTATATTTAAGAACGGACAAAGTGTATAATAAAAGAAGGGCACTAGAACGTGCACAAACAATTTTTTTTGAAACAAAACGCGCGTGCACAAACGATACAATGTACATGTATGGTAATGTTAATTAGGAGTCCAAAAATATGTCACTGACTAAGTAGTTTTTTTTGGGAGCAATCTACCAGCCGGTAGTAGTTAACAACATCATCTCTATGTGGAAGGGCTCGATCAGTATGAACATATATAGGGGAAGATGGAAGCGTGTACATGGTTGTTGGAAACAGCTAGAAAAGTGGCGAAATAGCAAAGCTGCTATCTATTTGGCCAATGAGAAATCACATCTCTGCCTAACTGCCTTGCTTGAGCAGAAAATGACCTAGAATGTACACACACATGAGCAGGTGTTTGTTACATGTCACTCTCCTCTTGAGCTATCCGGGATTCTTTTTTTCCTCCTCCGAAATTGGTTTTTGTCAGACAGAAACACAGGCTAATTAATTTGCAGACAATAAAGAAGGAAAAACAATCGAAATTAAAGGTTTCATCACACATCATTGCTCCATACTTGTGTGCAAGTAATTACCTCCAATCAGGGTTGTAGATATGCATGGCTAATTAGATGACATGTTTAATTTATTGGGCATGTATGAACGTATACATGAAGCAAGAAATAAAGTTTATATGACGACAGGGAAAAAGTTTATTCCCTCTGGACCATTGCGCTACATATGAATATAATTATTAGATTGCATTATTGATTGTGACATTACCAAAAAGGAGCCCAGAGTTAAGTATGGCTTACGACTTACGAGGCTGGTCTTGATGGTGAACAACAGCTGATGTTTGATCCTGGCTGTTGAGGTAGAGGAAGAGAGCTTGATCGAATTCTGCCATGTCGTATCCCCCTCCAGGTTCCTTTCTGCTGCACTTGCACAAGTTAATACACACAAAATTACAAAAAAAAGATATGATTGGGTTAGTTATTACTAGTTCCTTCTTATTTTAAGATTTATATAAAAAAACCATGTCTATCCACAGAAAGGGGATAAAATGAGGAGGAGATAGTGTCTGAGAGCAAGCCATCGGATGATGCTGAACAAATGGACTAGAAATAATGCTCCCAAAAGAATCCCATACAAAAGCTTCTGATATATAGTTTCACCATCACATTCTCTAAACATACCTCACGAGCAGTGAATATTACACATGCAAGTACAGACACTTTAAAGCATGAATCATTTTCAAACTAAATCAAGCCCAAATTAAACTTCATTCATAATCTCCACAAGAAGTATAAAGTCAGAGAGACAACTGATTCTTTATGTTTTACAAATCAGGCCTGGGGTTGTACCTGCTAGATAATTATAAGAAAACAATTCCCAAACCGAAGCAAATTAAAAGCACACACATGCCGAAAAAAACTAATGAAAATCAGAAAAAAATTGGAAGCCATAAAGCTCGAATCGAGATCAGACAAGAAAGAAAGAAAATAGTAGAGCTACAACATGAAATTCTATCTATTTGCGAAAAAATAGAGCAAGACTCGATGATTCTAAACACCTATATTTGTGTGTGTTAGGGTTTACATGGTACCGCCATGGGCGGACGAGGAAGCAGCTTGTATCATCCCTGCGTGTGGATAGGAAGCCTGCTGCAGCTCAGGTGCCTGCTGCCATGGCCTATCCCCCATGCATGCAATCACTTTGCCAGCAACCTGCATGCACAAGCAGCTACCTTTCCAGAGGTAGCTTCTTGATAACCTTATCGGATCCTCTCGGCTCAGACGTCGTCGCCGATCTCCCAACTGGACTGAAGCTAGCAGGAAAGAGATGATTCAAAAATGAGCTTCAATTCTCTTCACATCCAATTCCAATCTGCGAGAAGATGATCGCCAGATGCGCACCGTCGCCGCCGTTCTTTCTTCCCCCCTTCCTTCTCCTCTTTCTTCTTCCTGGCCGGCTATGTGTCTTCTATGGCTTCTTCTGACCGGAGGCTAGCAAAAAGTAGGACTTGTAGCCCGGTTGAGGTGGAGTGCTTGTACAAGAAATATAAGGGAGTGGTTACAAACCATGGAAAAAGCTAAGCACAATAATTGGACTTTTTTTAATTAAAAAAAGGTGGAATACGATGGGTGTCGTTGGATCCGGTCCGGTAGCTAGGATGACCGGTCTCGGAGCAGTTATTAGTTTATATTGATTTGCATTGTCAAGCTAGATAGCTAGTTGATCTAATGTTTCACATCCTAGTTTGATCCAAGTCAATTTTAACAAACCAAAAAAAAAATCCATGGCCCGGATAATGAACTGGGGTTTCAAGAGAGACACATGTGCTACCAGCAATGCCAAAAGTTCTTGTTAATTTCGGGGGTTTTGGCAGGATTTGTATGGAGAATCAATTTGGGTCCTGGAAAACGAACTTTGGTTTCGACCATTTAACAGCGCATCAGTTACAGGGTTATGTTTTTGATGGGTGAAAGGGATTTGATGTTTCTTTGGTTTATGCATGGCGCACACTGTGTGTGTATAACAAGCTCTGTGACCAACCAAAATTTTAATAGCAAAAAAGGGTGATCATGATAGACTAGCTAGAAATAGAATCAAATTAAAGGCAGATTCACAAACAGTAGTATCTGAAATCAAGTAGCTAGCATTCGGTCCCGAGCTGCAACAAAAAGGTTTCTTATTCCCAAAGATTTTCAGGAAAAGTTATACCATGACAGGGGAAATTGAAGAAAGGCAGATCTCACTATAAAAAAGAAGCATCGTTGTAATATATACCTCAAGAAGAAATTATTGTATACCTCACGAAAAATAAAAAAAGTATTCTAATAAACTAATAATGCGATAGAATAAATCTGTTATTGTTTACTCCAATTTTCTGTGTCAGTTACTCCGTAAACGAAGTTCCCGACACTTATCAAACACTTTGTCTGATGTTTGTTAAGCATCCAAAAACAGCGTTTGCCTTTGATTCTCTGGCCAGCTAACAGTGCATCCCGCTAGCCGCCACGTACGTTGCCATGCAGCGTGCAAATAATGATGCAATAGGTTTGGACCCGTTGACTATGCGTCGCGCGCATTTGTATGGTCTATGCATTGCATCTTCAACAGCCCTAAACAAAATGTATAATAATGAGGCTGAATTAATGAATAATGCCAGGCAATGATGCAATAATGCAGATCTTGTTGCTTAATTATTATATGGTGCCCGGGAGTAGTAACTAATCCTCTCAAAACATGTAGTTTATACTCCTTCCATCCGTTCCAAGATATATGTTTATGTCGAATGTATAGAAAAGTCAAAACGACAATTAATTTGAGACGGAGGAAGTAGAATATAGGTACGTTTAGATCTTCAAAATCAGATATCCTCAATTTTAACTAATACTCCTTCCTTCCTTTTTATATGTGACGTTGGAAAGTTCATTTTTCGTCATATATACTAAAAGGGAGGAGAGAGTGTAATGCAAAAACAATTGTAACGACTAATAATTTTTTTTGAAACAAATTATTCTTAGAGGTATTCTGAGAGCTACAATTGGGGACTCGTAGGTCAGGAACGTATTTTCCTGTCATCAGTCTTTTGTTTTCCTGGCCAAAAGGAAAATAATATGAACGCTGCACAAAACATGTGGATACCTATATATCTCTGCTGCAGGGTTCGACGAATCAATTTGATTTGACTCTGTTGGAGACTTTTTGCACACGAACGGAAAACAGTGACCTCCTCTCCTCTCCTCTGTGCGTGTGCCTGACGAGTTCACGCCGTGGGGCCCTACACAATTGATTGACATGGACCGTACGTGCGTGATGCTGCCCCGTGAGCCGTACGTCCGACACGTCTGGGAGATCCATATCAGGTACTGATGATGACCTCATGCTGACGCCATCACAGCTTGAATTGTGACCAGATTTGCGAAACGTTCTCCACCAAAATACCAAATGGCGACACATGCATGCGTGTTCGGCTAGGCGACTCCGTTCATAGCGTGGGAGGTGCGGTGCGATGCGGCGCACATTTGGTAAAATGCACACCCACCCCTAGTCCCCTACGCCCTAAGCTAACAGAGATGAGTCTTGGGAACACGTACGGCTTTGAACAGGGTTTTTTTTTGGGGTTACTGGCACATACTACCATATGCATTTGTCACTTTTGTTCTTCCAAAACCCGAAGTGCTGTTACTTAATTAGCATTACTGCACATTCTTTTCCTAGCTATATTTTTGTCGCGGTTTAGTTCATGCATCTATGCATGTGTTCCTCGCGTGCACTCTAACGTCACATGACTAAGATATATAATTAAGATCAAGTTGACCCAATTAACAGCGTATGAGGTATCAGCCTTGTTCACTTGATATATATGCGAGGTCAAGGATGAAAGTGAATGGGAATTAATAAATAAAACATGAGCAGATCAAATGTAGTACATGAACACAAATATTAATGTGGGAGATGAGACCATGAGAGCGAAAGAAACCAATTGAGAAAAGGTCAACGGAAACGAAATGGATGGTTTCATATTATAAGTGATGTGAGAGAATAAAACTCTATGATTTTAATTAATGTTACCGATGCTGTCGTCCGGGTCGCCTGCAAGAAATAAAGGTAGGGAAGGCTGGCCTTTGTTAGAAGTTGAGAAGGATTGCAAGATGATGCCAAATTGTCAACTACGACCGGTGGTGAATCCAGGATTGGATGGTAGGGGAGGCTCTCCTTCCTCCCTTTTCCTCTTTCTCCTCAAAATTTCTATGGAAAACTTGGAGGATTACCATGGGATGCAGGGTGGTAGGGGGGTTGGAGTCACCCCGACCCACCGCTGGATCCGCCGATGACTACGACAATATAAGTAAAGATAAGCCACCCAATTTCAGTTTGTTGTTCATGTTTAGCTAGGAGTTACATTGTTATGAAACTAGGAAAAAGTTCATTTTTGACCATCTAACTCACTACAGTTTGATTTTGGTCATTGAACTTAAAAATCGGGTGTGACCAAAGATATCCAGTTTTTGAGTTCGATCACCAAAACCAAACTTATGCAAGAGTTGAACGGTAAAAAAATGAACTTTTTCCAAAAAAAAACTAATTGTAGTTGTAAGGTCAATTGATACTTCTACTTAGGCAAAATAGCAAATTTTTCTAGTCTTTGAACTTTACACCAAGGGTCAACTTTGTCCTTAACTATTGGATTGACTAACTTACAATTTTGAACCTAATTCGTCCTTATGGATATATGGGAATCCATATTAGTATGAAACTAATATGAAAAAAGTCTATTTTAGCCAACTTCGGAAACAATTACAAGTATTTTTTCTTGAATACGCGCGTAGAGTATCATTGTATTAAGACGAAGAAGAAATTGGTACAATGTTCGGTTACAACCTAAATGAAACAAACTCCTGATGGACACAAACTAGCAAACCGGCTGAACACGACCTGAACCATAAACTCCAACATGAACTACTCACATACCACCAAGGTTAACCGAACCGTGGGAAGGCCGATTCCCACGGTTCAAAAAAACCGTCCGGCTCGTTGAGGGGTAAATATTTTAGGCACGATTTGGGGGTGGGAACCGGACCGGTTCATGTACCGGGCCGGACCGGTTCCACCGAGAACCAGCCGAACCGGACCGATTCCCACCGGTTTTGCGAACCCTGCATACCACACAACCTAAACAACGAGATCTAAGCGTAGATCTTAGTCGACGCTCCATCCCTCAGGGGGAGAGATCTTTGTCTTATTCTTCAACACCAGGAATAAATCCTGCAATGCATTCATTTGGTGCGGCGGAGGCCCATCACGAATGAGATTGTCCACCGCTTCCTCTACGAAAGCCGCCACAGGCAGAGGCGTGACAATCCCACCGAGCCGCCGCATCAGTAGCACTCGTCCTCGCTTTGCCGACTTGATGACTGAGACGGGGTCCAAGGCTTGGCGATGGCTTTGCCCGAGACCAAATGTCTCTGATGAAGGCAACTGAGGAGGTGCATCGTGAAGGATATGGTATACTGCTAGTTTATTTTTGTTAATGAACCGCACAAGATAGTACGTGTTTAATTGATATAGCAGAAAAATACAAGACTACGACCCTGGGAGGTCATAGGTAGGAAAAAGAAAAGAAAGAAGAAAAAAGAAGTAAACTCGCCCGGTTGGATTGAGACGTCAACACGAGTTACCGCTCAACAAAACTCTCTAGCCGGTTGGATTGGAACATCAACACTGCCGCACCACTAACCACCACCACCAACAATGACAGAGAAGAGACAACAACATCTAACCACCAACCGCACACATGCATCCCCAAACCACCGACGGAGTCTGGCGTCGAAGAGAAACAAAGGGACAGACACTACCACACCGAGAAGGCCACCGCCATGCAGGACCTTTCGCTGTAGTGCCAGTGCAACTAAGCCAGCCACCTGACGGGATGAAAAAACCGAGTCTGACCAACCACAACGCGCGAGGGCCTCACCACATCCTTCGTTGGACTCTATCTCATGCGCGGGGCCCTCCTCGCCATGCCTGCCACAACGCCTCAAGCTCCAGCCACATTTCAAAGATTGTCGTCAGAGGAACGGGTAAAGACGCCTCACCCACGTAGAACACCTTCAAGCAAACCGGACCGCCGCTGTTGACGGTGAAATTCCGTCAACCTAGCCATGAGTTTACCTTCGGTGTTGGCATGAATTTTATATCCTATCCATTGGTATTAATCCCCTTGGTATAACAAGTTCGTTTGTGCATGTTGGTTTTGGAGTTTAGTGTTTATGCAGGATTTTAGTGTTGAAAGCAAGACTTCCGGGATAAGTTCATTAAGAACCTCATGACAAGACCTTGAAGCCCGATACAAGTCAAGCAATGAAGTAAACAAGACTCCAAGAAGCACAAGGACTAAACCCGAGAAGATGGAAAACTCTGAGGACCCAGTCAGAAAACTGCCGAATCTTGCGGGACAAGGAGCTTCATCTAATCTGAAGAGAAACTGACGACAAGGGCCCACATGCAGTTGGGGGAAGACTTTAGAAGACTCGGGAAGCAACACCGGGCAAAGGAGGCCGCGGGCTGGGCCGAAGTGGGCCCAGGCTGGCCGACCCAAGCCGCCCGGCCCAGCCCACTTCGAGGCCCAGTCGCCCCCCTTTAACCTAGCCGCCTCTCAGGCTATTTATAGCCCCCTGACCGAGAGCCACGCAAGAATTCTTTCGTCATCCGCCGCCGAGGAGCAGAGAAGCTTGAGGGACACCATCTCAGAGAGGAGGGTCGTGCTAGTTGTCTAGGGTCTCCCTAGCCGACGTGGGAACTGTCTCACCCTGAAATTTCCAATTTCAGGATGTGAATAGAAAGAATAATTAAATAAGAGTTTTCTCATAATTTTAAGTTTTTTCCAACATTTATTTTCTTTACAGGAAATATAATGTAGGAAAAATCCTTGTTTGATTTTCTGATTCAAATAAAAAGTTGTGAGTGTTGCATTCATGCCAATGCATCTTGGTGCTTTTTGAGTGCTTAAGGTTTCAAAAATATGTTTAGGTGCTGTGTAAAACGTTCAGAGAATTTTCTGGACTTTTCTGGAATTTATTCTCCTTTTCCCTGAGCTTATTCTATTTATTTGAAGGCTCTAAAATATTTTTTTCATGAGCTTCAAATACTTTATTTGGATTTTTCATGCTTCAATCTATTTCTAGGAATTTTCCTGGAATTTTTAGAATTTTTGAGCATTTTTCGTGCTTTGAAAACATATTCTGGATTTTCTGGAATTTGTTTCTGCACTAAAAATGATTTCGGAAAAGTAGAAAATCTAATCCTATCCTACCGGGCCGAGCCCGAAGGCCCGACCCGTACCCCCACCGACCCACGCCGCTCCGGCCCAGTCTGGCCCCTAAGCCCATCGGCTAGCAGTGTCCATGGCGGACACAGCACGCCGCCGCCGCCGCCTCCTTGGCGTGCGCGCCACAGACTGCACCCTCGGCCCTACTTAAGCTGCACCGCCACCTCGCCCGCGTGCCCTAACCGCCCTGCATCTTCCAGCCGCGCGCGCCATCACCACCCATCCACCGACACCGTGAAGCCAAGTGCTGCCGCGGGATGTCGCCTAATCCGCTGCCACCGTCGACCCTCAAGCCAAGCAAGCGCCACCAGGAGCTTTAGGATCTCGAGCTGCACTTCCTCCGCCGCTTCCCGTCGCGGGTTGGCCACCGGAGCGCCGTCCGTGCATGGAGACCGGCCGCTTCCAATGCACCACCGCCGGCCGCCCCTCTCCGAAATCCGGCCACCCCCGTCCTTCTCCGCCCTGAGGTGAGCACACCCCTGCGACCCCATCGATCTCCTCTTTCCGTTCCGAGCCGCACCCGAGCTCCTAGGCCGCCGAGTCACCGGTGATTTGGCCGGTCAGACCCTCCATCGCCTCTCTGTCTAGAGGTAGAAGAAGAGGCCGCTGTTTTGCACCCAGCCCCTGAGTAACCCTGTAATCCTGTTTCGTTTTTATGTATATTGTAGATCTTGCATATAACCCTAGAACTTTCCAGATCTTCACACCCAGATCCAACCAATGATCATTTACAGATCTAACCCCGAGCTTTATCAGTTTCGCGAGTACGATTCAATGTGTCTTACAGATCTTTTCTACTAGCCCTCCAAATCTATAGTTAATCACATCTAAGTCCTCCAATCTTGTTTTCTCCATAGTTTCTCCGTTTTGGCTCCGTTTTAATTCATTCATGTTGAGGTAGGTTTATAATAAAATAAAGTGCGCGTTAGTGATGTGTTTTCATCATATTTGTTTTTTGAAAATTAATTTAATATTAATTTTGATTAATACTTAGTTATACATGCCTTTTATAAATAAAAGTAATATAGTGCTACACACCGTTTTTCGTAATCAATATTAATTTGATTAATTTTTATTTCACATACTTTTACAAATAAAATCTAATTAGATCTTTGTCTCGGTTTTTTATAAACAAAATGTTAATTTATTTAATAGTTAATTAACCTTTTCTAATTAAAATTTGATTAGGCTTTTACTCCAACTTTTATAATAAATGTTAATTTGATTAATACCAATACCATAATGTTTTCAATAATAATATGATCTACTGGAATCATAAAGTTACGTTTAGATTATTCATATAATTTATCTTTTCTAAATTAAATGATTAATTGGTATAATTGATACATGAATCTTTATAAATAAAATTTGACTAGGTTCTTACTTTGGTCTTTGCAAATAAAATGTAATTTGAATTAATTCAACTTGGGGTATTTTATTTATAAAATATCCTTTACATATCCTTTTCTAATTAAAATAAACCTAGCCCATAGTTGTGTTCTACCATATATGTAAAACGTTCGTTAGACGTTCTTTACCAAGCTCTATCTCAGTGTGATCTTTCCGGTCCTTGCTCAATCTTCGACATCCATCTCTTTAAAGTTAACCAAGCCTTTCTTCCTCTAAGCACGGTTTGTGTGCTTTAGTGATCTATCTAATCGAGTCTATCCTTTATTGCGTTCTTTAAAGCTTTGATTTGATTGGTGCCTTGTTCTTAGTTTGCTTGCTTGTTTGCTTTGTGTATGCTTGTGCCCGATGATTGATGCGCATAGAGTGAACGTTGTCCGAGAAGCTTTGAAGAGCATGATGATGAAGAATTCTAAGCAACTACTCTCTGGTTAAAGGCAAGTGTGTCCTTGATCTTTTGTCCTATAATATGTTTAATCACTCATTGCATATGCTTGCATTAATATTGATGGGTCCTATTAAGGTTTATCCTAGTCTTTGGTTGTCATTCCCTGTCAACCTGGGTTTATGTTGGGTAGCTATCTAGTTGCTCTACTTGGGTTATGGTGGTTACTATGAACATTAATGTTGAACATGCTTTACCTTTATGTTGTATCTCTGTTTGCTTAATACAAGATCACAATACTTAATCGGAACATGGAGCAACCACCCAGGAAACCGTACAACCACAAGGCATATGGCTCTGCCTTGGCTGAATAACTAGAGACTTTAGTGTTGTAGCAACCTTACCTGAAAGGGACAAATGGGGAGGCGTTGACGGAGCATAGACCTGCTCTATTGGGGAGTTGGGTTTGTTATTTATGGTGGGGTATTGACCTGCTAGGGAGCTTTGTGCCCCGCTTCATTCTAAAACCTAGTGGGTTGTTGCTCATTGAAGGATCGTCGTAAAGGCCTCGTAGCGTCTCTATGCAATCACACCTCGGTAGTGTGGTATGGTGCTTTGCAAACACCGCATGGTTGGGTCCAAAACTTTTTGAGTTTTCACGCGATTTGTGGTGAAAGTGTAGAACCTCTGCAGAGTGTAAAACTAATCGATTAGCTGTGCTCACGGTCAAGAGCGGCCTGGACCCTCACATGATTAATCGAACTTGAAGATGGACTTAAATCGTGCTCTCTGGTTATGTTAGCCATATGCTTGTGGCCTATCTTATCTTTATGCTTAATGTGGGTTGGTATAAACTTATACTTTACTAGTAATTAGGTGCTAATAAAACTTGACCAACTAAAATGCTAAATGGTTATAGCCCAGTCCACTATACAGCCTTTGCATTCATTATTTCCCCCACACTGCTGAGTATGACAAGTGCTCACCCTTGCTATGAACAATGTTGCTTAGAAAGAGGAAGCTACTACATGAAGATGACATGAAGATGTTGTGGAGTTCTAGGCGTACGAAACCCCCAGTTGACTGCTTATGGAGTTTGGTGCCTTCGTTTCCAGGATTAAGCGTAAATCTCTGATAATCTCCCTTTTTCTTACGTGATATTGTTTCCGTATTCACTTATATGTCACTATATGCATGAAACTTGATCCTGGCATGCATATAGTTTTGCACTTGGTTTTCTTTGGAAAAACAGGTGTGACAGGAACCTTGCATGGAAGATCACGTCGGAGCTTCGGAGCAAGGATCAAGATCGAGTTAGGATCCTGGTGGTGATCTTGTTCATGTAATCATTCATGGTGAAGTTTTATAGTGAATCCGATTTCTAGCGATCAAGTGCCTTCTCGATGATTTTGTTCTCCCTTGGTTTTGCTTCTTCCCCAATCTATACTTAAGATAGATTGCATAGGGTGCTCTTGTATCCGTGGTGGCTAGAGGTGCATACCGAACCGACCAAGTGATTTCAACTTGTTCTGATTGAACTCGCCCTAGGCTAACCCGCACGAATAGGGGTGCGTTGTGATAGAACGGTGGCTCCAAAAGGCGAGCGTCTTCGGAATCGGACCGGAGGCCACGGTTTAAAGATGCTTTTAATGAGATTCGCTTTTCTATCTTCATCTATCTTGTTTGGAGCTACAACATAAGCATGATCTAGTCTCTCTAGATCGGTTATCTCTTTGCTTTCTCTCGCTACCTCTTGAGTTAGTAGATTAGATTAGATTAGATTAGATGTGTTTTCTTGGTGATATCTTAGATTAGATGCAACTTGGTTCTTCACAAGATAGCTTTCCTTGCTTTACTAGATTGAATCCTTGCGTTGCACATTGTTCCACGGATTCGATACCTTGGGTTCTCACACTTAAGGGAAGAATGGTCCCTTGACTACGACGGGGGATTTTTTCGCTTGCAAATCCATATGAAGTTTGATACGAATATACACCGTCAACAATCCCCTTTTTCTGGCGCCGTTGCCGGGGAACAGGCAATCAAGATCCAATCTAGTATCGCTTCTTTGTGAATACTTTTTCATATTTTCTTTTGATTTTTCTTTTGCATCCCTTAATTTTGATCATCCTCAAAAAGAAAAAAATCAATCTAATCTATTTTTTGATTAACCCTAATTTTTCCTTTTAGATTTTTTTGTTTTTTTGCTAACCCTAACTGAAGATGGTTGGCTACCTCTCCAAGAAACCAAAATATTTTTGTGGATGATCCAGGAAAACTTTACAGGCAAAGGAGACGTGCAACACAAGCTAAAGGATTGGAAACCCTAGATCCAAAAGCCAAAGTCGAAGGACCGTTAGAATCTCCAAGGGAATCACCACCTCCAAGTCCAAAGGAAGATCAACCTCAACCACCACCGATGGGAGAACAACAGCAACCGGAGCACAAGATCGAGCTATGTACCCCGGACGTCATTGATCCACCTATCATAAACCTTCAAGACGCCGAAAGGCCATTCGAGATCAAGGTCTCAACTATCCACATGGTGCAACACTCTCCTTTCACCGGTAAAGAAGATCTGAACCATCACCTCCAAGCATTTGTTCAACTATGTCAACTTTTTGATGAGGATGGGTGACTCAAGATCAAATGAGAGCAAGGCTTTTTCCATTCTCACTACATGGAAAAGCTTTGCGTTGGTTCCACACTCTACCGAGCGGAGTCAAAACAAGATTGGATGCGTTGATAAGGGCCTTCGTGAAGGAATTTTATTCGCCTACCAAGACTCAGAGTTTGCGCAACAAGATTGATACATTTGTTCAATTGCCTATGGAGACGATTGCGGAAGCCTTGGAGCGTTTCAATGAATACATGCGAGCCGAATTCCTCGAGTGGCATATCGATTTCCTTAAGAGGAGGATGGAGAAGATGGACATAGAGAGAGAAGCTCAAGACCTAAAGGCTGCCGAGGCAAGATCCACATGCGAGGAGTGTGAGGAGTACGGCCATGTACGAGGTAATGAAAGTTCGTCGATTCAAGATTTGGTTCCTCTTTGTACACAAGTGAAGGACTTCATGGACGAGCAAGCTAAGATCAATAAGGACGTCGTCACTAAGTTCAAGTCTATGGAGAAAATATTGGAGAATTTAGATGGCAAGGTGACAGAGGTTGGAAGCTCTATACATGAAGTGATCATCATGATGAAGATGTTAGAGATGCAAGTGGGACAATTTGTCGGGCACCCGATGGGTAACAAAGGAGAATTTCCGAGACAACCCCAAGGTCCCGAGACGACAAAGGCTACTCAAACTCATTTGGGAGAGATGGAGGATCACACTAATGAGACCACGAAGATCATGACCGAAGGACTGGAGTTTGAGATGTCGAGCCACTACATGAAGGAAGTTGTTGCATCCGTCAAGACCAAGGAAGAAAGCCAGCCTGTGAAGACCAAAAAAATGACTAAGACGAAGAATGAGCCTGTATCCAAGATGGTGCAGAAGTGGGCACCCAATATTGCAACGCCTGCAAAGAGCGTTGATCCTAAGTAATCAAGTGAAAAAGTCTAGCCATGGACTATAAACGAAGCGCTAGGCGGGAGGCAACCCGTTTTGTCGAGTTAAGAATAAGCTACCGGGAGGACAACCCGATTCAAGATTTCTCGAGTCTTTCAAGTAAGTTAGTTTTGGAATTTTTCTACGCAAGACATTAGACTTAGAATGGTTGAACAATATTAGAGACATAATTCTTGGTTCGATATTTTGTTTGGATCATAAACCCTTTACATGAACCATCCCATTTGTTATTTGCTTCTTTTCGATAAACCAAAACCAAATAAATTCAGAACCTATTTCAACCTCTTCCTGTTTATGATGTTATGGTTGACTTGCTTTACATGCTAAAAACACACGAGTAGAACCATGCATTGTATCTAGATGTTATCTAAATTTCAGCGCATGGTAGGACTCACATGAACCTAGAAAACTTGACTTTTGATTGGTTTAAAAATCCATATCCTTGGTTTCTCTAGAATTAGAATTTTTTCTAAGCCTCATTTAATTTTATTTCATTCAAAATTTCTCTCATCTAAACAAAAATTAGAACCTAAACCTATGCTCCCATGATCAAGCCGGGAAAAGTTTGCTCTCAACTAATGAATGCAAACAATACCATTAAGACCAACATAAAAGTAGTCGGAAAATATTTTTCGACTTACATTTGTTTTAATGCTTTAAAAATTCCTCTAAATTTATATTTGAACTCATTGCAATCTCTGAGTTTGTTTTTATTTTTCGAAATTAGAGGAGTGCTTAGCGTTAAAACATGATTAAAGGGAGACAGTCTAGTTAACCTAACCATGCATGCACCATGATGCATCACGGGATGCCCCTCCAATATCTTTCATCAAACCACATGCAAAGGACAAGCATGGGGGGCAGCCAAGGCCTTGTTTTGCAGGAATATCATGGAGGCATGTGAGGCAAGGGAGCATGGAAGTGTCTCAAGGCAAAATCATCAAGTGGAAGGAGCAATAATGCAAGCAAAGGAGTGGACGAGAACGTTTGGAAAGTGCAACCCCGTGAAGCACGTGGTCACCAAGCAACAAAGCGAAGATGAGTGCACTGGAGAAGAACCGAGCCAGGTGCTCCCCTTCGGCAGGTATGTCGTTCATCCAATTCCTTGTTCGTGTGCTCAAGTTTGTAGTCCAGAACCGCCTTAGACTTAGCCTTCCACTCTCCACTCAAAGTCCATACTCCAAATAATATTTGTGTACCTTGTTACCGGTTTAAAACCCCGAGATTATATTAGTGAGGAGAGTGCAGCAACCATGGAAGAAAACTACAAGTCTTTTCACCAAGAAGAAGGGATCATCGTCGTCCAAGCCATCATCGACAACCTCTTCGAGGAGGCACTCAGTCTCCAAGTCTCCTCGGAGTATGGATGAGGACGCGCACCTCCGAGGAGGAACGACACTCTTCTCCTTGGTGGTATAAGAGCCACAAGAAGCTCGTCTATGAGGTTCACCGAACCTCAAGGACGTACGAAGGAGCCGCCCGTCCCACCTCGTCGTTCAACATGATCATCCGCTCCAGCTCCATAAGCTCCACGGTATTCCGTTGGTTTATCATCATGACAAAGGAGGAGGAGGAGAAGCTCGCTCGCCTTGAGAAGAGGCTTGTAGCGAACGTCGACTTCGACGACCAAGCTCTCAACCTATTGGGTTTTGACAAGAATATTTATTACATGTTGGGACACCTAGGATGGGTGCAATTCTCCAACGGAGTATCGGCAAACACCCACAAGGAATTCGCCTTGGAAATTCTCATGATCGTGGCGCATATCCTTGATGAAGGAGTGTCGAGTCTATCATTCCGTTTGGAGGGAGTTGAACAAGTGGTTCCCTATGATATTAGGGAATTGCTTCGTTTTCAAAAGGGAGTCCCGGAACAAGTGGATGTGCATGGAGTCACATTCACTACGTGAAAACCTCAAATAGGTCACGCAACATTTGTAACGGGCCCTTAACGCCCGTTACATCCACCCACATCTATAACAGTTGTTATTTGGTGCCCGTTACCTATAAGCGCGCTAGGACGACCCCCGAGGTTGGCCTCCACAATGCCCGTTACCAATGTGGACTTCTGGTAACAGGCTTCTTAAACGCCCGTTACATAAATTCTTTGTAACGGATGTTAAAAGAGCCCGTTACAAATGTCAAACCTATCGGTAACGGGCTTGTAAAGTCTGTTACTGATCAAAGCCCTATCAGTAACGGGCTGCTTAAGTCCGTTACTGATCGCTGCCTTATTGGTAAGGGTCTATAAAGTCCGTTACCGATAAGTTCGTACTGGAGACACATGCTTCCTTTGATTATTGGCACTCAGGGTCGCCTTTTTTCTCACATCGGAGACGCATGTGTTAACACCAAAATTTGGTAAGGGGCCTGACCTGTGGGTCCAACGCGGTGAGGAGTCCGTCCAGAAGAAGGAAGGTTTCTTCAGAAGAATTCGGCAAAAGAGTCCGCGGTCGGCAATTTGCTTCCGTTCGGCAAGAGAACTGTTGCGCTGATTTTGCGGGATTGCGTGGTGACGTGGCCCGAGTGGAAAGGGGCGAATGGATGGATAAGCGATCGCATTTAGAGATAAATTAGGTATCAAATCCATTCGAGGTCATCTTTGTGACGGGGTATAAATATAGACCCCGAATGTATGTATTTTCATTCGAAACATTCTCAATACAAACCGGCTTTACGCCAAACCCTTGAGTCCTTTGTCGTGTCGTCGAGTTCTTCGAGAGGGTTCATCGATCCGTCGACCTCCGTGAGTACCGCAACCTTGTATCATGTCTAGTATCATGCGGTGGATTTAGATCGATGCAAGTAGTCTTGTTACCATGCTTAGTGTCATGCGGTAGATTCAAGCTTGGTTCAAGAGGGTTTCTTGTTAGGTCATGAGCCATGCGGTAGGCTAAGATCTAGCTTGAAGCTAGTTATCGGCTCTATTGAGTTTTGGCAAGATTCAATAGATTCATTAAGTTACCCCGTGTTGCTTTGAGTTTTTACTTTATGTTTAAATTCATGTAACACTTCTTTGCCCAATCTAGATTGTTTTGGATCGGCTTTATCTTCTTGATGATCCTTATGCGAATCGAGTTCGTACCCTTGGCTTAAATAGCACGTGGATCACATGCTCCCTGATAGCTGAAACCGAATCGATCTAGGTTGTCATGTGTTGCGGGTTCAAGCTTGCCAAATCATGTATAAATCTTGAAAGAACTGGGTATCACGCGGTAATTTTGGAGCTAGTCATCCGGTGGATTAGATTCCAATCCAATCTGATAGGTTTATCTTGTTTGGTAATGTTCGTTCCTTCTTCATGGACCCCGATTCGGCTGTTCAGCCGTATTCGGTTATGCTTTCATGAGTAAAACGTGTTCATAAGTTATGCTTTAAATATTGTATGCTTTTAGCTTTCCATATTTAGATTGTATCATGCGGTGGATAGATCTATTTGTGGACGGTGGTTTGATTTCAAACAAGTTGTATCATGCGGTGGATAGATTTGTTTGATATCATGCCTGACGGGTCTTAAAGTATCTAGACATGCGGTAGACTAGTGCTTTGGGCCTATGCATGCTTGTTTATTGTATATTTATGATCATGCTTTTACCTCATTTATTGTTTAATGTTATTTACCACGAGGATCGGTCATGGTTTTGCGCACGTGCATCTTTATCCAGGTAAAGACCGATCTATCGTCATGCTTACATCATCCATTCGGCTATGTTACTTTTTGCGCATTGGATTTCCCGAATGGTTTCTAGTTTGTTGGCAGCTAGCTCTCTATAGCTATATGCCATCTCACTTGGCTTTCTAGCCGTAAATATGGAACTGTCTGGTACCACCCGGCAAGTTCCAAGCTTTGGAATTTAACTACTTTGTCTTTTGTTAATTTTCAGGAAAAATTGACTGGCACATCTTGGAATCTTTGCGCGTGTGAAGCTAGCTTTTTCGGCTTGCTGTGTGCTTGGCGTGAGGTGCGGATTTTACGTCAACACACTTTTTGGCACGCCCGGTGGGACCAATAGCCGAAAATCAAGATGCCTGACATCAATGACATTATGGATGTCAACATCGAGGATCTCTCTCCGGAGCAATTGCAGCAGCTGAAGGATGCTACCGATCAGTTCCAACAAAAATGCTTGCTGTCATTTAAAAAGAACAGGAGTGGCGTCCCATACCTCAAAAATGAGATGCCCAGGGTTCTCGTTGCCGGGGAGAGAGTGACGCTACAACTCTGCGAGAGAGGGAGGAATGCATGCAAGCGTTTCGAGACGCCGCGACGACGTGCTAAGCGGGGCATCATAGAGCTTTCCGGGTGTGTTCAAGCGTACGATGGTGGCGCCTTCGGCCGGGCATGGAGCAAATATTCAGTCGAGCACCCCTTCAGGGAGGCAGCGTGGAGATTGGAGAGTCCAGTTCTCAGCCGCCATTGCGAAGCCGGCTAGTTCGGCAGCCCCTCCGCAGAGCGTTGGAAGCCAAGCCGTCCAGCCTCCTCCACAAGGCGCTGGAGGTCAACCGGTTCAACCCCCTCTACGAGCCGCGAAGGGCGGCCACCCAACCACCTCCACGGGCGACGGGTCAACCGATGCAACGCGCCCGAACCCATATCAGCCCACGTATGGAGAGCTGGCATTTGGCTCGTCTGGAGCTCCACTTACTTCCGCCTACAAGATTGCCCCAGCTAGCAACAGATTGCAGAAGAATTTGTACGGTGGAGGCTACCACGAAGTGATGAACTATGGTGCCATCGATGCTCTCCCGAATCCGGGCTACGGCCCGGCCTACGAGGTGTACGGGAGGACGATATCCCGGTTCGAGAAGATGGCCGACTTGATGCGAATCAATTCGGCCTCAAACCTAAAATGCGGGGACCTACCTACACGCCTCCGTTCCCGGAGTGGTATTACAATGTGATCCCGCCGCCAAGAGTAAAACCTCCGACGGAATTTACAAAGTTTTCGGGCGGGATGACACGAGCACGGTGGAGCACATTGCTCGCTATCCGATGCGGCTCGTAGAGGCCTCATCCGAAGAGGCGTTCGGGGGTTAGGTACTTCCCCATGTCACCGACGGGTCCGGCATTCCGGTGGTTCTCATCTTTGCCTCCCCAATCGGTTGGCACATGGAGGGAGCCGGAATGAAAATTCCACGCCCATTACTTCGGCGGTAGCGCGGAAAAGAAGCTCATCGACCCCGCCACTGCGCGCAGACACAAAGAGACGCCCTTGGAGTTCCTCGGGAGGTTCGGGGAAATCAAAGGCATGTGTTTTTCGTTGAATCTTCCGGATGATCGGTTGGCCGACATGGCCGTTGCAGGGATGCTGCCGGCCGTACGAGAAAAGCTGTTTGGTATGGAGTTTGATAACCTGGGTCAACTGTCCCAAAAGCTGTCATTAATGAGCAACCAGGCCTACGGGTTTAAGAAAGACACAAGGTTCGGCAAACAACACGATGTAGCTGACATCTACAATCAGTTCCTGGAGAAGGCCGATCAAATGGAGGACTCCGACGACGATCAGGAAGTGGCTGCTGCCGAGATCATGTGAGGGAAGGAGCCGTTGACCATGAATCAGCGCTGGATCAAGCAGACCAAAGGCACATACGACTTTGACGTCACTAAAGCTGATAAGCTGTTTGAATTCCTGGTGAAAGAAGGCCGAATCAAATTGCTCGAGGGGTATTCCATGCTTCGGCTCGATAGGGTAAAAGAGAAGCGTTCTTGCGGTTTCCATGACGGGAATTCTCACTCCATCAACGGCTGCAGGGTCTTCGGAATGAGGGTCCGGAAGGCTATCCGGGAGGGTCATCTCAAGTTTGACAACAAGATGAAATCGGACGGCCACCCTTTTCCCCGAACATGATAAGCTTCTCTTCGTCAACATGGTGACCGCCGAGGAAAAGGGCAAGGTTAAGGTCTTGACTTCGGCTAGGGCAAGGAAAGATGGAGCAAGAGACCCGAACGTCAAGTGACCTTGGAGCGAAGTTCATGGTGAAGCCCCTCGCGTTCTCAAGAGTCATGTCGAGATCGGGGAGTCGTCCAGGGCCAAACCCGGGGTGACTACGCGCATCCTCCTCAACAAGTGGCGGCGCCGGCCCCTAGAGAAAGAGCACTACTAGAAACAAAAGCACGAGGAGGAGAGATGCGGGGCCGAAGAAGAAGCGCGCAAGAGAGATTTGGAGCAAGACACGCGCGAACCGGAGAGCGCGCACATTGGGGGTGCGCATTCTTCGTGCACCGCCGGAACGAGGTGTTGAAGCTTCCTACGCTAAGAAACCGCGCACGAGTGCGGCGAGGGGTACTTTGAGTATAGGCAGGAAACTGCCAATCACCGATCCGTCCATGAAAGAATTGGAAGGATGCATCCCAGTGAGGATCGGCGTCAAAAAATTGAAATCATTGATCATCCCAGGAAGAGGCAAGCTGATTTAAGATGGGCTGATCAGGAAGAAGGCGAGGATGAGTACGTCTGGCAAAAGGGGCAGTGGTGCCCGCCTGGTCTAAGAAAGAGTCAGAAAAGGAGGGTTCAGCGCTTGAGGAACCGCGAACTGAGGCAGGCGGGGATCCAGACGAGACAGGTGTGGCGTCCAAAAGATAAACTCGAAGGATCAAACCGTTCGGCTCGGCATGTATGGTATATTTTTTGCCGAATGAGTTTATGGCTCCTGCTAATCAGGTTGTGCAGGAAGAAACGTCCCTGGACGATGAACAGCTTGGGGGCTGATGGCGCAACTGGTGCTAGCCAAGCAAGCCACCTTCGACAAACCGGCCAAAAACCGACACATGAGGCCGTTGTACTTGAAAGGGTATGTCAATGGCAAGCCATTGACCAAGATGTTTGTCGACGGTGGGGCGGCAGTCAACGTGATGCCATACACTACTTTCAGGAAACATGGCATGGGCCCTGGCGACTTGAGACCTACCAAAGATAATTCGAACGATTCGCCGGGAATCCTTCGGATACCAAGGGGTGCGTCCACGTGGATCCGATGATTGGGTCCAAGACATTGCTCACGACCTTCTTTATCATCGAGGGCAAAGGAGCCTACGGCCCTCTGCGCTTGGGCGGAGCGGATTCACGCCAATTGCCGTGTCCCATCCACCATGCATCGGCGGCTCATTCAATGGGTGGATGACGATATTGAGGTCGTCCGGGCGGATGACTCGGTGAGCGTCGCAAATGTGGAACCGGCTTTCCGGGAGTATCGGGGTATTGATCGTTTCTCGGGGAAAAGAGGCGGGGAGAAGGTCCTGTTGAGCCCGTCAGCAGCGATCAACAGCCGATTCAAGCAGTCGGCTCTTATAGCAATTTTTAATGGATAATCCCGTGGATGGAACTGATGGCAAGTTGGGGCGAGGATTCATGTCGGCCGACAAATTAGAAGAAGTTGACATTGGAGACGGTGATAAACTAAGGCCGACATTCATCGGCGCAAACTTGCAATCAGACTTCAGGGAGGAATTGATCAAGTTGCTTAAGGAATATAAAGATTGCTTCGCTTGGGATTATTCGGAGATGCCTAGATTGGACCGTTCCATCGTTGAGCATCAGTTGTCAATCAAATCTGGTTTTAAACCATACAAGCAACCTCCCCGGAAAATCTACAAAGATGAAGTATTGGCCGATGTGAAGAAAGAAGTTGAAAGATTACTTGATGCAAACTTCGTTCGACCATGCAGATATGCGGAGTGGATCTCTAGTATTGTCCCTGTCTACAAGAAGAATGGAAAGATGAGGGTCTACATAGATTTCAGGGATTTGAACAGAGCCACTCCTATGGATGGTTACCCCATGCCTGTTGCCGATTTGTTGGCTGATGCCGTTGCTGGACACAAAATTATCAGTTTCATGGATGGTAATGCGGGATACAACCAGATTTTTATGGCAATAGAGGATATATCAAAGACAGCCTTCAGGTGTCCTGGTCACATAGGCCTGTTTGAATGGATAGTCATGACATTTGGGTTGAAGAATGCCGGTGCAACTTATCAACGAGCCACGAATTACATCTTTCACGAGTTGAATGGCAAAATTGTTGAAATTTACATTGATGATGTCGTGATCAAGTCTTTAAATCATGACACACATTTGGAGGACATGAAGAGAACCTTGGAATGCACCCGGAAGCATGGTTTGAAGATGAATCCAAATAAATGCGCTTTTGGGGTATCAGCTGGAGAGTTCTTGGGATTCTTGGTACACGAAGGGGGGATTGAAGTTGGCAAGAAAAGCATGAAGGCTATTGATGAAGTTGTCCCTCCAACTAATCTCAAGGAGTTGCAATCACTGCTCGGCAAGATCAATTTTGTAAGGAGATTCATCTCAAATCTGTCACAAAAGGTTTTGCCATTTTCTCCATTGCTGAAGCTTAAGAAAGATCGAAGTTTACGTGGGGCGATGAACAACAAAAGGCTTTTAACGAGATCGAGCAATATATGAAGGAACCACCAGATCGGTCCCTCCGCAGCTTGGATAAGCCTTTCAAGTTGTACGTGGCGGCCGATACCCAAACCATTGGATCGGCCCTTATTCAAGAATTCGAAGGAAAGGAGCGGGTAGTAGCGTACCTTAGCCGAAAGTTACTCGATCCTGAGACCAGGTATTCGGCCTGCGGAGAAACCGTGCCTATGCGTGTACTACCCGTGTCCAAAATTTCGGCACAACCGTTGAATGCCGAATGCGTTGTATACTCCAAGTTTGATGTAATAAAACATATGTTATCTATGCCAATTTTGAATGGCAGGATTGGCAAATGGATCTTAGCTTTATCGGAGTTTGAGTTAAAGTTCGAATCAGCAAAGGTTATAAAAGGTCAGATCATTGCCGATTTTATAACTGAACATCGTGATCCATCAATTGATTTACTTGAAATTACTCCTTGGGCTTTGTTTTTTGATGGATCATCATGTGGTAAAGGTGGAGGAGTAGGGATTTTATTGATTTCACCCAGGGGTGAGATGTTTGAGTTTGCTATCCCTATCCAGCCCACTGTCACAAACAATCAAGCTGAGTACGAGGCATTGCTTCGGGGGCTTCAATATTTGAGAGATGCCGGGGCCGTTTCGGTTGAAGTTTATGGAGATTCAGAGTTGGTAATAAAGCAATTGATCGGCCAATACGAATGTAAAAGTGATGCGCTGAGGAGTTACTACGAAGAATGCAGGGAAATCTTGAAGAGCTTTCCGTTAGTAACTCTACAGCATATTCCTAGGGAACACAATAAAGAAGCAAACAGATTGGCTCAGAGCGCTTCCGGTTATAAAGAGTGTGCGCTGGGAATGGATCTTGCGGAAGATGATTGGAGAAAAGAGATCGTTGACTATTTGAAGGATCCATCCCGAAAAGTCTCTAGGAAGCTCAGATACAAGGCCATAAAATTTGTTCTTCTGGATGGTAGTTTGTTTTACAAATCATTAGATGGGGTGTTGCTACGATGTCTGGGTCCAGAAGAAGCTAAAAGGATGATGAGTGAAGTACATGATGGGATATGTGGAGCACACCAATCGGCCTACCGCATGAAATGGGTTATCAGGCAAGCCGGTGCTTTTGGCCGACGATATTAGAGGACTACTTTGAGTATTACAAGGGATGTCGGACTCGCCTGAGAGGTTTGGAAATATTCAAAGAGTTCCTGCATCGGCATTAAATCCCATTATCAAGCCATGGCCATTCGAAAGGTGGGGTATAGACTCGATTGGCCAGATTAATCCACCATCTAGCAAGGGGCATAAGTTTGTGCTTTTGGCAACAGATTACTTTACCAAATGGGTTGAGGCAATTCCACTGAAGAAGGTGACATCAGAAAACATGGTTGAGTTTGTTAAGGAACACATCATCTATCGGTTTGGAATCCCTCAAACAATCACAACTGATCAAGGAACCCAGTTCGTGTCCTTGGAGTTCAGGGAGTTTGCCGAAAGCATGGGGATCAAGTTATTTAATTCTTCTCCCTATTATGCCCAAGCTAATGGTCAGGCAGAGGCTTCTAATAAGATCATGATCAAGCTTATACAAAAGAAGATCGACCAGAAGCCAAGGAGGTGGCATTCGGTACTCAGTGAAGCTTTGTGGGCTTACCGAATGGCCCCTCATGGAGCCACAAAGACATCTCCTTATGAACTGGTTTATGAGCACCATGCAGTTTTGCCTTGGGAAATACAATCAGATTCTAGGAGAGTGGTTTTGCAGAAAGATTTAAGCTCCAAAGATTACAGTGGCTTAATGATGGATGAGTTGGAAGATTTGCACATGATCCGTCTTAGGGCACTGGAAAATATTGAAAAGAACAAACTGCGGGTTGCCAAATATTACAACAAGAAAGTAAAAGCCAAGCAATTTGCAGAAGGGGATTTGGTTTGGAAAGCTTTACTGCCGATTGGAACCAAATACAGTGAATTCGGCAAATGGTCCCCTAACTGGGAAGGACCCTTTCGGGTGGTCAGATGCGTGCCCGGTAATGCCTACATGTTGAAAACTTTACTAGGAGAAGAATTTTCCGCCGCAATAAATGGAAGATATTTGAAGAAGTATTATCCTAGTATTGAAATCGATCGCTGACCACAAGCATTGGGATTACATGCATCTGATACAGAAATAGCCGGCGCTCAAGAATGAGGCCGCCTTCAGAACAAAAAATCCCCAAACAGAGGGAATGGCCAATACTTAGATGTATTGCCCTTAGCATGAAACCACATTACAAATGCTTCTTGCAGGTTTGCATCTAACAACCCTGGTGATCAGGACGAGGAGGAGGTGGAAAGCAGAAGGTCTGGCGTAAGAAGCGAAAGTATGATTCAATCTTTTCTTTGCTTCTTCAGCTGCTCCCTCTTCAATTGTTCCAGGACCACCGTGACGGCAACTTGGAAGCCGTGGGGATGACCATGGTTTGCTGCCTCCACCAAGCTGTCCCAAGCCGCTTTCAGGTTATTGTACCTATCAGAGACGTCTGGGACAGAGGAGTAGTCGTTAGGGGCAGAGATCCGGATGTGAGCACGAAGTCGAGAAGTTGAAGATATTTACCTCCTACTAGTGCCTCCAGAGCCATGCGACGCTCGCGTTCGGCCTGGCAACGAGCGGTGATGTCCCGGAGGTCATGCTCTAGGTGCCGAACGCGGCGGCGCAGTTGATGGCTGATTCTCTGCTCGGACGTGGCATCCTCTGCTTCAAGAGAGGAATCAGAGGAGATGTACTCAGACATGTCTTCGGTCCCAATGATTTCCTCAGGAAGCAGATCAAGGCTGAAGGAGAAAAAAAATAGAGAGGAGGTAAAACACGAGGCCACATGAGGAAACAAGAAGCAAGTCAAAGGAAAACTCACTCTCGAATCGTGCGTTTCTTTGGGGCACTGTCCTCCTTGGGTTGCTTGCCTTTGTCCATGGCTTTGGGGTTTTCTTTTCTGGAGCAGGGGAGAAGATGAGAAGTGATGGATGAGTGTGCGAGTGGATTTGCAAGGCATCTCAGCAGGCTATTTTATTGACTGAGAGAGTGCGTTGGGAGTGATGACCTGGCCGGGCGTGCATTATTGGAATACCAAGCGGCAGGGTTTCCTCCCGAATGCGAAGGGTTTTCATTTGAACAGTGCTTATGGATTGCCGAATCAAGGATTTTCTGCGGGTATTACGCCAAGGGACATCTGTTTTTGCGTGTTCGGCTCAAGCGAATTCCCGAATGCGTTTAAGGAGAAACAAGATTCACAGATGCGAACATAGGAGAATCATCGCAATACAAGCACGAGAATTAAAAGTTCTTTATTTATTGTCGATAATCAAACATCCATAGTACAATATAATCGAAGAGCCTGTTTAGCACAGACTGGGGATGAGTGAGTTAGGCAATGGCGTCGCCGTGGCCGTCGAGGCGCTCCAAGATGACCTCGATCTCGTCGATGTCTTCTGGTGCGCCGCCTTGGAAGCCGCGCGGCCTGGTGGAATAGTCGACGCCGGTGTGCGTCGCCATGGCGGCCAGGCCCAAGGTGGTGCCCAGGCGGATGCCGTGAGTGGCCACCTCGTCCACAAGGTTTTCCACCGCGGCGAGGCGCTCCGCCGCGTGTCTCCGCGGGCATTCACCTTGTCGCCCAATTGCTCCACCGGCATTTTTAGCCGGTTGAGCTCGCATCGCGGCCGCAAAGTACAAGGTGATGGCAATTAATATCGAAGCCGATTGGATTCGGGGAGCAGTTTCAAGGCCGTACCATCGATGGTCGCCAGCAGCTGCTTGCGCTGATCCTCCCACTCCAGTTCGGCTATTCCAGCCTTCTTA
The DNA here is from genome assembly GCA_947561735.1 of Cenchrus americanus. Lineage (NCBI taxonomy): Eukaryota > Viridiplantae > Streptophyta > Magnoliopsida > Poales > Poaceae > Cenchrus > Cenchrus americanus. The sequence goes on from OX387240.1 coordinate 228,976,160, forward strand.
GAGACGTCTTCCAGCTTGCGCTGGGCCACCTCGAGTTCTGCCTTGAAGCGGAGAGCGTCATGTTCCCCGTAGGGCACGGGGGAGTAGCGGTCTGACTCCGACGAGTCGTCCGGCAGAGGCTGATTGGCCGGCGCAGGAGATGGATTCCATTGAATAAGCCTGAAACAGAGATGATCATCAGAAACAAAAGGGAATCAAAGACGAATCATAAAGGAAAAGATGGCGATCATTGCCTCCGACGTGAACTGGCGTGGCTCCCTTCTGCTTCGTCGGCGGCGCGACGCCTGTTGTTGCTCCCCGCCATTGGTGTTTGGGGCTAAGTTGGCGATTGGGAAGAGAGCTTGAGATTGGCAAAGATTTGATGGCTAAAGGCTTGGTAAAAAGCTGGGGGCACCTACGGTTTTATTTATAGGCCTGGTGAAACAGGTCGTGGCCTCAGATCGTGGCTTTAGATCGTGACGCATATCCCAAGAAACTTGGAAGGTGGAGAGGTTTCCTTGACCAATCCGCCATCGGGTCGTTTGGAGTTCAAGGCTGAGTCGCATTCGGTTGACTGACTCGGCTAAGTTGCGGTCAAGGTGTTGTTCGGGTATGGCACTATTTGATTACTGGTTACTGAATGGGTCGTTCAACGTGGCAGTCAAGGTCATGCAAGAAAAAGGAAAGCAAACTTATAAAAGGCAAATGTTGCAAGAACGACCAGTTTGGTTACACATTGATCAGTACGGCTAAACGTTCAAATACTTTGCAATTACATTGGAGGCATTCGATGTCGTTTGGCGAATGTTCTCCATCTGTTCTTGATAATCTTTTTGGGCGTTGGACAGGATGGTGAGTTCTGCATCACATTGATTCACCTCAGCTATGACCGATGCTGCTTCCTCTTGGATCTTCCCTATCAGTCCAGGAAGTTCGGCTATCTTCTTGTCATCAGCCTCTATTTCCGCTAATAAGCTTTTCAGCTCTGCCTCCAGTACGGCCTTTCTGGCGATTTTCAATTCACGAACAGCTTGCAGATTGGCCAATATCTCTTTGTGATTCTCAGTTTGAGATTGTGCTCCCTTCACGGCTTGTTCAGCTTTGGCTTTCTTTTGTTCAACAACTGGGTGGGAAGACACATTTCTCAGAGCTCGTCTTATGGCTACATAATGAACATCCAAACCAGAGATGGGTTCAAGTGAGGTCTTGATGTCCTCAGGGAGTTCTTGGCTGATGGGTCCGAGCATTTCCTCGAAATGATCGAGATCTCTGATTTGATCTCGAGCATCTCTCGGCCTGTGCAAAAATTTCCTTGAGCCTTTCTTGTGCTTCCTCTGACAAGGCTTGAGTCCCTCCTTCCCTTGTCTCGGCAGTTGGATTATTCTCCATTAATGGGTTTGATGATGACGGAGCTTGATCCTGAAAGAGTAAAGTTGCCGAGTCAGGAGTGTTGGGAAATAAAGAAAATAACAGGATTAAGTGCAAATGTTTACCTCATGCCTAACTTCCTGAACTGGAACAAGATTTTGTTTGGTTTCAAGGGCGATTTTTGGAGCCACTGGTGAAGAAGGTGCTCGTGGCAAAGCTGAGGCTTCTGTGTGAGAGGGTGCTGGTGCAGTTTCTGGCAACTCTGAGGCTTCTGGCTGGAGAGGAGATTGATTTACCTCTGTCAAAGTTGGGGTTTCTGCCTGGCAAACAGGGGATTGAACCCTTGGAGGGCTTGAAGTCTCTGGTTGGATAGGAGAGTTCATCTCTGGTGAAGTTGGTGTCTCTGTCTGAGCAGGGGGTGATTGAGTTCCTGATGAAGATGAAATATCCACTTGAGCAGGTGGCTCAGCCCTTGGTGGACTTACGCGTTGAGGGACAGGGACATCCACAGAATGATCCACCAATGTTTCTTCTGCAAGTACCAGATTAAGGGTAAATGCCAGTGTTGATCTTTGAGGAAAAAAGTAATAAAAGTCATACCAGTAGATGGAGCATTGGCAGGTTCTGAAGCTGAAGGCTGCTGATTTCTGGTCTGGAATTGCATAAGATGAGATTTATCAATAAAGAGTAATTCTATGATCAAAAGAGAAGAAACTTTACCTCAATAAGGACTTTCTTGACGGTTCTTCTTTTCTTGGCAATTGGAGGTGCGATCAGAGACAGGCCTTGCCTCTTGTCAGCAGTAATACTGGACAAAATTGGGTCTGTTGTGGCATACTTAGCCATCAGTTGAGCCAAGGTTGGTGATCTAAATCCCGATGGTTGAGATTGGGCATACCGCATTATAAGAAATCGCCCGGCTAGAGGGGCGAGCCATCGTATTCGTGGGTAAAAAATCAAGATCATGGTTGAAGGAAGAAATGTCTGATTTGAGGGAAAAGACAATCATGTTACCTCTGAAGTTGGCTGAAAATCAGGCATCAGTTCTATGCAAAATGAGTGCACACGGAGCTCACCGAAAATATGGTCATGGAATTCTTGCCACCAAGAGTTGAAGGTGGGGTGAGCTACCGTTGTAGGTGTGAAGGGCGAGTGTAAACGGTTGACCGCATACATACCGAAAACCCTGCTGGATTGAGTGAGTTCTTTGATTTCCTCTCTGGGTTTGAGGAATTCATGCAGGAATAGTCTTGGGGGCATCTGGCCACATCCAAGTTGTCGAGCCATCATATTTGGCTGGTAGTATTCATAAGTGCTCGTGGTTTAACCTCCCTCCACTAAATTCAGGTGCGTAATGCATGGATGGATGAGGATATTGAGGATTTCCGAAACCTTCCGTCTTGGCGTCCAGACTTCAAAGGAGAACTCACAAGGGAGGGTTAAATTATCATTGTCCAAGTAAGGAAGCCGAGAGGATTGGGGAAGCCTTTGAAGAAGAGCTCAAAGAGTCGGGCCGATGTTCGATTGATGGGAACAGTTGAAGCAACTTCTCCATAGGTGTGACATCCTCTGGTAACCTGAACTTCCCCTTCATGATAGTTGGGTGAAGGAAAAAACCGGGTGTTGAGGTCAATACCAACGATCTGGTGCATGTGCAGTTGCAGCCACATCTGTACAAACCACCAAGGGCCATTGACACATGCTATCTTCTGGTTGGTGTACATTTGGGTGACAGTTTGATGAAGCATGTGGTATACACCGCCCAGAGGTATTTTCCAAGGGGAATGCGCTTACCACCGAGTCAATTGTGTAGCCATTACAATATGATTCGAGTAGGCTCATTGGCTTTACCACGAGAAGATGAATCCGCACAACCACATGTTCAAGAAGGCCCCGTATTCGACTTCACCAAGAGGGCCATCTTTCATGTGATTCCGGATATAATGTTTATATCCACTCCCCGACTTCACTCCCGTTTGTCTTGTGGAACCTCTGTAGTCCCAGGGATGTACGGATCCTAAAATATCAAGGCCGGTAATCATGTATACATCGGCCAGAGTGGGGGACATTGGGCCGTGACCAAAAAGGAAGGCGTTGACACCATTTGACCAAAAATGACAAGCGGCTATCAGGAGGTCTTCGTTTTTCGGGGTCTCAGCCAAAGAGAGCTCCAAACATTGAGCAATTCGGAGGGTGTCCCAAGTTTGGGTCTTAGCACTGTTGTCCGCAAGGATCCTCTTGTACCAATTCCTCCAGCCCGCAATTGGGGGTAAAGGCCAGTTCTTTAAGGCATCCTGCCACAGGGAAGGCTCGGTTAAAGCCGCTTTGAAGGGGATTCTTTGGGATTCGGCTGCGATGAATTCACGGGGATCAGAAATTCCCACGGGACTAAGGAAATAAGACGTCGAATTGTCCTTAGTGCGAATCAGAAGCTCAGTGGAGAGTTCCTGCTGGAAGAAGGCGAAAAAGAAATCTCAGGTAAAATCAAAAAGTTGAGTGCCGAATGAAGCTTATGGGGGAGGAATTTACCTGAGCGGCTTGATTTTGACCTGTCATTGAGGATTTGAGCTCAGGAAAAAGGTGATCTAGGGTTTGGATCTAGACGAAGATTCCGGCGGATTGCGAAGAGAGAGAATAGGTGATGAACAGATTCAAGACGTTGGTGGCTGGAGTCAATTCCGGAATAAAATTACTTTTATCCTGTAATTGAAGGGGCATATGTTAACACCAAAATTTGGTAAGGGGCCTGACCTGTGGGTCCAACGTGGTGAGGAGTCCGTCCGGAAGAAGGAAGGTTTCTTCAGAAGAATTCGGCAAAAGAGTCCGCAATCGGCAATTTGCTTCCATTCGGCAAGAGAATCGTTGCGCTGATTTTGCGGGATTGCGTGGTGACGTGGCCCGAGTGGAAAGGGGCGAATGGATGGATAAGCGATCGCATTTAGAGATAAATTAGGTATCAAATCCATTCGAGGTCATGCTGTGACAGGGTATAAATATAGACCCTGAATGTATGTATTTTCATTCAAAACATTCTCAATACAAACCGGCTTTACGCCAAACCCTTGAGTCCTTTGTCGTGTCGTCGAGTTCTTCGAGAGGGTTCATCGATCCGTCGACCTCCGTGAGTACCGACAACCTTGTATCATGTCTAGTATCATGCGGTGGATTTAGATCTGATGCAAGTAGTCTTGTTACCATGCTTAGTGTCATGCGGTAGATTCAAGCTTGGTTCAAGAGGGTTTCTTGTTAGGTCATGAGCCATGCGGTAGGCTAAGATCTAGCTTGAAGCTAGTTATCGGCTCTATTGAGTTTTGGCAAGATTCAATAGATTCATTAAGTTACCCCGTGTTGCTTTGAGTTTTTACTTTATGTTTAAATTCATGTAACACTTCTTTGCCCAATCTAGATTGTTTTGGATCGACTTTATCTTCTTGATGATCCTTATGCAAATCGAGTTCGTACCCTTGGCTTAAATAGCACGTGGATCACATGCTCCCTGATAGCCGAAACCGAATCGATCTAGGTTGTCACGTGTTGCGGGTTCAAGCTTGCCAAATCTTGTATAAATCTTGAAAGAACTGGGTATCACGCGGTAATTTTGGAGCTAGTCATCCGGTGGATTAGATTCCAATCCAATCGATAGGTTTATCTTGTTTGGTAATGTTCGTTCCTTCTTCATGGACCCCGATTCTACTGTTCACAGTCGTATTCGGTTATGCTTTCATGAGTAAAACGTGTTCATAAGTTATGCTTTAAATATTGTATGCTTTTAGCTTTCCATATTTAGATTGTATCATGCGGTGGATAGATCTATTTGTGGATAGTGGTTTGATTTCAAACAAGTTGTATCATGCGGTGGATAGATTTGTTTGATATCATGCCTGACGGGTCTTAAAGTATCTAGACATGCAGTAGACTAGTGCTTTGGGCCTATGCATGCTTATTTATTGTATATTTATGATCACGCTTTTACCTCATTTATTGTTTAATGTTATCTACCGCGAGGATCGGTTATGGATTTGCGCACGTGCATCTTTATCCAGATAAAGACCGATCTATCGTCATGCTTACATCATCCATTCGGCTATGTTACTTTTTGCGCATTGGATTTCCCGAATGGTTTCTAGTTTGTTGGCAGATAGCTCTCTATAGCTATATGCCATCTCACTTGGCTTTCTAGCCGTAAATATGGAACTGTTTGGTACCACCCGGCAAGTTCCAAGCTTTGGAATTTAACTACTTTGTCTTTTGTTAATTTTCAGGAAAAATTGACTGGCACGTCTTGGAATCTTTGCGCGTGTGAAGCTAGCTTTTTCGGCTTGCTGTGTGCTTGGCGTGAGGTGCGGATTTTACGTCAACAGCATGTTGTTATCTCGTCTCTGTGTCTGTGTCTTATCCTTTCGACACCACTCGCTCTCTCTCCGCAGAAGCTAGGCCACTCTTGTTCCCACAACAACACTCGCTCTCTCTTTCTCTCCTCAGAAGGTCACTCGCTCGATATGTGTGCTCAGATGTCCCCGCCGGCATGTCCCGTTCGCCGCCGCCAGCTGCGCGCGCTCTGAGGATTGCGCGACGGCGAAAGGGGCCAGAGCGGACGTTGACTGCGCCGTCCTCCGCGCCTCCGATCCTCCTCCTCTCGGGTGCGCTCGCCTCGTAGAAAGTCCTCGTCAATGTGAAAATTAATTGGCCCATTTTATTGAAATTCTTCAGCTGTCTTTATGTGTGATGAATTATGCTCATTTGGTGTATGGAATGCAGATGGCGTCTGCTGCTCGAGCTTGGATGTACAGGCAACCCCAAGAAGATTGGGAGAGTTTCTTAAGCGGGGTCAATGGTTTTCTAAATCAAGCAGAGGCAGATATGAGAAACCGTGGTGTTCAGGCAATGCTTTGCCCCTGTATTGATTGTCTCAACCAAAAGAAATTCGCACAACGGGAAATCATTTTTCATCATTTGGTCACACGTGGTTTCACAAAACATTACACGTGTTGGAATAAACATGGTGAGGAAGGCCTTAATGAACTCGAAGCAGGCTACCTAAATGAAGGTGAAGTGCGACAGCATGCTAACCATGATGAAGACCTTGATGACAGTGGACTTTTTGAGGGAAATGAATCATTATTCCCACCAAATGTGTTGAGGCCTGAGGATACCACTGAGCAAGAAGTTAGGGGCTTCGATGATGGTGAGGTGTTGCAACGTGTGCACAATGTTGATCAAATGTTGCAAGATATTGAGTTTCAACGAGTGTACACACCTTTTGAATTAGCGAGGCTGAAGCAGTTCATTGAAGATTCAAAGAAACCCCTCTATCCTGATTGCCAGAAGTACTCTCACCTTTCTGGTGATCTAAAACTTCTACAGCTTAAGGCAGATCATGGTTGGAGCAACAAAAGTTTCAAACATCTATTAGATGTGCTTAGAGACATGCTACCTGAAGGAAACCAAATAGCAGAGTCTGTCTATGAGGCGAAGAAGATAATCTGTCCTCTGAGAATAGAAGTTGAAAAAATCCATGCATGCAAGAACAATTGTGTATTGTTCCGTGGAGATTATGCAGACCTTGACAAGTTCGCCAAGTGTGGCTATGATCAGTACAAGAGGAAAAAAGATGGTGGAGATGATAATAATGCTGCTGACGAGAACGAGCCCGGCGAGATCAGAGGCAAGAAGAAGAAGGCTAATAGAGGGGCTCCTGTGAGGGTGGCATGGTATTTTTGCATCATTCCTCGGTTGAAAAGATGGTTCGCAACACGAAAAGAGGCCCAACTCTTGCATTGGCATGACGAAGGCCGAAAGGAGCTTAATTATAAGAAAGATGGCAAGTTTAGACACCCCGCAGATGCAGCGCAATGGGGTAACATTAATACCCACTTCCCATGGTTTGACGACGCAAGGAGCATACAGTTTGCTATGAGCACAGATGGAGTGAACTCATTCGGTAACCAGAGCTCAACACATAGCACCTGGCATGTCGTGCTGTCGTTGTACAACCTTCCACCTTGGCTATGCAAGAAACAGAAATGTATGATGCTGACAATATTGGTCTCCAGGCCAAAGCAACCTGGCGACCATATTGATGTCTACTTGAGGCCACTAGTTGATGACTTGAAGATATTGTGGAAGCCTAGTGTACTGGAGGTTTGGGATGAGTACAATTGTGAGGTGTTCACAATGCATTGCATGTTGTTTACCACCATCAACGACAACCCGGCTCAGCGCAACCTCTCTGGCCAGAGTAAAAGGAAAGGTGCAGCTTGCCCACACTACTTGGAAGATACTTGCGCAATATGGCTAAGACATTCAAAGAAATACGTATTTATGGGGCACCGTCGTTTCCTCGGCAAGAAACATCCATACCGAGCCATGGATTGTCAATTTAGTGGGGAAAAGGAGAATCGAGAGGCGTCGTTGCATGTGACTGGAGATCTGGTCCACTTGAAAGTCAAGGACATCAAAACTATCGAGGAGTTACCCAAACTAACTGAAAAAACCCATGGCAAAAGAAATAAACGAGATGGTGAAGAAGAAGACAGAATGTGGAACAAGAAATCAATTCTATGGGAGCTAGAGTATTGGCCGACGTTGGATGTGCATCATTCGATTGACAACATGCACGTCAAGAAGAATGTGTGTGAAGCTACTTGTGGAACATTGCTACAACAGAAGTCCAAAGGAAAAGATCATAAAAATGCAAGGGATGATCTTAAAGAGCTGGGCATTAGGGCGGATTTCTATGCAGAGGAAACAGAGACAGGGATGAACCTTCCCGTTGTTGCAGCCACCTTGTCAAAGGCAGAGAGAAAAGAATTCTGTCAGTTTTTGCATGATTTGAAAGTACCTTCAGGCTACTCATCAAACTTCAAGAGTCTAGTGTAAGTGAAGGACATTAAAATGAATTTCAACTTGATGAAATCTCATGAGTGTTGATGACAACTCTTCTTCCTGTTGCACTTAGAGGTATCAAGATAGAACTGGTTCGCGGCGCGGTCATGAGCTTGTGTTTATTCTTCAATGTAATAGAACAGAAGGTGATTGATGAGGAAAAACTATGGACTTGGAGAGGAGGGACCCTATGCCTGCTTGAAGCTACCTTCCCACTGTCATTCTTTGATCTCATGCTGCATCTAACAGCACACCTTGCGAGGGAAATCTGGTACCTTGCCCCATCTTACCTTCATCAGATGTTTCCATATGAGAGGTTCTATGGATTCCTGAAATCATTGGTAATTAACCGGTTATTTCCGAAGGGAGCCATTGTTCGTGGCTACGAGACCATCGAAGCAGTGGAGTGGGCCATGGGTTATATGGACCCACAAAACCCCATTGGTGTGCCTCGCTCACGGCATGAAGGTAGGCTTTCAGGTGTTGGGACCATGGAGAAAAGGTCAGTCACTCCTGATGCAGATGCCTTCGAAAAGGCTCATTTCACCATGATACAACAGCTGCACCTAATTATACCATTTTCCAATGAGCACAAACGACAACTACGTGAAGACGACCCTAACCGTGGTAGGGCTTGGCTTGCAAAGATGCACATGCAAGGTTTCAAAGCAGTGGCTCCGAGATTATGTCGAGACATGCAAAGAATAATGCTGTAATTACCGACAAGATAAGGAATCTAGCAGCAGGGCCATTTTCACTGTTACAAGATACGAAGGAATGGATATCAATGGATACACGTTCTACACCATGACCCAGGATAAAAAGAGCGTCTATCAAAATAGTGGTGTGCGTGTACGGGCCGTCGTTGACGACAGTCATGACGATGATGATGACACGGAAACAGACACATATTATGGTCAAATAGAGGAGATATGGGAGCTTGATTATGTAGGATTGAAGGTAGCCTTGTTTCGGTGTAGATGGGTCACCAATGGGAAGAGAGCTGTGAGCAAGGACAAATATGGTTATGTTAGTGTTGATCTCCGGGGCTTTGGTTACAAAAACAAACCGTTTGTCTTCGCCAATGATGTTGAGCAAGTGTTCTATGTACCTGACCTTGCAAAGAAGAACTGGTCTATGGTTATGCCTGAAAAAAAAGGATTGTGGGGATTGAAAATGTTATTGAGGAGGAGGAATACAACCAGTTTGACGAAATTCCATCCTTTGACACTTCATACAAGCCCCAACTCTTCGGAACTAACAAAACACTGTACTTGCTAAGCGACCATAGTGAAAAGATCCATATACAGAAATCAAAGAAGAAAAAGCAAGCCTGATTTCTGCTAGATCCTTTATGTAATGTTGGAGGATGTGTCTATTGGTGGAAATGGAATCCGTTTTGTAATATAAAAGATGCGATGTATTGGTGGAATTTCCATTTTTTTGTTATATATGGGATGTGGTGGAATTTGAATCCTGCTTGTAATATATTCTGCCAAAGATACTATATATACTCTGTTTATATTCTGCTTCAGTTTAGTAACAGGCAAGAGACAAGGACTAACGGACCAGCGTCGCCTTTGTTACGGGCAAGAGACGATGACTAACGAACCAGCGTCGCCTTTGTTACGGGCAAGAGACGAGGACTAACGAACCAGCGTCGCTTTTGTTATGGGCAAGAAGATATGCGAAATCACGAACAGATTACATCAAAAGAGACACAGATTAAAGCATCTCCAAGAGTTTGCCAAATTTTACTTGGCAAATCTTGTGCTTTGCCAACTTCTAAAAAGATATGCTAAGTAAAAAAAGAGTTCATCTCCAACAATCTGGCATAATTTCACAAAAGCATATCTCTTGAGATGCAAAATCACACACACACACAGATTAAAGTCATCATTGATACATCAAAACAAGGTTACAATGCGGCAATATCTTCATGACGAGATATACAAAATCACACACACATCAATCTTGCTCGTAGGTCGTCGATCTTGCTGCACGTGGTCATCGAACAAGCTCCACTTCTGCTGACGGCTTAGAGACTTGATTCCTGGGTTGACTAATTAAAGAAAGCTTCTATCTTGCAACCCTAATTTTGGTTTGCAAGAGAAAAGTTGTCCTTAATTATGCTCATCTTACAAGGAAAAATAATGAGATATGCTCCATCCAGATTCTGGCTGCTTCCTCATCTTCCAAGTGAACACAAGAGAAACATACAGAGAGGGTGGAAACATATCCCTTAAAAAATCCCTCCTCCTGGAGGAGAAGGGGAAAGCAAAAGGAAGCCCAAGTGTGATGGAAAAGCTGCAGCAAGCTTTCCGTCGGCTTGTACATCCTGATGCCAGGAGGTTCTGGGGTACCTTCCCCGGACACGGCTGCGAGCAAGGGGTATGTCACAAGGATTCTTCTGGCAGCTGTGTTCGAGGGATGAACAACCCAATCACCCCCTATTATAAGAATTCTTCTAGCAACTGAGAGATCGAGGAGGAGGAAGAAGAGAGAAAAGCAAAAGCTTGCGCCCTACAAGATCTATTCTTTGCGCCATAGCTAGATCTAGATCGAGAGAAGAAGGAAGAAAGTGACTCACTTTATTGTATCAGAAGAAGGAACCATATAGCTAGATCTAGATCTAGAGAAGAATGAGGCAACTTGAAGTGAGGAGGATCGATAGGCGTCGGTGCCTTTTTATAGAAAAAATAAGGAAGAGATAAGATCAAGAGCACAAGAACGGCCGGGAAGGTTCCCAAGACGGTCCAGATGGCCGGGAAACTGTTGCTATTCAATGGCTGAGAGCAGAGCTGCAGAGATAGTAATTCCAATGTAGAATTAAATGATACACAGAGTAAGCAAACATTGTCTCCAATGGCCGTGTTTGGATGGTAGATGTTAGTGTTACTGTTAGTGGTAGTTTTTAACACCTCCAAATTAACACAGTGTTTGGCTCCAAAGTGTTAGTTTTGGTGTTAGTTTGCTACAAACTAACACTAACACCTCCATCCAAACATCCAATGTAGTCATCATCTCCAAAAAAAAAGAGAGGAAGGGATAAGATCAAGAGCACAGGAAACGGGAAGAGGTTGCCAAGACGGTCAATGGCGAAACTGTTGCCAGTCAATGGCTGAGAGCAAAGCTGCAGAGGTAGTGATTCCAATGTAGAATTAAATGATACGCGGGGTAACGAAACATCATCTCTACACAGATTAGCCAAACGTCATTTCTAATGGAGAATTAAATGATAACGCGGATTAGCCAAACATCATCTCCATTGCATACTCAAACCGTGTTTGGAAACAAATCTCCTATATCTTCTCCTTCCAAAACAATTAGATCCCCTGCCCCTTCATCTCTACCCGCGAAAAACAGCAACTGCCTACTTCTCATCGTCGCCATTCCCGCCCAGAGATGGATAGCGTGCCGGGAAGAAGCACATGGCACCAGCCGTCATCGCTGCTGCTGGGCCTCCCTCAAGACCTCAGCATTGAGATTACGGCGCGCATCGGTGCGACCTCGGAGCGGCCCTTGGTTGACCTCCGCAGCCTACGTGGTACTTGCTCGACCATGCGCCGCGTGTGCAGCCACGACGACGTCCGCTGACGTTTGTCGATAGAGGGGATACAAGATGAGATTTCTTGGGTGTGGAACCCCACCGCTTACAAAGAATTCCTTGCTACGCTGAGCGGTCTCGGGAATCCAGAGGCTTGTTTCCTCTCCGGAATCAAAGCCTTCTTCATCGAACACAGGGGATACAATGATCTTCGGCGCGCCACCGAGGGTGGGCACGATGCGGCGGCCTATCTATACGCCATCTTGCTCTACAGAGACAATGGCGGTGCCACCGCCGACGACACCACGAAGGGGTACATGAGGCGGGTCGCGGGCGGCGGCAGTACGACGTCGTCGAGATGGCTGAGCAACGAGGGGTGTCTGCCTTTGCGCGAGAAGGCCGCACGTGCACTCCACTACTCGACTTGGCGCATTTGGGGTGAACCGTTGCCGCCTCCGGCATAGGTGCGTGGCGATCAGCCGTGCGCAGGCACGGGTGGCGGCCGCGGCGTGGAAAAAGGATGGCTTCGAATTTCTCTATTTTGCAGCGAAGACTGTAGGCTGCGCTGCGAAATGGTGAAGTTCGCACAGAGAATAGGAAATTAGTAGTAGATTAGCTTTTGTATGATGCTCGAATTATATGTGTAAAATTTGGGGAGAGCAGAAAATCCGACGCGGGTTATCAGCCCCGCGTCGCTAATGACTGTGGGGCCCAGTTCTATTCAAATGAAGAACAATTCCCATTTCTCCTTTTAATCTGCAATCAAATGTTGTAACAAGTATTTCTTCGTCGTTATTAGTCCAAATTTGATACTTTTTTCTATATTTTTATAAAATCTCCATCTATTCATTAATTTCATTATTTAGTGTACATTCCGTTTGTTGAGTGATGTTTATATGCCTTATTTTGTTCTTTGTAAGTACAACATACAAATAATATTTGTTTTACACAACCATTAGTGATGGAACTTTACATTTCGTAAGATTAAGGTGAACACAAGGTTTTGTTAAGTTTTCAAATGCATATGAGTTCGAACATGTTGCAAAGTGTGGAAAACTTCAATGTTCAAGCAAACATTCTAGGAAACTATGTGAGAGATGAAGACATTTGTACACAAGTATATTATTCCTTCATCGATACCACTTGAAATTTCGAAGACAAGTTTAGGTACCCAAATTATGTTGCCAAGTCAATTTGTAGATTTTTAGAGCAAATTTGATGTTATTAGAATTATTATATAATTACCATGGGGTGTAAAAATGAAATGTGTGAATTTTGGGCACACAAGTTTGACTGTTGATATTTTTTCAAATACTGAATGTCCAAATACGAACTGATCATATTTTTATGATTTTTAGGTGTTGTTTTATGGGCTCTAATAATTCAGGGAAGCAAGTTTCATTTCAAAAAAAATTGTGACAGGCCCACGCATCAGCGTCAGCAGCCAATATAAAAAAGATAACCATTGCCTGCCCGCCCGGACCCAACTGCCAACAAATGCGATCCGGGTTCACTAACCATCGTCACCAATGACACTGGCCCACGCGTCAGCGTCAGCGTCAGCAGGCTAACCTGCGCCGACATTGACTACTCTAATAAGATCTAATTCATCACAACAGATCTCCAGTTAATCACAACAGAGCATAGTTCATCATAACGCAGTTGGATCTACTCGCGTATATTAGATCGAGTTCATGACATACAAAATCTAACAACCAAGCTAATTAACTAAGCAGTTAATGATCGACAGACAAACTAAGAAGTCCATGTCCAAGAACTAGACGAAGACACAAAAGCACACATACATTATTGTTACTAATTGGTAGAGGAGTCTATCAATTAGTCGGAGTCCCGCCGTCGCCGCCTTGGCTGCTGTCGTCGCCGCCGTCGTTGTCGTGGCTGTCGTCGTCGTCGTCGGAGCCGCCGTCGTCGAAGAAGAAGTGGCGGCGGGCAGCCCGCTTGACCACGGGGAGGTTCTCGAGCTTCTCAGCCAATCCGTGGATCCTGAAGGCGAGATCCTTCAAGGTCGGGTCCTTGTACACATCACGATGCGCCTTGATGTCGAAGGCCTAGCCAACACCTTGAAGCTTTCTGAAGGCGCTCCTGAGCAGCTCGGCGGCGAACTTATTGTCGTCGAAGAGCGGTTCCTCGTCGGCATCCTTGGCCACCGGCTCCTTCCCCTTCTCCAACTTCTTCCGACGACGGCTTTCGTCGTCGTCATCTTCCCTTCGTCCCCGCTTCGACGGCGGTGGGCTCCTCAACGCCAGCTCCTCCTTCTCTCGGCGACCGAAGATTTGTAGTGGTGAATCGCGAGGAGGATGAAGAAGTGAAGAAAAAGGTGATAAGCTTATGGAAGAAGTAGGGGATAAAGCTGGGGAGGGCGACTGGGCGAGGGAGTTATATTGACAAGACGCGGAACCGTCAGGCGCCTCTGCCCCCACCCATTTCTCCATTACTGCCAGTACGTGCCACTCGATTGCGCATCGGGCTCCGTCTCAGGCACGAAGCCACGCGTCGCCTTTCACTTAGGCGGGAAGGAGAAGGGGCGGGGCAATGATGTCGGGCCCACTTGTCAACGGCAGCAGCCAAATTGTGGCGCCTTTTCAATTTCCATTTATTGTTTTATTACGACATGGCCGAGGCACCATCTTCAACCTTCAACCCTCGAGCTCGTCGCCTCCTTCAACTTCAATCCTAGTCGCCAACTTCATCCCTCTTCAACTTCAATCCTCCTTGACAACTTCATCCCTCGTCGCCGCCAACTTCAACCCTCGTCGCCATGCAAATTCCAAACCCTGTCGCTGTGCTATTTCCTCCATTCTCCTTGATGGCTGCCATGGTGTGCTTGATGCTGCTGCTGCCAGATGAACTTCTCACCAAGATCATCATCCACTCCATCAAGGATGTGGCCGTTTTTCATTTTCTAAACCTTCGCAATAAAATCTGCGGCACCTTCTGGCGCATCTGCAACTCCAATGAGTAACTACTGCACGTGTCACTGTGTGATCTTCGTGAGGCGTTCCAGAATCCCTACGTCTGGTTGTGCTTTGAGCGGCACTTCAGCGAGGCCAATCATCCGGAGGCATTGTGCTTCGAGGGGATGGTGAGGTTGATGAGGCGGCAGAACCTCGATAAGGATCTGAAGCTCATCGAAGATGCCGCCGCTGCTGAAGACTCCGGTGCCAAGTACTTTTTAGCGATGCTGAAGTACCGTTGCCACCCCGCAGACCCCGAAGCCATGGCACTACTCTAGGAAATCAGTGGCGGCTCGTCGCCCCCTGACGGCCGGTGGAAGAACCACAACCTACAGCAGTTGCGCTACCCGTCAAGCAGGATCTCGACAACATTGCGTGGTTGTACTGGCTTGATAACGGCGACGAGGACGGCGACATTCCGTTGTTGCCTGTCTAGAATCCCCACATCTGCATTTGGGAAGTGGGATGTAGGCACTACGGGCCGGATACCAAAGAGATCATCCACTACTGCAGCGCCGAGTGTCGCATCTGTCATGAGTTCGACCTCTGGACGCGTAAATTCCGCCCCACCGTGGAGTACGCCGTCAGCAGGATGAACATCGGGATGTAGGCGCAAGCATCAATATGAACATTATCTATCTTGAATGTAAATTATTAGACTGCGGGGGCTAGTTCTATTCAAATGAAGAACAATTCCCATTTCTCCTTTTAATCTGCAATCAAATGTTGTAACAAATATTTCTTCATCGTTATTAGTCCAAATTTGATACTTTTTTCTAATTTTTTTCTAAATTCACCATCTATTCATTAATTTCATTGTTTAGTGTACATTCTGTTTGTTGAGTGATGTTTATATGCCTTATTTTGTTCTTTGTAAGTACAACATACAAATAATATTTGTTTTACACAACCATTAGTGATGGAACTTTACAATTCGTAAGCTTAATGTGAACACAAGGTTTTGTTACGTTTTCAAATGGATATGAGTTCGAACATGTTGCAAAGTGTGGAAAACTTCAATGTTCAAGCAAACATTCTAGGAAATTATGTGAGATGTAGACATTTGTACACAAGTATATAATTCCTTCGTCGAAATCATTTGAAATTTTGAAGACAAGTCTAAGTACCCAAATTATGTTGGCATGTCAATTTGTAGATTTTTTAGAGCACACTAGATGTTAGTAGAATTATTACATCATTAACATGGGATGTAAAAACGGATTCTAAGAATCTTGGGCACACAAGTGTGACTGTTGATATTTTATTCAAATACTAAATGTCCAAATACGAATTGTTCGTATTTTTATGATTTTTAGGTGCTGTTTTATGGGCTCTAATAAATCAGGGAAGCAAGTTTTATTCAAAAAAATTGTGACAGGTCCACGCGTCAGCGTCAGCAACCAATATAAAAAAGATAACCGCTGACCCAACCCCCAACAAAGGCGATCCGGGTTCACTAACCATCGTCTCCCATGACACTGGCCCACTCGTCAGCGTTAGCAGGCGAACCGTGCGCGGGCTGCTCAAAATTTTCCACCTATATTTACCATAGTGCCCATGAAATTCCAATTGCTGCACAGAGCCGTCAAGGGCATGCCAGTAGTTTCATTAAACACAGTTACGCGCGCCGTTCATATTCGGCCCCTCGCTAGACAGATCCACAATGCCCGCATTCTCCCCACCGCCGCCTCCAGTCGCCCCACTCACCTTCGCCGCTCTCTTCCCTCCGCAGCCCTGCTCTTCTCCAGCCCCACCGCTCCCTGCGTGACGACGATGACGAGGACGTGGTTACTGGCGTGCGGATGTACGTCCGGCCAACCTAAAGTCGGTTGACGCGAATCTGTCGACGTCGTCCCCGGCCACGACGACGAGCCGGCCGACCGCCTCAGGCCACGAGCCACTGTGGATCCGGCCCCTCCGACCATTATGAGAACAACTATTTTATTCGCGACAGAGGTTAGTCCTGCTTGAACCCCCAACGCCCTCTCTCTCATCGGCCACCAAAATCGATCTGCTATATATTCATGTCAATGTGGATTAATTAGGGAGACATGCCTAGATAGTTCATCTTTAATTGATTGACTGTGGTTTTGATTGATGGATTTTGTTGCCCCAAGTCTGTGTGAATAAATTCTTGCTAACAGATGTAGTTACATGAACTGTTGAAATTCATTTTCATGTTCTTGGTGCTATAATTTTTGCACTGTAAATTCATGAAAAGCATCGAGGATGTTAGCATACTTTAATTCTGCTATGCTCTGAATGTACCAGACCGACAGTTATGCTTTGGACCTGTTAGCATATACTTTAATTCTGCTATGCTCATATCGACAATTATGCTTTGGACCTGTTAGCATACTTTAATTCTGATGGCCACATAATGTCATTGGGAATTGCATCGCAGTGGTTTATAATGTAGTCCACCCAATCTGCTATATATTCATGTCAAGGTGGATTAGGGAGATATGCCTTAATAGTTCATCTTCAATTGATTGACTGTGGATTTGATGGATGGATTTTGTTGCTCCAAGTCTGTTTTGAATAAATTGTTGCTAACGAGATGAAGTTATATGAAATGTTGAAATTCATTTTCATGTTCCGGGTGCTATAAATTTTGCACTCGCAAATTCATGAAAAGCATAAAGGATGTTAGCATACTTTAATTCCCGCTATGCTCCGAATGTACCGGATCGACACTTATGCTTTGGACTCGTTAGCATACTTTAATTCGCTATGCTCGAATGTACCGGATCGACGGTTATGCTTTGGACCCGTTAGCATATACTTTAATTTCGCTATGCTCGATTGTGAGTTATGTTTTGGACCGTTAGCATATTTTAATTTCCGGTGGCCACATAATGTCATTGGGAATTGCATCACAGTGGTTTATAATGTAGTCCACCCAATCTGCTATATATTCATGTCAAGGTGGATTAGGGAGACATGCCTTAATAGTTCATCTTCAATTGATTGACTGTGGATTTGATGGATGGACTTTGTTGCTCCAAGTCTGTTTTGAATAAATTGTTGCTAATATATGAAGTCATATGAAATGTTGAAATTCATTTTCATGTTCCTAGTGCTATTATTTTTGCACTGTAAATTCATGAAAAGCATAAAGGATGTTAGCATACTTTAATTCTGCTATGCTCTAAATGTACCAGATCGACACTTATGCTTTGGACCTGTTAGCATAGTTTAATTATGATGGCCACATAATGTCAGTGGGAATTGCATCGCATTGGATTATAAGGTAGTGATAACTAGACTGTCGTATGCTTTGTTGTGAGTGTTAATTGTTTCACTACTGTCATATATATTGTTATTGTTGGTGTCATGATGTGTTGTGATTGTTGTTTCACTACTGTCATATGTAATGTCATGACCATTGCTTTATCCTCTTGTTGCATGTACATATGGGAGAAACAATCCATCACTGCTCAAGTTGGACAAGGAAGCAGTTGAAGGAATTTATTCTCTGCTTTGATATATAAGCATATTGTTGTGTCCCTGTCAAAATGGTTAGCACCTATCCCTGTATGCTAATTAAGTAAAATATGAACTGTGAATGTCTGTATGAAGTTCACAGAGGTTTGGTATCTAAATTCTGCTAAACAACATCCCCCGCTAAAGTTTCCAGACCTCCAAAATGTTTTGAACTGGTCAGTTTCTTGTAGGTTTTGTTCACAAAAATTCAATCTCTTAGTGTTTCTAATTGGTATTGCTGACCTTGCAGGGCCTTTGGTACAGTATTTTTTGTTCACAAAAAATCAATCCCTTAGTGTTTCTAATTGGTATTGCTGATCATGCAGGGCCTTTGGTGATGCACAGTACAGAGTGACGAAAGGAAAGAGAAAAGCCAAAAGCCATACTCAAGCACAAAACAAATATCACTGTAAGACCGAGGTTTTTTTATGGTCCTTTCTTACCTATTTGGTACTGCATTAACTTGTCATTTTGGTACCTCGATGCAGTGTGCTCAGCAGCCACGGGGGTCCTCTTTGTGTGGATTCCATGTGGCATTCCATATGTTAAGACTACTCAATGCTGTAAGTAGATAATAATGCTCAACCTTGTCTCTGCTCATATTATCCATCTGATTTTAGAAAATGATTTCTACTTGTATTCTCATAAATGATTGTATTTTGCAGGATTTCAAACCTCATGTAGATGTTTCCATATAAGATGTGAAGCGTCCGAGAGATGTTGTGCAAGTACATTCCTAAGGAGGCCATCGACCTAAAGGGCAACTTGTACAGTGGTGCACCGTGAGTTTATTGTGACCAAAAACTTGAAACTCATTCAGTCTTCTTTAGTCAGGTGTTGTTGCCTGAGAAACCTGCTTGGCTTGCTTGGTTGGGGTCGACATCGCCTCGGTTCGGGCTCGTTTTCTCATGACTCCATCCAAACAAGCCCTGATGAGAGTAACTTGAAACTTGATGTGATCCTAGCTTGCTTGTCTATAAATGTGATCTTGCTTTGCCAATATCTGTGATGTGAGAATGTGTTTGTGATGTCTCCTTGCTGTGGTGGCTGCCAAATTCTGGCTGGTTCCAGGATGCAGCCCCTAGTGGCTACCAAATCCTGGCTGGTTCCAGGATCCTGCCGGCAACCAGGCAGGTTACTGTAGTTGTGGCCGCCGTATCTGTAACGGTCGTTAATTAAAGCTCGTTACAAACACCGATCAGTGAGTAACGGGCTTCATTCGGAAAGCCCGTTACAAAAATGCCCACAATGTAACGGGCAGTGTAAAAGCCCATTACCGGTCCGGACTGGTGGGCCCAGGACCTGGCCCGTTCATCGAGATATAGGAGACGCAGGTTGAAAGCAAGTGTCTCCTTTAATAGAGAGAAAGCAGACGCACGTAGAAACAGATGCGTCTCATTTCGTCGAGACAGTGGAGACGCAGTTCACAGAACGCGTCTCTGAAGTTAATTTCACAGTAACGGGCTCTGTTTCATGCACGTTACCAAAGTTCCATGTGGGCCCAGAGAAACAGCCATTTCACGTGACCGGTGACTAGTTGTGGTAACGGTCATTATTTGATGCTCGTTACGAATCCTATATGTACTGAGACGCACGTGAAATAGACGCGACTCA
This sequence comes from Cenchrus americanus, assembly GCA_947561735.1. Classification (NCBI taxonomy): domain Eukaryota; kingdom Viridiplantae; phylum Streptophyta; class Magnoliopsida; order Poales; family Poaceae; genus Cenchrus; species Cenchrus americanus. The sequence goes on from OX387240.1 coordinate 228,996,014, forward strand.
GTTCGTCAAGATAGTGAAGACGCAGGTGCACATCAGGCATCTCTGATATTGAGCTTCTGTAACGGGCTTTGCTTTGGTGCCCGTTACGAAAGTTCCCTGTGGGCCCAGAAAAACAGCCATTTCACGTGACCGGTGGCTACTTGTGGTAACGATTGTTGTTTAATGCCAATTACGAATATGTCTTATCAGTAACGGGCATCTACCCGTTACCTTTCTTGGCTTATTTGTAACACTTGATCGGTAACGGGCGCATTGCCCGTTACCAAAGGCGATCTACGCTCGTTACCAAAGCTAGTTTTTCACGTAGTGATTGGAAGGTTTTTGGAGTATGATCGCGGGAGAAGCTCACCAACAAAGAAATAGTATCCGGAACCCCATCATCCAAGTGTTTCACTCATGGATGTGCAAAAGGATTTTGGGGAGAATGAGAGAGACCAAGATAACTGACATGGAGGTGAATTGGTTTTACTTGGCTTTAATTGCCAAGCAGCCAATCGACCCCACTCACCTTATGATCAACCGGTGATGTTGTGAAGCAACATCGGGTTCGGGAGATATTGGTTCGGGTTGTTACCTCTCCATGTTGGCTATCTTTTTGAGACCGGGTATTACAAGGAACCCGAAGCATCTCTTACCCGGGACTTCCCTTGGATTTGAATATATGAAGCAAGAACATAAGTGGAGATGAGAGGGGAGGCTTTAAAGTGGCCAAGGTGAATTTCCCCTTCCGGATGGAAGATTAAGACTTTTTCTTGAGGGGAAAGAAAGTTGGTTAGAGGAAGGAATTCTTGTACCGGCAAAAAAAATAAAAGAGGAAGGATTATAGAAGAAAGTTCTTCTGCGGCACAAGAAGGTGCACAACAAAATTACGTGCCACAATTTGGAGGAATTCCGGCGCCGTCGAATTCCGGTGCCGTCGAGTTACAACGGTGATGTACCAATGCAAGCATGGGGGAGTGGTGCAGCCATGCCCCCACCAAATTTTGCGGTGCCCAACGTAGCCTTTGCAAAGCCATATGCACATCTTCCTCAACCACAACAAAGTGCGGCCATCATTGGTGGATACGCTGCGAGAAACATGCAAAATTTCGCAGCCATCCAAACTAATGCAAACCAAATGGGTGAAGGAAATGCAAACATCACTTATGAGCTTGGATGCCTTCACCTAGCATCGCCGGGACAATTCATAGAAGGAGCGCTGCAATCCTATTATGAGCAAGGGTACAACAACCAAGACTATCAATATCAACCACCGGCGGAAGATTAGAGAGAGGGGGAGCTTTAGTTATCTTTCCTTCCCCCCCCCCTTTTTTATTTTTCAGCTTGTATGCACCTATGTATGTGTAGTCTTTTTAGTTTTTATTTCAATTTTCAGCATGTGTGTTAGTTTTATTTTCATCATGAATAACGTCACCACCTAGTTTTTACCTTTGGTAAAGTTACAAAGTTTGTGCCATGATGATATATGATGATAATTGCCACTTTGTTTATCTTTGTACTTGTTTTATGCATGATTAAGTTAATGCTCTCTTTAAATGCAAATCTGAAATTATCTAAATGCTAGCTTAATCTTTAGAGGAGGTTATGATAAAATAAAGACCCATAGTGTTTTATGTGCTCTCAAGTTTTAGATGGATTAAAGATGATTTATTTTTGTTATTAAAAGTAATTCTAACCTTGTCATAAATACCACTTGCATGTTGCTCTACCTATCCAGAGCCATATATATATTTGAGTGCAAAAACTTAGTATGCAAGGTTTGTTTTTGGGTGAGTTATTTTAGACCTTGATTTCTCTGGCCCGAGACTAAGAAGCTGGTCATTCTGTTTTTGCGTATCTATCTTATTGCTAGCCTTTTATCCGTGCGTTGTGTATCCCCACATCGGAGATTTCTCAAACCTCGCTGGATATCCACCCTTAAAACCAAAAATATCATCGTTTGTGTTTATCTCCTTGATCACAACCTATCATTGAGTATGGATCATCAATTCAAGGAAGATCACAAGATGGTGCCAAGATTGAAGATTTCAAGTCTCCAAAGGAAAAATATTTCTAGTACCTACCTTATCTCTATCACCACTTTGCCCGAGGTCGAGCAAATGTATAAGCATGGGGGAGGAGGTAGGTACAATGCAATTTAAAGTTCAAGGGGAGCAAATAAAAAAAGAAAGAGAAAAAAAGAAAGAGAAAAGAATGAGTATAAAGAAAAAGAAAAAAATATATATGTGTGTATGAGAAAAGAAAAATATATATGAGTATGTATAATATAAAATAAAATATAGTGAACTCACTGGTTCCCTAAAGTGCATTAGGAATTTAAAGGTTTCAAGATTTAAAAGATCCAAACTCATCTTTCCAACCATATGCAATCCGATAACGAGGACTTCCTTTGTGCCTCGGGATCACTCTTTGCCATTTGCACATGACCACCTATCTTGAAGTATGTGTATTTTTCTCTCCCCCTCCTTGATATAACATTATTTTCCAATGACCTTTTTGACGAGTCTCGGTAAGACCATGAGAAGCTTGTCTTGTTTTGACAACATCTCATTTATAATATCTTGGTAGGACTAAAACTTTCCCAAAGAGCTCCATGTAAAGCCTACCACTTACATATATGTTTTGAGAGGGAAAGGAGTAGAAGAAATAGGCTTGATAGACAAGATGAGATGAGAGTTCATGAGCAAGATGCAAGGTGGTTTAAATTTTTGAACTTGGTTTAGCCCTTTTTCATCTCGTTCTTTATTTCAAAATTTCTGAGATCCATTTGAATTTTGGGAGCATGTTAATACTTGTGGGAAGAGCTTAATTAATAATCTACCCTCCGTAGGGATGAAGGCTAGTACATTATGAAACTTTAACGAATTAAACTTTTGAGAGTATTATGTTTTCTCGTGTATGATCAAGTGCAAGGTTTAAACAATGAAGGGCAACGATGATATCCATCGAAGGCTTACTCGAAGACAAGCAAGGTTTAAGCATGGGGGAGATGTTGACGGTGAAATTCCGTCAACCTAGCCATGAGTTTACCTTCGGTGTTGGCATGAATTTTATATCCTATCCATTGGTACTAACCCCTGTGGTATAACAAGTTTGTTTGTTCATGTCGGTTTTGGAGTTTAGTGTTTATGCAAGATTTTAGTGTTGAAAGCAAGACTTCCGGGATAAGTTCATAAAGCACCTCATGACAAGACCTTGAAGCCCGGTACAAGTCAAGTAATGAAGTAAACAGGACTCCAAGAAGCGCAAGGACCAAACCCGAGAAGATGGAAAATTCCGAGGACCCAGTTAGAAAACTGTCGAATCTTGCGGGACAAGGAGCTTCATCTAATCCGAAGAGAAACTGACAACAAGGGCCCACATGCAGTTGGGGGAAGACTCTAGAAGACTCGGGAAGCAACACCGGGCGCGGGCTGGGCCGAAGTGGGCCCAGGCCGGCCGGCCCAATCCACTTCAAGGCCCAGTCAGCCCCCCTTTGACCTAGCCACCTTTCGGGCTATTTATAGCCCCCTGACTGAGAGTCACGCAAGAATTCTTTCGTCATCTGCCGCCGAGGAGCAGAGAAGCTTGAGGGACACCATCTCGGAGAGGGTCGTGCTAGTTGTCTAGGGTCTCCCTAGCCGACGTGGGAACCTTGCATGGAAGACCACGTCAGAGCTCCAGAGCAAGGATCAAGATCGAGGTAGAATCCCGGTGGTGATCTTGTTCATGTAATCATTCATGATGAAGTTTTATAGTAAATCCGATTTCTAGCGATCAAGTGCCTTCTCGATGATTTTGTTCTCCCTTGGTTTTGCTTCTTTCCCAATCTATACTTAAGATAGATTGCATAGGGTGCTCCTGTAGCCGTGGTGGCTAGAGGTGCATACCGGACCGACCAAGTGATTTCAACTTGTTCTTATTGAACTCGCTCTAGGCTAACCCACACGAATAGGGGTGCGATATGGGTGCGTTGTGACAGAATGGTGGCCCCAAAAGGCGAGCGTCTTCTGAATCAGACCGGAGGCCACGGTTGAAGGATGCTTATAATGAGATTCGCTTTTCTATCTTCATCTATCTTGTTTGGAGCTACAACATAAGCATGATCTAGACTCTCTAGATCGGTTATCTCCTTGCTTTCTCTCGCTACCTCTTGAGTTAGTAGATTAGATTAGATTAGATGTGTTTTCTTGGTGTTCTCTTAGATTAGATGCAACTTGGTTCTTCACAAGATAGCTTTCCTTGCTTTACTAGATTGAATCCCTTGCGTTGCACATTGTTCCACGTATTCGATACCTTGGGTTCTCACACTTAAGGGAAGAAGGGTCCCTTGACTACGACGGGGGATTTGTCCGCTTGCAAATCCATATGAAGTTTGATACGAATATACACTATCAACGGCCGTCGAAGATTGATGTCCCCTCGTGACTTCCTCCCACGCATGAAGACGCTGCCGTTGAGTTAGCCGGCCAAGGTCGTTGCTTGTGCCATATCCTGACATTGTACCGCACTAGGTTGCTCTAGCCATGCTGAAACCACCCGGCGCGATCCGCTGCAAGCCGAGTCATCTTTGTTGCCGTTGCCGCAAGCGTCGTCCAACAACGTTTTCCTGCACTGAACTGACCAATGCAGCAGCATCACCGTCTGCTGCGGTCCGCTGCAAGCAGCCAAATGGAACAAAAAGACAACCCCTGTCAAACAACAAGAAGGCAACCTCCACAAACGAGAAGCAACCAACACCCTTCGCACTGGCCACCCAACAGAGAGGCCGAACTCCAAGCGAAGGCGTCGAAGGCAGTGGACCGGCGACCCCGGCACCGAGCGAGGTCTCTAAAGATGATACCTCCAAGGAGGGCATGACGCCAATGGCGTCGTTGTCGCTCGTCCGGGAATGGACAGGGTTTTCACCCAGAGACAAGCACAACAGGGTTGATGCTCCATCATGACGCCCCCCATTGAGGAGAAAGATGTTCGAGGACACCGCCGCCATGCCACCAACTTGAGAAGCCGGCGAAAGCTTTCGCTTGCAGTATCATCATCCCCGCCACACGCGCACAGCAAGGCACACCGGCACCATCGCGATGACCGCCACCACAAAATTGACTCCTTCGCTGCATTCCCACGCTCCGCCTTGCCGAAACTCCACTCCAGTGTTGCTCCAGCACGGTCACCCAATGCGCCGCTCTGCACCGTGCTAGTCGAAGCGCGAGCCTGCCGCATCCGCCGCAGCAGCCTATCGCTATGCCTCCACCCGCTGGCACGACAAACAAGCCTCCAAGCGCACTGGCCCGTGTCGCCGCGCCCGACGCCGATGTTGCCCGTCACCGTGCCGGTCACGCCGCCGTTGTAGCACCTCGTCGCGAGCGTCAGGGCTGCACATATCTCTACCTCCTCACGGTCGTCGATCCAAGCAGCTACGCAACGTCGGAGCCGTGTCGTACCGTGATGGAAACCACCGCGCAGCGATGCTAACTCGGCCGCCAGTCGCTCGCCCCACCGTCCCGCGTCCCCAAGGATAACAAGGCCACCGGATCCGGGCAACACCATGCCGGATCTATCGCACCCTGGCTTCGCCGCGCGGAATCGACCTTCACGCCGGTGAGCCCCTTCGTTGCTCAGGCAGCCGCGCCCGCCCAAGGAAGCGAAGGTTGGGAAGAAGAGCTCTTCCGCCACCCTCACTGTGAGCTGCACGGGCATTCGGCGGTCCCGCTCAGGCGGCGGCACGGCAGACTGAGGTCATCAGGGGTGGCGGCGGCTAGGTTCCGGGAGAGCGCCTTGTCGCCCGTGCGGGGGCGACCCGGACTCGAGTCAGTGTTTAGTTACAGCTAGTTTATTATAGAATGGAAGCCATTAATACACAACTAGTTTAACAGAGAAGTGTCACAGTTTCGAAGTGCCAAGCACAAAGCTTGAAGCTCTCGCATCAACCTTTTTTCATGCATTTCTAAAGCTCCTCAGGGTTATCTTTATTGTCAATATACTTATTTTGTATGATGGAGCTCTGCTTTTGGGATTCTTCAGCTTTTTTTCTTTTGGAAGATGAGCAGAGCATTGCTAATCATTTAAGAAGGAAAGCACGAGATGGTTGGGTTATATGAATCTTTTGACTCTCTCAAATTGTTAGGAATCACATGCTCGTAGCCTAAGAGGGGGAGGGGGTGAATTAGGCAACCTTAAAACTTAACCTATGGCTTCACTATTTTTGCACAAAGATAAACTAGGGTTGTTCTAATGTGAAACTCCCATCCCATAGCCAATCCGCATGATACTATTCTAGGAAAGTAAAGGCAAACGCAAACAAGGATTGCAAGAATGTAAAGCGGAAACGTAAAGAGGGATGAGAGGAAGCAAACTCTTGACACGCGATTTATCCTTGCTGTATCGGTAGACACTAAGCCACCTCTAGCGCAGGTTGTTGAAGCATTGTAACACCCGAAAATTCTAAGGATTTAATAAATTTGACTAAATAAATTTGCTTTTAATTAAATTAAACAATATTAAATTTAGAATACACCAAGTGTTTGATGCATTCATGTTTTTGCATTTGTTTTGATTGAATGTGTGTTGTGGTTTTCAAAGCAAAAAGGTTCAAAAGTTTAAGTCCTAAAACTACCCTCAAACTCCCCCTCCCTATCTCTCTTTCCCTCCTCTTTCTTTTCTTTCCAGACCCCCTGGGGCCCATTTTTCCTACCGCCGACCCAGTCTTTCCTTCGGCCGAAAGTTCCCACCAGCCCACCTACCTTTCTCCTCCTCTTTCTCTTTTTTCCCCGCCGACCCATCCATCCATCTCACTTCGGCCCGTTTCAACTCTCCCGACCCATCTAACATCCAGCGGCCCATCTCATCCTCTCCCTCTCGCTGACAGGTGGGGCCCGCCTGTCAGGCGCTTCCCCTACCTCCAGCCGGCCAGCTTCTTCCCCATGGCCGCCACACCACCGCCTCCACAGTCCCCCGCGCCGCCCCCTTTCCCCTCACGAGCGCATGTTAATGCGCTTGCGCACTCCAACCCACGCGCCGCCTCACCTTCTCTCCCGAACCGCCTCTCCACCGGCCCTATCGAGCTTTAATGGCGGCCTCCATCGAGATCGCCTCCCCCACCGCCTTAGGTGCCCCCTCCCCTCTCCACCTATAAAAGCCCCCCCCAAGCCCTTGTTCCTCCCGCATCACCTCCCCGCCCTCTCCTTGCTCATGCAGCGCCGCTGCCGCCAGAGACAGAAGCTTCGCCGCCCGCCGGAGTGCCGCTGCCCCGATCTCCTTCTCCGACGCTTCTCCCGCCTCTACAAGATCCTAGGTGAGTTGCATTCCTCCTAAGCTTCATTTTCATCTTGATCCCATAGCGTTTGGCCATCGGGAGCTCGAATTCGAGCTACTCTGGCGAACATCGCCACCGGCGCCGCCAGTCCACTACCGCCTGTCCTGCCAGAGCCACGCAAGTGGCACGATCCGTCGTGGACGGCTGGGATCGAGTCCAATTCCCAGTCAAATAAAACCATACCGGTCAACCCTAGCTGTCTGCCACCACTTTACAGAAAGGACCCTGCATTTTTAATATTACAAGTATACCCTTCCACCTTTCAGAACCCTTTCAGTTGAGTCCTTTCTTTTACGCTTAGGCCCCTGCAGTCCTTAGTTTTTCTATTCTATAGTCCATGCTTTGATCTTTTACATGTTAGCACTCCTTTTTTTAAACATAATTATGTTTAGGTCCCCGCTTTATTGCAGTTAAGCACCTGAAAGCCAAGTTCTCTTACAATCTAGCCCCTAAACCTTGTTTTATCCATATCTTTTCCGTCTTAGCTCCGTTTTAAGCGTTCTTGGTATCCACGCGATCGTCTCAACAAGCACGTCAGTTCTAGAAGCTTGTTTCAATCTTTTAGCAATGTTTTATGTATTGTTTTATTTATTGCATGTTTTCTTGCATGATCATAGACAACGCGTCGTTCGAGGAAGAGCAAGAGCAAAGGTTTGCAGAAAAGGAGAGTAGCTTATCGTTGGAGAAAGGCAAGTGACCCTAACCATCCTTATACCTATGCTTTAATCAAGAATACTATAAATTAATCGGAACATGGAGAACCGCCTAGGAAAACAGTGCAACCACAGTCCATATGGCTCTGGCTTAGCCAATTAATTAGGTGTGTGATTGTACTGATGACCTTATCCGAAAGGAACACATGGGGCTCTAGGTTGCAGGGGTATAGCCCGGTTCTTTTGGGGTAGCAGCCTTTGTTAAGGTGCTGACCACTAGGGAGCGTTATGGTCCACCCTGAGTTGTAATTGTCATGGGTTGTTGGTGCTTTTGCATATCTTTGTAAACGCTTCGTAGCATCCCTATGCAATCACACCTCGAAAGTGTGGTATTGTGCCGGATCAGCACATGCGTGGTTGGGTTCAAAGTTCTTCGGAACTTTTACACAAACTGTGGTGAAAGTGTGCAACCTCTACAGAGTGTAAAACTGATCGATCAGTCGTGCTCACGGTCAAGAGCGGCCTGGACCCTCACATTATTAATGAACTTAAAGATGGATTTAATATTGATTTTCGGTTATTCCTGTGGCCTTGCTGAGTACCAACCATAAGTGTACTCATCCTTGCTTACGCTATTCAGAGGAGAACCCTAGAGTGGAGTACTTCATCGACTACGAGGAGTTCTAAGGAATGCGATCAACCAGTCAGATGCCTATGGAAGAGGAAGATGGAGTCGCGTCTTCATAGTTATCGTTGTTTGTGTAAAGACCTTCGTGTCTATTCTCGTGAGTGTAATAAAAGTTAGTAAACCTTTTCTGTACGTTTTGAGCATTGTTTTGTGATATTACACTCATGAGTCTATCATATGTGTGAAATTCTGATCCTGACACACTTATGAGATGCATTCAGTTTTCTTTGGAAAAACGGGTGTGATAGAGTAGTATCAGAGCAATGCTAACTGTAGGACGCAACCTCAGATAGAAATGGTCGATATTAAGGACTCTCTTTCTAGAAAGCCTTTCCAACATTCAAAATATCTTATTTACGCTTAAAAATATATCTTATTCTTTATTCTTTATTAAAATTATATCTATTTGTTTTCTTCTACACTGAGTTTGGTTTTGTTCTTCCACCTTGATCTACCACACATGTTTTCTAAGATAGCTTCTTAGGTTGCCTACCCCTTCTATCAATTTCGTTTCGATAGAGTCGTTCTAGCGAGGATGTGCGATGTTAATGCTTGTTGGTTGTAAACATGCATGATTTGGATCTTTGATATGATTGTAATGCTTTTGTGGAGTGATGGCCACAAATGCATCAATAAAATAATTAAAGTTAAAATTTGAATCTTAGCCCCCTTTCTCTTCATCTTTATCAATTCAACTTCTTATCGGAAATGCTTTTCCCTAACAATCAGATGGTAAACACCAGTCAGGAGCTAGACAAGTCGTTCCGCCGGTGATACGTGATCACATCACCGACCAGCAGAATCAAATGCTTCCTCCACCACCAGGACCAACAATGGATCCAATGATGCAACAGTTCTTTACAGCTCAGATGCAGCTCTTGCAAAATCTCACTGCCATTATCCAAAATATGCAAGCTCACCAGAACCAACCGCCACCTCATGCACCCCCGTCACCTCCAAGCAAACCTAAAGAGTTTATGAGCCACCACCCACCCACTTACTCACATTCAGTGGATCCTCTCGATTGCTGATGATTGCCTCAAGACCATCAACAAAAAGATCGTGAGAAGGTTTTGTATGCCTCAGGCCGTATGGAAGGTGCAACATCTGATTGATGGGATGCTTACATGACCGCACATGCTGCTCCTAACACCATTACCTGGCAGGAGTTCCAGGAGAGTTTTCGTACACATCACAACCCAGCAGTTGTGAAGAAGCTGAAGCAGAAGGAATTTCTCGCACTAAAGCAAGGCAACATGACAGTTAGTGAGTATCTTGACGAGTTTAGGCCTCCTTTGGAATAAAGGAAAAATGGAGGATTTTTATAGGATTTGAATCCTATAGGAAATTTTCCTATGGAGTCCTTTGGAACAAAGGATTGAACCCTTACAATTCCTATGGAATTCCAATGAAATAGCTTATTCCATAGAGATTTTGGAGGATTTCTAACAAGAGGTCCAACCTCTTGAAAAGAATCCTTTGTGTCTATCTCTCTCTTCTCATTCCTATGGTTCAGCTAAATGACCAATCTAGCAACTTTCCTATGTTTTTTCATTCCACAGGACTCAAATTGGCATGACACTCTATTCCTACATTTTTCCTATTCCTTTGCTTTGGAAATTCTTTGTTCCAAAGGAGGCCTTACTCATTTGTCCCGCTATGCACCAGATGAAGTCAACACGGATGATAGGGACACTTAACTATCATTTGCAGAGCCACACATTTCCTAACTTCCAGATGTTGCTGAATAAGGCTATAGGCCTAGAAAATAAATACAAGAAACTTCGTGAACAGAAATGTAAGTTTCAATCTTGGGGACAGTCTAGCAGTAACACTCGCCCTCGTTACAACTTGTCACACGACTCCGAGTTTAGTTCTACGGGACAAGGCAGAAACTATGGACAGAATCAATAGTTTTATCGTTCGTTTGAGCTACCTGAAGAATTCAACCCAATGACACCACATGCTCCGAATCCTCATTAGAATCACTCAGGTGCACTAGTAAGGAATAATACTCCAGTTCACCCTACTGGTTGTTTCAACTACTGAGAATTAGGACACTGTTGACGGTAGATTATCGTATCAAAGTTCATATGGATTTGCAAGCGGACAAATCCCCCGCCATAGTTAAGGGACCCTTCTTCCCTCGAGTTGTGAACCCAAGGTATCGAATCCGTGGAACAATGTGCAACACAAGGATTCAATCTAGTAAAGCAAGGAAAGCTATCTTATGAAGAACCAAATTGCATCGAATCTAAGATATCATCAAGAAAACGAATCTAATCTAATCTACTAAAGAGGTAGCAAGAGAAAGCAAGAGATAACCAATCTAGAGAGTCTAGATCATGCTTATGTTGTAGCTCCAAACAAGATAGATGAAGATAGAAAAGCGAATCTCATTAAAAGCATCTTTAAACTGTGGCCTCCGGTCCGATTCCGAAAACGCTCGCCTTTCAGAGCCCCCGTTCTGTCACAACGTACTCCTATTCATGCGGGTAGTCTAGGACGAGTTCGATAAGAACAAGTTGAAATCACTTGGTCGGTCCGGTATGCACCTCTAGCCACCGCGGCTACAAGAGCACCCTATGCAATCTAGTTATAGACTAGATTGGGGAAGAAGCAAAACCAAGAAGAAAACAAAATCATCGAGAAGGCACTTGATCGCTGGAAATCGGATTCACTTAAAGACTTCACCATGAATGATTACATGAACAAGATCACTACCGGGATGCTACCTCGATCTTGATCCTTGCTCCGGGGTTCCGACATGGTCTTCCATGCAAGGTTCCCATGTCGGCTAGGGAGACCCTAGACAACTAGCACGACCCTCATCTCCGAGAGGGTGTCCCTCAAGCTCCTCTGCTCCTCGGCGGTGGATGACGAATTGATTGATGCGTGGCTCTCGGTCAGGGGGCTATAATAGCCCGAGAGGCACCTAAGTCAAAGGGGGGCCGACTGGGCCTCGAAACAGGCTGGGCCGGCCGGCCTGGGCCGACCAGCCTGGGCCCATTTCGGCCCAGTCCACGACCTCCTTTGCCCGGTGTTGCTTCCCGAGTCTTCTAGATCCTTCCCCATTTTTCATGTGGGCCCTTGTCATCAGTTTCTCTCCGAATTGGACGAAGCTCCTTGTCTCGCAAGATTCAGCACTTTTCTGGCTAGGTCCTCGGAGTTTTCCATCTTCTCGGGTTGGGTCCTTGGGCTTCTTGGAGTCGTGTTCACTTCATTGCTTGAATTGTACCGGGCTTCAAGGTCTTGTCATGAGGTGCTTAATGAACTTATCCCGAAAGTCTTGCTTTCAATGCTAAAACCCTGCATAAACACTAAACTCCAAAACCAACATGCACAAGTGAACTTGTTATACCACGGGGGTTAGTACCAGTGGATAAGATATAAAAGTCATGCCAACACCGAAGGTAAACTCATGGCTAGGTTGACGGAATTTCACCGTCAACATCTCCCCATGCTTAAACCTTGCTTGTCTTCGAGTAAGCCTTCAATGGATATCATCGTTGCCCTTCATTGTTTAAACCTTGCACTTGATCATACATGAGAAAACATAATGCTCTCAAAAGTTTAATTCGTTAAAGTTTCATAATGTACTAGCCTTCATACCTACGGAGGGTGGATATTTAATTAAGCTTATCCCACAAGTATTAACATGCTCCCAAAATTCAAATGGATCTCAGAAATTTTGAAATAAAGAACAAGATGAAAAAGAGCTAAACCAAGTTCACAAATTTAAACCACCTTGCATCTTGCTCATGAACTCTCATCTCATCTTGTCTCTCAAGCCTATTTATTCTACTCCTTTCCCTCTCATAACATTCATATATGTGGTAGGCTTTATATGAAGCTTTTTGGGAAAGTTTAGTCCTACCAAGATTTTATAAATGAGATGTTGTCAAACCAAGACAAGCTTCTCATGGTCTTACCGAGACTCGTCAAAAATGTCATTGGAAAATAACGTTATATCAAGGAGGGGAAAGAGAAAAATACACACACTTGAGATAGGTGGACATGTGCAAATGGCAAAGAGTGATCCCGAGGCACAAAGGAAGTCCTCGTTATCGGATTGCACATGGTTGGAAAGATGAGTTTGGATCTTTTAAATATTGAAACCTTGAAATTCCTAATGCACTTTAGAGAACCGGGGAGTTCACTTTATTTTATTTTTATATCATGCATACTCATGATTTTTTCTTTTCTTATCTTTTTCTCATACTCATATTTTTTCCTTTCTTTATTTTTCTCATTTTTTTATTTTTCTTTCTCATCAATTTTTTTATTTGCTCCCCTTTGAACTCTAAAATTGCATAGTACCTACCTCCTCCCCCATGCTTAGACGTTTGCTCGTCCTCGAGCAAAGAGGTGATAGAGATAAGGTAAGTACCGGAAATACTTTTCCTTTGGAGAGATACTTGAAATGTTGGCACCGTCTTGCGATCTTCCTCGAATTGATGATCCATACTCAACGATAGGTTGTGGTCAAGGAGGTAATCACAAAAGATGATATTTGGTTTTAAGGGTGGATATCCGGCGAGGTTTGTGAGATCTCCGATGTGGGGATACACAATGCACAGATAAAAAGGCTAGCAAAAAGATAGATACGCAAAAACGGAATGACCAGCTTCTTAGTCTCGGGCCAGAGAAATCAAGGCCTGAAATAACTCACCCAAAAATAAACCTTGTATACTAAGTTTTTGCACTCAAATATTTATATGGCTCTGGATAGGTACAGCAACATGCAAGTGGTATTTATGACAAGGTTAGCATTACTTTTAAGAACAAAAAATAAATCATTTTTAATCCATCTAAAACTTGAGAGCACATAAAACACTATGGGTCTTTATTTTTATCATAACCTCCGCTAAAGATTAAGCTAGCATTTAGATAAATTCAGATTTGTATTTTAAGAGAGCATTAGCTTAATCATGCATAAAACAATTACAAAGATAAACAAAACGGCTATTATAATCATATATCATCATGGCACAAACTTTGTAAATTTACCAAAGGTAAAAACTAGGTGGTGACATGTAACACCCTAATTCTATTAAAAATTTGGCTTTATTAAAATTTGCTAGCAACCATTTATTTGCCTAAGGAATATAAGTTTGTTTATTAGGCATTTAAAACCTTTTCGAAAATAAAGTTAATAAAATATAGGATTTATTTGTGGCATTCATGCTGGTGCATTATTTTTGGGTCTTTGGAATTCAAATTCAAATTTGAATTCTATTGTTTGAAACCCCTTTGCCAAAATGCTAAACTCTTTCTCTATTTCCCTTAACCCCTTTCCCCCTTCTAGCCCATCGCCCAACCTGCGGCCCGGTTCGCCGGCGGCGGGCTGCGGCCCGGCCCGCGCGGCGGCCGCGACCCGGGCGGCCTCCGGCACAAAAGACCGCCGGCCCGGCGGCCGCTTCGGCCCGCCGCGCCCGCTCCCCCGCCGCGCCGCCGAGGCCGACGACCGGGGCCCACCGGTCATCCCCTTCCTCAAGACGGGACCAACCGGGACTCGCGCGCCGCCGCCGCGAGTCCGACCCCCGGCACGCCTCCCCGTGCGTAGCGCGCACGCCAAGGAGCCCCCGCCGGGGCTATTTAAGCCGCCGCCGCCTCCCCGGACGCCCTACCCGAGCACCCGAGTCGCCGCCTCTTGAGCCGCACGCGCCCGAAACCCTAACCCGCGCCGCCACCTTGGACCCTCGCCGTCGCCGCCGCCGCACCACCGAGGAGCACGTCCGTAGCCGCGCCGGAGAGGTGAGCATCGTGCCGGTGCCGTCCGTGTCGACCCCGCACCTTCCGTCGCCCCCCGTGGCCTCGCCGGAGACCGTGACCCGCGCCGCCGTGCAGACCGGCCGCCCCGCCGCCTCTCTGCCACGGCCGCCGCCCTAGCTAGATTCCCCATCGTCTGCGCTTCATGTTGGTGCCGCTTGTGCACGAGACCGAGCCCCCCCAGCTCAAACCCGTGTGCAGCGCCGCCGCCCGCCGCCGCGCGTTGTCGCCGGCCGCCGCCCGCCGCCTCGTCCGTCTCCCCCGCCGCTTGCCCGTGTCCGTGGCCGCCGGGATCGAAATCCGATGGTCGGATCTAAGCCCGCCGCCCGCAAGCCACCGTAGCCCTTGGATCTAGATCCAACGGATCTAGATCGGGTCAAAACCCTAGTCAACAGGTCAAACCCGCCAGCCCTGGCAATTTTGCAGAAAAGCCCCTGAGTTTCCTATATTTACAAAAATACCCTTCCACCTTAGAAGTTTTCTTACAGTTTAGTCCTTTTTCTTTATTTTAGCCCGAAACCTTTTCAAATCTTTACAGATTGGTCCCTATACCTTCCCTAAGCCATAACTTAGTCGTTTTAGCTCCGATTTTAGCGTTCTTTATGTCCACGCGTTCGTCTCGAAGTGTAGATTAGTTTTATGCTACTGCTTAGATCTGTTTGATCTGTTTGGTGACTGTTTTTTATTTATTCCTATTGTATGCTTGTATGTGATGATTGTGGACCGTAGAGAGCGATTCGTTCGAGGGATTTGAAGATCAAGTCGTGCAAGAGTTTGAGAAGCAAGGCTTTGTTGAAGGCAAGTATTCCTTGATGCATGCCCGCTTGTCCTACATAACATGCATTTAAATTCACTGTTTTTACTTTTCCGCTTGCATTAATTTGATGGGAACCTATTAAGGATCATGCCTAGCTTTTACTACCTTTACCTTGATACCGGGAATTAAATTAATCTTGTGGTAGTTATTGCTTAGCATGCTCAACTGGGAATTGGTATTAATCAACTTGGTTATCTTTTGTTATTCTATGTTCCGTTTATGATCATTTACTTTGCAAGACCACTTTAACATAATAATCGGAACATGGAGAACCACCCAGAAAACAAGTACAACCACAAGAACTAATGGGCAATGGTCTTGGCCGAATAATTAGGAACTTTAGCTTGGGATGGTCTTACCCGATAAGGACAAGGGATCGGCGGATCGTGGGGTATGGACTCGCTCTAGGAGGGGGTTGGGTGAGTTATTCTTTTATGGTGGGGTATCGACCTGCTAGGGGACTTTATACCTTGCTAAGCGATCGGACCTTGTGGGTCATAACTTGCTAGGGAACCTTTGTAAAGGCCATGTAGCGTCCCTATGCAATCACACCTCGGAAGTGTGATATGGTGCTTTGCAAACACCGCATGGTTGGGTCCAAAGTTCTTCGGAGCTTTTACGCTGCTTGTGGTGAAAGTGTACAACCTCTCGCGAGTGTTAAACTAATCGATTAGCCGTGCTCACGGTCAAGAGCGGCCTGGACACTCACATGATTAAATTATGGAACTTTAATGTTTAAATTGTTGTTTTATTCTTTATTTATGATGCTTATATCTTGTTAATTAGGTTGGTATGAACTTACACTCTTTAGTAATCAGGTTGCTAATAAAACTTGATCAACTAAAATGCTAAAGTGCTTGAACCTTAGCCATCCACCATATGGCCTTGCATGTTATGTTGTTCTCTCTTGCTGAGTACGATATGTGCTCACGCTTGTTTATTCTCTTGCATCTACAATACCCGGATTTGCCGCAAAGAGCGGGAGAACTTTGAAGATATTCCAGGAGATTTCCGGGAGTTCTAGGTGTGCGTAGTCTTCGGTCGGTACTGTGGAGGCATTTTTGTCCCATTGCGAGAACTCGTTTGTTTAAGATTCATTTAAGACTATGGTTTGTAATAACTCTTTATTCGTGTGGCACTGTTTTTGGTATTCATAATGTCTAAGCGTGTGTGTAACTTGATCCTGGCGCACACGTGATCAATGCATTCGGTTTTGCCTTTAAAACCGGGTGTGACAGAGTGGTACCAGAGCTGTGTTGACTGTAGGAACGCTAGCCTAGATAGAAATGGTCGAACTAAGAATTTTATACTCATAGAAGCTTTCTCTTACATGATTGCTTTATTCTTATTAACCTTACTCTTGCCTTTTTGCTTCACTCTTGAGTCGTTCGCATTCTTTACCTTGTGCTTGCTTTAGCTCTCGTCCTTTTTGCCTTACCATCTTTCTCATTCCGCACTACACTACGGATGGTTCGTAGCTTGAAGGCCTCTCGAGCCGGGAGCGGTCCATCGGTATGCTCCACGGAGAACGAGTACCATGATTTGCATGATGGAGATACGGATGAGGAGATTGAGATGGAGCCCGCACCGTGGTTTTCCCTAACCTTATCATGGTGCACGACGATGAGGAAGATCCGGAGGAGATGATTCCGGAAGAGGATGAGCTAGCTGAACAACCAAACCTAGAGGAGCAAGCACCAGAAGAAGATGAGGATCACCTGGATCAAGAGATGGAAGAACAAGAGCAAGAGGAGGAAGATGTGGAAGCGATCTGGGAAGTGTACCACTACAGAGCCGATGGAGTAGGCATTCCCATGGCAGACC
Organism: Cenchrus americanus; assembly: GCA_947561735.1. Taxonomy (NCBI): domain Eukaryota; kingdom Viridiplantae; phylum Streptophyta; class Magnoliopsida; order Poales; family Poaceae; genus Cenchrus; species Cenchrus americanus. The sequence goes on from OX387240.1 coordinate 229,013,059, forward strand.
ACCTGAGAGCAATGGTACTTCGCCTGGGCTATGATAAAGCCCCTGTCTACCATTGTGAGCTGTGGACTCATCCGTGGTTCGAGCCCCATTGGGAGGTTGCTTGCCATCTTGGAGGAGTACATTCCATGCCGTGGAGTGAAGGAGGTGTCCAAGCATCATGACGTGGCTCACGGGACTACTATGGATGCCTGGGATAGCGAGAGTCGGCTCGGAGGGCGCTTTATGTGCTCTCTCACAAGGAGCGTGACGGAGTTGGAGAATACCCACTCGCCGTTACACACTTTTCGAGCAAGTGGGGAAGCCAAGACTTACATCGCCCCAAAGACCAGCCTATGAAGGAACGCTCAACAATGTCCGGAGTCTACTTGCAGCTGTGAACACCGCATTGGATGATGCCAACAACACTCTATATGCGGCACAGCAGCAGATTTTCACTCTAGAGACGCGAGGCGTGCCCTAGAAGCCGCACTTCGAACGGGGAGCGACCGGAAGCCCATGAAGCCACAGAAGGATGTACCTCCCCGTCACCTAAGAGGCCACACTACGACTCCCCTGACGCCCGCACAGATGCCATGGCAGAAGATAGTCCTTAGGTTTATGATTAAGGGATAGGATCTCTTTGTAACCGCTAGTAGACGTTCGGTAAAGTGTGTTTAGATTAGAGGTGTGGTTGAATGCTTGATTTTGTGCTTAATGTATGAGTTGGATTTTTGGTTGAGTGCAATGTGTTGTGGAGTGATGACCACAGCGACATTGGTTTAGTAGTAAGTTTGTGGGGGTTAACTTTCAGTCTCAATCAGTTATCTATCTTAATCTTTTTGTCCCCTTAAGTTTTCCCTTAATGCAAATTCGAGATCCCAAAAATCTGATCGCACAGTTTTCTGAGTCAGCAGCATTGTTTTAATTTTATCTCGGGCTACAGAACTCCGATTGCAGTAAAACCAATTGGATAAGTTCAAGAATTTCGTGACTGATTTTCTGTGAAAAATTCAGAATATTTCGAGGGATAACCAGAGAGTTATGACTGAAACATTATAGCCTCACGAATCTGTTAAACACTGCTGACCTACCTGACTTGTTTATTTTATAACCAGAGCTACACAACTCCGATTGAGGTGATTCCAGTTGGAGTAGTTTCGTAATTTCATTACCTTTTATCAGTCCAAAATCCATAATTTTTGGTTACCCACACTGAGAGCTATGCCTGATCGTTTGGAGTCAACAGAATCTGTCTTATCTGAATATCATTGCTATCTTATCTTCCTGAGTTTAACCCTTGGTGCAATCATCTAAAATAATGTCCCTAACACTCGGATGGTGGACACCAGGTCAGGATCAGGTGTTGATCAACCAGCAGGAAGAGCACCCCAGCCGGTACAAATGGATCCCGCTTTGCAGCATTTCACGGAGGCACGGACCCGGCTCCTCCGAACTTGACCACCACCGTGACAAACTTGCAAGCCCGGAGTCAACAATCCGCCGGTGCCGCCACCCGCGCCTCGCAACAAGCACCGGGAGTTCATGAGTCATCACCCTCCTGTGTTTACTCACGCCGCTGATCCACTTGAAGCGGAAGATTGGCTAAAGACAATACTGAAGATGCTCACTACCTGTCAGTGTGACGACAGAGAGAAGGTCTTGTATCTTTGCGGGACGACTTCAAGGATGCAGCCGCTTGGTGGGATGTGTACTCGCCGCTCATGCCGCCCCGGACACTATCACTTGGGAGGAGTTTACCACCAACTTCGGGAGCCATCACATACCCTCCGGAGTTATGAAGATCAAGAAGAAGGAGTTCCTTTCTGCGAAGCGGGGAGGAATGTCGGTAGCCGAGTATAGAGACAAGTTCATCGAGTTGTCTCGCTATGCGGTCGAGGAGGTTGCTGAAGATAGGAAGAAGCGGAGAGCTGTTCCTAGATGGGTTGGCCGATTCGGCTGCAAGTACCGCTGATGTCATATCCTTTCCCTAACTTTCGGCAGCTAGTTGATGCCGCCATCCGCTTGGAGCACAAGTGCAAGGAGCTCGGAGAGCGAGAAGAGGAAGGCCGCCGGCTACGGGGCGGTTTGGGAGTGCGTCTCGCCCACGCTTCAACCCACCGCCGAACACCTCGTTCCTCTTTGGGGGACCGGGTGGAAACTTTGGGTAGCGACAGTCCCGGCGTCTGCTCGGCGGTTCCGGCCCGATGCTGCTCAACGGTTCCGGCGTCCTGTTCCTCGGACTCCCCGCCCGGTTCCCGGCGAGTCGGCGAGAGAGCCCCGGTTGGCACACCCGTAAGGTCCGTGGCGCCACCCAATCCCTGCCACCACTACTTGCTTCAAGTGCGGAGAGCTTGGTCACTATGCCAATGCTTGCCCAAAGAGGAACCCTCCACACACCCCTGTGCGGAACCGGCGAGCAGACAAGGAGCGGAAGCCAAACCCCGCGGTCTAACAAAGGACAACGAGCTATGCCGAGGCAAGGCGATGCACGTTGATGCCGAAGTCGCTCGGGAGAACCCCGAGTAGTGCTCGGTATGTTTCTAGTCAACTCTACTCCTGCCTCGGTTTTGTTTGATTCGGAGCATCCCATTCTTTCATTACATCCCGGTTCGTAGCTCAACATAATCTACCTATCGGTCCCATGTCTCGCCATATGTTAGTTACCTCACGGGGGGGGGGAATTGAAAGCTATCTATAAATGTGACAACGTCCATCTCAAGATTGTGGGCGAGAGATTTCCGTGCCAACCTTATAATCTTGGACTCAAAGGGGATCAATGTGATACCGAGAATGGGATGGTTGACCGCATGTGATGCGGTGATACGGTGTGCTAAGAGGTCAATTCTACTTACAAGTCCATTTGGTGAAGGATTTGAGTTTGCGGCGAGATCCCGCACCATCAAATGCCGTGCCGTGAATAAGCTTGATGGAGCGACCTTGGAAGACATACGAGTAGTGTGCGATTATCCCGATGTGTTTCCCGAGGAGTTGCCGGGTATGCCCCCGACCGAGATGTTGAGTTCATTATCGATCTTTTACCCGGGTACCGCCCCTATCTCTAAGCGCCCATATAGAATGTCTAGTGATCAGTTACAAGAACTTAAAGCTCAGATTAAAGAATTATTGGGTAAAGGGTTCATTCGTGCTAGTTCATCACCTTGGGGAGCACCCGTTATCTTTGTGGGTAAGAAAGATGGCACACAAAGGATGTGTGTTGATTACAGGTCTCTTAATGATATTACCATCAAGAACAAGTATCCTCTGCCACGTATTGAAGATTTGTTTGATCAGATGAGAGGAGCTAAAGTGTTTTCTAAGATCGATCCGCGATCCGGTTATCATCGATTGAAGATTAGGCCTTCGGATATTCCTAAGACAGCTTTTACTACCGGGTACGGACTTTATGAGTACACGGTTATGTCCTTTGGGTTAACCAATGCACCCGCGTACTTTATGTACCACGATGAACAAGATTTTTATGGAGTATCCGGACAAGTTCGTTGTGGTATTCATTGATGACATTTTGATTTACTCCAAGAATGAGGAGGACCATGAGGAGCATTTGAGACTTGTGTTGCGAGAAGGCGAGAGAGCATGAGTTATATGCGAAGTTCGGCAAGTGTGAGTTTTGGCTCAAGGAAGTGTCTTTCCTAGGTCATATCATCACCAACGGAGGTATTGCGGTGGATCCCGGCAAGGTTAGTGATGTATTGAAGTGGGAAGCCCCTCGTACGATGTCCGAGATCCGGAGTTTCCTTGGACTTGCCTGGTTACTATCGTCGGTTTATTGAAGGATTCTCCAAGATTGTGAAGCCTCTCACTACATTGCTAGAGAAGGACGGGGAGTTCAAATGGACCGGTGCATGTCGGTCCGAGTTTTGAAGAGTTAAAGAAGCGGTTAACCACAAGACTGTTCTAGTAATGCCGATCTACGGAAGAGCTTTGACATTTCTTGTGATGCATCTCGACAAGGTCTAGGATGTGTGTTGATGCAAGAAGGTCATGTCATAGCCTATGCATCTCGTCGGTTGAGGAAGCATGAGTTGAACTATCCTACGCATGATCTCGAGTTAGCGGCGGTGGTTCATGCATTGAAGATTTGGAGACACTACATTATGGGAACTAAGTGTCAGATCTATACTGATCACAAGAGTCTGAAGTATATCTTCACTCAGAAGGATCTTAATCTAAGACAGCGTTGTTGGTTAGAGTTGATCAAGGACTATGATCTAGAGATTCACTATCATCCTGGTAAAGCAAATCTGGTTGCTGATGCTTTGAGTCGGAAGGGCCACACTAACATGTCTATGACCATTCAGTTTCCTGACGAGTTGGTAAAAGAGTTTGAAAGGCTCAACTTGAAAGTGGTTGCACATGCAGAAGGAGTGACTTTGGAAGTACAGTCCACTCCGGAGCAAGAGATACGTAAGTGGCGGCTAGAGGATGTTGGAATACGAAAATTAAGGAGAGTATGCAACAAGGAGAAGCCCCGGATTTCACGAGAAGATGAGCAAGGAACCGTGTGGTTTAAGAACCGGTTGTGTGTACCGAGAGAGACGGGAGATCTCGGAGAGACGATCTTGAGAGAAGCTCACGACTCGGCTTATTCTATCCATCCGGGCGGTACTAAGATGTACCAGGATCTCAAGCAGAGGTATTGGTGGTACGGTATGAAGAGAGATGTGGCCGCACATGTGGCTTTGTGTGACACTTGCCACCGGGTTAAGGCCGAACATCAGAGACCCGCTGGTTTGCTTCAACCATTGAAGGTGCCTGAGTGGAAGTGGGAAGAGATCGGAATGGATTTCATAGTGGGTTTACCCCGAACCCGAGATGGTTATGATTCGATTTGGGTTATCGTGGATCGCTTGACTAAGGTAGCTCACTTCATTCGGTAAAGACTACTTATACGGGGAGCTAAGTTGGCGGAACTATACATGTCCAAGATTGTGTGTTTACATGGTGTACCAAAGAAGATCGTGTCAAACGAGAGGTACTCGGTTTACTTCTCGTTTACGGGGGAAGTTGCATGAATCTCTGGATACTAAGCTAAATTTCGGCTCGACTTATCATCCACGGACGGATGGACGGACAGAGAGAACCAATCGGATCCTAGAAGACATGATGAGAGCATGTGCGCTTAAGCATGGTTGTAGTTGGGATAAGAGCTTGCCATATGCTTGAGTTCTCTTATAACAATAGCTACCAAGCTAGTCTCAAAATGTCACCCTTTTTGGCCCCGTATGGAAGGAAGTGTAGAACCCCGTTATATTGGAGTGAGACGGGCGAAAGGCGAGTTATTTGGGGCGAGATATCATCAGAGAAGCGGAGAAACAAGTTCAGATCATCAGAGAAAATTTGAGGATTGCTCAGTCTAGACAGAAAAGTTATGCAGACGGCAAACGAAGGGATGTGGTCTTTCAGGAAGGCGATTATGTGTACCTAAAGGTGTCACCCATCAGAGGTTTGCGTCGATTCAGAGTTAAAGGAAAGTTGTCACCTCGGTTTATTGGACCTTTCAAGATCCTTGAAAGGGTGGGAGAAGTGGCTTACAGATTGGAGTTGCCAGTCCAGCTAGCTGATGTGCATGATGTATTTCATATCTCTCAGTTAAAGAAGGGTTTTGGTCCTCATGACAAGGAGCCGTTACCCTTGGATGATCTAAATGTTAAAGAGGATCTCACTATGGTTGAACACCCTATTCGGATATCGGAAACCATGACAAGGGTCACCGGGAATAGTGTGATTAAGATGTGCAAAGTACGGTGGAGTAATCATGCGAGAGGATGAGGCAACATGGGAAAGAGAGGATGAGCTGAAAGCGAGAATTTCCGGATCTTTTTCCCAATCCGTCCGAATCTCGAGGACGAGATTCTTCTTGAGGGGGGTAGGATTTGTAACACCCTAATTCTATTAAATATTTGGCTTTATTAAAATTTGCTAGCAACCATTTATTTGCCTAAGGAATATAAGTTTGTTTATTAGGCATTTAAAACCTTTTCTAAAATAAAGTTAATAAAATATAGGATTTATTTGTGGCATTCATCTTTGGTGCATTATTTTTGGCTGCTGGAATTCAAATTCAAATTTGAATTCTATTGTTTGAAACCCCTTTGCCAAAATGCTAAACCCTTTCTCTATTTCCCTTAACCCCTTTCCCCCTTCTAGCCCATCGGCCAACCTGCCGGCCCGGCTCGCCGGCGGCGGGCTGCGGCCCGGCCCCCGCGCGCCGCCCGCGACCCCGCCGGCCTCCGGCCCAAAAGACCGCCGGCCCGGCGGCCGCTTCGGCCCGCCGCGCCGCTCCCCCGCCGCGCCGCTAAGGTCGACGACCGGGCCCACCGGTCATCCCCTTCCTCGCGACGGGACCGACCGGGACTCCGCGCCGCCGCCGCGAGTCCGACCCCCGGCACGCCTCCCCGTGCGTAGCGCGCACGCCAAGGAGCCCCCGCCGGGGCTATTTAAGCCGCCGCCGCCTCCCCGGACGCCCTACCCGAGCACCCGAGTCGCCGCCTCTTGAGCCGCACGCGCCCGGAAACCCTAACCCGCGCCGCCACCTTGGACCCTCGCCGTCGCCGCCGCCGCACCGCCGAGGAGCACGTCCGGAGGCCGCGCCGGGGAGGTGAGCATCGTGCCGGTGCCGTCCGTGTCGACCCCGCGCCTTCCGTCGCCCCCTCGTTGCCTCGCCGGAGACCGTGACCCGCGCCGCCGTGCGGACCGGCCGCCCCGCCGCCTCTGCGCCTCGGCCGCCGCCCTAGCTAGATTCCCCATCGTCCGCGCTTCGTGTTGGTGCCGCTTGTGCACGAGACCGAGCCCCCCCGGCTCAAACCCGTGTGCGGCGCCGCCGCCCGCCGCCGCGCGTTGTCGCCGACCGCCGCCCGCCGCCGCGTCCTTCTCCCCCGCCGCTTGCCCGCGTCCGTGGCCGCCGGATCGAAATCCGATGGCCAGATCTAAGCCCGCCGCCCGCAAGCCACCGTAGCCCTTGGATCTAGATCCAACGGATCTAGATCGGGTCAAAACCCTAGTCAACAGGTCAAACCCGCCAGCCCTGGCAATTTTGCAGAAAAGCCCCTGAGTTTCTTATATTTACAAAAATACCCTTCCACCTTAGAAGTTTTCTTACGAGTTTAGTCCTTTTTCTTTATTTTAGCCCGAAACCTTTTCAAATCTTTACGACTTGGTCCCTATACCTTCCCTAAGCCATAACTTAGTCGTTTTAGCTCCGATTTTAGCGTTCTTTATGTCCACGCGTTCGTCTCGAAGCGTAGATTAGTTTTATGCTACCGCTTAGATCTGTTTGATCTGTTTGGTGACTGTTTCTTATTTACTCCTATTGTATGCTTGTATGTGATGATTGTGGACCGTAGAGAGCGATTCGTTCGAGGGATTTGAAGATCAAGTCGTGCAAGAGTTTGAGCAGCAAGGATTTGTTGAAGGCAAGTATTCCTTGATGCATGCCCGCTTGTCCTACATAACATGCATTAAAATTCATTGTTTCTACTTTTTCGCTTGCATTAATTTGATGGGAACCTATTAAGGATCATGCCTAGCTTTTACTACCTTTACCTTGATACCGGGAATTAAATTAATCTTGTGGTAGTTATTGCTTAGCAAGCTCAGCGGGAATTGGTATTAATCAACTTGGTTACCTTTTGTTATTCTATGTTCCGTTTATGCTTTTTTACTTTACAAGACCACTTTAATATGATAATCGGAACATGGAGAACCACCCGGGAAAACAAGACAACCACAAGAACTAATGGGCAATGGTCTTGGTGAATAATTAGGAACTTTAGCTTGGGATGGTCTTACCCGATAAGGACAAGGGATCGGCGGTATTGTGGGGTATGGACTCGCTCTAGCGGGGGGTTGGGTGAGTTATTCTTTTATGGTGGGGTATCGACTGCTAGGGGACTTTATACCTTGCTAAGCGATCCGGACCTTGTGGGTCATAACTTGCTAGGGAACCTTTGTAAAGGCCATGTAGCGTCCCTATGCAATCACACCTCGGAAGTGTGATATGGTGCTTTGCAAACACCGCATGGTTGGGTCCAAAGTTCTTCGGAGCTTTTACGGCGCTTGTGGTGAAAGTGTACAACCTCTCGCGAGTGTTAAACTAATCGATTAGCCGTGCTCACGGTCAAGAGCGGCCTGGACACTCACATGATTAAATTATGGAACTTTAATGTTTAAATTGTTGTTTTATTCTTTATTTATGATGCTTATATCTTGTTAATTGGGTTGGTATGAACTTACACTCTTTAGTAATCGGGTTGCTAATAAAACTTGATCAACTAAAATGCTAAAGTGCTTGAACCTTAGCCATCCACCATATGGCCTTGCATGTTATGTTGTTCTCTCTTCTTGAGTATGATATTTGCTCACGCTTGTTTATTCTCTTGCATCTACAATACCGGATTTGCCGCTTAGATCGGGAGAACTTTGAAGATATTCTAGGAGATTTCCGGGAGTTCTAGGTGTGCGTAGTCTTCGATCGGTACTCGTGGAGGCATTTTTGTCCGTTGCGAGAACTCGTTTGTTTTAGTTCGTTTAAGACTATGGTTTGTAATAACTCTTTATTCGTGTGGCACTTCGTTTTTGGTATTCATAATGTCTAAGCGTGTGTGTAACTTGATCCCGGCGCACACGTGATCAATGCATTCGGTTTTGCCTTTAAAGCCGGGTGTGACATGACATTATTCATGATGAAAATAAAAACTAACACACATGCTAAAAATTAAAGTAAAAACTAAAAATTAAAGTAAAAGCTGAAAATACTACGCATACATAGGCGCAAACAAGCTGAAATTAAAGAAAAAGGGGGTAAAGGAAAGATAACTAAAGCTCCTCCTCTCTCTAATCTTCCGTCGGTGGTTGATATTAATAGTCTTGGTTGTTGTACCCTTGCTCATAATAGGATTGCGCCTCTCCTCCTATGAATTGTCCGATGGTGCTAAGTGAAGGCGTCAAAGCTCATAAGCAATGTTTGCATTTCCTTCACCCATTTGGTTTGCATTGGTTTGGATGGCTGCGATATTTTGCATCAGCGTATCCTCTAATGGTGGCCACACTTTGTTGTGGTTGAAAAAGATGTGCATATGGCTCCGCAAAGGCTACATTGGGCACCGCAAAATTTGGTGGGGGGTATGGCTGCACCACTCCCCCATTCTTGCATTGGTACACCACCGTAGTAACTTGGCGGCGCTGGAATTCCTCCAAATGGTGGCACATAATTTTTTTGTGCACCTCCTTCTTGTGCCGTGGAAGAACGTTCTCCTATAATCCATCCTCCTTTATTATTATTTTTTTCTTCGCCGGCACAAGAAGTCCTTCCTCTAACCAATCTTCTTTCCCCTCAAGAAAAAGTTTGATCTTCCACCTGCTAGGGGCAAATTTACTTTGGCCACTTTGAAACCTTCTCTCTCATCTCCACTTATATATTTGCCTTTCTTCATATATTCAAATCCAAGGGAAGTCTCGGCTAGGAGATGCTTTGGGTTCCTTGTAATACCCAGTCTCAAAGAGATAGCCAACATGGAGAGGTTACACCCCGAAGAGTGGGGTTGATTGGCTACCTGGCAATCAAAGCCGAGTAAAGCCAATTCACCTCCTTGTTGGTTACCTTAGTCTCTCTCATTCTCCCCCAAAATACTTTTGCACATCCAAGAGTGAAACACTTGGATGATGGGGTTCTGGATAGTATTTCTTTGTTGATGGGCTCCTCCCGCGATCACACTCCAAAAACCTTCCATGTGCCTTCATGCACATCCACTTGTTTCGGGGCTCCCTTTTGAAAACCAAGCAATTCCCTAATATACTCATAGGGAACCACTTGTTCAACTTCCTCCAAACGGAATTAGAGACTCAGCACTCCTTCATCAAGGATAGGCGCCATGGTCATGAGAATTTCCAAGGAAAATTCCTTGTGGGTGTTTGCCGACACTCCGTTGGAGAATTGCACCTAACCTCGGTGTCCCGTATGAAAACCCAATATGTTGAGAGCTTGGTCGTCGAAGTTGACGTTCGCTACAAGCCTCTCAAGGCGAGCGAGCTTATTCTCCTCCTCCCCCATCATGATGAAACCCCTCGGAATACCACAGAGCGTGTGGAGGTGGAGCGGATGATCGTGTCGAGCGGTGAGGTTGGACGGGCGGCTCCTCCGTACATCCATGAGGTTCGGTGAACCTCATAGACGAACTTCGTGTGGCCCTCATGCCACCGAGGAGAAGAGTGTCGTTCCTCCCCGGCGGTGTCGTGTCCTCCTCCATACTCCGAGGAGATTCAGAAACCGAGTGCCTCCTCAAAGAGGTTGTCGAGGATGGCTTAGACGACGATGATCCCTTCTTCTTGGTGCAAAGACTTGTAGTTTTCTTCCATGGTTGGAGCACTCTCTCCCTCACAAATAAATATCCGGGGTTTTCAACCATTAACAAGGTACACAAATATTATTTTGGAGTCTGGACTTTGAGTGGATTAAGGATGTGATTTGTTGCACGAAACAAACGAGGTGGATGGCTAAGTCTAAGATGATTCCGGACTACAAACTTGAGCACACGAACAAAGAGATGGACGGGAGACTTACCTCTCTCTCCTCCTCTTGGCTCGGTTCTTCTCTAGTGCACTCATGCTTTGTTGCTTCGTGACCGCGTGCACCTTCCAAACGTTCTCGTCCACTCCTTTGCTTGCATTATTGCTCCTTCCACTTGATGTTTTCGCTTTGAGTCACCTCCATGCTCCCTTGACTCAAATGCCTCCATGATATTCCTGCAAAACAAAGCCTTGGCTGCCTCCCACGCTTGTCCTTTGCATGTAGTTTGATAAAATATGTTGGAGGGGCATCCCATGATGGATCATGGTGCATGCATGGTTAGGTTAACTAGATTGCCTCCCTCTAAGCATGTTTTAATGCTATGCACTCCTCTAATTTCGAAAATGAAAAATAAAAATTAGAGCTATTAATGAGATTAAATAAAAATTTAGAGGAGTTTTTAAAGCATTAAAAACAAATGTAAGTCGAAAAATATTTCCGACTACTTTTATTTTGGTCTTACCGGTATCGTTTGCTTCCATTAGTTGAGAGCAAGCTTTTCCCGGCTTGATCATGGGGGCATAGGTTTAGGTTCTAATTTTGGTTAGATGAGAGAGATTTTGAATGAAATAAAATTAAATGAGTCTTAGAAAAATTCTAATCTTAGAGAAACCAAGGATATGGATTTTTAAATCAACCAAAAGTTAAGTTTTCTAGGTTCACGCGAGTCCTACCACATGCTGAAATTTAAATAACATCTAGGTACAAAGCGTGGCTCTACTCGTGTGTTTTTAGCATGAAAAACAAGTCAACCATAACATCATAAAGAGGATGAAAGGTTGATATAGGTTCTGAATTTATTTGGTTTTGGTTTCTCGAAAAGAAGCAAACAATCATATAGGATGGTTCATGTAAAGGGTTTATGATCAAGCAAAATATTCAACCAAAAATTATGTCTCTAATATTGTTCAACCACTCTAAGTCTAATGTCTTTGCGTAGTCAAATTCAAAACTGAATTATTTGAAAAGACTCGAAAAACCTGGAATCTGGTTGTCCTCCCGGTAGCTTATTCTTGACTCGACGAAACGGGTTACCTCCCGCCTAGCGCTTTATTTATAGTCCATGGCTAGACTTCTTCACTTGATTACTTCGGATCAACGCTCTTTGCGAGCGTTGCAATCTTGGGTACCCACTTCCGCACCATCTTGGGCATGGGCTTATTCTTCGGCTTAGTCATATTTTTGGTCTTCACAGGAAGGATTTGTCATTTGATCTTGACGGATGCAACAACTTCCTTAATGTAGTGGCTCGGCATCTCAAACTCCGGTCCTTCAGTCGTGATCTTCATGGTCTCCTTAGTGTGATCCTCCATCTCTCCCGAATGAGTTTGAGTAGCATTCGCCTTCTCGGGACCTTGGAATTGTACCGGAAATTCTCCTTTGTTACCCATCAGGCGCCCGACAAGTTGTCCCACTTGCGTCTCTAGCATCTTCATCATGATGAGCACTTCACGTATAGAGCTTCCGACCTCCGTCACCTTGCCATCTAAATTCTCCAATATTTTCTCCATAGCCTCGAACTTAGTGACGACGTCCTCGTTGATCTTAGCTTGTTCGTCCATGAAGTCCTTCAATTGTGTACAAAGAGGAACCAAATCTTGAATCGACGAACTTGCAGTAAATCGGGGTTTACCTTGGACATGGTCGTACTCCTCACACTCCTCGCATGTGGATCTTGCCTTGGCAGCCTTTTAGGTCTTGAGCTTCTTTCTCTATCTCCATCTTCTCCATCCTCTTCTTAAGTAAACTGATATGCCACTCAAGGAATTCGGCTCGTATGTATTCATTGAAACGCTCCAAAGCTCCCGCAATCGTCATGCGGATAGTTGAGACCTTGATCTTGAACGGCCTTACGGCGTCTTGAAGGTTTATGATAGGTAGATCAATGACGTCCGGGGTGCATAGCTTGATCTTGCGCTCCGGTTGCGGTTGTTCTCCCATGGGTGGCGGTTGAGGTTGATCTTCCTTTGGACTTGGAGGTGGTGATTCCCTTCGAGATTCCGGCGGTCCTTCAACTTTGGCTTTTGAATCTAGGGTTTCCAACCCTTTAGCTTGTGTTGCTTGTCTCCTTTGCCTGTAAAGTTTTCCTGGATCATCCACAAAAGAAAGTTTGGGTTTCTTGGAGAGGTAGCCAATCATCTCCGGTTAGGGTTAGCAAAAACAAAAATCTAACAAAAGAAAAATTAGGGTTAATCAAAACTAGATTAGATTGATTTTTTTTCTTTTTGAGGATGATCAAAGTTAAGAGATGCAAAAGAAAATCAAAAGAAAAACTGAAAAATAAGCGATACTAGATTGGATCTTGATTGCTTGTTCCCCGGCAACGGCGCCAGAAAAAGGGGCTTGTTGACGGTAGATTATCGTATCAAAGTTCATATGGATTTGCAAGCGGACAAATCCCCCGTCGTAGTCAAGGGACCCTTCTTCCCTCGAGTGGTGAACCCAAGGTATCGAATCCGTGGAACAATGTGCAACGCAAGGATTCAATCTAGTAAAGCAAGGAAAGCTATCTTATGAAGAACCAAATTGCATCTAATCTAAGATATCATCAAGAAAACGAATCTAATCTAATCTACTAAAGAGGTAGCAAGAGAAACCAAGAGATAACCGATCTAGAGAGTCTAGATCATGCTTATGTTGTAGCTCCAAACAAGATAGATGAAGATAGAAAAGTGAATCTCATTAAAAGCATCTTTAAAACGTGGCCTCCGGTCTGATTTCGAAAACGCCCACCTTTCAGAGCCCCCGTTTTGTCACAACGTACTCCTATTCATGCGGGTAGTCTAGGGCGAGTTCGATAAGAACAAGTTGAAATCACTTGGTCAGTCCGGTATGCACCTCTAGCCACCTCGGCTACAAGAGCACCCTATGCAATCTAGCTATAGACTAGATTGGGGAAGAAGCAAAACCAAGAAAAAAATCATCGAGAAGGCACTTGATCGCTGGAAATCGGATTCACTTAAAGACTTCACCATGAATGACTACATGAACCAGATCACCACCGGGATCCTACCTCGATCTTGATCCTTGCTCCGGGGCTCCGACGTGGTCTTCCATGCTAGGTTCCCACGTCGGCTAGGGAGACCCTAGACAACTAGCACGACCCTCATCTCCGAGATGGTGTCCCTCAAGCTCCTCTGCTCCTCGGCGGCGGATGACGAATTGATTGATGCGTGGCTCTCGGTCAGGGGGATATAATAGACCGAGAGGCACCTAGGTCAAAGGGGGCCGACTGGGCCTCGAAACAGGTTGGGCCGGCCGGCCTGGGCTGACCAGCCTCGGCCTATTTCGGCCCAGTCCACGGCCTCCTTTGCCCGGCGTTGCTTCCCAAGTCTTCTAGATCCTTCCCCCTTTTGCATGTGGGCCCTTGTCGTTAGTTTCTCTCCGAATTGGACAAAGCTCCTTGTCTTGCAAGATTCAGCACTTTTCTGGCTAGGTACTCGGAGTTTTCCATCTTCTCGGGTTGGGTCCTTGGGCTTCTTGGAGTCGTGTTCACTTCATTGCTTGACTTGTACTGGGCTTCAAGGTCTTGCCATGAGGTGCTTAATTAACTTATCCCGGAAGTCTTGCTTTCAACGCTAAAACCCTGCATAAACACTAAACTCCAAAACCGACATGCACAAGTGAACTTGTTATACCACGGGGGTTAGTACCAATGGATAAGATATAAAAGTCATGCCAACATCGAAGGTAAACTCATGGCTAGGTTGACGGAATTTCACCGTCAATAGACACTATGCCAGTATTTGCCCCAGTGCAGTATGCAGACACCCTAGAAAGGTAATAGAGGCCAACAGAACTACATGCATGGTGGGGTGAACCATGTGACAGCTGAAGAAGCTCAAGGGGACAAGGATGTTGTGCTTGGTACGTTCCTTATCAACTATGTACCTTCAATAGTTTTATTTGATTCCGGGGCATCACAATCATTTATTACTAAAGAATTCATGGCAAAGCACAATGTACCCATGAGTTCCATGAAGACGCATTTGGTTCCCCGAACGGTGAAATGAAATCCACCCATGTATGCCCACAGGTCAATCTTAAAAGTGGAGAGATAGATTTTCAAGCTGACTTAGTAATTCTAACATCCAGTGGAATAGATGTGATCCTTGGAATGGATTGGTTAGGCAAACATGATGCAATTATTCTGTGTGCCAAGAGGTTTGTGCTCTTAACAAGCGCGCAAGGAGATAGGATTGAGTTTGTTGCTACTGCCAGCCCAAAGAAGAAGGAAAAATGAAACAAGATCCGTGGATGATATTCAAGTTGTGAGTGAGTACCCCAACACCTTTCAAGATCAGCATGTACTATAATCTCCTCAGTTGTTTTCCAATCCCTCTGAATCTCGGGACGAGATTCTCTTTAAGGGGGTAGGATTTGTAACACCCGAAAATAACATCACAATAAAATAATATTAGAAACATGGTTTAGTTTTTATTTTCAAAGGATTTAATAAATTTGACTAAATAAATTTTCTTTTAATTAAATTAAACAATATTAAATTTAGAATTCACCAAGTGTTTGATGCATTCATGCCTCTGCATTTGTTTTGTTTGAATGTGTGTTGTAGTTTTCAAAGCAAAAAGGTTCAAAAGTTTAAAAGTCCTAAAACCATCCTCAAACTCCCCCCTCCCTATCTCTGTTTCCCTCCTTTTTCTTTTCTTTCCACCCCTCCCGCGGCCCGTTTTTCCTACCGCGGCCCAAAGTTCCCACCAGCCCACCTACCTTTCTCTTCCTCTTTCTCTTTTTTCCCCGCCAACCCATCCATCCATCTCACTTCGCCCTCGTTTCAACTCTCCCGACCCATCTAACATCCAGCGGCCCATCTCATCCTCTCCCTCTCGCCGACAGGTGGGGCCCGCCTGTCAGGCGCTTCCCCTACCTCCAGCTGGCCAACTTCTTCCCCATGGCCGCGCACCACTGCTTCCATAGTCCCCAGCACCACCCCCCTCTCCCCTCCACAAGCGCGCGTTAATGCATCGGTGCACTCACACCCACACGCCGCCTCGCCTTCTCTCCCGAACCGCCTCTCCACCGGCCCCATCGAGCTTTAATGGTAGCCTCCACCGAGCTCACCTCCCCCACCACCTTAGGCGCCCCTTCCCCTCCCCTCTCTACCTACAAAAGCCCCCCCCCCCCCCCCCGAGCTCCCTGCTCCTCCCGCATCACCTCCCCGCCCTCTCCTCGCTCGCGCAGTGCTGGCACCGGCCGAGACCGGAGCTTCGCCGCCCGCCGGAGCGCCTTCGCCCCAATCTCCTTCTCCAGCACTTCTCCTGCCTCTATAAGCTCTTAAGTGAGTTGCATTCCTCCTAAGCTTCGTTTTCATCTTGATCCCATAGCGTTTGGCCATCGGGAGCTTGAATTCGAGCTACTCCAGCGAGCATCGCCGCCAGCGCCGCCGGTCCTACCGGAGCCGCACAAGCCGCACGATCCGGTGTGGACGGCTGGGATCGAGTCCAATTCCCAGTCAAATAAAACCATACCTGTCAACCCTAGCTGTCCGCCGCCACTTTACAAAAAAGACCCTGCAGTTTTTAATATTACAAGTATACCCTTCCACCTTTAAGAAACCTTTCAGTTGAGTCCTTTCTTTTATGCTTAGGCCCCTGCAATCCTTAGTTTTTGTTCGATAGTCCATCCTTTGATCTTTTACATGTTAGCCCTCCTGTTTTTAAACATAATTATGTTTAGGTCCCTGATTTCTTGTAGTTAAGCCCCTGAAAGCCAAGTTCTCTTACAATCTAGCCCCTAAACCTTGTTTTATCCATATCTTTTCCGTCTTAGCTCCATTTTAAGCGTTCTTGGTATCCACGCGATCGTCTCAGCAAGCATGTCAGTTCTAGAAGCTTGTTTTAGTCTTTTAGCAATGTTTTATGTATTGTTTTATTTATTGCATGTTTTCTTACATGATCGTAGACAACGCGTCGTTCGAGGAAGAGGAAGAGCAAATGTTTGCAGAAAAGGAGAGTAGCTTATCGTTGGAGAAAGGCAAGTGACCCTAACCATCCTTCTACCTATGCTTTAATCAAGAATACTATAAATTAATCAGAACATGGAGAACCACCCAGGAAAACAGTGCAACCACAGTCCATATGGCTCTGGCTTAGCCAATTAATTAGGTGTGTGATTGTACTGATGACCTTATCCGAAAGGAACACAGGAGGCTCTAGGTTGCAGGGGTATAGCCAAGTTCTTTTGGGGTAGCAGCCTTTGCTAAGGTGCTGACCACTAGGGAGGGTTATGGTCCACCCTGAGCTGTAACTGTCATGGGTTGTTGGTGCTTTTGCATATCTTAGTAATGGCTTCGCAGCGTCCCTATGAAATCACACCTCGGAAGTGTGGTATTGTGCCTGATCAACACATGCGTGGTTGGGTTCAAAGTTCTTCGGAACTTTTTACGCGAACTGTGGTGAAAGTGTGCAACCTCTGCAGAGTGTAAAACTAATCGATCAGCCGTGCTCACGGTCAAGAGTGGCCTGGACCCTCACATGATTAATGAACTTAAAGATGGGTTTAATATTGCTTTCTGGTTATTCCTGTGGTCTTGTTGAGTACCAACCGCAAGTGTACTCATCCTTGCTTATGTTGTTCAGAGGAGAACCCTGGAGTGGAGTACTTCATCGACTACGAGGAGTTCTGAGGAATACGATAAAAAAGTCAGATGCCTATGGAAGATGAAGATGGAGTCGTGTCTTGATAGTTATCGTTGTTTGTGTAAAGACCTTCATGTCTACCCTCGTGAGTGTAATAAAAGTTAATAAATCTTTTCTTTACGTTTTGAGCATTGTTTTGTGATATTACACTCATGAGTCTATCATATGTGTTCTGATCCTGGCACACATATGAGATGCATTCGTATTTCTTCGAAAAAACGGGTGTGACAAGCACTCACACAAGAGTATTGCTTCCCGGTCACCAAGTCTCTCCCAAGAACACCACTTGACTCGCCACAAAGGCTCGCCACTTAGGCACTCGCCAAGATCCCTTGGTCACCATGATGCCACCTCCACTAAGGAGCTTCTCCACCAAGGAAAGGGGTCTCCACGTCCCCCGCACAAAGTGTCATCACCACTCCACACCAAGCTGGAGGGTTGAAGACGATTGCCGGTGAGCCACTTAGGCCCCAAGGCTTCCGGCGAACCTTGTACACCTTGATTCACTCAAGAATCACCTCACAAGGTTGGCACAACCTTGCACTCACTCAGCTCTAAGCTAAGCCTAGCACTAAGCACACACACTAAGAATATGCAAATCTATGGATGAGCAATTAATCACTTGGATGGATTGGATATGATCTTCTAGGTGTCTTACACTCCTCTGCGCTTGCACACAATTCAGCAACTCAAACGGGTGAGTGGAGGGAGTATAAATAGCCCAAGGCATCCAAAGAGCCGCTGGCTAACGGCCACTAAAAAAGGTAGCATTGGATGAACCGATGCTATGTTTTTCCAGGGCGTCAGTTCATCTAGTGCCCTCTACATCACTTAGTTGTTGCAGGTCTGCTGACACAACTACTCCGATGCTATACACCGATGGTGCATCGGATCATTCGATGCTGAAGGACTCCTTGCCAAAACCATACTGTCCGCATCTTCGAGACCGTCGAATGAACCGCTGCTCCACTGTCGGTTCATCCGGTGCTGAAGCTCCAGTCTTGGCGTGTCTCTGTCTTGATTTAAACTGAGTGTCGGATAGACCGACGGTGTCCCAACTTAGACCGTCGGTCCATATGGTGCTATTTACTTCGCTGCTTCTCCTCTGCAATTCATCAGGCGCATCTAGAAACTGGACCGTCGGTTCATCCGACAGTGCCTTGGCTTTCACCCAGTGTACCTACTCGTCCGACCATTGCACTGACGCTTGCTATCTAGGTACTGTCGGTTCATCAGACGGTGTCCTTTCTTTTCTTTTTCTTCTCATTTTGGCATGTGGTATTTTTGCATCCTTAGGACCTAGAAATGTCTACAAGGACATGCTTAACATATGATTAGTCCCATTGATCATGTTGTCATGGATCACCAAAATCAAACTCGAACTAATGGCATATGAGGTCATGTTCGCTACAATCTCCCCCTTTTGGTGATTTATGATAACTCAAGCAAAGTAAGCATAAATTTGCAAAAATTGACAAAATTAAAACCACTTACACTTGCTTGGATTCTTACCATCATCCAAACTCCCCTAGATCAAACTTCCCTTTTTTTGATCTTCTCTTCCTATGTTCACACATAGCTTGCCTCTTCCCACTTTGGAAAAACTAGCTAGCTTTGGTCCCACATTCTCCCCCTTTAGAATAAAATCTCCAAAAAGATCCCAAAACAAAATATCTTCAAGGAAATTTAGCAAGCCCTGGCAATCATAGATCAAAGAGAATACAAGGGAGAAAGCCGCATGAATCATGATCCATATGTATCATATCAATGAAGATACCACATGTGCGAATAACTAAGGTGGATCACAAGCTCATGAGACTAGCATGATACAACCTAAGCTCCCCCTAAGTGTGTGCACAATATGATAGTGTGGAAATCAAGTGCACAACCACAAACTTGTAGGACAAGGAAACTTAGAGCATATCATGCACGGAGGTAGCTTAAATGACAAGAGATAAGACAAATGGGTTCTTGTTACATTACCACTTGTAAATATCACTTGTAGTCTTTTGATCATTGCATACCTCCGGGGGAGTGATCCTCTCTTCCTTGTTGGCACCACATTGAGATGAGCCACTTGGAAATGATATCACTAGAGGTGACACCACTTGAAAGAAGCTTGCAAAGAAGACACTTGGGGTACCACAAGGATTAGGAATGTATGAGTATATTGCCTTTGAACTTATATAGAGACATAAGCTCACAAGGACATGACTCAATAACATGAAGCTCATATTGCTATGTTCACTCTTTTAGAGATGTTAGATCACATTGAGAGTGAAATAACATTCTCTTAGAATGAAGTACCACACCGGAACGCGTCGCCAAGGGACTACACAAATTAAGCTTGAAACAATATTAGTTCCATAACCAAACCATAGGATGAGCTCCCCTAAATGTGTGCATTTAGTGTTTGAATCCTAACCAAATGTGTGCACATTGTTTATGACAACACAAGGGAAGCTAACCCTATAGCTTGCTCATGATGCAAAGAGATATAATTGAAAACATGCACCATGAAAGGACAAGTGTAGCTTTCCTACACTCTAATCGAACCATGTAGGTTTCTCATGGGTTAGCACATGACACAAGCAACCTACCATATGTAAACAACTAGGAAAAGCAAAAAATGCAAGCCTAGACAATGTAATGGAGCTACAAAGATACATGAGATGGGTTCTAGTTTCCATTACCTCAACCGAAGAACATGGGCAACACATGTCCAACTTGCAAGCTTGGCTTCTAGGCTTGAATCTTCTCATCTCTTATATGTGCCAAGCCTCCCAAGTCCCCAACACTTATGGCCTTGAAGTGGCCTTAGGAACCCACACCATTTGAGGTCCCTTCATGTGATGATGACTTCCTTGGGCACCTAAATGGGTTGGTTCCAACCCGCTCCTCCTTCATATTCCCAACCTTATGTGCAACCACCTTGCCATTAGCCTTCTTCTTGATGATGCAGGTGTTGCTCTTGGTCTTGGTCTTGCAGTTGGGCTTGGTGTAGATGAGGGAGCTCTTGATGGTGGGGTTCAACTTCTTCTTTGCACCCTTGTCCATATTCTTGACAAATTGAGGGCATTTGTAAAACTTGTGCCTTTCTCCATGATACTTGTAGCAAGTCACAGTTGCACCCTTCTCAAGCTTCTTCACCATGGGCTCACGATTATCTTGAGAAGGTTGGACTTTGCTCTTCATGTCTTGAGAGATGTCCACTTGTTCCTCATTGTTATTGCCCTTGCCCATCAAGCTTGCCAACCTCTCTCGGAGCCATTTCACTTCTTGTTTAAGCTCATCATTCTTCTTGCCTATGAGGGAATCACATGTTTTTATAACAACATTCTCATTGCAAGATGGTGAGCAAGATTCATCAATTAAATCAATGCAAGAAGTTGAAGCATCTACCTTGCCAACCTCTCTCGGAGCCATTTCACTTCTTGCTTAAGCTCATCATTCTTCTTGCCTATGAGGGAATCACATGTTTTTATAACAACATTCTCATTGCAAGATGGTGAGCAAGATTCATCAATTAAATCAATGCAAGAAGTTGAAGCATCTACCTTGGAGATAGGAATTGCACAAGGGATAGATGATTCATCAAGCTCAAAGGAATTACTTGTTTTAGTCTCATTGCTCTCAAGCTTAGATTTTAGCTCATCACACTCCTTGCTAAGCAATTTGAATTTGCACAACAAATGTTCATAATTTATAGCAAGGGTTGCACTAAGATCATTGAGAGCATTGAGTTCTTTAATTTCATTAGCTTGTTTCTTAAGCATTTCTTTTTGCTCATGGACAAGCTCAACAAGATCATTGAGGGAGGTGGTGTTGGATTCATCATCACTTACATTGCTCTCCATACCTTGGGCCATAAGGAACATGTGTGGTGATGATGAAGGACCTTGTATGAAGCGGGTGGTGAAGTTCTCTCTTGATTCATCACTTGAGCTAGAAGAACTTGATTCTCCACCACTTGTCCACTCACAGATGGTGACATTTGCTTCTTGCTTTGATCTCCTCTCCTTGACCACCTTCTTCTTGGGCTTGTGTTCGATCTTGGTGAACTTGATGTATTGATGATGACACCCTTATCTCAAGTGGGCGTTGTAGCCGTACATATTGATTTTCTTCACATACTTGAACATTTTCTTCATGTACATGGCCACCATGGATTCGACCTCTTCATCACTTGAGGAGTCTTCATCATCACCACCATCATCATCATCTTCGCTTGAGCTTCCATGAGTAGCCATCCTACTCATCACCTTCTCTTGTTGGCTTGAGAGGGCATGGCTTGTGGTTAGAGCAGATGGTTCTTAGGCTTTTCTTAGGCCGCCTTCCTGGACTTGGGCATGATTTGAAGCTCATGTGCCATGATCTTGCTCAAGATATGAGATGGCTTCAATTCTTCGAACTTCTTCTTGTAGATGATAGCTTTCACCAAGTCATAATCGAGCCTCCGGAGACTTTGAAGGATCTTGCGGTTGATGTTCAAGTCTGTGATGTTCTTCACACCTAAAGCATTGATCTCATTGACAAGCACCTTTAGGTGTGAGTACATTGATTCGGCATTTTCATTCACAAGTTGCTTAAAGATATTGAATTCCTTAAGGAGACAACTGTAGCATTCATTAGAAATTTCTTTTGAATCCTCATTTTGCGGCCAAAGAGAAGCAACACGCTGACAAAGGGCATCTCGGGCCTGACCCCGACCCCGACGGTGTGGTTGATGGTGTCGATCCCCTGGGGAGTGGCTCGTGCACTTGCGCCCAGCAGAGGTCCGAGGAGAGGCGGAGCACGGTGCGGGAGGGCGCCAGTCGAAGGGCACCACGTCATCCCAGCTGTCGGAGTGGGGCACTTCGCCAAGCGCGGGGGCATGGCGAACCGCCCGCCAAGGGACAGCCTGACGCTCAGCTTGACCTCCTCCACCCACGATGGTTGCAGACCCTGCTCCTGAGGTGGCGCCGCCATGAAGAGCTCGACGTCGCCCTCGTTCTGCATCTCGTACTACACCATGCCGCAGCCCAAAGTCGTCACCCGCTGTTGTGTGCTGGTTGCGCTGTAGCGTCCGCGACGCATCCAGGAGAGGCCACCGTCATCCATGGAGCTCACCCACGTGCGCCGCCTCCTGGCCGGCCACGGAGCTCGACGCAGTGATGCACCACAAGCTGCCTCTGCTCGGTTCCCAGGCAGTCGGACCCTGGCCCGGTGTCGCTCGCTGGTCGCCGCCGCGGTCACCATGCTAGTGCCATCGCTGAGCACTACGACCATCTGCTTGAGCTTGTGCTTGTTGACGACAATCTTGATGCGCAATGCACCGCCGACCTCCTCCTGGGACAGGAGGCAGCCGCTGTTGTCGAGCTGCTCGAGCACCGCCACCCCGCCTTCGATTGGTGGCCCAACACCAAGTTCCGGTTTGTTGCGCCAGAAGAACGTGCTCCTTAGCATCGACTCCAGCAAGACGAACGAGTGTCATTGGCGGCAGGGGTGGGCGCAGGGGTAGGGGTAGGGTGATGCGAGCGCGGCGATGGGCGAGCGCGGCACGTGTAAGAAATGGACATGCTTAGTCTATTTTTTACAGTTGGGCCTGCAAATGAGTTTTAAAAATCCTTAATTTGGAGGCTCTCACTGGAGTTGCTCTTAGCACTGGACGTGCATTCCAATATTGCATATTGAACAGAAGTTTTTATGTTCAAACTGAACCAAAATAGTGGGGCGTCTCCCCCTCCACCAATCATTAGCAGTAATAATAAAGAAAAAGAGGAACCAATAGAAGGAACAGACGCAAGACTATACGTTTCACGAACGTCAACTACGTTCATTTTATCACCTTCCCGAGAATAAATAAAAAATATCTCTTCGGTAGCTAAACATAACTTTTCCACTGCACATTAACCCCTCTGAATCTTCTAAACACTAAAGCCCTACCCCAACCAATGTGATGTCTACTCTTTTATTTGGTCAGGCATAAGTTTTCATAAACACATATTCTATGAATATTAAAGATGTTGAATAATAGCAATGCATGGTTGATGAATATTCTACAAAGGTTGTGGAAGACACCAACATTACCATGCAAAAGAATAAAGATTGAATCATGGCAATGTGAGAAGGTTCGAGAATAATGGAGAGGATACATGATCTATAGTTGCCATGCTTCATGGCAAGTATGAAAAACTCTAGAACTAAGTATTTATATGGCAAGATAAGGATGAGAGAAAGTTCTAGAGTTAGATATTTTGTATGGAAGAGTGTGGAAGTTGTCACATGACAACACCACAATGATCATGAGCACCTACAAATAGAGGTGCTCCCCTCCCTCCTAGACATACCATGGCATAAGAGCTGTCAAGTAGGAGATGGAAATGTTGCTATATAGTGGAGTAGTGTCGTTATAGTATAGACACACAAAGAGTATAAGTGTGAGTAGTGTATTCAAGTTGTGTTGTGAATAGATGAGTTGAGTTCCCAAAAAGAGTTGGTCTCCCGTATTAGTGTCGATGTGAAAGTCTTCTCGAAGTAGTGTGGGTAAGGGTCCACTGCAAAAGAAGTGGTATTACAATACTTTTGTGTCACTTCTAGGAAGTCGGTGTCGAGGTTGTAGACCCCGATTTTTCAACAAAAGAGGTGTAATGCACATCAGATTATTCTTTTTTGACCGAAGTAGAAGGGTCATTGGACATGGCTAGATTGGGCAAACTAAAATGAAAGACAATTAAATGAGCTAAACAAGCAGTGAAATAAAAAGCCCAAAATTTTTAGTGGCAAATATCTAAAGACAAACTTTATGATGGCAAACAGTCAAAACCAACATTTATATAGTGGAAGCTAACTATAAGGCACATTGTTATTCAATCAATGGGATAAAGAGGTTCCTGAATTTTTTTGCAAAGCAACACATGAGAAAGTTTTGAATCATTTGGTATCGATGAAGTCATAGTTGTCAGTGTGTTAAGACTTAAGATTCACCAATAGCTTTTTAGCAGAATATTAACTGTAAGTTGAATCCTAGATTATTTGTAAAGGAATGCAGACATAACCAAATCAGCAATGTGGTTGCAAAAATATTTTCAAGATTATCATGCATCCTTGCAATCAATGGAACTGAGCAGGTTGAGAAAACGTTATGAATATGTGTGTTGTACCTGTAGACTTGCTTGAGTGATCAAAATCACAGGAGATGAACAGTGCATCGTAGAATATGTTTCTTATATCCACATCATAATCTTCAAATACCAGGTTCAGCTCATTTGTCAAGAGTTTGTATGATTTCAGGACCTGATTTCTCATGTCAAGTAATGACCCATGACTTTGCATCCGACTGAGGTCCCCCGAGGATGAAGTGGATGATGCTTGAATCTTACTTTCTCAAGACAGGGTACTCCGGCACCCATTGGGGTAGAGGTGAGTCTTGAAAGTTGGGGGCGATTTGAGATCATCAACTTGTAGGACAGTGTCCTTAACCCACTTCAAGTCAGTCAACTTCAATGACCAGGTTGTTATTTTGAAATTCGAAGTCTTCTAAGTTCCAAATAGTCCATTATCGATATCAGCAAATTTTAATCTATCTCTGCTGACACCAAGAGTCCTGTATGCCTGAGGCAACTAGAGGCCTTGAGAATAGTTGTGATCCTGGTCCCAAATATCAATTCCAGGAAACTCAATGAATTGGCATTGAAGACTATCTTGCCCCCCTAAGTGGGTTTTGGTGAGTTAATGACACACTATTAAGCCACTAATGGTTCATTGAGTATATGAGCAGGTATTAAAATCTTATGGTAGCATCAAACCATTTACATTGCATATCCAAAAAAAGTGATGCTAGAGGATGGATTCCTTGAAGGCTTAATTGTTTTATATTTGGAATTCGAGTTAAAGGAATGTCGTACTATCAAGAGGGATACGAAATTTACTTTCCAAGAGTTGAATAAGGTGCTATAGATGAACTAACAAAATCCTATGAGAGACACCTTTGCTGACTCTAGAAGGATGAATACTCCGGGTTTTATCTCGGATACTCTAGACCAAGTCCAGATACTCCGGGTATTAGAGATCCAACTGCTCTTTTTCTAGGTGAGAAGGTATAAAAGCCTCCTCAACCCTTTCCTCTCTCTCTCTCTTGCAACACTCATAACTCATTCACTCCTCTTTATTCCCCTCGGGCGTGGTTTGGTGGTTTGGTGAGATTTGTTGGGGATTTAAGGAGGGATTGAGAGCAAGAGCTCAGAGAGCGCTAGTGAGCTGATTTCCCATCTCTACAGCGCCTCATTCTTCACATGGTTGACAACTTTTGTGTTTGTTACTCTTCGAGCTTTGAGCTCCTAGCCGACTAAGCTTTGCCTTGGAGCATCCGTAGGTTTGTGGCTACCCAAGGAAGTTTGTATTACCCCGAGATTGAGTAAGTAACTGTAGCTTGATCTTTGTGGTTGCTAGAGCCAGGAAAGTGACCTAGGTGTAAAGGTCCACCCTTTGTGGGTTCCTCAACGGAGACGTAGACCTCAAGGTGTGAGGTTGAACTCTGATAACAAATCCATGTGTCTTCTTGTGATTGTTGCTTTTGTTGTTTGCTTGAAATCCTCTTGAGCTTATTTCTAGGGTTTGGTGCCGATCTACTCCTTGGTGAAGTTCTTGCAGCATCTGGGTGGAGAAACAGTCTCGTCTCATGATAGTGCATGTCATAGATTTACATTTGAGCAAGTTCAATTCTGTCGATTTTGTCTCCCCCCACAAAGCCCGGATACTTCGAAAAGCCCCTAGTATCCGGAAAAATATCCAGAGAGTCAGTAATTTGAACTAGCGGTTGTTTAAAGTTTGTGATTTTCAGTTTCGACTATTCACCCCCTCCAGTCGACATCTTGATCCTTTTAGGAGTTGAGGCAAATCAACAAACACATCGCAATAGAGCATACCCCGGTGATAGTCAACCCAAGACATGACCCCATGGAGCGTGAAATTATCATCTGAGTCCCATACAAACCTGTATGAACCCTTGTTTCGGTCGAAGGGGATGGGGAGATCCAATACATCCCATCTCTCCATGGGAGACGAGTAGTGTGAGAGAATGCCCACCTTGTCATTGTCGCCAATGACTCTAGTGTCAAAGCCTGCCACAACAAAGTCCTTGTCGCGATAGATGATGCCAGTGTGCCAGACCCGGGTAGCACAGTCTGGAAACTAGGGGAGAAGCCATAGGCGCCCCATCGCCGGCTCTGGACGGGACTTGTATATGAACAAGTTATCCTCGTAGGAGGTGAGTGGAGGATCACAAACATTGGCCACCACCCTATGAATAAGAAGCAGACCTCCATTATTGGCAGCCAACATCGCGGGCTTGACGTGCACTGCGACATTAGTGCGCAGTTGGACGTAGGAGGAGGACGGCGGCTCGGTGAGATGGAGGGTCACTCGGACTTCCGGGTCGTCGCTCGCCGTGAAGATAGTGAACACGGTGGAGTCAACGTCCGGATCTTCCTCGAGAATCATCGGATCCAGTAGCGCCCAACTCTGGTGTGTGGCTGCGACAACGAGCCTCTTCTCCCACGTCCCACCGTCGGCAGTGCTGATGGTTCTCTCCATGCTATCATAGGAAGATTTGGGGATGAGAAATCTGATTTTTTTTATTTCCTTCTGTGACAAGGGGAAACTTAAAGGGATTTAGGGATGTGATAACTTATTCCTTCTCTGATGGGGACTCAGAAAGGGATAACTAATTGATTAGAGAAATCTGATTCTTTTTCGGATTCCTTTTCTGAGAAGAATAGGGAAGCTAGGAATCTAGTCAACAAACATACAGAGTGCAGAGTTAAATGGACAGAGGTGGGCCCACACACATCGGAACATCCAAATTTACTATATGCAGCAATTGAAATTGAACATTTGCAACATTAAAAAATATGCGAAAATTATTGTTAGCCATTTGTTACGATGGGAAAAATCCACCGCAACATTCATTCCATGTTGCATGGAACATTCAAAATCAACATGAACCGTCTTGGTAAAATGCAACATCTAAATTCAATATTTGCAACATATGTGTGGACATATGCAACATTGTAACATTTAGGTCTGTTTTGCAACATGCACAGGAAGCATTTGCAACATTCTTTTGAAACATCTGAAGCACATTACGCTTGCAACATGCACCAAACCTATCTGTTACCCGCCATGAACGCCGAGAGATCCTCCACCGGGCGGCGTGGGGAAGCTGCAGGAGCAGCGGCCCACGACCGAGCTTCGTCCTTGGTTGTTGGGAGCTCGCTCCTAACCGTCGCACGAGCTCCGCCCTTTGGCCGCGCCACCAGCTATGGAGGGAGTGGTGGCCCACGACCGGCAACCGCTAGTGAGATCCACCCCTGGACGCTGTGAGCTCGTCCATGACCGGTGGCCACTGAGGGAGTGGAGGCTGCGCCTGATCGCGCTACCGACAAGCTCCGCGCACTCACGTGCCCAGCCGTGCCCTCGGCTGTTATGGGAAGCGACAACCTCGGCGATAGAGAAGGCCGAGTTGGCAGGCTCTGTGGCCTTGTCGGGGCAGCAAGAGACCCTGAAGGCGACAACTATGGTGGGGTCAGGGTCAGCCCCCCGTGGCGGCGATGAGCAGTTGGAGGTGGTGGCAGAGCCAAAACTTGAAGAAGACACTGTAGATCTTCACACCGACGCTCAAGATGGCTCGCCGTTAGTCAGATCGCTCTCAGGGAGAAGAATAAGGGATACGAAGAACGATTGTGTAGCTAGTGATGTATCTAGTGGATTGTGGGTCCCATAGCTAATATTTTTTTGTTGGGCAGCATCCGACATGTCTGGACGCACACGTCATAGCATTACCGAAAGTTAAATACCAGATCAAGGGCATGTCTAGATTTGACATATAGTCACTATTGTCATGAATTAACATTTATGTGGCCAATTAATAGAGCATTAATGGAGAAGTAATGGAGCATTAATATAGAGGGAATCACGAGGAGCATTTTTGTAGAACTTCTAGCATTTACTCTCCTCCTCTCATCCTCTATAAATAGGGGATGACCCCCATTGTAAAAGAAAGGTTGGATCATCCAGTGAATGAGATCAAGAGCTCCTTTCTCCCTCTTCCATCCCGTTGTGTGTTCGTTCTTGTGTTCATCTAAACTGTGTGTTCTTGAGTGCTCTAAAACAACTTAAGTTCTAACAACTATTTTTTTACTGAGAAACTCCTATCTATATTTTTATTTTCATTTAATTCGCTCACACAGAGAGTAGAATTCGTATTTGCTAGGTCCTACTCATGTGCTTTGTTGATGGTTGAAACATGTCACAACCTTCGATCCGCAAGCGTACAGACCTACACCTTTTTCACCACAGGGTGACCCCAAGGTTCTTGTCAATCCACGGAGCAAGGGGATTGCTAGCGCTTAACCAAATATTAATCTAGTTGATGGAAAACCTTTGAGTGAGTATTAATCTTAAAGTAGAGACAATCTAATCTATGTTAATCTAAGAAGTCTAAAGTGAAACTAGATGGCAAAGGGTGGATACAAGAGAGAGGTTAAGGTAGATAAGCGTTCCCTCCCTAGGGTTTAAGATCTCATGAATATGCATCTACTACATGAAAAGGGCATTGCCGCTAAGCCTTTTCCCTCCACCGCACTGTCACTACGCAAGGTAATCAAACACTTTCACGTATAACCGCATCTATACCTAAGCATCCATAGGGTCAAGCTAATCACACGATTACCACAAACCCTACTAAGACCACATGTTGTACATACATATGTGAATAAAGCACTCGCATAGACATAGACCATTAAGCATCAAAAGGCATATGGTTCATGTAGCGATCACATAACATGTATCCATCTAACCCTAGGGATGAACGGAGACAATACCCCATCATCTTACAAGGATTGAAGCACATACGGGTGATGGAGACTCCGGAGAATGTCGTCGATGAAGATGGCAACGATGAAGTTTGGGAACACCCCTAGGCCAGTGGCTTGGAGTCCTCCTCTTGCTTCCTTCCCTTCTCCAGCGTTGATCCTTGCGATGAGCTCATCCAACTCTCTCCCTCATCTTGCAGCGGCGGCTTTCTGGTGAATGGGTGTCGGTAGAA
Organism: Cenchrus americanus; assembly: GCA_947561735.1. Taxonomy (NCBI): domain Eukaryota; kingdom Viridiplantae; phylum Streptophyta; class Magnoliopsida; order Poales; family Poaceae; genus Cenchrus; species Cenchrus americanus. The sequence continues at coordinate 229,042,364 of OX387240.1, forward strand.
TGATTGGATCTGAATGGTAACCCCCCTTGGGAACCTAGGGGATTGTATTTATCCCCTTGGGGAGTCTTGGGGCGTGCTCCACCTTCCCTTGCACAAGATCTTCCTTGAGAGAGAAGCAAACTTGGTTTCCATAAAATCAGCCTCGCTCAGAATTTCTTGATTCGCAGCCCTTCCTTCCCGACGTCATATCTCCCACGTCCGGACTCCAAATAATGCAAATTTGGTGTCTAAATTGTGTGGCATGAAATTATTCCAACTTTGTTATTCATTGAGTTCCTTGGAAACGAAGATAAGATCCCAAAACAGCCTCGGAAGATAATCTGTCCGATTTCAGACTTGTCTGCGCAGCTGGCATTTCGGGGGACATATCTCCTAGCTCCTTCACCCGAATTGGGCCTTCCACATGTCCAAATCAAAGGTATCATCGAGGCCCACAACTTTGGTAGTCAAACTTTTGTCATTAGAGGCCGTTTAAGTCTGAATCTGCACCGAAAGATCATGTTGTTCTGGGCTGCGAGAATATCTCTCGGGCTGAGTTGATCTCGATGGCAAACCTCCTAGTCCCTGGAGTTTTACGTGTTGATGCTTCGGTCCTTAGTCCATTTGGAGTCATGTTCATCACGTGTCTTGACTTGTAACGCGCTTCATGATCTTCTCATAAAGTGCTTGATGAACTTATCCCGAAAGTCTCCTCTTTAACGTTGATTTCCTGCATAAACAATAAACTCCAAATACCACATGCAAGTGTGAACTTGTTACATCATTAGTATGCCTAGTGGTGGGTTAGTCATAATTCAAATCTCAAACCAAAGTGTAACAAGTGCTCTTGGTTGACGGAAATTAACCGTCAACATGCTTTAACCACTAAGCTAGAGGCCTTTTTACCAAAAAGTCACCATTCATCTATCACATCGATATGTTCATCCATCGCATTGAGTTTTATCTTTGCACGCAGTCCAATACAACAGCAATCTACAACTTTCATTGAAAAGCATTCTTCCATCATTATTCATACACATAAATTTTCTCTCTTCCGGCACTATTCATACATGCAAATTTTCAATCTAAACAGACCCTACGTTCACATTTCATTGGTCATAGTGCGTGAATAAAAGTCTCTCTCCTCTGGGGTTGACGAGTACGAAGTACTCCCTCCGTTTCAAAATACTTGTCGCCATTGACTTTTTTCTGCAACTTTGACCATTCGTCTTATTCAAAAAATTGTGCAAGTACAATTTATTTTGTTTGCTATATATTTTAATGTTGTATGTATTTTTAAACTTGACTTATCGTTTTACATTTACATGTTTGCGATAATTTTTTAAATAAGACGAATGGTCAAAGTTGCAAAAAAAAGTCAACAACGACAAGTATTTTGAAACGGAGGGGGCAGTTTTTCTTTTTTCGAATGAAGTATGAGGTAGTTGTGGGATGCCTTGACTTATCGTTTTACATGTTTGCGATAATTTTTTTAATAAGGAATGGTCAAAGTTGCAAAACAAAGTCAACAACGACAAGTACTTTTAAATGAAGGGAGTAGTTTTTTCTTTTTGCGGTAGTTGTGGGATGCCTGTTCCACACCAAGCCCTTGATTTGCAGTGATCTTTACAGCTTTTGCTAAGATGGATGCCAGTAGTATCTGAAGGCTTTGCACGGTTTACTGACTTGGTTTTGGTGGGGAAATGTCCTAACTAATTGGGATCGATCAGACGGTGCTATGTGGATTGTGTAATGACATGGTTATTTTTGCGGATGGTTATTTTAGGTGTTGCGTTGTTGCTTCTACAAACATGTTATCAGACAGAATACAGTGATATGCAAAATCTTGGTGTATATTTATATTTGTCTCCTGATATGATATGCCTATGATCTTGAGTGATTGTATTGTCAAGAGGTGGAATGGAGGTTTTACGGAAAAAAAAGTAGAATGAGGGAAGTGTCTTTTTTTATAAACACTTTCTAACATAACCAAAGGGTGTGGTCAGGATTTAACCTTAAAGGATCGATAAAAAACGATCTCATAATACATTTTTTTCTTATATTTCCAATATAACATGTGTTACTATTATAGTAGGCGTTGGTTCCTAGCCACATCGTCCCACCTTTAATCTTTGGCAAGTTTTACGGAAATTTGTTTGGTTGAACAACTAACATTTGGTAACATTTGTGGAGCTCCACATGTCCTTTGAGACAAAAAAAATTGTGCCGAGATTTCTTTTGCCACATGAGAGTATGGCTTCAAAATTCATTGTCACACTTGCATTGGCAAAGGTTAGGTGTGGCGGCACAAAGAAAATTGTATTTGGGTCAAGTTTGCTTCAAAATAGAATAAAATATAAAGATAAAAAATAGAGGAGAAATAAATGTCAAATATATGATTTTTTCTCAAAAAATTATATGATTTTTTTCAATTGGACCTAAATGAACTTTTTTTTGCTCAGAGTCAAAAAAAAATTGAGAAGATGAGGCGTCTATCATCTAATGGTTGGAAAATAAAGAATTGAGAAAGGGACATACTCAGTGGGCTGATATTGTTTGCAGGTACTTTGTGATCCATGCTTATTAGCAAAAGTAAGGGTTAATTGGAAATATGCCATTACAACTTTTGTTGTTTTGAGATATGCCATTACAATTTATGAAATTGGATATATGCCATTGCAGTTCAACCAAATGCCAAAATTGAGTGGCAAAATCCAATATCGTTCTCAATTGCAATGACAAGTTTCGATACCACTCTTAATTGCAATGGCAAGTTTCCACGTGACATTGAATTGCAATGGCAAATTTCCAATTAGGTAATTTTTAATGGCAGATCTCCAATCTTTGAAAATTGTAATAACATATTTCCAATTAACCCCCAAAGTAATACGATTTTAGCATCTTACGGGAGCATCAGAGGGCAAGGCCCCGTGGCTCCGCACCCTATGTGACATGACTCTGTTTCCAAAGTGTTTTAGTTACCTAGCACTTCAAGTTTTTTGGTTGAGAGATTGTTAACTACAACAAGTTGGGAAGTGTCTATTGAAGTAAGGGTATGTTCGGTTGGTGGCCACCAGTTGCCACCGAATTAAGGGTATGTTCGGTTGGTGGCCACCAGTTGCCACGGTCATGTGCATCTCACCACACTCTCGCGGTGGATGTTTCGCCCGCCACGGAAATCACTGTTCCGTGATGGGGGCGTCGGTGGCGAGGTGAGGTGTGGCCCTAGACCAAACAACCCCTAAGTGACAAGGAATTTGCAGGTAAGAAGTTGCAATAAAGTTGGAAGGGTCACTTTTTTAAAATTCGTAACCAGTCAATATGTTTTTAATTTTTAGAATTACACAGAACAATGCATACGTTCACAACACGCACACACACTCAGCCCTATGAATACACGTACGCAAACCCTACCCCTATAAGCACCTCCGAAAGATTGAGCACCGATAGATCCGAAGATTCTCGAAGTCACCACCGCGTCTCGTCGTCGAGAACGTCCCTTAACACTTAACGCATAATGCATACGTTCACAACACGCACACACACTCAGCCCTATGAATACATGCATGCAACCCTAGCCCTATGAGTACCTCCGAAGGTCTCGAAGTCACCACTGTGTCTCGTCGTCGACGAGAACGTCGCTTAACACTTAACGCATAACGCAGACGTTCACAACACACACGCACACTCAGTCCTATGAATACACGTACGCAAACCCTAGCCCTATGAGCACCTCCGAAGGACTGAGCACCGACAGATCTGGAGATTCTCGAAGTCACCATTAGCGTCTCGGCGTCGACGGGAACGTCGCCTATCACTTAACATCACTTAACGCATGACGTCAAAAACTCTTTTTAAAATATATTTAGGAAATGTGGGAACATCAGAATTTGAACTCTGGTGCTCGAGTCCCATTCTACAAGTCCATTCGCCGTAACCAGTCCTATGTTTTTTAAGAAAACCGTAACCAGTCGAAAAGAATAGAAACCAGGCCTATCCCGTGCGCACGTACGTTGTCATCCATCCACGGCCCACGAACACGCGCACGGTACGACCCACGTGCGTAGTCGGGCCATGACGTAGGGGGCCTGGCGACATCCCTCCTCGCTCGTTCCATTTCTGTTACAACTAGAGATGGCAACGGGGACCCGATCCCCGATTCCCCGCGGGGAATTCCTCCATAGGGGACGGGGATGGTACAGATAAATTGATCCCCGCGGGGGATCTAATCGGGGAAAATCGTCCCCATCGGGGTTCGCGGGGGGCGGGGGGACACCGCCCCCGTCCCCGTTTCCCCGCTTCCCCGCTTCGAATAGAAAAACTAGTTCATTTTGGCCCAACGGCCCATGTAATTGAGGCCCAACAACATACCTATATAACGTCACTCAAACCCTAAGTCCACGGTACCACTTTCGTCACCCCTCACCCGGTCACCCCTCCTCCCCGGACCCCGGCCCCCGGGCGGCCGCCACCCCGCCGGGCGCCGGGCCCCCCGGCGCGCGCGCCGCGCGTCCCCGGACCCGAGGCCGGCCGCCGGCCGCCACCCCGCCGAGCCGGGGCCCCGGGCGCGCGCGCGCGTCCCCGGACGGCCGAGCCCCGGGTCGGCCGCCACCCTCGCCGGGCGCCCCGAGCACGCGCGCGCGCGCACGGGGGACAAAGCCGACAGGCCGGCCGCCGGCCGCCCGCGGTCCGCAGCCGCCGGGGCGCACCGCGCACGCGCATGACCGGCCGCACGCGCGCTCGGTGCCCGCACGGCCGACGCGACACCTGCTGCAGGCGCCGCCGCCGCGCGCACCGCGCCCTCGTCGAGCTCGCATCCGGCGGCCCCCGAGGTGGACCCGCAACCCGCAACGCGCGCGTACATTGTTAGCGGGGACGGGGACCCCGTCGGGATGTAATCCCCGACGGGGGACGGGCGTATCAAATGCGTCCCCCGTCGGCGCGGGGGGCGGGGGGCGGGAAAATTTGTCCCCGCGGGGACGGGGATGGGCGGTCGATCCCCGACGGGGAATTCCCCGTTGCCATCCCTAGTTACAACACGAATGCTGCTAATCCCATCTCGCCACGACTCCAACACCAGGATTAGAAACCCAAAACTACCCTTCAAAAAAGGCAAAGAAAAAAAAAACCCCCCGCACGCGTCGAGTCACTCTGCCTCTGCTTTCTCCTCGCCGTTCCCACCGCACTCCCAGATCTCCCCCCTCCCCCACGCCTCTCCCTCTCGCGTCGCCACGATGGCCGACGAGACCCTCGACCCGCCGCCGGACGCGGCTCCGTCCCCGTCCCCTGCCCCAGCGACGCCGCCGCCTCCCGCCGCCACCACCGCTCCCGCGGCGCTGCTCCGCCCGCGGCGGGTGGCGTTCGAGCACGGCCTCCTGCCCATCCCCAAGCTCATCTTCCCGGAGGGCACGCTGGCGCAGACCCTCGCCCAGCTCAAGGAGAAGCTCGCCCCCGCCTGCGGCGGCGGGCGCGTGGGCGCCGCGGCGCTCGCGGAGGCGCTGCAGATCCCGCGGGAGCACGCGGCGCTCGCGCTCGGCACGCTCGCGGCCGTGCTCCCCGCCGAGGACCCCGCGCTCGGGGACGGCGCCGGGGACGCCGACGTCCGCGACGTGCTGCTCTTCCTCTACGTCCAGTCGTACAAGCGCCTCGTCCCGCGGAACGCGCACAAGGACTCGCCCGCCGTGGCGGACGTATGGCCGTCCACCTCCGCGTTCGATGGCTACCTCTCAGCTCTCTCCCCGATCCAGGTCAGGATCAAGCCGGCCGCTCCCGTTCATTTGATCGCGTTTTTCAAAAAGGACCAGGACCAGGACACTTGTAGGATTGCGTTGTGAATGCGAGTAGTTGATGCAGAAACAAAATGTGTTACGCGTTTATCTGTATAAATTCGATGTGTGATCGCAGGGAGAGAAAAATGGTGCCACTATGATCAGCTGCAACCATACCTAGGAACTAGGATTCTGTTATCATATTCATTGACTGCGGAAGTCCTTGTCCTTCTGTACTGAAGGCCTGCGTGTTGCTAGTAGTATCAAATTGCTGTTTACGACCATCTGCCACATGAATGATGATGATTGGTGGGGGGACCCACCAAAACTCTATCCTATTCTCATTTGAAGCTGTTGTAGAAAGCCACCAGCAGTGCAGTCACAGATTGAGGCATGTGTCATACTTCACTAAATATTTATTTCGTCTTCCCAGCAATCCTGCAATTGAATCCTTTAATTGTATCATCAAGCAAGTAAATCACTAACTTGTGAACCTTTAATCATCAGGAAGAGACATTTGTGACTGTAGACTGCAGTTTATAATTCTATATTTATTTGTGATAGTGATACCTGCTTTAGCTGTCTAGTATAACTATTACTTTGTTATTTCTGTGTGTGGTTATTTGGCCTTGAGAAGTTGCCTTTTCTCCGCAAAGTGCTTTAAATATATACATGCTGCAGTATTAGAGCATCTGACTTTGGCTGGGTTTCACTTGGACAGCCACTGTTTCATAATGATACTGTACTTCGTGAGGACATTTTGTTGACTAGTAAATCTAGGGTCCCTGTTTTGTATACAATTTTACACTTCATTTTATAGTTTAAATAGCTGAAATGAATTCCACAAGTTGCGTACAGTGCCACCCAGACTGCATTAAAACCCTGGACAGATCATTTCAGACTATCAGTGCTCTGAAGTGTACATGTCTCCCTTTTCTGTATGGTGTTGGTGTATGGAAAGAACTTTTAATTCCAAAATCCAATGTGCTTGATGATTGGATTTTGTATGGTAACATAAATTGTTAGTTAAACATTTTTTCATACCGATGCATGGAAGTACAATTTATGACAGTATGTTCGTTTACTTCTTTTTTTGTCATTGGCCTGAGGATGCAGTACTTGTATTACTTGCATGTTGCTTCCCCACCGCGACCCCTGCCCCCTCTCCCAGGAAAGGTCCTAACATAGAGTGAGCGGCTGAGCAATAAACATGTTTAGATGAAAATTGGCAATTTTAGCTTGTGCAGAACTAGAGAGACCACCCCATGACATATGTCTGGGCTGTTTACTGCCATGCTGATGTCCCGTGATTCCACTTGTTGCCGCATTGACGACATAGTTACATCCTCAAAACAACGTTAGTGTTTAATGTTTGCCCCATTTTCAAGTTCCATAAAACTGTGGGCACCATGCAAAAGTCGTGGCACCCAAAGCACAATGTACTTCATATAATTTTGATATCACATGCCTTTTAATCATGGCAAGTTATTTTGTTTTGCAGCTTGTTCGCAGTAACAGCCGTCGTTTTATGCCTTCTCAAGCTGATGAAGAAATTCATCAGTTATCCTATCTGCAAAAGCATATGGCAAATATTCTTACTCTCTTGGCAGATTCTGTTGAGGGTGAGGGTGACGATTCTCTGGTATGCCACCTTTTCTTTTGAGCAGTGTGCTTTGTTTTCTGATTTTCGTACCAGAGTGAAGCATCGGACTGGACAATAAAAGAAACGGGTGCCACATGCATGCTAGGCAGTGGTTCATGTAAAATGGCATATGAAGCTCTGTTTCACTTTTTCCAAGATGTAGGCTTCCAAGTATAATATGAGGCATGATGTTGTGAAAGTTTCATCGAAAAACCAGCACAGGTGGACATATGTGGTAGTCTTATCAATCAAATAAAGGAAAGGTTGATAAATGTACGAATTTGATGCAGGCAGATGTATATTGTCCAAATGAAGCCTCATCTTTTTGAACTATTTAACATAGGATATTATTTTTAAAAGAATTTTAAATTGTTTATTCGTTTTAATCAAGAAAATAAAATTGTGGACTGTGGAGAAAATATGAGCTGTGTTTTTAAATTTGGCTCACAAAAACATCTTGATATCTGTTATATTTGTCTTGTTCTTTGTGTGTGAGCAAAACAGCTGCATATGATAAGGCCATTGTGTCTCAAAATTTTCACCCTAAAGAGTTGGTGACCGTTATTTGCATTGACTTTGAGCAGGTATTGACAATGGAGACTTTTGAGCACCTAGGATTTCTAGTTCAGTTTTCAGAAGGAACTTCCTTAAGCCAGGCTGCTACATTTTTTGCAAACTCTGATCCAGACATGCCTGCGGCTCCTGTCCCTGCTGCTCAGGTTCTTGATTGGATGTCACAGAACATAGCTTCTGCACTAGAATATTCTGCTGAGAGGTCTGCAGCAAAGGAAAGCACTCAGCAAACCATGTCTGATCTTGATGTAACCATGGCTGAGGCCAATACAAGTCATCCACGGAACAGCACACCAAGTTCCAATCCTGCATACTACAGAAATGTAACGTTTGTGGAGGGCTTTTCAAAAACTTCTGTTGTCAAGCATGCATCTGATGTCAAAGGGAATTCAATAAAGGTACATTGATCGTTTTTGCAAGTAGCTAACTGGGCTTTGGGTATGGCTGAAAGAGATTTTGATCTTCATTTTAACACATTCAAAGTTTCATGCTATCTGCATCAGATCTGCAATGTAAGGTGGTTGTTTAAAATTCCTTAAATACAAAAATATGGTTTCACAAGTTTTGGAGTGCTTAGATTAATCTCTCCATTTTTCCGAAACGAAGACATTCGGGATAGAGTTGGGGTAGCACCAAAAAATATGGTCATGTTCAAAGGAGTCCTTGCGATGCACCAGTGCATAGTGGGGTTCTAGACCGGGTCGATAATGTAAAGAGGGATAGAGGTCGACCTAAACTGACTTGGGATGAGTCAGTTAAGAGAGATTTTAAGGAGTGGAACATCCCCAAGGAGTTAGCTATGGATAGGAGTGCTTGGAGACTTGCAATCAATGTGCTTGAACCATGATCTTTGTTTCTTTTTTTCATGTGTACCTTTAACCTTGCATGATATTTTGTGCTTTTGTGCTTCTCTTACTCTTGTTTTTTGTGGGTTTCATCTCTAGCCTACCCTAACTCGCTTGGGACAAAAGGCTATGTTGTTGTTGTTGTTTGTTGTTGTTGCTTGTTGCTAGTTGCTTGCTTGTTGTTGTTGTTGTTGCTGCTGCTGCTTCTGACACATTGACATGGCACCTCTACATACTATTTGACCAACAACAACAACTTAGCCTTTTGTCCCAAGCAAGTCGGGGTAGGCTAGATATGAAACCCAAAGGTACCACCAACATACATACTATTTGACCATTGTGTTTTTTATACATGAGTAGACTTACAAAGTATGATGATATTGGAGTACTTTTCATGCCAAATGGGTTATTATCATTCTGTATGACCAATTTAAGCATCTCTGCATCTGTATGGGCAAAGCTAAAAAAAGCTGTCCATTATCATCCTATGATGGCAAATTGAAGAGAACAAAGGTCATATATGTTGTTTATCTAGCCATTGATATGGCACTCAAAACACTGTCAAGTCATTTTTTTCATTGGATCTGTACCATCCTGTTACTGGCTCTAGAAGACAAATTTTATACTGTAGGTATTGGGTAATCAGAGAAATGCTAATTCTGACTATCATTAAATGGGTTAGGGTGCATAGAAGGTTGAAGTTGGAAGAGACATATGTGGTCCAATAATCTGATCTAGTGATCTGGGAATGCGCGTGTTAACTTATGTCACGGCAGAGGCTACTCATCGTTCTGCATCCAGCAATTTTTGTTGGCATAATGGCATGCATTTCAGTAGTTGGTTTATGTCTTGAATAATGAAATCTCAGAGCTGGGATTATATGTTTAGTTGTTTACTGTACTGGTAACTCAAATTGCATAATCCTTTTGTAGGTTCTGAACTGCCATGATTCTGTTATCTACATATTAGCACCACTGAAATATGCTACTGTGTATGGTTGTTCTGATGCTACAGTTGTTCTTGGTGCTGTTGGTAAGGTATGTATTTAATTCACAGATTGATTTTCTTTCTCATTACTCTGTTTTATTTATGAGTTATATTTTACTTAAGAAAGATTCTGCTTGCTGAAATGGATCTGCCACCTGTCACTTTCCACCTATATAGCTCATTTCTCTATATTTCTCGTTACTCTGTTTTATATTGGGCCACGGCATATATAGTTCATATTTTGGTAGTCCTATCAGCTAACTAGCAGATAACATGCTATTGACGTGGTTATTTGTTATGGTCTTAACTTCCATATATACATAGAGTCCAGCTGAGCTGATCTATTGTCAACACAAACTTTCATTTTATCAAGCCATTTTCCAGCTACGTGTTAGATTGTGGAGGATGTGGGCAACTGTTATCTTTCTGCCTTTTGATGGCAACTCTATCAGGTATGGGGGGATATGTTCTGGGCTGTGATGGATGTGTGCTAAGCACCAAATGCACACTATGTGAAGTGTGGTATGGTGTAGACATATGTAACCTTTGACCCTGCGCCTTTTGTCAGTATATATGATGCCTGCTATAAGAATCGAAGTTAGTAGCCACCAAATGCACCAAATTTTGTACCTATATCCTCTGGTACCCCACCCCCTTTTCAGTACCCCATCCCAGTAGCTAGTAACATTGGTAAAACTCAGCAATTGATGGGAATTCAATTTTGTTTATTGTTAGCAACAATAATTTACAGGTTTACTTTGATTGTTTTGTGCTGTCAGGTAGTAAAGGTGGAGCATTGTGAAAGAGTGCATATCATTGCAGCTGCAAAACGCATTTGCATTGCCAACTGCCGTGAGTGCATCTTCTACTTGGGTGTTAATCACCAACCTCTTGTATTGGGGGACAACCATAAATTACAAGTAAGAGCTGTTGCTCCTTTTCCTTGTGCTTTCAAGTGGCAGTGGTAGGGGGATGGTGTAGATGTTTCCTTGCCCTGGCTTAGATCAATGGTCAACAGACTACCATTGAACATAGTATTCACTAGTCAGGATACATAGAAATACAGATGACAGAATATATAACTTAGTGGTGTGATTTTGTACCATACTTCATATTTTGTTATTAATTGTGTGCTCAATTTCCTTTCCTGTATCAACAGGTTGCCCCATTCAATACTTGCTACCCACAGCTGCGGGATCATTTGATGCAAGTTGGTGTTGATCCCGGTGTCAACAAATGGGATCAACCTTTTGTGTTGGGAGTTGTTGATCCACACGATTCATTATCCCACCCTGCTGGAGTTTCTGATGTTAAAGCCGAATCTGCTACGTGTCTGGATCCTGATCTATTTAACAACTTTTTGGTACGTGAAAAGTACATCTTAGGCATTAGACCTGCAAATCAACGTGAATACAGGAAAAGGGAGAGGCACAGACCCAATCAGTCTTCCTCAAATCATCTTTCGCTGTTGTCGATGCAGTATTAGATTTTGCGTATATAAACATTATTTCTTTACTTGTTCAGCATCTCCATTGCAACTGAGGTTGGAGCCCATTTTGCAACCATGTCAGCTGTGCCCACTAATTACAATGTGGAGCCAGTTCTTGACAGTCATGTTTTGCTCCACTGATGATTCATCTAGACAAATACATTTTAGTATCGTTCAATAAATTTTTCTAATAATTAATAAAATTACTGTTCCTGTCTATTAAAAATATTATAGCAAGACCTTTCTTTCTGCAGATTCCTAGTTGGTTTGGAGATGAAAGGCAAGAGCCTACAACCAGCAATCCTTTCCCATTGCCTGAAATTTATGGGGCATGCCAAAGCAAAAAGGTATAGTTACTGAATACAATGGAGCTAGAATTCTCATTAATTTAGGAAGCTGTGTTCCTAAAGGCTACATGTTTCTAAATATTATGTTCATTATCAGCATTCTACTCTGGAAGATATTCAAAAGACGATTCGGGAGCTGCAGCTTGACGAAAATCGGAAAAGGGAATTGGCAACTGCGCTCCATGCCCAGTTCAAGGATTGGTTATATGGTAATATACTAGCATATCATCAGCACATTCTTTTTTACCAGCAATCCAGCATTTCAGTAGATTATAGGTTTACATCTTAGTAACCTTTGGTGTTGCACAATTTTGTGCGAATTATCTAAATAGGTATGCAGTGAAATTGCAATTACTGGAGAGCACGAGTAGACTTCTTTAGTTCTTTACTCTTGGGAGTATATCTTCCTAATTTCTAAACTGGACTTCATAATTGAATAAGAATGTGCTCACTTGCAACAATATGCGGCAGTAGAAAAATAAATTATTTTACTGTTTAAGCTTAATATCTGGGACTGTTCCCCTACAGCTTGTGCATTTCTTCAACTCCAAAGCTCTGCATCTTCCTAATTTTTCTGTCTTGATTTGCACTGTATCTACTTTGGTGGTGTAGAGATATGCTGACGTTGTGTTTTTTGTTTGTTTACCCAATATATGATGAGATTTTATTTACCGCGTAAATGATAAGGTCAATTAAATATGTCTGCTTCCTTTTCCTTATAAGGAATTGTCTCTACTCCTGGCTCTAGTTTTTTTCTTCTTTGGAAGTTGGAACGACTGTTGCAAATGATATTGACTGCAAGTGATATTGGTCAGTTTCATGTGGGTCTTGTGTGGAAAACTCGATTTGTTTTCATGGCAGTTAACTGGAAATTCCTTGGGTTTCATGTCCTCAGCTTCAGGCAATATTCGCCAGCTCTACTGTCTACAAGGCGATTAACCATGCAACGATTTGCTCCCATAAACGGAAGTACACCTGCCGGACTCATCGTTTGCCCGACTCCAAAACATTCGACGATTGTCGAAGCTAACCTTTCCTGGAGAGGAGCTCACCCAGCCAGCCTGTAGCATTTATTTACACAAGGATGTAAAAAAAAATGTGAACATGTACTATCGCCTTCTTTTTACAGATTCATCCTTTCCTTGTCTCCCCAAATGTTCTCTAGTTCTCTTGGCTGCTGGTTTCGGTGCTTGATGATTAGGATGTAATCTTGTTTATTTTTCCCCGGTGTTCACTCATTTTTGGCCCTTCATAACATCCACGAGTATGTAATAGGGATTATTAATGAATCAACCTGTTAAATAAAGATTCCGTTCCTTTTTCTTCAATAGAGTTTGATCTACTCGTGTAAAACGTGTATGGATCCGTGCGACATGTTTCAGAAATGACACTTTGTGTCACGGACTTTCTTGTTTGGCCGAGTCGCATCTGCATGCAACTATTGTGCGCTGCTCTGCGGGTGCATGCACGCTATGGGCTCTGGCTCTGGCTCTGGCCCTCTGCCTGCAGCCGCGCACCTTCCCGTTGGTTAGTTTTGTCCGCTTGCCCGGCGGGGGGTTTTTGGCCGCGCGCGACAGCTGCGTGGCCGGCCGCTCGCCGTCGCCGGCGGCGCGCGTTCCCTTCCCGAGCGCGTCCGGCCATGCATGACGGGACGGGGCGGCGCGTGTTCCACGGGCGAGCCAAGCGTGCATGCGTTTGGCCCTGCTGCTGCCGTGCTGCGCGCGCGTACACGTACACGTACACGTACACGCACGTCGCCGTCTGGCGGCTAGCTCGTGGGTTGGGCCGGGCTGGCGTCGTCCACGCGCGTCGCCCAGTCAGTCAGTCTACGAATGCAACAGTTCCGTCCGGTTTCGCTGTGTGTGTGTGTTCCATGTTCGCAAAAACTAATCGTGTGCTTCCAACGTAAAACGCGCGCGCGCGAAGCATGCATTTCGCTTCTGGTTGTACTAGTATGAATATTAAGAAAAGTCGCCTTCAGATTTGACTACGTTTGGAGCGTGTGATGCATGGTTTTCCTTTTTGTGAGATCGATGACGACGACGAGTGTTTCGTGTGGCTATTGTGCTTGTGCGTCAGCGTTTTCTTCTCCATGCTTCGAGCGCGGGAGAACGTCCAAGATGCGCGCGACTAGCTCCTTCTCGATGCGGGGTGTTAATTCTCTCGTGCAAGTGGGACCAGGCCATTTGCATTTTTTTAAGTACGGAGGGAGAGTATTTGCCGTCAGTTCCACCTATATCAGCTAATTGATTCAGAAAAAAAAGCTACCCTACTCCCTCTGTTTATGTTTATACCAACCATATCAAATTTATATTGAAAAAAATGTTGATAAATTATCGGTAAAAAATTGTAAATATTGAATCTTGATACGCCTTGACCAAGTGTATAGTACGTCGTAGGAAGTGATAGGGCTAGCAATTTTTTAGAGTTTGCACACGCAAGAACGCTAGGTCCGCAGCACACAAACAACGCATGACTCCTTGTGAAGCGCTACTGCTTCCTTGCACATCGATGCAGGGTACCCCACCTGTCTCCGTCCTGGTCGTCAAATACACAGCTGATAGTAACCATCTAGCTGCTCGACTTGCAGCTCTACGTACACCAGCTACGTCACGCTACAGAGAGGCGAGAACCGAGCGAAGCTCGGGTGGCTAGCCTCGCCGTGTGTGCGGTGGTTCAGTGGCCGAGTGACCCTCCCGGTAGTCTGCTGTTGTAAAAAAAATCTCCTCGTCTATCCCAGGTCAAAGTGCAGGTCTAAGGTTATCCTTAGCTCGCGTGTGTTGCGGATGTGTGCGAGAAGGTCTTCTTAATACGATACACTCCCCGCATGTCGAGTTTTTGTACATCACACCACAAAGAGGCTAAATTGGGATTATATTGAACGGGGGAGACTGTCGTTGTCAACGAGAGGTAACAAAGAAGAACACGTTGTAAAAATGTCACGTTCCACATACTCCACAGTATTTTTTTTTGTTTCTTTTTTTTTTCTCACAAGCGCAAATCGGGTCAGAGACAGAGAGGATGCCGATTGCCAAGGGGCGTAGCAAGATAAGGTTTGGGTGGCAGCAGATCGATCGCTGCTCGTACCGGTACGGCGGCTGGACGTGGTGGCCGGGCCCGGCGAAAGTCTCGTGTTGCAACTGTTACTTCACGATGTGCGCTCGGCCAAGTTGTCAGTTTGTCACGATGCTGCCATCATCATATATACTACAGTAGTCTTTCCACATCGATCTCGTTATAAGGCTATACTTTATTTTGCAAAAGACAGCTATCATGAATTTTATGAGACATATTTAGTCGAATTCTATGGGCACATATAAGAGAAACTAATAGTGAAAACAACCCTAGCTAGTTGCAAAATCTATTTCCTACAACAATACAACATATGCTTTTTTTTTCTTTGCGATTACAAAAACAATACATATGTTGATGGGGATGACGACGACGATAACACATTTAGCTGGTTTGGAATTCTTTTATTGGTACTTTATATCAATATATACAAAAATACATTTAACCGAAGAGTCATCATTCATCAATGTGACAAAAACTGAGGCTAGCGTTATTGGTACATACCCGAAAAAAAAACGTAATTGGTATATATTTCTTAGTATCATTCGACTCCAACATCATCCTCATAGATTTCAAGCTTTGAATATAAGAGTTGTGAGAGAATATGTGACTTTGTGATGGGTGAATAATGCACTTATGCAGTGTAAATTTGCACATCTAAACAACCTCACAATAATGACAGGTATGCTGCAAAGCTAGCTGGGGAGGAACCGAGGAAGATGGGACACGACTGCGTCAGAGAATTGCTCCCGCGATACACATGGATATTGCTCATTGGAGAGGGAGAGAGGGTGGCGTGACTGGTGAGTATGTGGTGGTGATGCATGGACTGCGAATGCGCCAAATTGAATTGAGTCATTTTTGGATTTTTGCTTACTTGCTTCTGTTGATTGAAGAAGGAGCTAGAAAGCAATAACGCAACACGCCCCCACCAGCAGCTACTACAGGATATGTTAAGTCGAGTGAACATCTTCTTTTTGTTCTTATGATAGCCTGAAATGAACTAGCTAGCTCATAGGCTCTTGATTAGGGTGTTTGGTGTATAATCTGACATGCATGGCCCGGCCTCTAATAAGATGGATTAATTATTCGATGTGGGATGTAAGTGTGTACGTGCATGCTTTTGCATCAGAGTTTTTGTGTATGTACTGCGTTTTGCAAGGAAAGGCTAAGGAAGCCAAATAGAAATTTGTCAGTTAAATGATATAGAGATGCATTTTTAATTTATAAGTCGTCCAGTACCAACATAGACTAAAGCAACATTATTACATGTATTTTCTCAACATGTTTCGACCTAAGAAGGAACAATGGACCACAACAAACTTGTGACCATAAATCTGTTACTAGTGAATTTTAACTTCTCTTTACATTTTGAACCCTAAATCCAGCCATCCTTGCTCAGGTGAATTCCAACCCGAAAAGAATGTTGTTTTAGAATTGTTGTAGTTCAAACTTTCTCAACTTTGACCGGGATTATAGACAGAATGAAATAAATATCACTAGATTCATTATGAGATAAACTTTTATAGTATATATATTTGATGTCATAAATATTGATACTTTTCTTTACAAATTTGGTCAAAGTTTATAAAGTTTGACTTAGAACAATCTTAAAACATTATTCTTTTTTGGACAGATGAAGTAGGTAACATGAGACACGATTATGATTTGTTACATTTGCTTAAAAAAACTCGTTACAACTTATATCTTACAACTTAGCAACAGTTCTCACACACACACACCGGTAGGGTTTTAGGCTTTTACTGTTGCATCAATACCCTATGTGTGTGTAACAACATTGGAGTATATCGCTTACAAAGTTAGCATCAGTTCACGTCAGCCTCGTGGGCCCCATATATCGTTGTTGGCCCACTGGAATGGACATGCCACGCTGTCCTATGTGGCTGGCCCACGATCTAGCATACTCCTATATCGGACAGCTCATTAAGCCTGTGCAGTGCTCTTACTGCTGTCGTTATCGTCCTCCACTCCACTGGAGTAAAATCGTGCACAAACAACCACAGCAGATCTTATGTGGTGATGTGGAGTCGCCATCAGATAAGCCTAATGTTTACCCCACCACTGCTGCTCGTGGGCGCTCAGTGGGCCCATTGTACAGTGAATCAGATGCTTACGCTTAGTTCAAAAAATTTATGAGATTTTTTTTAAAAAACAAAACAAGTCATATTAGAAGAATTAAACATAAACTGATTACAAAACTAATTACATAGGGATGACAAATCACAAGACGAATTGAAAACATTAAACTTAATTAATCCATCATTAGATATTGATATTGTCTAATCATGACATAATTATACTCAGGATTGAGTGACTCAGGTTGGAGCCCCCAACCCCTCATACATATACCGGCCAGAATCCCATAGATCCCCTCAGCCCCTCTTACAAATTTGAGGAAGAAGAGGAAGTGATGCCGGAGGAGGAATAAGGGAAGGAGAGCTCCCTCTAGTGTTCAATCCTAGCTTTGTCAATGATTAGGCTCATTATATTTGTCTCGTGATTTGAGCCAGAAGTTATGAAATGAAATTCGTTATTAATTCATGTTTAATAACAAGTCATATTAGAAGGATTAAACATAGACTAATTACAAAACTAATTACACAGATGGATGAGAAATCCCGAGACAAATCGGAAAACATTAAACCTAAATAATTCGTCATTAAATATTGACATTGTCTAATCATGACATAACTAGACTCAGGGATGGATGCAACATTGGGGTTGGGGGACTGGAGCCCCTCTACATATATATACCAGCTGGAATCCCATGGAGCCCTCTAACAAATTTGAGGAAGAAGATGAGAAGGAGAGGCTGGAGGAGGAATAAGGGAACGAAAGCTCCCT
The DNA here is from genome assembly GCA_947561735.1 of Cenchrus americanus. Lineage (NCBI taxonomy): Eukaryota > Viridiplantae > Streptophyta > Magnoliopsida > Poales > Poaceae > Cenchrus > Cenchrus americanus. Next base: position 229,059,931 of record OX387240.1, read on the forward strand.
CTAGAGTTTAACCCTAGTTTCGTCACTCGTTAGACTCATTAGATTAGTCTCGCGATTTGTTTGAGCCGAAAGTTATGGAATGAAATTTGTTATAAATTCACATTTAATACTTTTAATTAGTGTCACTTGTTTCATCGTGACGGTTGAAAACTTATGACATGGAAAGTGTATTTTTCTTCTCTCTCCACTAAATAGAAAAAGAAAAGTTTTTCTTCTTGGGACGCATGTAGTACAATTATTGGACATTTCATTGTCTAGTAACAGTGGGAAGCACGTCGCATGCGTGCACATAGATATGCATCAACAGCGACCGTGCTCTCAAAACTGTACGTGTGGGTACCTGTTTAACCTTCTTCTTTTTTTACCGTGGAGATATTATTATTTTGTATAACTAGGGGTTCCATTTTTTTAATCACACGGTACAGACACATGCGCGAATACACTTACTCATGCGAAACGGCCTAGTGATTACGAGAGCCTCGGTAGCACCTTAGGTTCTGGGTTCGACTCCCCGTAGGAGCGAATTGCTCAGGATTTAACGGCGTTTGTGCTTTCAGTGATATGCGGTGTTTCCGTCGACAACGAGGCGCCTATGGTGACTTCATCAATCTTGAGGATTTGCCGGCACAGTCTTCGAAGATGCGCCTTGGGGTAGGGTTTGCGTGCGTGTATTCATAGAGATGAGTGTGCGTGTGTTGTGAGTGTCTCTAATGTATCGTGTTATTCGAAAAAAAATACACTTGCTCTTACAAACACACATGCATAAGTGAACTCATGGTCGCTCTTGCATGCATGAGCACGTGGGTTTACTCCAGCAATAGACAACACTATTCTTGAGGAGCGACCGTGTGAGATTGCCTAGCTACTTCGCTGTTCACATGATTTGTTAGCCCCAATCTCTTAGAGGTGCTTATTAACTTGTAGGAGTAGGATAGGGTGGTGTACCGTCTATACATACTCTTTTTTAGGATAAGTTTGGTGTATGTGTGTATATATTAATGTTAGTATGTAATATATATAGTGAGCGCAGGCCGATATTCAGAGTTTTATCCTTCCTCAAGAAAAGCTTTAACTAACTCCTGTAGCACCTCCCTCATCTATCTTCTTCTTCCTTACACGGGCCGATTATTCTTTGTTCTTTATTTCTTTGTTGTAATGTCATTTTCATGAGAGATGTGGACTTCCATCGGCCTAGTGTGCGTGCCTCCAATATGTATATATGCTGCCATCAGATCTAGTACGCGCATCTTGGATTATTTGAAAGGAAATATCATATTAATCTGAAAGCGCTATTCGTTGCCTATAGCATATACTACGGGAGTGTTTGAATCCATGAGCAATTTTTAGCACACCTCTTTTTAACTCAAATAACTCAAAACGCAACCAAACAAGTGTAGGCTATTTTGAGGGTTTATTTGCGATTAGCTCACCCAAAAAAATTATCCCCCAAATACATGCTAATTGGGCTATTTTTTTTAAGGGCAAGGGAGTGAGAGGTAAGAGAGAGGGGTAAGGTCAACTCAAATACCCTTGGATCCAAAAAATTTCAAAAGCCTATTTCATTAGAAAATTATTTTCTCGCGCTTAAAGAAACTTTCTCCTCCGAATAGCTCTAGGCTATTTCTCCAAACACACCCTACATACGAGAGGCTTTATATATGGCAAACGCTAGCTATTCATTGCCTACCATGCATATATAGAGGCTATATGTAACGGAGCTTTCAAAGCTAGCTAGCCAAGTGATATTCCGAAGGTGTCAGAAACTAAATAAAAGAGTATAGCTCGATCCAATCCACACGTGGTGGCAATGACAAAATTAAGTTGCTAGATCGACTTTGAACAAATTAGAGCAGAGGCTGTACGTACGTGCATCTCCAAGCTGACGTGGCTGCCGGTGTGCATCATGCATTGCTGGCAGGGCCTGTAAACGATGGGACGGTCACATGCGGTGCTGGGTGACAGGATTATTGTCCATATATGCATGCATGCAGCTCGATGCGTCGAATGCATGCCCTTCAGCAGCTAGCATGCAGCTCGATGCGTGCTGGACCGGCTCTTAGCTACAGTAGCTTAGTCGAATGCATGCCTGCCCTCACTCTTGGACTCTCTCGTCGTCGTCGATCGATGCGGTACGGTGTCCAGCGAGATGGAGTAATTAACCGCACGGCACGATCGAGCTGCTAGCTAGCTGCTGAAGGGTTTGTTTTCCGATCGATCCAACCACAGCAAGAGAGAAAGTTGAGAGGAGGTAGAGGCAGATAGCGATAATATTAGCCTTATGTTCGCTAGCCAGACGGATCGGAGGTGTTGTGTGTGTCACTGCTGATCGACCAGCGGTAGTATTGCACGCGCCACGGGAGCTACTTGTGTGCTTTCCAACAGGACGAACCTAGTTACTATACCTGCCTAGCTTTTGTCTCCCAGCTTCTTCTCCCCCCTATCAATGGCCATGAATGGATAGTTGGTGTTAGTGTTAGTGTTAGTGATAGTTTTTGCACCCCCAACTAAGCCTGGTAGCACTCGTCACTCCAAATACATCCCCCTAAAAGAGAATATTTTGTCTAGTCATCGGGATTTTGCGGACAATATCAATTTCCCTGCACCCGTCATCCTCTATATCTCCTACTCACTACAGGATTCGGGACCTTCGCCGAGAGAGGGGGTCCTCTCGGTGAAGGGCCCTTTCCTCTCGGTGAAGGCTTCACCGAGAGTTTTCTCTCGGCGAAGGCCTCTCGGCGCCTTGCTACCGACGAAGGCCTCTTCGCTGAGAGCTATGGATCCCCCTCTCGGTGGATGTGCGCCGAGAGGTGAAGTTAGCTCTCGGTGAAGAAAATTTTACAAAACAAACAAAAAAAGAATTGGCCAAGGCGGCAGGCCCACCGTCCAGGCACTGCGTGCCCCACAGGTGGGCCGCCGCCGATGCCACCACCGTTGCTCCCCACCACCGCCGACGCCACCACCGCCGCCGCCACCACCACCCACCGTCGTCGCCGCCGCGTACAACACATCCACCACACACGCACGCGCGCGCACACACACGCGCACACATAGAGAACCTAGCGTCGGCCGCCGCCTAGATCCGCCGCCGAAGCCACGCCCCGCCGGATCCGCCGCTGGAGGAAGAGGATGTCGCGCCCGCCAGATGAAGTCGCGCCCGCCGGATCCGTAGCCGCGCCCGTCGGATCCGCCACCGGATTAAGAGGAAGCCACGCCCGCCGATGGGGATTTGCTCATCGGAGGGAGGTGGGCACCCGCCTGTGTGGATCTGCTCGCTGGTGAGGCTTGGGGCCACCCGCCGGTGGAGACCGCGGTGTCGTTCCTCGCCCCGCCACCCCTCCTCACATGTCCGGTGAGGGTGAGCGGAGGGGGAGGAGAGGAGCCGCGAGAGTAGGCCCGACGGCGGAGTAGGGAGAGGAGAGGGAGGTGGCCAACACTGGTGGCGGTCAGAGGCGAAGGGGACCGGGGGGGGGCGCTGCGCTAGGGTTAGGGTAGGGGGCGCCGGTTTATATAGGACGAGGAGGTGGGCAGACGGTGAGAGGAGAGGGAAGTGGGTCGGCGGCTTAATGGGCTAACTTTCGGCCGAGATGGGAGAGGCGTGTGGGCCGAATCGGCGGCCTGTTCGTCGGTTTGTGGGATTCGAGCCTAGCCTGAAATCGTCGCCAAGAGGAATATACTCAGCGAAGAATATTTACATGTGAAATTTAATTTAAAAACAACAAAAATGTGTGAAAATTTTCCAACACTTAACATGACACTAGTTATGTTGTGTATTGCTTATAAAAAAGTTGTTGTGGTCAAACTCAAATTTTAATTTCTCTAATGTACCAAACCTAGTGACATTAGTTCAAATTCTCTGAAACTTCTGGTGAGATGTTCCGGTTTCTAAACAACGTACATGTCAAAGTGCTCAAAATGTTATCAACTTTTTACCACAATCTCGAGATAAAATATAATGAGCGCTCCACAAAATTCGCGATTTTCAAACTTAATTTGAATTTTATACAGTTTTAAAACCTTTCTGCGACACGATCTTCATCATGATCAGAGAACAAAATGTTTGAAATTTAGTTTAATTTCATGTACATGGTCTTAGAGATGTCTCATGAACATGAATCTTATTTTTTCTAACAACTTTACTATATGATTTCATGCACTTGCAGTTCATATCGACTGTATTCGAAAAAATTACCTAGAATGAAGTAAAATTTTTAAATATAGCAAACATAGATAAAATTGCGTCCAATTTGAACATATCCTTTGTATAAGTGCATGTTGATGATAGAAAAAGTGTGAAGGTGAAAACGTGATTTTTTTCAAAATTTCTTCGCCGAGAGCAAAAAAAACTTCGCCGATAGCCAGACGGCTTGCTCTCGGCGAAAAATTCTTTTTTACTCTCAGCGAAGAATTCTTCGCCGAGAGCCCATGGGGATGCTCTCGCCAAAGAATTTTACTCACGGTGAAGGGTCGGTTTCCCGTAGTGACTCAGTACCAACCAACACCTGCGGGGCCCACTTATATAAGTTTTTTAACCCACCCCTCTGTCTCCTTTCCTTCCCTCCAGCCACACTCTCTCTCTTCTTTCCTCCCACCTCGCGACCTCCGCCCACTCCATCCCCCTCCCCCCGCCGCCGAGGACTTCCCCGAGCTCGCCGACGGCGCAGCCAGGCGAGGAGCGGCGCCCCCGTCCTCCCCAGCGCCTCCTCTCTGCCCCTCTCTCTTCTACGCGCGGCGGCAGGGGTTCGGGTGTGCGGCGGCATCGCCTCACCTCGGTGGCCTCGATTCGGTGCAGTAGGAGGAAGCCGGCGGCGGATCGAGGTCCTGAAGACTGGATCTACGACCTCCGCCCCTCTCGCACCCATCTGTCTCCCCAGCGGTGCGGCGCTGCTCGGCGGAGGTCGTCCCCTCGAGGAGCGCGTGATGGCGGCCTGCGGAGCTCACCGGCGGAGCTCCTGCGACTCTCGCATCAGTGAGGGGAGGTGCGGTGCAGCCCGCCGGAGATCCCTCTGCTACTCCTGACGTCATCTCTTCCTTCCTCTCCTCGCCGCGATGGCGCGAAGCAGCAACTGCTGACCGCGAGGTGGGACCACGCGTGACGTAGCGCACATACTGGAATGCGCTCTATTTGGCGCATGCGGGATCCGAACGGTCCCGTAGCCGATGGCGTCCCCCAGTGCGGAGGAAAATACCCTAAACACCTACTGTAGCACGCCGTCCCGTTCGGCATACCGCACCCAGTGCGACTAGCCTAACACCTAACAAACTAACACCTTGGATGCATGTGTTACTTTGCTCGTCATGCTACTTTTGCAATAATTGGAGGTCCACCTAAGGAAGTAAAGTTGGATTGGCTATGGAGACGGAGAGAGAAAAAGAAGTAAAGTTGAGTGGGGTCCACCAAAACTAACACCAATTACCACCTTTTGGAGGTGTTAGTTTTTTTGGGAGTGTTACTCCAAATTAACACCAAAATAACATCTATACATGGATCTTTTGTGTTAGTTTTATGTTAGTTTACCCCAAACTAACACTAACACATGATCCATTCATGGCCAATGTAAATATCTCGGGCGAGAGCGTGGCCAGAGTTTTCACACTTTCAGATATCATACGAAGTAGTTTGGTAGAAAAGTAGTGGACTTTTAAATCTCGATGCAACTGATTAAAAAAACAGAAATATAATAATATTGAAATGGAACTATATGTAGCCCTCAATAGCGAGACGGTTCTTAAACTTTTGGCTGTGTCACTTATCCCATACTCTCAAAAATAAGTACCTAGTTAGCTCCCTAAATTAGGCTAACTAGGTTGTCCCTTAGGTCCTATCTTACTTCCTAAATTTGACTTTGAGTGTCATATATGTCCCTAAACTTTTGAAATGCAGTGTCATTATACTAATAGAACATGAAAAATATAACATAAAAAATTTATGCTTTCAAGTAAGCGCTATTACTTTCATTGGCACATGTTTTGACTTGTTTTTATTACCCTTCAACTTCCTCCTAATATTTATCCAGTAATTTATCTTATAAACTCCTGGTTTTAGTTTAGTAAGTGCAAATACGAGTTACTCGAATTTCAACAATTTTTCAACTCAAGAATAATAGAGCATGTCTATTATGTGCACCTAGCAAGTTATTAAGATAGTACCTTCAAAGTAACAGATCATCTATATATCTTTGTAGATTCAGCACATCAATATTCCACACACGAAGACTCAAACACGTTGGCGAAGGCTTTCCCAACGGGGTTTCCGAGTTATTGTTGGGAAAGAGCCGTTGGCGTTTTAAGTGATGGGAAAGAGCTCTTCGCCAACGGGAATTCCGGCCCCGTTGGGAAAGCTTCGCCAACGACCATGTGCGCCGTTGGCGAAGAGGGGACGCCGTCGGCTCGGATGTCGTTATCTTCGCCAACGGGGAAGCGACGGCCGTTGGCAAAGTCCCGTTGGCAAAGGGAATGGCAGCTTTGCCAACGGCTAGCTTTGCCAACGACCTCGGTGAAGCCGTTGGCAAAGCCGCCGGCTTTGCCAACGGCTTTGGCCCACTTGTTGGCAAAGCCGGGCGCGTGCTTCGGGGGAAGCCTATCTTTGCCAACAAGCCGGCCCAAAGCCGTTGGCAAAGCCGGGAAGGCCGTTGAGGAAAGCCCGGCTTTGCCAACGCCTTTGGCCTATGTCGTTGGCAAAGCCGGGAATCCCCCCCCCCTTTTTTTCTCTTTTCTAGCATTTAATTCACATATCAAATCCACACATCAACATATGAACCGAGAATACCACATATATATCAACAATATAGCATATAAACCACATTTCGACATCGGTTTCGATCTCAACATGAATCCACACACCAAATCTTCGATACATGTCCATAATACACATAAAGTCATGAAACGAGTGCATACATGTCCAACATACACCAGGATGTCCAACACACATGTCCAAAATGTCCGACAAGTCCAACATACATGTCCAGGGGTCTAACATGCATCGCTACTAGTCCATAAGAGGTAGTCACAGGTACCTAGCTCGTGGCGTCGTCCCCAGGGGTCCCGGCGCCGTCCCCAGAGGTCCCAGCGCCCCCACCTTGCTGTGGCTGTGCCTGAGTCCACCCTGACCCCTGCGGCTGGTCGTAGTGCCACAGGGGGCGGGCGAGGCCCCCCGCCGCGTCCGCGCCCCGGCCACGACGAGTAGGTCCGCGACGGTGGAGCCCACGTGTACGGCCGTGTGGGGTAGGTCGGGTGCCGTGGAGAAAGACCCGGTGGAGGGCTAGCACCGGAGTCGGGTTCGAACCCGCCGACCGAGCCTCGCACAAAGGACAAGTGATGTAATTAGTACCGCAGGATGGCCGCACAAGGTAAAGCAAAAAGGTAATATACCGACCGGAGCGTGAACGAGGAGGAGGCACGCGGGAGTGGTGGTGCGGCAAGGAGGGAGGGAGGAAGCTCCTGCTCGTCCGGAACTTGGACTTGACGAAGCCGGCCCAGTCCGCTATCTGACGCTGGTAGTGCCCCGCCATAACCACTAAGCTCTGCTGGTGGGCCGCGTCCTGGGCCGCCAGCTGGGTCAGCATCATCTCCTGGAACCTGGCCTGCAATATTACACCCGCATGGTATGTGAAGCCAAGGTGTTTGAAATGAGTGCACAATGAATGAAACCGCACTTACCTCCATCCGCCGGGTACGTGGTCGGCCGTCGGGGCGCTATCGGGATGCCGGAGGAGATACCGGACCCGCCTTTCGAATCTCCCTCGCCGTGGGAGTAGTGGACGAGCCGATGGCGCCGTTGGCCATCCAAAGAGGAGCCGTGCCGCTTCCCTCCTCCCAACCTCATCACGATCTCCGTGTCTAGGGGCTCCTTGAAGGGGTCCTTGTCTTCTTCCGGATGGCTCTGGCGAAACGCAGCGCTGTACTCGACGAGCTTGGGCTGCACGTTCGCGTTGGTGTACGCGTTCCGGCCCGTCCTCCGGGTTCCACCTGTTGGCCGGGTCCTTCGCTTTGCCCTTGTGAGAAAGGGCGTACCCCACCACCTCGTTGATCTCCTCCCCACCATGAGATGCCCTCTCGCGAAGAAAACACAAACATGGTTACAAGTAAATAGATTGAGCACTACAAGTAAATAGATCAACATTATCATACCCATGCGTCCATGAATCGCGGGAGGGACCGGTTCCCTTGGTGGTGTGCCACCCTTGCGGCCTTTGCCCGGCGCTCCCGACGCTCTTTCTTCTCCTCGTAGCACTTGTCCGATCTCCACCGCCGCACAATGGCCTCCCAAAGCATTCCGGGTCCTTGTCGCACCACCCCGTATCCACTAAGAAACATCAAGTATTTGACATGTCGAAGATGAATTGAATGTTTCATGGAAGCAAACGGAACGAATGTTTATCGCTTAATTACCGTCAAGTACTCATCCTCGGTGAGGTCGGTCTCCCTCTCGGAGGATCTCCCCGCCCGACTCGTTCCTTCTTGATCACCTCGCCAAGACAAGCTTGCGGTAGTGGTTGATGACGCACCGGATGCGCGCATCGTGGTACATGTCCCCGAGACGTGCATGGCGGTGCGTTCTCCAACACGATCGCCGCCTCCGCCTCTTTCCCATCTCCGCGCACTTCCGCACCCCTGCACGCACACATCATGTTTCATTTCATTATTTCAAGAATGTCCAACGAATGTGTAGTATTGAGAAATGCGTTGCGATGAAAACACTCACCCAAAACTCCCTCTTGATCTTCTCCGCAAGTGACTCGCGTGCAGGTGAACCTGCAAGATCGCTGCCTTCGGGCTCGAGCGCGGGGACGGTGTGCAGGTGGAAGTGTTCCCACTTCATGGGCGGCTTTCGAACGCCGTCGATGGTGACCAAGCCAGGGTAGTACTCCTTAATCAGCAGGGAGAGGATGCCATTGATATGGCGTGCACCGGTACCCCCCTCCGTAAACACCCAGGCCCTGCACGAGTCATTAACAAAAATTATTAGTCTGAAATTCGGTTTTCATCATGCTATGTGAACAATATGAAAAAAGTAGTTCACTTACTCTTTCCCGACGGGCGCAATCACCTTGCGCTGGTGGGGGAGCGGCTTCTGTGTAGGGAGCGTCGAGGGCCCGCGCTCGTAGGGCTTCCTCAAACCTGAGGAAGGCACCACGGCGCCGTGACACTCGTCCTCGTCGCCGTGGCCGCCACCGCCACCGCCACCGCCACACCCGGCGTCGTGGCCCTCGTCGTCGTCGTCGTCGCCGCCGCCACCGCCGCCACCGCCGCCACCGTCCCCACTCATCGTCGTCGTCGTCCTCATCACGAACTCCGGCCCTCCTCTGTCGGGAGACGTCCGCCGCGGGCCGGCTCCTCCGTCCGGCCGGCTCCTCCTCCCTACCGGCCTCGCTCCTCCACGTCTACCTCCCGCTCGCCGCGACCGCCGTAGAGCGAGGGGCGAGTCCGCTTCGGCGCCTTCTTCCCCGCCGCCTGGCATTTCGTCGAGTGCCTGCAATGACAACGATTAAAACAATTAGCATTTATAATTGCAAGGTGAAAATAATAATTGTAAATAAAGAAACATAATTGTAAATGACAATTAGTTGTAAATAAAGAAATATAATTGCAAATGACAAGTAGTTGTATTACGTGGAGGCGACATAATCTCTGCGTATGGCAATACGACTTGTGCGACTTCATCACCACTGTCCTCGTCATCACTATCAATATTGTCGAGCTCTCGATCATCCTCATCGTCATCGCCAGAGTCATCGTCATCGTCCGAACGGCTCCATCGCGCTTCCTCTCGCCATCGCTCAAGGAGTTGTAAGTCCTTAGGATCCAAAGACGTCATCACCCTCCTCCTCATCGATGTCGTTGTCTTCTTCCATGCTCATCGTCATTAGCGTAGAAATGTCTATCTCAAATCGCCCATCTAGCCCCTCAGGTTGATAGAACTCATCTGTCGTTGGGTCAAAGTTGTAATCATCATCGTTTGGGAGAGGTGCTTTCTTCGCGCGGCGATACCATGTGCACAAGGCTCCAACCCGCAAGCCTTGGGTCGTTTGGCACGCCCATGGAAGGTAATAAACTTCGTGGCGTCTCGGTTAGCCACAATATAGACATCATCTCCATTATATTTGGAATCCCGTCGAATTTCGGTTAGCCCAATCTTAAGGTCTTCTCTCATGACATTAGGATCGAACCAATGGCATTTGAATACCACCGGCTTCAAAGAACTCGCCACCCCCGAATTCGAGCTCGTATATCTCTTCAACTATGCCGTAATAGTTCTTCTTATCATTGCCGGCGTACAAACACCGCCGCACGTGGTTTTCTCGTTGGGGCCTCCTCTCCTCGTAGCCTCTAGTGCGAAAGCGATAGCCATTGACATCATAAATGTTGAATGACTTGACCTTACGGTTGATGCCAAGGCCCACCTCTCTCAATTCACAGCACTCATTAGCGCATCTTCCTGGGCCTGCAGGGTTACGACGGTTCGATCGTTAAATTACTCGCTCCTAGGAGCAAAGTGGAAACGAGGTTACTCGGATGGTACCTTTGAACAAAACCAGGAAACGAAGTTGGGATTGCCATGTCTAAGAAGATGGTCCTCTTGTTCCGAGGTAGGAGCAGTATTGCCGCTCCAATGAATATTAATGAATTCCCTGAAAAACAAGAGAGATGGGGGTTGAATTGCTAGGTAAGAGGTTATAGTGACGGCGTATGAAACAAGCATATTGAGAACTTACTTCTGATAATCCAGGCACTCATCAAGGTTCAAAGAACAAGTACATCATGATACTGGTCCACTCCTCATGGGTCAAGTTCTTGTTGACACCCGCGCTTCCTTTTCCGAGATCCCCTTTGAAAAGGCTAAGGGTCGATGAGTTCTCCTCGATGTTGTAACGAGAGGTTGGATTATGCACACTAGGAAGTTTCTCAAGTATAGTATGCCCGTGTGAAGGTCGACACCTCCTCAATAACGAATGCCTCCGCCACGGAAGCCTCGATTTTGGCTTTATTTTTACACTTTTGCCGAAGTAACTTCGTACACCTCTCGATTGGATAGCACCAACGGCTCGCACGGACCCCCGAGCCGTGCCTCGCGGGGTAGGTGCGAATCGATGCCGCATTGATAGGAAGAAGCCGGTGGAAATATCATCTCCAATTTGCGAGCAACAGAGGTGCAGCCTTCTCCGCTCAAGACACACTTCTCGAGATAACCGCTTGGCACAAAGTCGTCGGAAGAAATAGCTCAACTCGCCAGACGCGCCACACCGGCTCGGGGAGGTATCCACGGGTCATCGCGGGAAGGATCCGCCGAATCCATATGTGGAAGTCGTGACTCTTCATCCCTAGCACTTTCATAGTGTCCACGTTCACTCCCCGAGCCGATTCGCAAGCATACCCATCGGTGGAACCGCACCGTCTTTATCCACCTCGCATGTCCTTCCTAACTGGCCTTTTGAGGACGTAATCGGCCGGCCCCTTTTCCACCTCTTGCCTGGCGCAGGGGTCTTCATCACAAGCTTTGGTCTATCACACATCGTTTCGATGTCCAGTCTAGCCTTAACGTTGTCCTTCGACTTCTTACCGGTGTCCATGAGTGTTGCCCAGAGTGCCTCAGCGACATTCTTTTCTGTGTGCATTACATCAATGTTGTGTGGAAGAAGAAGGTGCTTGAAGTACGGTAGCTTATGCAAGCCCGATATATGAGTCCACATGTGCGTGGTACCATATCCAATAAAACCACCATTCACTTCATCAACTTGGAGAGCCTCTAACTCGGCAAGAACATCCTCGGGGCTCCTAGGCTCAGGAATGGGGTCGGTGACTTGAACACCTTTCGTGAAGTGCTTTTCATCTCGCCTCAATTCATGGTCCTCGGGCAGAATTGCCGATGTTTGTCGAAAGAAGAATACTTGCCACCCTTTTTCAGCCTGTGTGAACATCACATCTGTCTTGCATGTTGGGCAAGGGAACTTCCCGTGAACACACCACGCGCTGAACAAGCCATACGCCAAGAAGTCATGCAATGAATACTGGTACCACACATGCATTGTGAAGTTCCTCTTCGTAGCTCGATCATACGTCCGCACCCCCTCGTCCCAAGCATGTTGCAATTCATCCCACACTGGCTGCATGAACACACCCATATTTTTGCCCGGGTGTCCAGGTATTATCAGCGTTAAGAACACGTTCCTGGGTTCGAACATGACGCCGGGGGGAAGATTGAGGGGGATCACGAACACCGGCCAACAAGTGTACGGGGCCGCCATCATTCCAAACGGGTTGAACCCATCGTCGCCGGCGCTACGCGTACATTCCGGCATCCTCTGCCTTGTCAGGATACATGGCATCGAAGTACCTCCATGCATCACCATCCGATGGGTGTACCATCTTGTTAGTGTACCTCTTGCCTTTCTTGTGCCACATCATCATTTTCGCGGTATCCTCTCGTCATAAACATCCGTTGGAGCCGATGTGTGAAAGGAAGGTGCCGGATGACCATCTCGGGGATCTTTGACTGTCTCTTGATGCCATCACTGCCTTCTACCTCCACATACCTAGAGACTTTGCACGTTGGACAGTGTGTTGCGTCCTCGTGGTCGTCCCTGAACAAGACGCACCCATTCGGACAAGCATGGATCGGCTCGTACGGCATCTTAAGTGCACGAAGGAGCCTCTGTGACTCGTACGTGTTCTTCGGTAGGATGTGGTCCTCCGGAAGCAGCCCGCCAAAAACTGACAACACGAGATCGAAGCCGTCTCGACTAATCCCAAGTCGCGACTTCAACGCTATTAGGCGTGATATGCCATCTAGCCGTGAAACCCTTGTTTTCTCGTGAAGGGGCTTCGTGCCGAGTCCAAGCATGGTGTAGAACGCCTTTGCGGTTTCCTCCGGATCCTCCTCCGCCTCCATTCCTCGAGGGAATGCCCCTTCCGGAAGTCTTCTAACATGTCCGCCATCCCGCATCCGCATCCAACTCCTCGAGGAGGGGTCTCACCGACTCTTGCCTAATAACATCGGGTTCACCATGGTGGACCCGGCGTGTATAGTTTCGAACATATCCATTCTTGAAAAGATCTTGCATAACAATACGCCTTTCTCTCCATTTCTTGTTCTTACACCGGCCGCACGGACACCGCATCCGAATCGACCCTCTAGCAAACCGGGCCAAATGCCCGGTCCAAGAAAGCGCTAGTCCCCCTAACCCATTCATTGCTCGTTTCTCCCTTGTCCAACCAGGTGTACATCCACCGACGGCCGGCCATCCTCCGCCATGCGCCAAGGTAAGCGAGCAATAAAACCACCATCCGCATCTACAAGGCGTTCCTACCATCTAATAGGTGAAGGATAGGTCCTAATCCCACCCGACGATGCGTAGATGAGGTTAGCTTCCATGCTCCGCGCCCGTCCGAGACGGATTTCGGAAGACACCTCCCCGCCGTTCTCCCGATACACGTCCCGGCGGGGGAGAGTGTGCATCCGAAGAACAACGGGGAGGTGTCGCCGAAACTCCGACTATGACGGGGGCGGAACATGGAAGCTAACCCATCTACGCATCCTCGGCCGTCCAAAAAACGTGGACAATCCGAAAGAGATACTGTCGCGAATATGCACTGATCAGCATACCAACGACCGCGTATCACTTTCGGACGGGAGACGCCTAACTCAGTTACGCAACCTAAGACCATGATACGGATAGAGGGGTTATACCTAGGGGGCCGGTGAAGCTAGCGAGTCCTTTGGGTCCTCCGAATCCCCTCCGGTAGCTCCTGCTCTGCAAAAGAAGAAAAACAATAATATAAGTAAAATTTTCGGCAGAACCTCCCCTGCACGAGGAGGTTTCCCAAAACCTGCAAGAAAAGTCGACACGAAGGCCGACATCCACAATTCACGGCACGCAGAGGCACACACATCCACAAATTTGACAACCATCACATTTTGGAGGTGATATTTCAAAAGGACCAAAAACTATGATTTTCACCTAAAAGGATCCATTCACGACTCTTTGAACTTACAATGTATCAATTCCTCATCATATCACTTCCTTGCACCCTTCTTGAAGCCGCCCAAACAACACCTTAACAAGTACCTAGCATAAGAGAAAATAATCTGAGATAGTGAAATAATTGGCGTTAAGTAACAGATATAGAAGCATGTGATCACTTGATATATATATACGCACCCCATTTTCCAAAGAAGCACATACGGCTAGGACTTTATATGAAAAGGAACTAATCATTAAGACACATCCATTAGAGCCTATTATGTTCAATTGCAAAATGTGACTTTATACGGCTAGGACTTTATACGGCTAGGACTTTATGTTTTTTGAGCAGAACAGCAGATATTGCCAGTACGTACTACAGCTAGTAGCTTGAATTCAGTAAAGTTGGCCAGTCCATATACTTCAGATTATAGCATGGCATTTACAGAGTCAAGATAAAATTCACATGGAAATAAAAGAAAGAAACAAGCAAGTATATATCCCACCCATTCTGAGTAACTTTTAGAAACATCATATATTTGAGAACTGTTGGAGTACAACACCCAACAAGAGGGACTCGTTCTCCTATCGAAATGTTTGCGTAACAATATATGATGTGCAAAAAGGCATTTGAGTGGCTAAACTTGCGACGCAACAAAGAGCTCCACACAAATCAGAATCCATATAGTTAACACAACAACTACAAGCATGGGAATTGGGAAATGCATGCATCGAGAGCAACGCAAGAAGGAAAACAACAAGATTTCGCAAGCAAGGCACGGATCCGATCCATATGAATTTTTCCCCTTTCAATCCCGCACGCATACATTATATTTAACCAATCTAGCAAGCGAGAACAACATTTTCCAAGGGAGAAGAAGCCTATGAAGTCAAAGGCATAGCCGAGATTCCGAGAAGCATGGGAGAGCCATGAGCAAGTAAAGGTAGCACACTGCGGAGAGGAGAGCAAAGCGAGGGCCGGGGGCTCACCTTTGTGGGGGCGGGGAGGAGGAGCAAGCACCACCGGCGCGACGACGTGGTGGCGGGCGGGGCCGGCCGGCGGGCGGGGGCGGGTGTCCCGCGGGCGGGGTGGGGCGGGGCGAGGGCGGGGCCGGCGGGCGGGGGCGGCGGCGGCGGACGGGCGGGCGGGCGGGGCGGGGCCGGGGCCCGGCGGGGGCGGGGCGTGGCGGCGCCGGCGGGCGAGCGGGCCGGGGGGCGGGGGGGGCCGGCCGGCGGGCGCGGTGGCGCTAGCGGGCGGGGCGGAGCGGGGGTGGGGCCGGCGGGGCCGGCGGGGTCGGCGGGCGGGGCCGGCGGAGCGGACCCGCCGGCGGCGAGCACGGGGTGGGCGGCGGCGCCCGAGCCGGAAGAAGGGCGCGCACGCGCGGGTTGGGTGGGGAGGGAGGGGGTGGGTCCGGTGGGGAGGGAGGGGCCGATTTGTTTTAGGGTTAAAGTTCTTTGCCAACAGCCTGTAGGTGCGGCTGTTGGCAAATCTTTTTTTTATTTTTTACTGTGCCCTCCTTCGCCAACAGCTGCGGTATTAAAGCTGTTGGCGAAGACACTTTGCCAACAACATCACAAGGCTGTTGGGAAAGAATTTTTGCATTTTTGTTTTTTCCCTTTCAACTTTTTTGTGGGTCCTTCCTACTATAACTACATCTCAACTTCAAAACTTGGGGATGTTTTGAGCTATTTAACTATATTTCGTTAATTATTTTCGTTCACTTCAATTTTTCAAGCATAATTCAAATTTGAGCTGCAGTGCGTGAAATAATGAAACTTAGGCGTTCAAAAAATGATATTCATGTCGGGGAGTGTGTTTTGAGGCCGTGTCCCAAAGCTCACCCGAAATTTCGAAGTCCTTGTCCACGTAACACGACGGTCCGGGCGTGGGTACAACCGTTTTTTAATTATATAAAATCCAAACGAAGTCGAAAAATCACGAAACTTGTCGGGGTGTATTGTTATCGCATGTGGAGGCTACGATAAACATTTGAGAAAGTTTAGAGCAAGTTACCGCGTCAAATGCTCAAAACCTAGACATCTCTACCATGTGATCACTTGTGGAGCACATGTGGAGCCGTCTAGGTTTTGAACATCCGACGCGGTAACTTGCTCCAAACTTTCTCAAATGTTTATCGCAGCCTCCACATGTGATCACAAGACACCCCTACAAGTTTCGTGATTTTTCAACTTCGTTTGGATTTTATATAATTAAAAAAAAAGCTTGTACCACGCCCGAACCGTCATGTTACGTGCACAAGGACTTCGAAATTTCGGGTGAGCTTTGGGACACGGCCTCAAAATACACTCCCCGACATGAATATCATTTTTCGAACGCCTAAGTTTCATTATTTCACGCACTGCAGCTCAAATTTGAATTATGCCGAAAATTCAAGTGAACGAAAATAATTAACGAAATATAGCTAAATGTTAAAAAATGGGCCCACATTTAACAATGTGCTTCTAAACAATGTAGCAAGGCTACCAAAAAAGTTTGAACTCAAAATTCGAAAAAAATGAAAATTCTTTGCCAACAAACCGCAATCTTCCCCAACGGCCCCTACAAGGCCGTTGGGAAAGAAGGCTCTTCGCCAACAGCCTTGGTAGCCCCGTTGGCGAAGGGTCGCTCCCTTTGCCAACGCCTAACGACGAAGCCGTTGGCGAAGCCGACGGCGGCGGTACCGTTTGGCCGCGCCGAGCTTCGCCAACAACTTTTCTTTCCCAACAGAATGCCGTTGGGAAATAACCCCTTCGCCAACAAATCGGACTTTGCCATCGCTCATTGGATTTTGGGTCGTTGGCGAAGATTTCTTTCCCAACGCCGGAATTTTCCCCGTTGGGAAAGAGTTTCTTCGCCAACAGCTCGAGTCTTGGTCGTTGGGAAAGCGTGGGGCTGTTGGCGAAGCCGCAGCTTCGTTGTGTATAGCATATACTACGGGAGTGTTTGAATCCATGAGCAATTTTTAGCACACCTCTTTTTAACTCAAATAACTCAAAACGCAACCAAACAGGTAGGCTATTTTAGGGCTATTTGCGATTAGCTCACCCAAAAAAATTATCCCCCAAATACATGCTAATTGGGCTATTTTTTTTAAGGGCAAGGGAGTGAGAGGTAAGAGAGAGGGGTAAGGTCAACTCAAATACCCTTGGATCCAAACAGCTCAAAAGCTATTTCATTAGAAAATTATTTTCTCAGGCTAAACTTTAGCTCTCCGAATAGCTCTAGGCTATTTCTCCAAACACACCCTACATACGAGAGGCTTTATATATGGCAAACGCTAGCTATTCATTGCCTACCATGCATATATAGAGGCTATATGTAACGGAGCTTTCAAAGCTAGCTAGCCAAGTGATATTCCGAAGGTGTCAGAAACTAAATAAAAGAGTATAGCTCGATCCAATCCACACGTGGTGGCAATGACAAAATTAAGTTGCTAGATCGACTTTGAACAAATTAGAGCAGAGGCTGTACGTACGTGCATCTCCAAGCTGACGTGGCTGCCGGTGTGCATCATGCATTGCTGGCAGGGCCTGTAAACGATGGGACGGTCACATGCGGTGCTGGGTGACAGGATTATTGTCCATATATGCATGCATGCAGCTCGATGCGTCGAATGCATGCCCTTCAGCAGCTAGCATGCAGCTCGATGCGTGCTGGACCGGCTCTTAGCTACAGTAGCTTAGTCGAATGCATGCCTGCCCTCACTCTTGGACTCTCTCGTCGTCGTCGATCGATGCGGTACGGTGTCCAGCGAGATGGAGTAATTAACCGCACGGCACGATCGAGCTGCTAGCTAGCTGCTGAAGGGTTTGTTTTCCGATCGATCCAACCACAGCAAGAGAGAAAGTTGAGAGGAGGTAGAGGCAGATAGCGATAATATTAGCCTTATGTTCGCTAGCCAGACGGATCGGAGGTGTTGTGTGTGTCACTGCTGATCGACCAGCGGTAGTATTGCACGCGCCACGGGAGCTACTTGTGTGCTTTCCAACAGGACGAACCTAGTTACTATACCTGCCTAGCTTTTGTCTCCCAGCTTCTTCTCCCCCCTATCAATGGCCATGAATGGATAGTTGGTGTTAGTGTTAGTGTTAGTGATAGTTTTTGCACCCCCAACTAAGCCTGGTAGCACTCGTCACTCCAAATACATCCCCCTAAAAGAGAATATTTTGTCTAGTCATCGGGATTTTGCAGTACAATATCAATTTCCCTGCACCCGTCATCCTCTATATCTCCTACTCACTACAGGATTCGGGGCCTTCGCCGAGAGCGGGGTTCCTCTCGGTGAAGGGCCCTTTCCTCTCGGTGAAGGCTTCACCGAGAGTTTGCTCTCGGCGAAGGCCTCTCGGCGCCTTGCTACCGGCGAAGGCCTCTTCGCCGAGAGCTGTGGGTCCCCCTCTCGGTGGATGTGCGCCGAGAGGTGAATTTAGCTCTCGGTGAAGAAAATTTTACAAAACAAACAAAAAAAAGAATTGGCCAAGGCAGCAGGCCCACCGTCCAAGCACTCGCGTGCCCCACGGGTGGGCCGCCGCCGATGCCACCACCGTTGCTCCCCACCACCGCCGACGCCACCACCGCCGCCGCCACCACCACCCACCGTCGTCGCCGCCGCGTACAACACATCCACCACACACGCACGCGCGCGCACACACACGCGCACACATAGAGAACCTAGCGTCGGCCGCCGCCTAGATCCGCCGCCGAAGCCACGCCCCGCCGGATCCGCCGCCGGAGGAAGAGGATGTCGCGCCCGCCGATGAAGTCGTGCCCGCCGGATCCGTAGCCGCGCCCGTCGGATCCGCCACCGGATTAAGAGGAAGCCACGCCCGCCGATGGGGATTTGCTCATCGGAGGGAGGTGGGCACCCGCCTGTGTGGATCTGCTCGCTGGTGAGGCTTGGGGCCACCCGCCGGTGGAGACCGCGGTGTCGTTCCTCGCCCCGCCACCCCTCCTCACATGTCCGGTGAGGGTGAGCGGAGGGGGAGGAGAGGAGCCGCGAGAGTAGGCCCGACGGCGGAGTAGGGAGAGGAGAGGGAGGTGGCCAACACTGGTGGCGGTCAGAGGCGAAGGGGACGGGGGGGGGGGGCGCTGCGCTAGGGTTAGGGTAGGGGGCGCCGGTTTATATAGGACGAGGAGGTGGGCAGACGGTGAGAGGAGAGGGAAGTGGGTCGGCGGCTTAATGGGCTAACTTTCGGCCGAGATGGGAGAGGGCGTGTGGGCCGAATCGGCGGCTTCGTTCGTCGGTTTGTGGGATTCGAGCCTAGTCCGAAATCGTCGCCAAGAGGAATATACTCAGCGAAGAATATTTACATGTGAAATTTAATTTAAAAACAACAAAAATGTGTGAAAATTTTCCAACACTTAACATGACACTAGTTATGTTGTGTATTGCTTATAAAAAAGTTGTTGTGGTCAAACTCAAATTTTAATTTCTCTAATGTACCAAACCTAGTGACATTAGTTCAAATTCTCTGAAACTTCTGGTGAGATGTTCCGGTTTCTAAACAACGTACATGTCAAAGTGCTCAAAATGTTATCAACTTTTTACCACAATCTCGAGATAAAATATAATGAGCGCTCCACAAAATTCGCGATTTTCAAACTTAATTTGAATTTTATACAGTTTTAAAACCTTTCTGCGACACGATCTTCATCATGATCAGAGAACAAAATGTTTGAAATTTAGTTTAATTTCATGTACATGGTCTTAGAGATGTCTCATGTACATGAATCTCATTTTTCCAACAACTTTGCTCTAGCTTTCATGCACTTGCAGTTCATATCGGTCGTCTTTGAAAAAATTACCTAGAATGAAATAAATTTTTCAAATATAGCAAACAGAGATAAAATTGTGTCCAATTTGAACATATCCTTTGTATAAGTGCATGTTGATGATAGAAAAAGTGTGAAGGTGAAAAGTGATTTTTTTAATTTCTTCGCGGAGAGCCAAAAAAACTTCGCCGATAGCCAGACGGCTTGCTCTCGGCGAAAAATTCTTTTTTACTCTCAGCGAAGAATTCTTCGCCGAGAGCCCATGGGGATGCTCTCGCCAAAGAATTTTACTCACGGTGAAGGGTCGGTTTCCCGTAGTGACTCAGTACCAACCAACACCTGCGGGGCCCACTTATATAAGTTTTTTAACCCACCCCTCTGTCTCCTTTCCTTCCCTCCAGCCACACTCTCTCTCTTCTTTCCTCCCACCTCGCGACCTCCGCCCACTCCATCCCCACCCCCGCCGCCGAGGACTTCCCCGAGCTCGCCGACGGCGCGCAGCCCGGGCGAGGAGCGGCGCCCCCGTCCTCCCCGCCGCCTCCTCTCGCCCCTCTCTCTCTCTACGCGCGGCGGCGAGGGGTTCGGGTGTGCGGCGGCATCGCCTCACCTCGGTGGCCTCGATTCGGTGCGCAGAGGAGGAAGCGGCGGCGGATCGAGGTCCCGAAGACCGGATCTACGACCTCCGCCCCTCTCGCACCCATCCGTCTCCCCGGCCGGTGCGGCGCCGCTCGGCGGAGGTCGTCCCCTCGAGGAGCGCGTGATGGCGGCCGCGGAGCTCACCGGCGGAGCTCCCGCGACTCTCGCATCGGTGAGGGGAGGTGCGGTGCGGCCCGCACGGAGATCCCTCTCGCTACTCCTGACGTCATCTCTTCCTTCCTCTCCTCGCCGCGATGGCGCGAAGCAGCAACTGCTGACCGCGAGGTGGGACCACGCGTGACGTAGCGCACATACTGGAATGCGCTCTATTTGGCGCATGCGGGATCCGAACGGTCCCGTAGCCGATGGCGTCCCCCAGTGCGGAGGAAAATACCCTAAACACCTACTGTAGCACGCCGTCCCGTTCGGCATACCGCACCCAGTGCGACTAGCCTAACACCTAACAAACTAACACCTTGGATGCATGTGTTACTTTGCCTGTCATGCTACTTTTGCAATAATTGGAGGTCCACCTAAGGAAGTAAAGTTGGATTGGCTATGGAGACGGAGAGAGAAAAAGAAGTAAAGTTGAGTGGGGTCCACCAAAACTAACACCAATTACCACCTTTTGGAGGTGTTAGTTTTTTTGGGAGTGTTACTCCAAATTAACACCAAAATAACATCTATACATGGATCTTTTGTGTTAGTTTTATGTTAGTTTACCCCAAACTAACACTAACACATGATCCATTCATGGCCAATGTAAATATCTCGGGCGAGAGCGTGGCCAGAGTTTTCACACTTTCAGATATCATACGAAGTAGTTTGGTAGAAAAGTAGTGGACTTTTAAATCTCGATGCAACTGATTAAAAAAACAGAAATATAATAATATTGAAATGGAACTATATGTAGCCCTCAATAGCGAGACGGTTCTTAAACTTTTGGCTGTGTCACTTATCCCATACTCTCAAAAATAAGTACCTAGTTAGCTCCCTAAATTAGGCTAACTAGGTTGTCCCTTAGGTCCTATCTTACTTCCTAAATTTGACTTTGAGTGTCATATATGTCCCTAAACTTTTGAAATGCAGTGTCATTATACTAATAGAACATGAAAAATATAACATAAAAAATTTATGCTTTCAAGTAAGCGCTATTACTTTCATTGGCACATGTTTTGACTTGTTTTTATTACCCTTCAACTTCCTCCTAATATTTATCCAGTAATTTATCTTATAAACTCCTGGTTTTAGTTTAGTAAGTGCAAATACGAGTTACTCGAATTTCAACAATTTTTCAACTCAAGAATAATAGAGCATGTCTATTATGTGCACCTAGCAAGTTATTAAGATAGTACCTTCAAAGTAACAGATCATCTATATATCTTTGTAGATTCAGCACATCAATATTCCACACACGATTGAGATGAAATTCACTTTATTTGGCCATAACTAAATTATATCTATATAAAAATTTTAATCAATTAATTGAGATGACAATGCTTTTAGAGAGTATATGGACCTAGATGACATTTGAAGCCAAGTTTAAAGGGTTAGATGTGCATTCCGAGAGTTTAGGGATCTAAATAAAATCTGAACCCAAGTTTAATTAGTGAGCCAAATATACATTTTGAGAGTACGACGATCTAACAAATGACATAGCTGGATAAATTTAAGGACCTGTCATGCATTCTACTCTTCGATTTCAAAATAATTTTGTCCAAACACCTTGAGTGATATGCCATTTAGCGTATATATATGGGTGCGCCATCAACATTTTACAGAGGAACCGGTGTCAATATATATGAGAGCACAATTAATGTAATCAAGATTCGATCGATCTTGCTTGTTTTCACGCGCCATGGATTTTTTTCCGCACAACGAAAGCAACAAACCCATCGTCCTGGCCGGCCGTATAGTCCGTGCCAAGTACTGTAGACCAGAGGAACAGGAAGGCGAAAGCTGTAGCTAGCCACTCCATGGTAATATTCTGACGACCACAAAAAAAGGAAGGCCGCGTGGCCATCATTTCATCAATGCCGTCATTATTGCCCTATCGAACAGTTAACTCCAAGCAAGAGATGATAGTATAGTAGTAGGCTCCGTTCAGCTTCTGAGCCTCTTCCTTTATTTGACTGGTGGTTGATAGCTGGTGCTGGTTTGTTCTGACGGAAAAGCACTGCTGGTTGGTTGTTGGTGGTTTGGTCTGAGTTAAAAGTACTGGTGGCTGATAAGCCAAGCGAAGTTTTTACCCAATATTCTTCTCTCGGAATGAATAAGTCGTACAAATCAACTTGCAGTACTTTTACTTTTCTTTCGTAACAAATTAAATCAGCCGTATAAATTAATCAGCAGAAGAGATCTGCCGAACCAGAAGCGATCGAGAGGACCCTCCACACACACACACAGAGGCACACAGCTAGCTAGAACAATGTGCAGATATTTTTCCCACGTGCAACACGGTCGGCCGCTCCGTCATCGATCAGGCCGGCCGGCCGGCTCGCTATATAGCCCACACGCCGTGCAGTGGCGCACCACAAGCTCAGGGCGAGCTCCTCCTACGACTAGCTAGTTCACCGAGGACGAAGCAGCTAGCTAGCATAGCAGACCCCCGGCTCTTGATTAGCTAGGAGGTTAGTAATTAGGATCGACGTGTAGGGTACGGCCGGGGCAGCCATGATGCACCTGAACCAGCCACTGGCGGTGCTGCCAGGGCACCAGGGCAATGTCGTCGGCGCGCGGCCGGCGCCGCCGTCGTTGCCGGCCAGAAGGGTCGGCGGCGGGTCGGTGTCGTCGTCGGCGTCGTCCCGGCGGCGCGGCGTGCCGAGGATAAGCTGCAGCGCGACGGAGGAGATCGCCGGCGCCGTCACGGCCGCGACCGTGGAGAAGATGCTGACGGTGAGGGCCACGGTGGAGGCGTCGCCGGCCATCGGGCGGATGTACGCCACCCGCGGCTTCGACGACATCGGCGACCTCCTCGGCAAGTCGCTGCTCCTCGAGCTCGTCAGCTCCGAGGTCGACCCAAGTGAGTAGCGTGTGACTACTAGTGATGCTATTGCTAGCTGCTACGCTTGACGAAATCTTTGCTAAATAAACCTACCAGTAAAAAAAAACGAATGGTTCGAGAACGCAAGATGCTCTCGACAAATCAAAGTACAAAGTACACTACTATAGTCTGCATCACGACGCCAAACAAATCTTGACGAGATGACGAAGATGCATCGAACAAAGATCTGACTGTGCGCATATGTGTGTTGTTGGAGCAGAGACGGGCCTGGAGAAGGAGCGTGTGACGGCGTTCGCTCACAAGACGCTGGTGGAGGGCCACTACGAGGCGGAGTTCAAGGTGCCGGCGTCGTTCGGGCCGGTGGCCGCCGTGCTGGTGGAGAACGAGCACCACAAGGAGACCTTCATCAGGGAGATCAAGCTCGTCACCGGCGGCGATGACAGCACCGCCGTCACCTTCGACTGCAACTCCTGGGTCCACTCCAAGTTCGACAACCCGGAGAAGCGCGTCTTCTT
The DNA here is from genome assembly GCA_947561735.1 of Cenchrus americanus. NCBI lineage: Eukaryota > Viridiplantae > Streptophyta > Magnoliopsida > Poales > Poaceae > Cenchrus > Cenchrus americanus. The sequence continues at coordinate 229,083,814 of OX387240.1, forward strand.
CACCCTCAAGGTCTCCTCCTCAGGCCATCTAGCTATCTCCATGATGAGCGTCCTTGCAATTGCAAGATATGCATATATACAATCACAATATATATATATAGTACTGTAGCATGCATGGCAGTATGTGGCACGTACTACTGTACTCTAACAGCTAATCGTTGTTCCATGTCCGTATGCAGTCGTACCTGCCGTCGGAGACGCCGGAGGGCCTGTCGGAGCTGAGGAAGAAGGAGCTGGAGACGCTGCGCGGCAACGGGCACGGCGAGCGCAAGTCCTTCGAGCGCGTCTACGACTACGACGTGTACAACGACCTCGGCGACCCGGACCGGAACCCGGCCCACCACCGTCCCGTCATGGGCGGCAGCGCCGAGTTCCCCTACCCTCGCCGGTGCCGCACCGGCCGCGCCCGGACGAAGGCGGACCCGCTGACGGAGCGGCGGGGCGGGCACAACTACGTGCCCCGCGACGAGTGGTTCTCGGAGGTGAAGATGCTCACGTTCGGCGCCACCACGCTCCGGTCGGGGCTCCACGCGCTGCTCCCCGCGATCCAGCCGCTGCTCGTCAACAAGAAGGAGCTCCGGTTCCCCCACTTCCCCGCCATTGACGGCCTCTACAGCGACGGCATCCCCCTCCCGGCCGAGAGCGGCTTCGACGCCATCCGCAGCGTCGTGCCCCGCATGGTCAAGTTGGTCGAGGACACCACCGACCACGTCCTCCGCTTCGAGGTCCCGGAGATGATGGGGAGTAAGCACCTGTTTCCTCATCTAATATTCTCATCTCGATTAAGAGAGGGATGATTGATTTAATCAACGACGGATAATTAATTGATCTCGTCGTCGTCGTGGCCACCGCATATACGCAGGGGACCGGTTCTCGTGGTTCAAGGACGAGGAGTTCGCGAGGCAGACGCTGGCGGGTCTCAACCCGCTGTCCATCCAGCTGCTCACCGAGTTCCCCATCACGAGCAAGCTGGACCCGGCGGTGTACGGCCCGGCTGAGTCGGCCATCACCAGGGAGATCCTGGAGAAGCAGATGAACTGCAACCTCACCGTGGAGCAGGCGCTGGCGGCGAAGCGCCTCTTCATCCTCGACTACCACGACGTGTTCCTGCCCTACGTGCTCCGCGTCCGCGAGCAGCCGGACACGACGCTCTACGGCTCCCGCACCGTCTTCTTCCTCACCGACGCCGGCACCCTCATGCCGCTGGCCATCGAGCTCACGCGGCCGCAGTCGCCGACCAAGCCCCAGTGGAAGCGGGTCTTCACCCACGGGCCCGACGGCACCAGTGCCTGGCTCTGGAAGCTCGCCAAGGCCCACGTCCTCACCCACGACACCGGCTACCACCAGCTCGTCAGCCACTGGCTGCGCACCCACTGCTGCGTCGAGCCCTACATCATCGCCGCCAACCGGCAGCTCAGCCGCCTCCACCCCGTCTACCGCCTCCTGCACCCGCACTTCCGCTACACCATGGAGATCAACGCGCTGGCCAGGGAGAGCCTCGTCAACGCCGGCGGCATCATCGAGGATGCGTTCTGGCCGGGGAAGTACTCCGTCGAGATCAGCTCCGCCGCCTACGGCGCCACATGGCAGTTCGACACGGAGGCGCTGCCCAACGACCTCGTCCGGCGGGGGCTCGCCGTGCGAAAGGACGACGGCGAGCTGGAGCTCGTCATCAAGGACTACCCCTACGCCAACGACGGGCTCATGGTCTGGGACTCCATCAAGCAGTGGGCGGCGGACTACGTGAAGCACTACTACAAGTCCGACGCGGCCGTCGCCGGCGACGCTGAGCTGCAGGCGTTCTGGGAGGAGGTGCGCACGGTGGGGCACGGCGACAAGAAGGACGAGCCGTGGTGGCCCGTGCTCGACGGCCGGGACGCCCTCGTGGAGACGCTCACCACCATCATGTGGGTCACGTCGGGGCACCACTCGGCGGTGAACTTCGGGCAGTACCACTACGGCGGCTACTTCCCCAACCGCCCCACCACGATCCGGAAGAACATGCCGGTGGAGGAGGGCCGGGACGACGAGATGAAGAAGTTCATGGACCGGCCGGAGGAGACGCTGCTGGACATGCTCCCCACGCAGATGCAGGCCGTCACGGTGATGACCACGCTGGACATCCTCTCCTCGCACTCGCCCGACGAGGAGTACATGGGCGACCACGCCGAGCCGGCGTGGATGGTGGAGCCCATGGTGAAGGCGGCGTTCGAGAAGTTCGGCGGGAGGATGAAGGAGATCGAGGGATACGTCGACGAGTTGAACAACAACCCGGAGCTTAGGAACCGGTGCGGCGCAGGGGTCGTGCCCTACGAGCTGCTCAAGCCATTCTCCAAGCCGGGGGTCACCGGGAGGGGCATCCCCAACAGCATCTCCATCTGATCCATCTGCCCATATCCAGGAGGAGATCGGAGATTATTGCATTATTGCATGTAGATAGCAGAGGTGGCTTTTGAAATAAAATGCATCACTCGACGACGGTACCACTATTGATTGTACATGTGTCACCGCAAGAGGCATGCACGTTCATTAGTTAATATAAAGGGTTGTTATATATATTGTACTTCGTCATTGACAGTCACCACCTGATTCTTAAGACGATGACCTCAACCGCATGATCTCAATCGTAGCATTACTATTTTTCTTCTTCGTTGAGACATCAGTGTGCTCGATCTTACCTCACGTCCTCCTCCATTTGTCTCTCGCTACACTACACCACAACGACCTCAAAAGCCATCGTAGCTTAGTTACCCTAGTTAGTGCCGTGTCACCTCACCCCAACTATAGCAATTAGCAACTAGTTAGTGCCGCGCCCGGGGAAGTTTTGATGCTCCTCCCATCGGTCATCCTTTGTAGTGTTCAAAATTTCGGCCGAAACTTCATAAATTTCATGAAATTTTCAGTCTTTTCGGTGGTGATAGAAATTACTGTTTGTCTCCAATTTCTACCTCTTCAACAAATTAGAAGACACATATTTTATCTAGTGCATTGATGTTGGCCTTCTTCATACATCGCCTAAAATTTTCCTAAGCTTCACACTGCGCTAGTATAATTTTTAGGGTTATTTGGTTTCAGGCCATTACTATTTTTCAGAGTTGGAGAAACGCCACTACTATTCACGTATTCTGAAATTTGCCATTACAATTTTTAACTTCCCTCAAATATAAGACGAGTCGGGCCCAGCTGCAGGCGTATACGAAGACGTATATCTCTTCTCCTCTCAATGACATGTGGGTCCCATTTGTCGTCATCATCTTTTTCCTCCTCTCATCCTCTCTCCCCCCATGCGGGAGGCGCTCCTCCTCCGTGCCCGCTGCGGTGGCGGCCTCGTGCGGATGGGGGCAGCCCCACGCGGGGCACGCCTTAAAATTAATTTTTAAACTTAAGTTTCATGCGTGCATAATTTATGCGTACAATTGTATGCACAACTATTTAAAGAATAACTTGTACATATAATATGTTTCTCTAACGATGAGTTGTGTTCATAACTTTTTCTGTAACGATGAGTTGTACGCATAACTATTTCCGTAACGATAAGTTCTGTGCATAACTTATGCAGAAGTTTTTGCTCAGTCTTTAAAAATATTGTTAGACACCTTATGCATATACACAAACGATACGTAAAAAAATTTGAATGAAAAAAGAAAAAGAAAAAGAAAAAAAAAGAAATAGAATGATAGATCGCCGCTTCACACTGGGCGCGGGGCTTGCGGACACACTGGGCGCGGGGCTTGCGGAGCCTCGCAACGTGCGCGTGTAAATTCATTATTTTGGGTAAAGAGCCATACGATTTTTCACTAAGGAGTAATCTTCTTGAGGTCTAGAAAAACATTTGAGAACCCTAGCTATCTCGGCGAGATATTTTTTTTAAAAAAAACCTGCCCAATAAATCCACTCCCACGACCTGTGGTATATGGGACCAATCAAGTACTCCCTCCGTCCTGATTTGATCTTCGTATAACAAAATAAAAGGTGTCCATGAATGATATGTGTATTCCCAATTAGAAATTTATGCGTGTCATGAGTAGTTGGCTGGCTCGTTTGTCGATGTATCACAGAGAGAAATTAATATTCTCCTTGATCTTTGTGTTACACACTTATAAGCATATGAAACCTAGACGGGGGAGTAATGCTTAATTAGAGACCAAATGATATATAACTACGCCGGCCGGTGGTTAGGCTAGATAAATCTATAAGGAATTGAGATACATATGTTTTTTAGGAACCAATGCAAATGCGTATTTGAAACCTCTAATTGGTCCTGCGGGGTTAGTATCTCATCCGGTTTAATTTGAATCCACAGCTTCTACTTTTGCAGAATACGAAGTGCGCAGATTGGTCAATTTCTCCGTGCATATACGAGCAGCACAGCCGAGAGGACCTGCAGGTGCGGGGTACCATCCAAAAAAATCCACAGGAAACATGTGAGCCACAGCCCAGTAGCATGATGGGCGCTTCTGGACCAATTCAGATCGGATGACGCTGGACTGCTGGAGCACGGAGGCCAATAATAATGTCCTCTAGCAAACGTCTTATTATCTTCGCGGTTTCATAGACATTAGACAGCGAGCGTACACAGGTATACAGGAAGTGAGGGCAGCAAGCAGCATGCAGGTTTAAGCCTGGACCAGGCGATGGCCCGGGGTTCCTAGACAAACTACAAAAGAGCCAAAAATATCACCTCCATGTGCATGGGGCTCAACTGAATCTCTGGTCCCAAAGTGATGTGGGGTAAGAACAATCCTGAATTCGTAAAGCCATCAGCGTTCTGTTGGCTGGTGGCTCATAAGCCAAACGAACAGGATGCATGACTTTACGAGTACAGCCAGCATTAGATGTGTTTCTTCTACAAAACTAATGACCTTCTGTTGCTCTTCTATTCTATATGCACATCTGCAAGAGCTTGTTCATCTTGCACTGGAGGCCATGTAAGTCGACGACCCCGACGCATCTACTTGCTTCTTCTTTGTGCAACTCGTTGGTGGTATTGGTAGATTTATCATGAAACCAACTATCAAAATATACAATCTTCTTTATTTTAAATAAATTACTTTTAAAAAGTTATTGTTAGTCAAAGTTGAAAATTTTTAACTTTGAAAAAGTCAAACAAAACTATATTATGAGACGGATGGAGTAGAACCAGGCTGCCATGCAAATGTGAAATCACACTTGGCTCCGTCCCGATCGTCAAATATTTGCATGCATCGAGTACCCCACATGTGTCTATAGATGGCCATTCGGGCCCCCCGCCCGGCTCTAGCACGGGCCCGGGGTGGCCCGCACTAACATCCACCGTATCGTGTCGTGGTCATCCACGGGCCGTGGCGACGGCCCAAGCCGGACCGGCCGTGCCGATCCCGACCGCAAATGCCCGGCCCTAGTGAGCACAAGCGAAAGATACAGAGAGGGTGAAAACATATCCCTTAAAAAATCCCTCCTCTTGGAGGAGGAAAAACAAGAGGAAGCCCAAACGTGACGGAAAAGCTGCAGCGGGCTTTCCGTTGGCTTGTTCTTCCCGATGCCAGGAGGTTTTGGGCCTTCCCCCGACACAACTCGCGAGCAAGGAGTTTATCACAAGGATTTTTCTAGCACTGTGCTAGAGGGATGAGCAACCCATATCACAAGAATTCTTCTAGCATCCGAGAGATCGAGGAGGAGGAAGAAGAGAGCAAAGCAAAAGCTTGCGCCCTACAAGATCTATTCTTTGTGCCATATCTAGATCTAGATCTAGATAAGAAGGAAGCAAGTGACTCACTTTATTGTATCAGAAGAAGGAACCATAGCTAGATCTAGATCTAGAGAAGAAGGAAGCAACTTGAAGTGAGGACCGATAGACATCGGTGCCTTTTTATAGCAAAAAAACAAGGAAGGGATAATATCGATTGTAAAAAAAGAGAGGAATGGATAAGATCAAGAGCACATGAAATGGGAAGGTTCCCAAGACCGGTCAATGGGGAAACTGTTGCCCAGTCAATGGCTGAGAGCAGAGGTAGTGATTCCAATGTAGAATTAAATGATACACGGATTAACCAAATATCATCTCCACCGTACTCACATCGCGAGGAGTCAAATTACATGAAAAAACTACTAACAATTACAAAATAAAACATGCAATTCTCACATCCGGAGGAGTATATCTTTTATAAAAAAGTTATTTCAAGACACAAATGCTAATATTTTTTTGCTACAAACTTGGTCAAAGTTATAATAGTTTGACCGGCAAGTTCCCATAATCGCACAGAAACGGGAAGGTTCCCAAGATCCGGTCAATGACCGAGAGCAGAGGCGTGACTCCAATTTAGAATTAAATGATACACGGATTAACCAAATATCGTCTCCAATGGAGAATTAAAGGATACTACGCGGATTAGCCAAACGTCGTCCGCAATGGAGAATTAAATGATATGCGTATTAGCCAAACGTCGTCTCCATTGCATACTTCAACCATGCTTGGAAACAAATCTCCCGTATCTTCTCATTCCAAAATAATTTAGATCCTCTCGCCCCTTCATCTACCCGCGAAAACAAAGAATCGCCTACTCCTCATTGTCACCATTCCCGACCGGGAGATGAATAGCATGCCGGGAAGAAGCGAGCGACACCGGCCGTCGTCGTCGCTAGGACTCCCTCAAGACCTCTCGCATTGAGATTGCGGCACGCGTCGGTGCGACCTCGCAGTGGCCCTTGGGCCGACCTCCGCGGCCTACGCGGTACTTGCTCGAGCATGCGCCACGTGTGCGGCCACGGCGACGTGAGCCGGCGTTTGTCGACGAGAGGGGATACGAGATGAGATTTCTTGGGTGTGGGACCCCACCGCTTACAAAGCATTCCTTGCTATGCCGACCGATCTTGGGAATCCGGAGGCTTGCTTCTTCTCCGGATCAAAGCCGTCTTCATGGAAAACAAGGGATGCAATGATCTCCGCGCGCGCCACCGAGGATGGGCACGATGTGGCGCCTATCTATACGCCATCTTGTTGTACAGAGACAATGGCGTGTCACCGACGATGACACCGCGAAGCGGCACATTAGGCGGGTCGCGGGCGGCGGCAGACGACGTCGAGATGGCCGAGCAACGAGGAGTGTCCGCCTTTGCGCGAGAAGTCCGCACATGCGATCCACTCCTCGACTTGGCGCATTTGGGGTGAACCGCCGCGCTCCGGCACGGGTGCGTGGTGATCGGCCGTGCGCGAGCAACGACGGCCGCCGCGGCATGGATAAAGGATCACTTTGAATTTCTCTCGTTTTACAACGAAGACCGTAGGCTCGCCGTGAAATGGTAAAGTTCGAACGAAGTTTTGGAATAGGAAATCGTAGTAGATTAGCTTTTGTATGTTGCTCGAATTATCCGTGTAAAATATTGGAAGAGCGGCAAAGAAAGCCGACGCAGTTATCGTCCCGCCTCGTTAATGATTGTGGGGCCTAGTTCTATTCAAATGAAGAACAGTTCCCATTTCTCTTTTTAATCTGCAAACAAATGTTGTAACAAGAATTTCTTCATTGTAATTAGTCCAAATTTGATATTTTTTCTAATTATTTCTAAAATCACCATCTTTTCATTAATTTTATTGTTTAGTTTATATTCTATTTCTTGAATAATGTTTATATGCCTTACTTTGTTCTTTGTAAGTACAACACATAAATAATATTTGTTTTACACATCCATTAGTGATGAAACTTTGCATTTCACAAGCTTAAGGTGAACACAAGGTTTTGTTAAGTTTTCAAATATGAGCTTGAATATGTTGCGAAGTGTGGAAAACTTCAATGTTCAAGCAACATTCTAGGAAACTTTGTGAGAGATGTAGACATTTGTACATAAGTATATTAGTCCTTCATCGATACCATTTGAAATTTTGAAGACAAGTTTAGGTACCCAAATTATGTTGCCAAGACAATTTGTAGATTTTTTAGAGCAAATTTGATGTTATTAGAATTAGTATATAATTACCATGGGGTGTAAATATGAAATATATGAATTTGGGCACACAAGTGTGATTGTTGATATTTTATTCAAATACTAAATGTCCAAATACGAATTGTTCGTATTTTTATGATTTTTTAGGTGTTGTTTTATGGTCTCTAATAGTTTAGGGAAGCAAATTTCATTCCAAAAGAATAGTGACAGGCCCACACGTCAGCGTCAGCAGCCAATATTAAAAAGATAACCGTTGCCTGCGGGTTCACTAACCATTGTCGCCAATGACACCGGCCCACGCGTCGGCATCGGCGTCGAAGAGCTAACTCGCGTCGGCAATGACTATCTTTGTCTCTAAGATCCAATTCATATCAACGGATCTCGAGTTCATAACAACAAAACACATATCATAGGAGACGTGGATGGCTCAAACAACCAAACTAATTAACTAAGCAAACAAAATCAAACAACCAAACTAATTAACTTAGCAGTTCATGATCTAGAAACAAACTAAGCAGTTCAACAACCTAACGAACACAAACACACACACACACACACACACACACACACACACACACACACACACACACACACACACACACACACACACACACACACACACACACACACACACACACACACACACACACACACACACACACACACACAACCTAAGCGAGTTCGACCAAGCAGAGTCTATCATTTAGTCGGTCGCCGCCGTTGGAGTCCCGGCGGTCGTCGCCGCCATGGCCGCCGTCGTCGCCGTTGTGGCTACCGTCGTCGCCGGCGAAGCCGTCGTCGTCGAAGACGAAGTGGCGGTGGGTAGCCCGCTTGACCACGAGGAGGTTCTCGAGCTTCTCGGCCAACCCATGGATCCCGAAGGCGACACCCTTCACCCTTGTGTCCTTGTACACATCATGATGCACCTTGATGTCGAAGGCCGCGCCAACATCTTTAAGCTTTATGAAGGCGCTCCCGAGGTGTCGAAAGCAAACTTAGTGTCATCGAAGAACGTTCCTCGTCGGCGTCCTTGGTCGTCGGCTCCTTCCGCTTCTCCAACTTCTTCCGACGACTGCTTTCGTCATCGTCGTCCTCCCTTCGTCCCCGCTTCGACGGCGGCGGGCTCCTCGACGCCATCTTCTCCTTCTCTCGGTGACCGAAGATTTGTAGTGGTGGATCGCAAGGAGGAAGAATAAAAAAAAGAGATGATAAACTTATGGAAGAAGCAGGGGGAAGTAGGGGAAGGCAGGGGAGTTATATTGACAAGAAGCGGAACCGTCAGGCGCCTCTGCCCCCACCCACTACTCCATTGATGCCGACGTGCCACTAGATTGCGCATTAGGCTCCATTTTGGGTGCCAAACCATCCAAAACCACGCGTCGCCTTTCAATTACGCGGGAAGGAGAAGGCGGGGGCAATGATGTCGAGCCCACTCGTCAACGGCAAAGAACCAAACCGTGGCGCCTTTTCAATTTCCATTTATTGTTTTATTAAATGGTCGAGGCACCTTCTTCAACTTCAGCCCTCGTCACCTTCTTCAAGTTCAATCCTCGTCGCCAACTTCATCCCTCGTCGCCTTCAACTTCAACCCTTGTCGCCTTCAACTTCAATCCTCTTTGCCAACTTCATCCCTCGTCGCCAACTTCAACCCTCGTCGCCTTTCAATTTCCAAACCCCATTGCTTTTCTATTTCCTCCCCTTATCCTTGATGCCCACGGTTTTCTTGATGCGATTGTCGCTAGATGAAATTGTCACCCAGATCATAATCCACTCCATCAAGGATAAGCCCGTCTTCAATTTTCTGAACCTTCGCAATACAATCTGCGGCACCTTCCGGCACATCTGCGACTCCGATGAGGTACTACCGCACGTGTCACCGCGTGATCTTCGGCAGTGTGCAAGAATCTCTACGTCCGGTTGTGCTTTGAGCGGCTCTTCCACGAGGCCAATCATCCGGAGGCATTATGCTTCAAGGGGATGGAGAGGTTGATGAGACGGCGGAACCCCGATAAGGGTCCGAAGCTCACCGGAGATGCCACTACCGAAGACTTCGGTGCCAAGTACTTCTTAGTGATACTAAAGTACCGTTGCAACCCGACGGACCCCGAAGCCATGGCACTTCTCCCAGAAATCGGCGGCGGCCCGTCGCCCCTCGACGGGCGGTGGAAGAACCACAACCCGCGGCGGCTTCGCTACCTCGTCAACCGGGATCTCGACAACATTGCGTTATGGTGCGGCTTGATGACCGCAACGACGACATTCCGTTGCCGCCCGTCCGGAATCCCCACATCTGCATTTGGGGCAGCGGGATGTAGGCACTACGGGCTGGATACCAAAGAGATCATCCACTACAGTGCCGAGTGTCGCGTCCATCATGAGTTCGACCTCTGGACGCGTAGCTTCCACCCCGCCGTGGAGTACACCATCAGCAAGATGAACATCGGGATGCAGGCGCAAGCATCAATGAACATTATCTATCTTGAATGTAAATTATTAGATATTACTAAATGCGGATTTGATTTTATCAAGATGTCTATTTTTAATCGGTTTTTGATAGATAATATTTGATTTGTCACGTTTGTGAGTCAAATCGAAGGTTGTTGTTGACGGTGTATTTTGGTACACCAAGCATGTTCATTACACTTTGGTTTGGATTTGATTATGGAACTAACCCGCCACTAGGCACACTAATCATATAACAAGTTCATCTTTGTGCATGCAATCCGACAACGAGGACGTCATCGGTGCCTTGTAGTCATAATTTTCTTTTGCCCTTGCACATGTCCATCATTCTAAATCTTCTCATCCTTGATATCCCTATATATGGCTTTGAAAGGTAAACAACCATTAGAGGAAGTTCTTAGTTTGATGATACTTGTGTTGATTGCACTAGCCCTACCTATAGCTCCACTTTACATGTATATGAGAGACTTATGGGACGAGAGAGTTTTATAAAATTGGTTTAGGACAGCCACCTTATATGAGTGATTTGAGAGAGCTTGGAGAAAGGTTTTGTCCTAATACTTGTTGCAGGAATTTTGTTTGAAAAATCATAAAAACCCTCTGATGGAAGCAAAGAAGTAAGCATGGCTGAATTTAAAGACTTCGAGTGAAGAGTTTGAGTTGTGGGGTAAATCTTGACGTGGTAAAAATTCTAACCACCCATGTTTATGTTTGATAATCATTACTTTATGTTTATGTATGAAAGACAAAAAGATTGACTAACTTGTGAAGAAGGATTAGCGTTACACGATTACAACACCTTGGACGAAGTTCTTTTACGAGTACTTGCTCGAGGACGAGCAAGAGCTAAGCGTGGGGGAGATGTTGACGGTGTATTTTGGTACACCAAGCATGTTCATTACACTTTGGTTTGGATTTGATTATGGAACTAAACCTGCCACTAGGCACACTAATCAAATAACAAGTTCATCTTTGTGCATGCATTTGGAAGTGTTGTGTTTATGTAGGAGAACGTGGACATAAAGGACGGATTCGCAACAAGTTCAAAGGAGCATTTACGGAGTCTTGTTCGTGTTCATGAGCTTGATGAAATCACTTCCAATGGTGGCGAGGACCGAAGTGCTACGAGGAACACCCCCGGGGATTGAAGCGTAAAAGACCGAATTTCATGCGTGGAGAACCTCCATCTTGGATGCGAGGATGACATCGTCAAAATCATGCAAGTGGAGGGGGCAAAGTGCATAATCACCTGAGGACCCACAGGAGCGAAGGGGCGACCGAACCGGGCCGAGATGGGCCTGGGCTGGTCGGTCCAGGCCGGCTGGCCCAGCCCACCCCGGTGGTCGTTTCGGCCCCCCTTTCCTTGCACCTGAAGGATCTTCAACCCTAAAGCCCTGGATGCACCGCCATTGGCAAGGAGAGAGCCATTCGCACCAGGAGGCAATCCACAAGCTTGAAAGAGAGGAGGGAGATCTCCGGAGGGAGATCGTCCACCTCGAAGGAAGCACCCTCACGCGGAGAAGAAGGAAGACACCGTCGGAAGGGAAACCATGATCAACGGTGCTATGTCCAGCACCTTGATGGGGTAATCTCCTTATTCGTCCATGGGTTGTAATCAATCTTGAGATGTAATCACACTTTATCGGATTATCTATCTATCATCTTGTGTTGAATATACTTTAATGCTTAAGGTTAGCTACCATGCCGTAAAGGGAGTAAGGCCTTAATGCTTCCTTGGACCCATTCAATACGCTGTGCCATCATAGGTCTAGTCATGAATACCTTCGCATAGTGACGGTACGAGAGTAGGGAAAGTGCGAAACCGTGGTCACAACCCCGATAGATTAGATTGGTTTTCATGTCTTTAAGCGATTGCATGCTCTAGTATCGTAGACCCGTGGGCGAGTGTCTTTTATCTTGATATCTTAATCATTCTCTCTAGTGTTGTTTAGTCGTTTTCTAGTTTAATAGTAGTTAAGGTTTGAGTAGCTAGTGCGTAGAAGTAGATTGAACGCTTGTAATCCCCTTGCTCCGCGGATTGACAAGAACCTTGGGAATCCCGTGGTGAAAAAGGTGTGGGGTCCGTATGCTTGCGGATCGTAGAGGGATACGTCTTTTATCCGTCAACGGTTGCGGTGGTTTCATTTGCCGCCGACGAGGCCCGGGATGCCCTCTTGGGTGTCAAAACCACCGAAGTGGGCACGGCGGGGCGGGTGCCTTCGCTTCCTCCTTTGTTCTCATTTAGTATTGGAGAATGAAGAACAATTATCCGTCCCGCGTCGCCGACGACATTTTTCTTTTTAATCCGCAATCAAATTTTGTAACATGTATTTCTCCGTCGTAATTAGTCCGAATTTGATTATTTTTTTACGAGTTTTCTAAAATCACCGTGCTTTCATTATTTTCATTGTTTAGTGATATTCTCGTTTCTTGAACAATGTTTATGTGCCTTATCTTGTTCTATGTAAGTACAACATTTAAATAATATTTGTTTTCCACACCTCCCGTAATGAAACTTTGCATTTTCGTAATCTTAAGGTGAACCACAAGGTTTTGTAAAGTGTTCAAATGCATATGAGTTTGAACATGTTGCAAAGTGTGGAAAACTTCAATGTCCGAGAAACATTATAGGAAACTATGTGACGAGATGTAGATATTTGTACACAAGTATATTATTCCTTCATCAAAACCATTTAAAATTTTGAAGACAAGTCTAGGTACCCAAATTATGTTGGCAAGTCAATTTGTAGATTTTTTAAAGAACAAGTAGATGTTAGTAGAATTATTACATCATTAACATGGGATGTAAAAACAGATTCTAAGAATCTTGGGCACATAAGTGTGATTGTTGATATTTTATTCAAATACTAAATGTCCAAATATGAATTGTTCATAATTTTATGATTTTTAGGTGTTGTTTTATGAGCTCTACTATTTTAGGGAAGCACGTTTCATTCAAAAAAACATAGTGGGCGGCCCACGTGTCGGCGTCACAGCCAAAATAAAAAGATAAGCTGTTGCCGCCCGCCGGACCCAACCGCCAACAAAGGTGACGTGGGTTCACTAATCATCGTCGCCTATGACACCGGCCTACGCGTCGGCATCATCGGAGCAAACCGTGCGTGGGCTGCTCAAAGTTTCTCACCTATATTGACTACAATGCCCATGGAATTTCAATTGTAGCACGGAGCCGTCAAGGGCACGCCGGTAGTTTCCTTAAACACGGTTACACGCATCGTTCATATTCGGCTCTTCCCTAGACGGATCCACAATGCTCGCACTCTCCCCACCGCCGCCGTTGACGGTGAAATTCCGTCAACCTAGCCATGAGTTTACCTTCGGTGTTGGCATAACTTTTATACCTTATCCATTGGCATAACTTTTATACCTTATCCATTGGTACTAACCCCCTTGGTGTAACAAGTTCGTTCATGCATGTCGGTTTTGGAATTTAGTGTTTATGCGGGGTTTTAGTGTTGAAATCAAGACTTCCGGGATAAGTTCATTAAGCACCTCATGACAAGACCTTGAAGCCGGTACAAGTCAAGAAATGAAGCGAACACGACTCCAAGAAGCCTAAGGACCCAACCCGAGAAGATGGAAAACTCCGAGGACCTAGCCGAGAAAAGTCTTGCCGAATCTTGCGAGATAAGGGGCTTCGTCCAATTCGAGAGAAACTGACGACAAGGGCCCACATGCAGAAGGGGGAGGGATCTAGAAGACTCGAGAAGCAACACCGGGCGAAGGAGGCCGCGGACTGGGCCTATATGGGCCCATGCCGGTCGGCCCAGCCCGTTTCGAGGCCCAGTCGGCCCCCCTTTGACCTAGGTGCCTCTCGGGCTATTTATAGCCCCCCGACCGAGAGCCACGCATCAATCAATTCATCATCCGATGCCGAGGAGCAGAGAAGCTTGAGGGACACCATCTCAGAGATGAGGGTCGTGCTAGTTGTTTAGGGTCTCCCTAGCCGACGTGGGAACCTTGCATGGAAGACCACGTCGGAGCTCGGAGCAAGGATCAAGATCGAGGTAGGATCCCGGTGGTGATCTTGTTCATGTAATCATTCGTGGTGAAGTTTTATAAGTGAATCCGATTTCTAGCGATCAAGTGCCTTCTCGATGATTTTGTTTTCTTCTTGGTTTTGCTTCTTCCCCAATCTATACTTCAGATAGATTGCTTAGGGTGCTCTTGTAGCCGCGGTGGCTAGAGGTGCATACCGTCACACCCGATTTTACAAGGAAAACCGAATGCATCTCACATGTGCGCCGGGATCAATTTACACACACATGATAGACAAAACGAGAGTAATACCATTGCTTGTAATAAATCGTTCAAGAGTTAAACCAAGTACAATATCCATTATTACATCCGAGAGAGGTGGACTCGAAGGTCCGAACACAACGATAACTAAGCGACGAGCGGCTCCATCTTTGACTTCCACGGGCATGATGAGCGGGGGATCCGCATGCCCTAGAACTCCTCGTAGTCACTCCGGTACTCGTCCTCGCCTCCGACGTTCTCCTCGCGAACGGCGGTAAGCAAGGGTGAGCACACTTATGGTTGGTGCTCAGCAAGTGGGGGAAACAATGCAAGGCTATCAAGGATAGGCTATGGTTCACAACGGTAAGCATTTTATAAGTTGGTCAAGTTTTATTAGCAAGCACCTAATTACTAGGTGTAAGTGTATACCAACCCACTTAATCTTAAAAGAAACCTCAAACCAAACCACAAACCCATGATTTGCATTAATCTTCAAGTTTATTAATCATGTCGGGGTCCAAGCCGCTCATGACCGTGAGCACGGCCGATCGATCGTTTTACACTGCGCAGAGGTTGTACACTTTACCCACGGTTCGTGTTCCCCATCTTGCCCGGGTTAGCTAGACCCTTAAACACTTCCAAGGTGAGTGGCTAGGGGTCCACTACGAAGCCTTTACAAAGGAAAGAAGAGAAACCAACGGCCCCGCAACGATTACGGCGGCGGAGCGGACCATAACCCTCCCTAATGGTCGGAACCTTAGCCAAGGTCGCTACCCCAAAAGAACCGGGCTATACCCCTTCAACTCCGGCCCCGTGCCCCTCTCGGAAAAGAGCTATCGGCTAACCCACTCTCCTAATTAATTGGCTAAGCCGAGCCATGTGGACTGTGGTTGTACCGTTATCTTGGGTGGTTCTCCATGTTACGATTATAAATTAAGTTATCTTGTTTTAAGCACAAGCACATAATATAAGCAAACCGAGATGTGAAACATAAATAAAGCATAACCACACTCATGTAAAGCAAACTAAGCATTTATCTACCCCAAGCATGTGTTCAAACGGGGTTGATCAAGGTAAAGTGGTAAAGTATCTAGTCAAGTCCTTAACTAGGTGTTTGCCCATCGGGTTTATGCATAGCAACGGGAATAGTAAACATTGTTTAGCATGCATTGACATAGGTTCAAAAGATAATGCGAGAGGGGGGAAAGCCACTTGCCTTCCTCTACGAGCCGAGTGAAATCTTCCTCGAAAACGGGCTCTTCCCGATCACCTCCGACGGGGAGCTCGGACGAAATAGGCACGATATCTACGAGTCAAACATGAACAACAAAAATAAATAAAACAGTACACCAAACAGTAATAAAACAGGTAAATTTACTGTTTAAAAGATTCTTCTCGTCGAGACGATCATTTCGGTATATAGAACGCTAAAAACGGAGTTAAAATGAGAAAGATATGATTAAAACAAGTTACGGGGACCTATACGCAAGAAAACCGAGTTTACGGGGCTTTTTATAAATAAAATCAGTGCTAAAACATAATTATAAAATAAAACAGAGGGGTCTAAATGCTGAAAGGATGAAAAAGGACCTTTATTAAAGAAAACTAGGGCGGCCGGGGGCTAAAACATAAAACTCGGGACCTAACCGCAAAGATTCTCAAAGGTGGAAGGACCGGCTTGCTAAAACATAAAAACTCGGGGGCTCTTAAACAAAACAGCCGGCTCGGCGCCGTGGATCTCGGATCCAACGGCCACGGGTGCAAGCGTGCACCGTGGACCGCGCCGTGCGCCCGGCGCACGGGTCCACGGTGGGACCGAGGCCAAGGGGTACTCCCTTGTTTTGATCGGGACCGCCCGTGCCAAATCCGACGGCCGGGGGGACGTGCGCGAGCGGGGCACGATGGCGGGCACGCCGGAGTGCGGCGGCGCGTGGCGGGGGGCTCGCCGGCGCTAGCCCCGGGACGGCGTTCCCGGCCATCTTCTCGACCGCGGGTTGGAGCAAAATGCGGCGCGGGCGCTTGCGCACGCGACCAAGGGGTCGGGGGGGGGCGATCGGGCCTCACCGGCGGCCGGCACCGGAAGGGGGCGGCGCGGCCACTCCGGGGCCGAGCTCGGGAGACGCCGTTGTGCGCAAAATAAAGGGGAATTGGGCGGGGGTTTTTGCTCACCACGTGTAGAGGAAGAAGGCGGGCTCAAAAACGAAGAGAAGGCGCGGGTGGGGAAGCTGGGCAACGGCGGCGGATCGGGCGGCGCTGCGGTGTGGTCGGGGCGCGCGGCGCCACGGGCGTCGGGGACCGGAACTCCGTGACGAACGTGCTCGTTAAGCTCCCGGCGATCCCAAGAATCAAAAAGAAGGAGCGAAGGGACCAATCCTTCACGGCGGTGACGAATTGACGGCGGCGGCGGGAATCCGAGGCGGCGGCGTGGGTGGTATTGAGCTCATGTGCGTGTGTTGGTGTGTTGCAGAGGCAAAGGGAGGCACATGGGCTCGTGTGTGAGCTTAAATAGAAGCAAAGGGAGGAAGGCGAGGCGGGGAAGGGGATGGGGCGGCCGGCGGCTTGCCATTGATGGTCGCGGCCGTCACGGCTAGGGTTTAAAGATGGGAAGTAACAGCCTAATTGATCACGGGGGGTTTGATTGCCTTAATTGGTCGCGGGGAGAGGAAAGGAAGGTGGGGGAGGCGGCCGGGCGCGGGGATTGCGCGGCGGCGTCGGGTCGGGTGGGTGGCGAGAGGAAGAAGAAAGGAAAGGGGAGGGAGGGGGGGCCGACGGGCGGGGCCCGGGGGTGTCAGCGTCGCGGGGGAAAAAGAAAAAGGAGAGGAGAAGAGGTGGGCCGGCGCGGGGAAGGCTAGACGGGCCGCTGGGCCGCCTGGGCTGAAAGGGAAGCCGGCGCGGTTTTCTTTTTTTTTCTTTTTCAAACTTCATTTTCAAACCATTTTTCATTTCAAATTCAATTCAAACTTTTTCAAACTTTTTCTCAAGAATTTTATAAACTTTTTAGAAACCACACAAGCAACCAAAAACCATGCAAGCCAACTGATGATGCACAATCACTTGTTGTCTCTAAGTTTATTAAATTATATTTAATATTTTAGAGCTCAATTTAAATAGCAATTTAAATTCTTTAAATCCTTAAGACTAATTTAAGTTGCTAAGTGATTTTAGTGATGGAATTTTAGGGTGTCACAATACCGGACCAACCAAGTGATTTCAACTTGTTCTTATCGAACTCGCCCTAGACTACCCGCATGAATAGGAGTACGTTGTGACGAACGGGGGCTGCGAAAGGCGGGCGTTTTCGGAATCCGACCGGAGGCCACGGTTTAAAGATGCTTTTAATGAGATTCGCTTTTCTATCTTCATCTATCTTGTTTGGAGCTACAACATAAGCATGATCTTGATTCTCTAGATCGGTTATCTCTTGCTTTCTCTTGCTACCTCTTTAGTAGATTAGATTAGATTCGTTTTCTTGATGATATCTTAGATTAGATGCAATTTGGTTCTTCATAAGATAGCTTTCCTTGCTTTACTAGATTGAATCCTTGCGTTGCACATTGTTCCACGGATTCGATACCTTGGGTTCACCACTCGAGGGAAGAAGGGTCCCTTGACTACGACGGGGGGATTTGTCTGCTTGCAAATCCATATGAACTTTGATACGATAATCTACCGTCAACAACCGCCACTCTCCCTACTCGCCTTCGCTGCTTTCTCCCCACTCGCCTTTGCTGCTCTCTTCCTGCCGCAGCCCTACTGTTCTCCAGCCCCACCGCTCCTTGCGTGATGATGGTGACGAGGACACGATTACTGGCATGCGGATGGCTTCCCGGCCAACCTAAAGACGTTTGACGCGGATCCGTCGACGTCATCCCCGGCCACAACGACGAGCCGACCGCCTCGGGCCACGGCCGACGTGGATCCGACCCCTCCGACCATCACGAGAACAACTATTTCATTCACGACGAGAGGTTAGTCTGTCCGAACCCCTAACGCGCTATCTCTCCTCGGCCACCAAATCAGCTATATATTCATGTCAATGTGGATTAGGGAGACATTCCTTGATAGTTCATCTTTAATTGATTGACTATGGATTTGATGGATGGATTTTGTTGCCCCAAGTCTATTTGAATAAATTATTGCTAATAGATGTAGTTATATGAACTGTTGAAATTCATTTTCATATTACGGTGCTACAATTTTTCACTTTGTAAATTCATGAAAACATTGAGGATGTTAGCATACTTTAATTACGCTATGCTTTGAATGTACCGGATCGACAATTATGCTTTGGACTCGTTAGCATACTTTAATTTCGCTATGCTTTAAATGTACCGGATCGACGAGTTATGCTTTGGACTCGTTAGCATATTTTAATTCGATGGCCACATAATGTCGGTGGGAATTACATCGCGGTGCGTGGTTTATAATGTAGTCCACCCAATCGCTATATATTCATGTCAAGGTGGATTAGGGAGACATGCCTTAATAGTTCATCTTCAATCGATTGTCGTGGATTTGATGGATGGATTTTGTTGCTCCAAGTCCGTTTGAATAAGCTGTTGCTAACATATGAAGTTATATGAGCTGTTGAAATTCATTTTCATGTTCCTGGTGCTATAATTGTTGCACCGTAAATTCATGAAAAGCATAAAGGATGTTAGCATACTTTAATTCCGCTATGCCTTGAATATACCGGATCGTGCTTTGGACTCGTTAGCATACTTTAATTCGATGGCCACATAATGTCGGTGGGAATTGCATCGCGATGGTTTATAATGTAGTGATAACTAGACTTGTCTTATGCTTTGTTGTGAGTGTTAATTGTTTCACTACTTGTCATATATAATGTCATGACCATTGCTTTATCCTCTTGTTGTACACATGGAACACACAATCCGTCGCTGCTGAAGTTGGACAAGAAAGCAGTTGAAGGAATTTATTCTCTGCTTTGATATATAAGCATATTGTTGTGTCCCTGTCTAAATGGTTAGCACATATCCCTGTATGCTAATTAAGTAAAATATGAACTGTGTATGACTATGCTGATTTTATTTACAACTGTATCAACTATTTTGCTCGTCGGAGAAAACAAATTTATCTAATAAGAATTTTGTTTAGATTTTCAGTCTTGCTTATGTTGCTCTACTAACAACCCGACATATCATCTATGCACTCTCCCACAACAACAAACTCCTCTACCTCCGGTGCATCATCACGGCCCATCGTCGGTGAACCTTCTTCACGGGGTCACTCGGCACGGATCGCCGTGAGTAGTACTCGATCCCGTGGGTCAAGGACACAAACCAAATGGCCGGAAGACAAGTTGGACAGGAATCGGACTTGATGCCAATTTTTGGCCTACCCCGTATGCTTTGCGAGGGATAGATTTGTATTGGTATGTGGTCTCATTGCTTGGGAGAGGGTGTCAATCATCAAGGCGGTTGATGATCTCTCACCAATTGAGAAGGACCATCGTTCATAGTTTTAGAGAAAAAGCTAGATTACTCGGCCAATCCGGAAGAATCTGTTCTCAAGAAGGCGAGTTAAGGCGGCTATATCAACTATTGGAACCTTGCAACGACGGTTTAAGGCCCATTTAAGAAAAAAATATGTGAGTGAAGAGGAGACTCCCTTTGTGAAGCATGCCTTTTTTCAGCAACAACACTAGGACATGTTTGTGCGGGAAACTAATTCTCCTTCATTTCATCAATTGAGCCGGGAGATGAAACAAAAGAGATCATTGCATAATAAGCCACACAAGACGGGCGAGAAATGGTTATCGTGGTAAAAGGAAAGGGTGGGAGGAGGAAGATGCAAAGTTAGGCACGAGAAGGAAAACGAGAACCCTTCAAACCAATTTCCTAGACGTTCGAGACCTTATCTCGTGGGCAAGGGTAGGGAAGAAGCGAAAGAATACTAGTGAAGGAAGCGGGGACATAACATTCGGTAACCTGCGGTGGTGGGGTTAGCGAGATAGGGTGAAAACACTTGCGGCTCGGGGTAGCAATGGTTCTTTCTGCGGGGTTAGGGAGGATGATATCCTCACCACGGTACTTGAGACTCCGGAGCATCAAGGTCGGGTCCGAGGCGTGTCTAGTTCACTTGGGCACGGGGTAAAGGGTTTGGTGAAGAGTTCGCTGGAATGTACGGGAAGAAGAGGAACAAGAAGTCTAATGCTCATGATATGATGGACATAAAATTTAAATCAATTGTCCATGCTCTAAGACTATCGGGCATCGAAATACCGAAAAATGTACTTCTTCCTCCCGGATTACCGGCGCATGTCGGTAGCGACAAAGAAGAAGATGTGCATGGTAGTGAGGAAGAAGATGCGTATGACCGCGAGGAAGAACATGCACATGACAACGAGGAAGGTGCGTGTGGCAGAGAGCAAGATCATTGGAATGTCAACGGTTACGAAGCGAATCAAGTGCATAGTGATAGTCGATCACCTATGCTGGACACAATAGATAAGTTGTGAGAGCCAACCACGTGCGGCCTTTTGGATGGCACGGGATTCTTGTGGAGCTCGCACTAGCGAAAGTCTTTCCATTTCAAAAGGCCCGCCATTCGATGCACGGTGCGGGGATGGGTATGTTGTGGTGCAACCTACTTATGTGTGGGCCAATGCGGGTCACTACCCTCTACCGTACCAATTGATAGGGGTGACATTGCAACCCTAAATCGGGTTTGTACCCTCGCCCGTAATCGGGTTTGTCGGGCATACTCCCCGGTACTCATGCAAGGAAGGATGAAGACGGACTCCTATTAGAATTCCCCCGTAATCCTACTAAGACTCGTTCCGTGTAATCCTACTAGGACTCCTGGCTTTGTAACCGATTAGGAACCCGCCCCCGGACTATATAAAGGAGGGCCGGGTACCTAGCCGGCACCGATCTCAACCAACACCAAGCGCGGGGCGCCATACTTGATCCTCCAAACGGGACGTAGGATTCGCCACCTTAGCGGCCCGAACCCGTATAAATCTTGTGTCCGTGTCCTTGCGCATACCTTCGAGTTCTCGGTCTCCCGATCACGATCCTCACCGCACAATCTACTACCTCGGGTACCCCTTGGTAGGTTTGTCGGTCTAAAACACCGACAGCCGCCGCGCGGGGTAGGGGTGATCATCACCACCGGCGAATTCGAAGGACCCTCGTCAACAAGATCAATGTACTCGTCGACTCACCGAGATCCATTAAAGCAAGTCGCCTTGCTCTGTCAAAGCGGAATCAATTTTCCTACGTTGCGTCCGGTTGCTTCGGCACATCACGCGGCACGTCGTCGACTACTTCGCCTCCGCCGTGCGTCCGGGTGCCTCGGCACGTAGCGCGGCTCGTCATGCAGCTCGTCGCGCCGCTCATCGTCGACTACTCCGCCTCGCGCAGGCTCGTCGTCGACTACTCTGCCTCACGTAGGCTCGTCGTCGACAACTCCACCTCGCGCAGGCTCGTCCTCGACTACTTCGCCTCGCCGCGCGCGTCGGGTGCCTCGGCACGTCGCGCGGCTTGTCACACGGATCGTCGCGCCGCTCGTCGTCGACTACTCCGCCTCGCGCGAGCTCGTTGTCGACTACTTCGCCTACGCCGCACATCCGGGTGCCTCGGCACGTTGTGCGGCTCGTCACGTGGCTCATCGCCGACTACTCCGCCTCGCGCGAGCTCGTCGTTGACTACTCCGCGTCGCGCGAGCTCGTCATCGACTACTCTGCCTCACGTAGGCTCGTCGTCGACAACTCCGCCTCGCGCGGGCTCGTCATCGACTACTTCGCCTCCGCCTCGCGCGAGCTCGTCGTCGACTACTTCGCCTCCGCCCCCGTGTCCGGGGTGCCTCGGCACGTCGCGCGCCTCGTCACGCGGCTCGTCGTGCCGCTCGTCGTCGACTACTCCGCCTCGCGCGAGCTCGTCGTCGACTACTTTGCGCCGCCACGCGCGCGTCCGGGTGCCTCGGCACGTCGCGCGGCTCGTCACGCGGATCGTCGCACCACTCGTCGTCGACTACTTCGCCTACGCCGCGCGTGCGGGTGCCTCGGCACGTCGCGCGACTCATCGCTTGTCGTCAACTACTTCGCCTACATCGCGCGACCGGGTGCCTCGGCACATCGCGCGGCTCGTCGTGTGGCTCGTTGCGCCGCTCGTCGTCGACAACTCCGCCTCGCGCGAGCTCATCGTCGACTACTTCGCCTCCGCCGCGCGTCTGGGTGCCTCGGCACGTCGCGCGACTCGTCACGCGGCTCGTCGTCGACTACTTCGACTACGCCGCACGTCCGGGTGCCTTGGCACGTCGCGCGGCTCATCACATGACTCGTTGCGCCGCTCGTCGTCGACTACTTCGCCTACGCCATGCGATCGGGTGCCTCGGCACGTCACGCGGCTCATCGCGTGGCTCGTTGCGCCGCTCGTCGTCAACTACTTCGCCTACGCCGCGCGGCCGGGTGCCTCGGCATGTCGCACGGCTCGTCGCGTGGCTCGTTGCGCCGCTCGTCGTCGACTACTTCGTCTACGCCGCGCATCCGGGTGCCTCGGCACATCGCACGGCCCGTCACACGGCTCATCGTCGACTACTCCGTGCGTCGCGACTTCGTCTTGCGGCCACACCGGCTCTATTTCGGCCACGCGCGTGCATCGCGACTACTTGTCTCGCGGCAACACCGACTCTACAACAACTACGCCGCGCACCGCCGCGATGTCATCTTTTGGTCGCATCGCGTCGACCATTCATCTCGACTAATTTTAAATTAGTCGAGAACGGCAGTCACGTCCCCAACAACTGGTCGGAATCAACTCTGACTAGTCAACTTCAACAACAACCGTCGCGGCTCCATCGCCGACCGCCATGGCTTCATCAACAGTCTGCCCAGGTAGAACAGCTAAGTCATTTATTTAAATGATTACTGTTTTCTTTTCTTGGCTTGTTCTCCTCATCATGTAGGACTACTTGCCGACTACTCATTTGTGTACACTTCTCGGCAGGTTTTCACGGGAGCTACACTCTGCTGACTACTCTTGGGGTATATCAATCAAGTCACCACGAGCCTACTTCATCAACTCGGGGGCTATCCCAAGGAGGAAGCTTCTAAAGTCCGCTACGCGCGACAACTTAAAGTCGACTTCTAAAGTCGCGGTCTAAAGTCCGCTCCGCACGGCAACTTAAAGTCGACTCGGTCGCATCTTCGCCTCGCTTTGGTGGCATACTACGTGTGTAAGCTTCGATGGAACCTAGCCGTAAGTGGCCCTCGGGTCCGGCGACGATGGAACCTAGGCGCACGTGGCCTTCACGCTCCGTACTATGGGTCCAAGTACCCTAAGTACTCGCGCTTCGTACCTTGGGTCTGAAATCCATGGCCCAGGCACACAAGTCGACTCCGGTCGCACCTTCAAACCCGCTCCGGCGGCAACTGTACCTTGGGTCTGAAATCCATGGCTCAGGTACTTAAGCCCACTCCGGTGGCACAAGTCGACGCTAACGGTCACACCCAAGCCCACTCCGGTGGCACAAGCCGACTTTGGTCGCAATCTTAAGCCCGCTCCGGCGGCAAAACTATTTGTTTTCTCTGATTTTTTATTCGCTTTGGCTTTCCGGAAAGTGCTTTTCATTTTTTCATCTTAAGTCCACCCCGCGTGGCACAAAGTCGACTATTGTAGTCGCATGTAAAGTCCGTTTGACATGACAAATTAAAGTCAACTTCCAAAGTCGCATATCAAAGTTCGCTTCGCGCGGCAACTAAAGTCGACTTCGGTTTTCAAGTCGCATCTCAAAGTCCGCTCCGCGCGGCACAAAGTCGACTTCGGTTTTCAAGTCGCATTCTAAAGTCCGCTCCGCTAGCATCTAAAGTCGACTTTGGTCGCACCTAAAGTCCGCTCCGACGACACGGCTACTTCTCAAGCTCCATGGCTCGATGCCAAATTACTACTCGGAATCTCTCTCCAGCTCGGGGGCTGCACTCAACATACTACTCGAGGATAACTTCAGCATGCTTCGCTCGCTCTCAAGCTCGGGGGCTCCGCACCAATAACTACTCGACGTGGCTCATACGGCTCTCTTATCTCGGGGGTTACACGCTGCAAGAGTACTCGGATGATGGCTTTCGCGAACACTGAAGACCCTTGGATTGATTACCTAATCATTTCAAGGCTCGGGGGCTGCTATGCTACACCCATCATTCAAATTTTTCAAGACGGAAGATTTGGAATCAAGATTGACCCTCAGCTAGAGTCTGCAACTCAACCTAAGGCTCGGGGGCTACTCCATATGGAGTGCGATTTTGCAATCGCACTTCCATATAATCTCGACTTCAAGACTGATGAGCTGGACCACCTTCCAGCCTCGCGACAGTTCAAGTACTATTGAAGACTTCTCCAAGCGTACTCGAGGACGCTCAAGAACTACTCGCGAGAGGCTTCAAGACTACTCGAACTACTACTCTCGACTACAATGTGCTCGGGGGCTTGTCGGGCATACTCCCCGGTACTCATGCAAGGAAGGATGAAGACGGACTCCTATTAGAATTCCCCCGTAATCCTAATAGGACTCGTTCCGTGTAATCCTACTAGGACTCGCCTTGTAACCGACTAGGAACCCGCCCCCCGGACTATATAAAGGAGGACCGGGTACCTAGGCCGGCACCCGATCTCAACCAACACCAAGCGCAGGCGCCATACTTGATCCTCCAAACGGGACGTAGGGTTCGCCACGTTGGCGGCCCGAACCTATATAAATCTTGTGTCCCGTGTCCTTGCGCATACCTTCGAGTCCTCGGTCTCCCGATCACGATCCTCACCGCACAATCTACTACCTCTCGGTACCCCTTGGTAGGTTTGTCGGCCATACTCCTCGGGTACACATGCAAGGAAGGAAGAAGACGGACTCCTACTAGAATTCCCCCGTAATCCTACTAGGACTCGTTCCGTGTAATCCTACTATGACTCTCGCCTTGTAACCTACTAGGAACCCGCCCCTGGACTATATAAAGGAGGCGGGTACCTAGTCGGGCACCGGATCTCAACCCAACACCAAGCGTAGGGCGCCATACTTGATCCCCCAAACGAGACGTAGGGTTCGCCACCTTGGCGGCACCGAACCCGTATAAATTTTGTGTCCCGTGTCCTTGTGCATACCTTCGAGTTCTCGGTCTCCCCATCACGATCCCCACCGCACAATCTAGTACCTCGGGTACCCCTTGGTAGGTTTGTTGGTCTAAAACACCGACAGGCGGGGGCGCGCCGGGTAGGGGTGATCATCACCATCGGGCGAATTCAAAGGACCCTCGTCAACAACATCAATCTACTCGTCGACTCGCCGAGATCCATTGAAGCAAGTCGCCTTGCTCTTGTCAAAGCGGAATCAATTTTCCTACGCCGCGCTTCCGGTTGCTTCGGCACGTCGCGCGACTCGTCGCACGGCTCGTCGTCGACTACTTCGAAAACGCCGCGCGTCCGGTGCCTCGGCACGTTGCGTGGCTCGTCGCGTGGCTCGTTGCGCCGCTCGTCGTCGACTACTCCGCCTCGCGCGAGCTCGTCGTCGACTACTTCGCCTCCGCCGCGCGTCGGGGTGCCTCGGCACGTCGCGCGGCTCATCACGCGGATCGTCACGCGGCTCGTCGTCGACTACTTCACCTACGCTGCGCGGCCGGGTGCCTCGGCACATCGTGCGACTCGTCGCGTGGCTCGTTGCACCGCTCGCCGTCGACTACTTCGCCTATGCCGCGCGTCCGGGTGCCTCGGCACGTCGCGCGGCCCGTCACGCGGCTCATCGTCGACTACTGCGTGCGCCGCGACTTCGTCTTGCGGCCACGCTGGCTCTACTTCAGCCACGCCGTGCGTCGTGACTACTTGTCTCGTGGCAACACCGACTCTACTTCGAGTATGCCACCCGCCGCCACGATGTCGTCTTCTGGTCGCATCGCGTCGACCATTCATCTCGACGAGTTTTCCAAACTAGTTGAGAACGGCAGTCACACCCCCAACAACTAGTCGGAATCAACTCTGACTAGTCAACTTCAGCAACAACTGTCGCGGCTCCATCGCCGACCGCCACGGCTTCATCAACGGTACCGCGAGCAAGGCCAACGGCTAAGTCATTTATTTAAATGATTACTGTTTTATTTTCTTGGCTTGTTCTCCTCATCATGTAGGACTACTTGCCGACTACTCATTTGTGTATGCTTCTCGACGGGTTTTCACGGGAGCTACACTCGCCGACTACTCTTGGGTTATATCAATCAAGTCACCATGAGCCTACTTCATCAACTCGGGGGCTATCCCATGGAGGCGGTTTCTAAAGTCCGCTACACGCGGCAATCTAAAGTCGACTTCTAAAGTCGCATTCTAAATTCCGCTCCGTGCGGCAACTTAAAGTCGACTCCGGTCGCATCTTCGCACGCTTTCGGTGGCATACTACGTGTGTAAGCTTCGATGGAACCTAGTTGTAAGTGGCCCTCGGGTCCGGCGACGATGGAACCTAGGCCGCACGTGGTCTTCACGCTCTGTACCATGGGTCCAAGTACCCTAAGTACTCGCGCTCCGTACCTTGGGTCTGAAATCCATGGCCCAGGTACACAAGTCGACTCCGGTCGCACCTTCAAGCCCGCTCTGACGGCAATCGTACCTTGGGTTTGAAATCCATGGCTCAGGTACTCAAGCCCACTCCGGTGGCACAAGTCGACGCTAACGGTCGCACCCAAGCCCACTCCGGTGGCACAAGTCGACGCTAACGGTCGCAACCAAACCCACTCCGGTGGCACAAGTCGACGCTAACGGTCGCATCCAAGCCCACTCCGGTGGCACAAACCGACTTTGGTCGCAATCTTAAGCCCGCTCCGGCGGCAAAACTACTCGTTTTTCTCGATTTTTTTTGCTTTTTCTTTCCGGAAAGTGCTTTTCATTTTTTGCATCTTAAGTCCACCCCGCGTGGCACAAAGTCGACTACTATAGTCGCATTCTAAAGTCCGCACTGCAGGCATCTAAAGTCGACTTTGGTCACACCTAAAGTCCGCTCTGACGGCACGACTACTTCTCAAGCTCCATGGCTCGATGCCAAATTACTACTCGGAATCTCTCCAGCTCGGGGGCTGCACTCAACATACTACTCGAGGATAACTTCAGCATGCTTCGCTCGCTCTCAAGCTCGGGGGCTCCGCACCAATAACTACTCGACGTGGCTCATACGGCTCTCTTATCTCGGGGGTTACACGCTGCAAGAGTACTCGGATGATGGCTTTCGCGAACACTGAAGACCCTTGGATTGATTACCTAATCATTTCAAGGCTCGGGGGCTGCTATGCTACACCCATCATTCAAATTTTTCAAGACGAAAGATTTGGAATCAAGATTGACCCTCAGCTAGAGTCCGCGACTCAAACTAAGGCTCGGGGGCTACTCCATATGGAGTGCGATTTTGCAACTGCACTTCCATATAATCTCGACTTCAAGACCGATGAGTTGGACCACCTCCGGCCTCGCGACGAGTTCAAGTACTATTGAAGACTTCTCCAAGCGGTACTCGAGGACGCTCAAGAACTACTCGTAGAGGCTTCAAGAAAACTCGAACTACTACTCTCGACTACAATGTGCTCGGGGGCTTGTTGGGCATACTCCCCGGTACTCATGCAAGGAAGGATGAAGATGGACTCCTATTAGAATTCCCCCTGTAATCCTACTAGGACTCATTCCGTGTAATCCTACTAGGACTCGCCTTGTAACCGACTAGGAACCCGCCCCCCGGACTATATAAAGGAGGACCGGGTACCTAGCCGGCACCGGATCTCAACCCAACACCAAGCGCGGGGCGCCATACTTGATCCCCCAAATAGGACGTAGGGTTCGCCACCTTGGCGGCCCGAACTCGTATAAATCTTGTGTCCCGTGTCCTTGCGCATACCTTCGAGTTCTCGGTCTCCCGATCACGATCCCCACCGCATAATCTACTACCTCGGGTACCCCCTTGGTAGGTTTGCCGGTCTAAAACACCAACACTACCCTCTCGCCCGTACCAATTGATGGGGGTGAAATAGCAATCCTAACCGAGGCTCTCATTCAAAGAATCCAATGGCCAAAGGACGGGATCCTTATACCACCCATGACGAGACATCTCAACCCCGAAGTCGCAACATGTAGAAGGGGTACAACATCGGATGGAGGTAGCGCATCTCGGTGTCGGCAAGATAAGGCTCAACGGCGGCAATAACGGATCACCAAACTACGCGCGGAGCGTCGACAACGACTGGAGGAGCCCAAGCAAACTACGCCCGAGCAAGGCGGTTGCAACATGAGGATAAGAAACAGATGAAACAAGCGGCCTCTCTAGCAAGAAGAGCATCAACAACGGTCGGAGGAGCCCGGGCAAACTACGCCTAGCAGCTGTACCGCCGCAACATGAGGATAAGCAACGGATGAAACAACAACCTCTACAACGGGGAGGAGGAGCCCGAGCAATGCGCCCCTAAGCAGCCGATGCAACATGCACAATAGCCTCTACAACGGGAGGAGCCGAGACAATCTCCCTTTGCGGAAGAGGGACCATTCCGGGGAAACCTCTGTCTAAAGACGAGATTCTTAATTATATTATTGGGACGAGAACATGAACGACCAAAATACAAGTCCGGTGCACCTATGTTGTCGAAGCAAACTTAGAGGCCATTGGACCAAATTGTGTCGGGTTGCATGCTTACGTCATGAAACACGGTAACGATAAACTTGCCTTCCCGGCAAAGGTGGATCAAGACTACTTTAAAGGTGGTGGTGGTGCTTTAAAGTTAAACATTGCATTCGAGCGGCGTGCATAACCTTATAACCCTGGCTTCTCTGGATGTTACCTTCTTGAGGTTGTGGACATTGTAAGTCCCTTATAACCTAAAAAAATATTTCTTTAATATTGACCACAAAGTTCATGCATGCTAACAATTTGATTTTTTGTAGGAAAATGGTGGACAAGGCGGCGAAGATGCGGATCGGTGTTGGGTTTTAGATCCAGATTTATTTACTTCCACAAATATCTCGCCTTGTTGGCAAAGCAATCTCAAATGCAATGAATAACAACTACGTGGTGGGTGCCTACTGCACTAGCCACTGGGTAATAGTGATCATCTATATAAAGTTCAAAGAGGTTTGGTATTTAGATTCTGCTAAATAACATCCCCCGCTAAAGTTCTCAGACCTCCAACCTGTTGTAAACTGGTCAGTATCTTGTAGGTTTTGTTCACAAAAATTCAATCTCTTACTGTTTCTAATTGGTATTGCTGACCATGCAGGGCCTTTGGTACAGTATTTGTAGGTTTTGTTCACAAAAATTCAATCTCTTAGTGTTTCTAATTGGTGTTGTTGATCATGCAGGGCCTTTGGTGAACATGCACAGGACTGAGTGACGAAAGAAAAGAAAAAAAAAGCTAAAAGCCACACTCAAGAACAAAACAAATCTCGCTATAAGGATGAGGTTTTTTTATGGTCCCTTCTTACCTATTTGGTACTGCATTAACTTGTCATTTTGGTACTTCTATGCGGTATGCTCGGCAACCATGGGGGTCCTCTTGGTGTGGATTCCATGTGGCATTCCATATGTTAAGACTATTCGATTACATACCCGACATCAAGAAGGTTGCTTTGTAAGAAGATAATAATGCTCAACCTTGTCTCTCGCTCATATTATCCATCCGATTTTAGAAACCAATTTCTACTTGTATTCTCATAAATGATCGTATTTTGCGGGATTTCAAGTCTGCTTCGTAGATGTTTCCATAGAAGATCTAAAGCATGTTCGGGAGATGTTGTGCGAGTACATTCTTAAGGAGACCATCGATCGAGAGGGCAACTTCTACAATGGTGCACTGTAAGTTCATTGTAGCCAGAAACTTGAAACTTATTCAGTCTTCTTTAGTCAGGTGTTGTTGCCTGAGAATCCTACTTGGCTTGTTTGGTTGGGGTCAGATGCTGCCTGGTTCAGGCAGTTTTCTCATGACTCCATCCAAACAAGCCCTGATGAGAGTAACTTGAAACTTGATGTGATCGATCCTAGCTTGTTTATAAATGTGATCTTTTTGCTTGTCTATAAATGTGATCTTTTTTCTTGTCTATAAATGTGATCTTGCTTGCCTATATCTATGATGTGAGAATTAATGTGTTTGTGATGTCTCCTTGGTGTGGTGGCTGCCATATCCTGGCTGGTTACAGGATGGTAGGATGCAGCCCCTGATGGCTACCAAATCCTAGTTGGTTCCAAGATGCAGCCGGCAAAAGCGGGCAGTTACTGTAGGGGTGGCCTACGTATCTGTAACAGACGTTAATTAAAGCTTGTCACAAATCCTGATCAGTGAGTGACGGGCTTCATTCGGAATGCACGTTACAAACATGCCAAAAATGTAACGGGCAGTGTAAAAGCCCGTTACCGGTCCTGACCGGTGGGCCCCAAGACCTGGCCTGTTCATCGAGATATAGGAGACGCAGGTTGAAAGCACGCGTCTCCTTTAATCGAAAGAAAGCAGACGTGCGTGGAAATAGATGTGTCTCATTTAGTCGAGACAGAGGAGACGCAGGTTCACGGAACACGTCTCTGATGTTAATTTCACAATAACAGGCTCTGTTTTCATGCCCGTTACCAAAGTTCCCTGTGGGCCCAGAGAAACATCCATTTCACATGACTAGTGACTAGTTGTGGTAACGATTGTTGTTTGATACTCGTTACAAATCCTAGATGTGCTGAGACGCACGTGAACTAGACGTGTCTCATTTCGTCAAGATAGAGGAGACGAAGGTACACAAAGGTGTCTCCGATATTGAGCTATAGTAACGGGCTGTGTTTTGTTGCCTGTTACAAAAGTTCCCTGTGGGCCCAGAGAAACAGCCATTTCACGTGGTCAGTGGCTAGTTGTGATAACGGTCGTTGTTTGATGCCCGTTGCGAATATGTGTTATCAGTAACGGGCATCTGCCCGTTACCTTTCTTGGCTCATTTGGAACACTTGATCGGTAACGGGCACTTTGCCCATTACTAAAGGCAATCTATGCTACCAAAGTGAGTTTTCACGTAGTGATGAGAACCAGCTTTGCAGCGAGCTCCAAGCATATGGCATATCACACAAGGGAAAGGCCACGTCTGATGTCACCTTCAACGTGGATGACCCACCCGAGACGTATAGCAACTCAACAATCCAGCCCCGCATCACAAGGTACGTCACGACGACAAGGGAGGTTCGTGGGCCGGACTTCAACCCGGTGACAGAGCCTCTTGATGGAAAAAGCGTTGTCAGGAGTGGAGAAGGCAAGATGCATGGACGATACCATGTTGGTGACAATCTCCTGGTTCCGTCCTCTGTTCTGACGGTCTCGGCAGTTCGATCTCGAGATAGGGGCACGACCTCAACCCCGCCCCATACAACGGCGGCCCACCGTTACGCAGACGTTGCACGAGCAGTTCCAGGTTATTTCTGTTATCTTCGTTGTCTATTGATATTTACATATGTTTGCTTTGTATTCTAATTTTTAGATCAAATATTGTAGGCCTAGCTTGCTGCAGAGAGGGCCGAGCGGGAGAGGCAGGTAAAAAAGACGCAGAGGCACTCCGAGGAGCAGATTCGACAGATGCATGAGGCCCACGAGAAGTAGATCGAAGCGATACAAGAGGCCCACCATCAGCAGTTTGCCTCCGTGCTTCAGTACATGCAAAACCTTGGTCACGTGGTGGCGCCACTGGCGCAACTCCCTCCACTACCGCAGGTGTTCATGCCTCTACTCCCTCGACCGGCTGCTATTTCTCTGGTGAGTTACTTTCGAACCCTACTCTTTTTATTTCTCGTAGTGACATAACATGACTTCATATAAAATGCTCAAAATCTTGTACATTCATTTCTTATTGTGGTATACAATTTATAAATGATAGAAAAACCTTGTATTATCGTTATTGTATACAACTTATAAATGATAGCAAAACCTAGAATGATGTAGAAATCGAAAATGCCTTGGTAGAAATGCTCAAAATCTTGTATCATTCCTGACTTTAAATCCTACGTAGGATATATCGGTGACGTCAAACTCTAGGATGCGACGGGTCGCCGCCAGCTCAGCAGACTCCTTGGGGTAGGATGAAGTGGGTGCCACCTGACCCGTGGTCGAGACCTGGCCCTCAGCAGTGGCCTCATAGTTGGCCAGAGATGATATAGCCACAGGGGTCTGGGTGGGTGTCGTGGCCACAACAGCTGCCGACTGGGGAGTCGGGGTCCCAGTCGCCGCATGATCAGCTGCCGAACGAGTGAGTTCGTGGACTTAGGTACTTTTATTTGCATTTGGACATTTGCGGCTTGCACTGGGCCATTTTGACTTGCAGTTCATGACTTGCACTTGCATTTGAACTTCATACCTGAATTTGTCGATTATGTGATCAATTGTGGACTATGTGATGATTACGAACTGCCTGTGATGAATATTAGTTGCATGTGCTGATATATGCATGTGATGATGATTATATGTGCCCGTGATGATTATATATACCTTTGATGAATTATGCTATTTGTGCGAATATTTGAGGCAGCTGGAAAAAAAAGAAAAAACACACCTCTTTGCCGAGAGTTAAGTCCATTGCTCTTGGCGAAGGGCGGTCATGTACCCAGGGCTCTCGGCGAAGGAGCCTTCTTCGCCGAGAGCATGGTCCACGGCTCTCGGCGAAGGAGCCTTCTCTGCCGTGAGCCTGGTCCACGGCTCTCGGCGAAGGAGCCTTCTCTGCCGTGAGCCTGGTCCACGGCTCTCTGCGAAGAAGTGGACCCCACTCGTAATGGCGTGACTCGACGTGACCCGTGAGAGCATCTGTGTCGAGAGACAACTGAGTCTCTCGGCACATATCCACCGAGAGGGTTCCCACCTGCTCTCAGTGAAGGCTCCTTCACCGGGAGAAATGAGCCGAGATCGGCCTTCGCCGAGAGGAAAAGGCCCTTCACCTAGAGCAACCTCGCTCTCGGCGAAGGCCTAGAATCCGATAGTGGCGTGTCCTTAATTTTTGGAATGAGAACAATAGTTGTATGATTTATCCCATCCGCAGCTATGCTCGTTGTTTTTATCCATTGTCCATATTCAAATCCACACCCACCTCAAATGGGGAGGGTATGGGTAGAAAATAATTATCCATTGAAGAAATGGGGAGGGTAGGGTGTGGGGAGGGTGCAAATAATCGATTGGATATGTATAGAATCTAGTACAAAATTAGTTATCCATTGGGTATGGGTGGGAATGGGGAGGGTAAGAAGTGGATAATAATTATTTGGATTTGGGTATGAACCAGAGTGGATTTGTCCATACTCTCCCCAGTGGCAGGCTTACCGGCAGCACACCAGCATTGAGAAAATCCAGAGCTGCTGTTGTGACCCTTGGGCAACATCCCAATGAAATGAAATTGTTAGAACCCTGCAGTAAAACCGTCCAATCTTGGAGCCTTGTTTGCGTCCATCATGGAGATCGACCGCCCTTTCCACTTCATCCAGTGCTCTAATTTCATTCGTTTGTCCCTTGTCTGTATAGACAGTATACGTCTGCACGTAGTGGGCCCGTGAACGTCGTTCTCGTCTTGTTATTCATTGGGCCACACGGCAGAAAGTCTTGTTTTGCACTCCGTCCAATCCGACCACCACATGTGTGTACTTCACGATGTGCACTCGGCCTAGCTAGTTGTCACTGCTGTCATGATGCTGCCATCAGCATACATTGATCACGTCATAAGGCGTGTACTTTATGTTGCAAAAGATACTGGCTTTTATGAATCTGATAAGAAAATACTTCTAGCTAGGAGGAAGATATATATATGCTATATGGGACGAAAGATGATGGAGGGGGTGGTGGTGCAGTGATTGGTGAGTGTGTGGTGTTGGTGGTGGTGGTGGGACGGCGAATGCGCCAACTTGAATTGAATCATTTTTGGATTTTTGCTTACTTGCTTTTGTTGATTGAAGGAGCTAGCTAGCTTGAAAGAAACAAGGCAACACGCCCCCACCACCACTAGGATATGTTATTAGGTCAAGTGAACATCTTTTTGGCGTGCTTAAGGGCATGAAAAGAAGTACTCCCTCCGATTTAAATACATGAAGTTGTTATTAGTTCAAAAATGAACTAACTAACATCTTATATTTGTGAAAGGAGGTAGTGGTAGCTAGCTCATAGGCTCTTAATTAGGATGTTTATTTGCTGTTTCATACATGCATATGGCCCAGCCTCCAATGAGATTCTATGTGGGATGTAATAAGTGTGCACATGCTTGTAGTATGAGAGTTTTTGTGTGTGTGACGTACCTACTTCCTCCGGTTTAGCATTAGAAGTCGTTTCCACAAAGTTTTAGTCAATCATTGAAAATATAAATCATGAATAACTTTTAAGTCATTGAGTTTGAAATGTGAAAATCATATAAATAGATTTTTCTTGAAGATTACTTTCATAAAAAAATACATATATAACTTTCCAATAAATATTTTCATAGAAATGAGAAGTCAAAGTTGTGCTTGGGTAATCGAGTCGATGTTCTAAACGACTTCTAATACTAAACTGGAGAGAGTATTGTGTTTTGCATGAAATAAAGGCTAAAGAAGCATAATAGAAATTTGTCAGTTACATGATATATATACAGAGAGATGTATTTTATAAGTCGTCAAGTACAAACATATATATAGACTAAAAGCAACATAATTATATGTATTTTCTTAACATGTTTCGACCAAATAAAACAGGAAACACCAACTCAATGGACCACAACAAGCTTTTGGCCATAAATCTGTTATGCTTCATTGGATCCTTGATAACCTAGTTTTTGTACCAGGTGAGAACAGGACCACAATCAGCGAGGAATCTCTGTCCCGTGAATCCGTGATGCATATTGCCCATTAGACAACGGAGAGGATGACAATTGACAAGTATATATGTGGACCGCGTGTCCTAGCTCAAAAATTTTAGTTATAACTAGATTTTAAATGAATTTTTTCAAGAAAAGAGTCTTTAATTTATCGATTAAACTATGAATGAGTTACAATATAAGCAATACACTCAAGAATACTCCTACGTTTTAATTAGAGAACTCTCGATTTACCTCAGTGAGCGTGTTGAGTCAATTCATGCACACCGGTGGTAGGGTTAATTAGCACTTAGGTTGGTCGCACCGCCGTGCTGTAAATGGACCTCAACCGTAAATATACCGATTTTATCGCTGCACCGCAAAGCTGTATGGGAGACGCTATCGTTCCGTTCAGTGCAGAAAATCACCAAACCTGGCACTTCTCTCTCCCAACGCCTGTCACTTGGAGCTTCCCGCCTTCCCTCTTTCCCGTCAATGGCCGCCCCAACCCCTAGAGTGGCCCTCGTCGCTGCCGGCTCCCTGACCCTCCTCCTCTTGGTCCAACGGCCTCCGCCTCCTCCTCCTGGTTTCTGTTGTGGGCATGCGCTTGATTGTCGTCGGTGTTGTGCCCCTCCCTCCGCCGCTCACTGTCGCCTCCGGCTGAAGGAGGCCGCACCATCGGATCTAGGGGCCGCCTTCATTAGGAAGGCTTCACGCTTGAGCTCGATGTGGCTCCCGCGAGGTGAGGGAGGCGAGAGAGAGAGGAGGGCGGAGCGCGACCCGTCGATAGGGAGGAGCACAGCCTGCCAGAGTGCCAGTGGGGAGAAGAAGGTGTATGTGCGCCGACACTGGAGGAGCTCCTGCATTGCGCATTGTGGTCGTGGTCGTCGGCGCTTTGTGCTCGATCCTCGTGCCTCCACCCAATTTGTCAGACACACGAGGGAAAAGAGGCCATCGGCACCTCGATCTATGTGTATGAGATAGCTGCAATTGTTGGTCATTACTCTCCCCTGCGGCTGTCGGTGTTGTTATCCCCTGTGGTAGCGCCCCCGCTTCCCTCCCTGCCACCGCCACTAGGCCAGAAATGATTTGTACTGGCACTAGCAAATTAGCGTGCTGGCGGGTGCAACTATCAACCGCTAGCAAAGTGGGGGCGCGGGCGCCGGGACAAGCAACCGCCGTATTGAAGCATCACTGCCGGCGGGCTACATAACCCACCCGCCAAAGACAAATTGTACCATTTATCTTGGCGGACGGAGTTATGTCGACCGCCGGCACTGGAAGGTTTAGTGGGGGCGGCCAACATAAGCCAACCACCAAAGCACAAATGGTCCCATTTCTGCCGGCGGGTGGCTTCTATCAACCGCCGAGCGGGGATCTTTACTATTGGCGGCTTTCATATGCACCCGCCAACACGGTGAAGGCCGAAAATAGCTTGAAATTGATACAAGTCACCAATATTTCAACATGCATGCATGGAAAACAACAAGTAAAATTCAAACTGAAATATCAACACAAACAACACCTTAGAAAGGTTTATTTCACACAAATAACATGCATGATGACAAATGTTTCAAAGCACACATAAAACCAACACAAATTAAAGTACACTACAATAGGGGCCTCACTCACAAATCAACACAACTTTGCCTCACTCAAATTTCTTTGACGTCAGGTACGTGATATAGCTACCAAGCACTAAACCTATTATCAAGACCACAACGGCGATGATGGTGCCCCGCATGCGGAATCCTTGATTTTTGTTTCGCTTCTTCCGATAGCCAATTTCCGCCATAATGTCAATAAGTTGCCCTCCATGGTCGCAAGTTCAAGCCTCGTTGCATTACTCGCTATCTTCAAATCACACATCCCCACCTTCGGATCGAAATGACACACTTCATCGATTCCATTGTTCCGAAATTCCGAATTTGCTAGTGGTGGCTCCCCGCACCTTTTGCCCGGCGGATACACAACACTAGATGGTTGTCTTGCTCCGGTGCCGGCGTTGCACCAACTAAGCTATTTGAACGACCGATAGTTTGGCGGCGGCAAATGAGGGTGAAAATTTTTCAAATGGTTGATGTATTGATTTTCAAAATAAACTTCCGACATGAATTAGGGTCCCCTAAAAGAATAAACAACAAATGTGACTTCCATCAATAAATTGGATAATTCTATAGACATAAAATTATATCAACCAAATCAGTAATAATCAACAATTGTAAATAATTCTATATCTACCGAATCAATAATAATCAACAAATCTACTAATATTATATCAACCAAATCAATAATAAGCAACAAATCCTACTAATATTATATCAACTAATAATCACTACTATTATATCAATCGAATCAATACTGATCAAATGAATTAGGGCATGAGATGAAAAACAAACCACGTGGTTGTTCGGGCACTTGCAGATGATGGTATTTGAATTGGTCTTGTACCAAATTAACCGGAGCCGACACGACGGGCAGATCAGCAGAGGGAGAGGCACGAATTGGCTAAGGTTCGGCGCGACCGAGCTGCTTGCCATGCGACGGAGGTGAACCTGCTCGACGTCGGTCGAGGAACTGGAGGTTGAAGAGTGGGTCGACGGTTTGCCGACGGCGGCGGGCCGAGGCGCGGCGGCACGCGGGCGAAGCTCACGCACGAGCGGTGGTGGCGGGGGGCGGGGGTCGGTTGCGGCGCTTGCGGTGGCGGCTAGGGTTGGGAGCGAGCGAGCGAGCGAGCGAGTGAGTGAGTGAGTGAGTGAGTGAGTGAGTGAGTGAGTGAGTGAGTGAGTGAGTGAGTGAGTGAGTTAGTCAAACCGCGTTAGCCGAAGATATTCGGACAAGTGTCTTTGGCGGTTTTCTTAATAGCCCGCCGGGGAGAGGCATCGTCTTGCCGGCGGGTGGCTTAATAGCCCGCCGGGGAGAGGTATCGGCGGCGGCGGTCAACTTATGCCACCCGCCGGCATAAATGGACACAAGATCGGCGGTCAACATGAGGCACCGCCCGGCGCGAGAGTGCGCCGGCGGTGCCTTATGCCAACCGCCAACACTGTGTCTTCTATAAATATAGATCAGCCTCTTCTTCCCAAAGAACCTTCCAATGGCGTTGTGCCCGAGAGGAGCTCGGGAAAAGCTCCAAAAACACCAAATCTAGGGGGGAGGTTTTGCTCTTGATTTTCTTGGAGGAGGTGGCTATATAAGGTGAGTTTGTGCTATTTTAACCTTAGTTTTCTCCTTTTATTAATGATTTCTATGTAGATAGGGATCTATATCTAGACCTAGGGTTAGTTAGGAGAGAGAGGGGAGTGAAGAGAGATATTGATTTAGAGATTTATTTTTTAAATAGCTTTAGATTTAAATTATTAGTTTGTCAATGCAAAATATTTAAATGTTCATAATATAGAAGCAAGTTATATTAAATTATATAAGTTATTAGTTTGTCATTAATAGCAAGTTTACATTATAGAAGCAATTATTATTGCAATTATAGAAGCAAGTTTACATATTAAATTATTAGTTTGTAATTAAAATTATTATCTTCAATAATTAAATTTATAGAATTTAGTTTTGTTTCCGTTTTTTACATATTAAATGAAGCATGGAGCATACGAGTTTATAATTAATAGAACTACATTTATAGGTTATTTAAGATGGAACATAGAGCGTGGATGTATGGCATACGGAGAAATTCGTTGAGTTAACAAACTTTCTTGAGGTTGCGCGAGAAGCATGCCCAAATTTCTAGGACAAAGCAAATACATTGTCCATGTTATGATTGTTGCAACAAAATTGTGTGGGAAGATATTAATGTGATCAAGATGCATTTGATAAAGCGTGGTTTTGTGAAAGGATACAAAACTTGGTCCCACCATGGTGAAGCAGAAAGTACTTTCAACAATGCAGACATCGGCATCAGGTATGATGAAGTGGGTGATGAAGATGCAGATGAAAATGATCATGTCATGACGGATGATGCTTTTGGCTGTGAAGATCAAAATGATGATCAAACAGATGCACCACAGGTGGACGAGGAATGTGATGTTGATATGGAAGAAATGTTGCGCCACATTGAACCGGAGGTGTTGCTAGGGAGTGCTAAAGGGTTAGAAAATTTTGAGACACTAAAGAAGGCAGCAAAGGACCGTATGTATGAGGGTTGTGGGAAGGAGTGGACCGTGTTGCGTTTCATGCTCCATCTTCTGATTGTGAATGCAAAATTTGGATGGTCGGACAATAGTTTTAACGAACTCCTTACTTTGTTGGCCAATCTACTCCCAAAGCCTAACTTGGTCCCAAGAAACACATATGAAGCAAAGAACATTATCACCCATTGAAGATGCGAGTGCAAAGAATACATGTATGTAGGAACCATTACATATTGTACCGCGGTGACTATGCGGAACTAGACAAGTGTCCAAATTGCGATGCTAATCATTACAAAAGTAATGCCGATTTTGCTTTGTGGAACGGGTCATTGCATCTAAAGGAACGAAGAGGAAGGTGGGTGGAAAGAAAAGTGTATTTTTTCAAGTTGAGGAGGAGTATAGTATTGGTACCGACACTCGCTACTCAATGTAAAGTCCCCGCATTTGTGATGTGGTACTTGCGGTGGAGGATCGTCTAAAGCGATTGTTCTCGAACCCAATGACCGTTGAACTAATGACTTGGCACGCAGATCGCCCGTGGAGAAGTCGATGGGAAGCTTCGACATCCTTCGATGCTCGACGGTGGAGGACCTTTGATTCCAAGCACAAAGAGTTTAGAGAAGAAAAAAGAAATATAAGGTTTGCGTTAAGTACGGATGGTATGAGTCCATTTGGTGAAAGAAGCAAAGACGCACAAAGCACATGACCAATGTGATGACCATATACAACCTCCCCCGGCTATGTCACAAGAGAAAGTTCCTTTTGCTTACCATTCTAATCCAAGGACCGAAGCAACCCTGGTATTGATATAGATGTCTTCCGGAGCCATTGACGGAAGAAATGGAGAAGTTTTGGAAACATGGGCTTGAGATGTGGGATGAGTACGGAAGGGAGACATTCACACTTAAGGCAATTATCTTTGTTACCATTAATGATTACCCCGCCCTATTTTCTTTGTCCGGTCGAAAAAAGGAAAAACAAAGGTTGTGTAGTTTGTTTGAATGGTACAATATCCG
Source organism: Cenchrus americanus (assembly GCA_947561735.1). Classification (NCBI taxonomy): domain Eukaryota; kingdom Viridiplantae; phylum Streptophyta; class Magnoliopsida; order Poales; family Poaceae; genus Cenchrus; species Cenchrus americanus. The sequence goes on from OX387240.1 coordinate 229,124,404, forward strand.
TGTACCGAAAGGATCTCGGAAGTACGGTGTATATGGGGCACAGACGCTGGCTACTAAGGACTCACAAGTACCGTAAGATGGCAAACTATTTCGATGGAAAGATTGAGAAAGACTCTTTTGCCCCACAACCGGCCACCGGTAGAACCATATTTGAAATGTGTCAGAAGGTCAAGTTTAAACTTGGTAAGAAATCAAAAGGTGATAATTTAAAAGGGGGAAGGAAGGAGGCTGAAACTACAGAAAACATTGATGTGCCTTTCAAGAAGATGTCTATATTTTTTAAGTACTTGCCATACTGGGAAGATTTGACAGTGCGCCATGCCATCGATGGGATGCATCTTCGGAAGAATGTGTTTGAAAGCACAATGAGATTCTTAGGCTTAACGGGAAAGGTAAAGGACGGACCGAAGTCGCGTAAGGATCTTGTTGACCTAAAAATTAGGCAAGAACTTCACCCACAACCACGTCCTAATGGTAAGCAAGTACCTTCCACCTGCTAGCTTCAACTTAACACAACATGAGAGGTTGGCTATCTGCAAATGCTTGCGCGGGCTGAAAGTGCCAACCGGATTCTCATCCAACATCCGATCATTGGTCTCGTTGAAGGACATGACGCTTACTGGTTGTAACTCTCATGACTGTCATGTGATGATTTCTGTTTTTCTCGCGATTGCGATCCGAGCTGTCAAACCAGTATTCCTTAAGATGGTCATCACAAGGATGTGCTACTTTTTCAACGTCATTTCTCAGAAAGTGGTAGATTGTGTAGAGTTGGCAAAGCTTCAGCTGTTTATGTCAGAAACTCAAGCTCAGCTCGAGATGTGCTTCCCTCCGTCATTTTTTTATATCATGACATCTAATGATCCACATGGTCGAGCAAATTACTGAACTAGGACCTATGTACTTTCATCAGATGTGGACGTACGAACGGTTCATGTCGATTCTCAATGGATAAATGAGAAACAAGGCATTTCCAGAGAGAAGCATGATCGAGAGCTACCATACAGAAGAGAGTGTTGATTGTTGCATATACTACATAAAATGTAAGAGAGCGATCGGTTTACCGGAATCTCGACACGAAGGCAGATTGTCAGGGAAAGGTACCATTGGAAGGAAAAGATTCATTGACGAGGACAACCAACAACTAGAGAAAGCACATGCTAGTGTTCTACAACAACTTGCAATAATGGAGCCATTTATCGTGCAACACGAAAATGAGATTCGTGAGGAAAATGATAGTCGGACCGAGGATTGGGTCATCAAAGAGCAAAAGCGTCATTTCCCATCATGGTTAAAGGAACATGAGCATCTATTTCAAGGAAATTCCATAGATGACACAACGTTGACTAGGTTGGCGGCTGGTCCATCAAGCAATGTTACCTCATGGCAAGCATACGAAATTAATGGGTACACCTACTATACGAAGGCGAAAGACAACAAGAGTGTCGCGTATCGAAATAGTGGTGTTCGCATAGATGCGATTGATAAATCCAGAAACAACATCACTTACTACGGATTCATAGAGAAAATATGGGAACTTGACTATGGAGAGAATATCAGGTTCCCCATGTTTCGGTGCTAATGGGTCAAACACCCGAATGGCGTCACAGATGACAATTATGGATTGACACTTGTAGACCTTGCCAATGTAGGTTACAAAGATGATCCATGGGTACTCGCCGAGCGTGTTGCACAAGGTTTCTACATAGTTGATCCTATGAATGTGAAGAAGCACATTGCCGTCTCCGAAAAACAAAGAATTCTAGGAGTAGAAGGTGTAATTGATGTTGAGGATTACAATCAGTTCGAGGAACTAGTCTTGTTCAAAGATCATGAGAAGAGAATAAAAAAATTGAAGCCACCATTCCTAAATCAGAGAAGCCATGGTTACGTAGAGACTGTGATGGGAGAATTGTTAAAGGATAAACTTGCACTTCTTATTAGTCGGGCTTGATGTATCACTTGTACGACTTTATATAATTAGCGTTGTTGTAAGACTTTCAATCAATTTAGGAGAGTTTTGGAAGTTTTGATGAAATGAGACTCTCCTCCTATACTTAAATTCAAGTTACGGAAATTATGGTTTCAATTAGTGTTTGAATATTTGAATTATGTATATGAGGTGTTTTGTTATAAGAATAGGTTTGAATTTGAAAAGGTTAGTTCAAATGAGACTCTAAGGTCAAACAACCTATAACTCATTAGGTGTATGAACCTATTTGAACTAACCTTTTCTAACTACGACTTATTTTACAAAAAACACACCCCCTATACTTAAATTGAAATATTTTATGATACATTGGGAAGTTTCAATGAAATTTGAATAATTTAAGCCCCTGTTTCAAAGTTTGCAAATTATGGAAAAACACTATGTTGGCAGGCATCTTAAGAAACCGCCAGCGGTGACACACACCACTGGCGGTTATCATAAGTCAACCGCCAGCACAGAGGTTTGCCAAAATTTGAAAATTTGAAATCCTGGCCTAAAAATGTTCAAAATTCTTTGAAACTTCCAAAAATTATCATAAAAATGTTTGAATTTATGTATATGAGGTGTTTTGTTATAAGAATAGGTTTGAATTTGAAAAGGTTAGTTCAAATGAGACTCTAGGGTCAAACAACCTATAACTCATTAGGTGTATGAACCTATTTGAACTAACCTTTTCTAACTGGGACTTATTTTACAAAAAAAACACACCCCCTATACTTAAATTGAAATATATTATGATACATTGGGAAGTTTCAATGAAATTTGAATAATTTAAACCCATGTTTCAAAGTTTGCAAATTATGGAAAAACACTATGCTGGCGGTTATCATAAGTCAACCGCCAGCATAGTGGTTTGCCAAAATTTGAAAATTTGAAATCCTGGCGTGAAAATGTTCAAAACTCTTTGAAACTTCCAACACTTATCATAAAATATTCGAATTTATTTATAGGAGGTGTTTTGTCATTTGAATTTGAAAAGGTTTGCATTTGAAAAGTTAAGTTTAAATTCTTTCAAATCACACACGGCGGCGGGTGCTTATGATAACCGCCGCGGGAATTCTCACCACCGGCGGTTGCTTAAGTCATCCGCCCGTGGTAAGGTTCACCGCCGGCGGTTCTTTATCGTGACCTCGCCGGGGCCGGTGCTCTACCGCCGGCGGTTGCGTGATATGGCCCACCGGGGGTGATTTCATCTATATATACACGTGACACGGTCTCGAAAATTTTCTAAGTCCGGCGTGAATACGAAACGACGCCGTCGGCCGCCAAATTCTTCCCGCCGAGCGCCGCCCCTCCGACCACCCCGCCGTCCTCCGGACCGCCCGACCCACGTCCAGGAGCGCCCCGTCGTCATCCGCGAGGGCCTCGCCCCTTCTCCCCGTGGACCGCCGCCGTCTTCCGCTAGGGCGCCGCCCCTTCTCCCATGGACCACTGTCGCGCCGTCGTCCGCGGTCGCCCCGCCGATCGACGACCTCCTCCCCGAGCGCCACCGCCCCTCTTCCCTTCCAGGATGGCGTCCTCCTCCCCGCCGGCCGCTTCCCCAACGGCCGGCCGAGAACCGCCGCCGATTGCATCGCCGCCGCCGACAACACCGCCGCCGCCTCCGCCGATAGCGCCGCCCCCGCTCGCCACCGACACCTCATCTCCTCACCGCTCGGCACGCATGGAGGCCGGGGATGGGGCCGGCGGCGCAAAGAACGACAGCCCCTCGCTTCGTTGGTGTTTTTTTCTTTTTTTTCAAAATGCAATTACATGTGTTAAAAATGTGGATAAATAGATTGTGGATAAATGCAATTACATGGATTGTGGATAAATAGATTTAAAAATGTTACAAATGGACTATGGATTTTATTTTATTGATTTTGTTGTATAAATAATTAAATGTGGACTATGGATTGTGGATAAATAGATTTATTTTATAAAAATGGATGATGCATTTTGTATAAATAGATTTATTATAAGTATGGACTATGGATTGTGTATAATTTTTAAATAGATTTATTATATAAAAATGGACTATGGATTTAATTTTATTAGTTTTGGTGTATAAATAATTAAATATGGACTATGGATTGTTGATAAATAGTTTTTTTATAAAAATGGATTGTTATATAAATATGGACTATGGATTACTGTATAAATATGGACTATGGACTATGGATTATGGATTATCTATGATCAAATGTTAACAGTGAACAATCCGGTGAGGAGGAATCTAGTGATAGTGGTATAATTGGAGACTATGAAACTCCCTCTGAGTACGAACCAAGCGAACCACGACCTCGTAGGCGTCCCGAAGACGATGATGTTGATTACGAACCAAGCGATAATGAGGTCTGCATGCACATTCACTCAAATTAATGTTTGTTTATTCAATTAAGATATACTTTAAATTGTGTTTTATGTGTAGAACAATGACCGATCCCCTCAACGACGTCATAGAGCATCTAACATTCGTGCCCAAGAGGCAGAAGTCATTTCAGAACCACAACCTTCGGGTACTACTAGTTCTGGTAACCTGAAAAGGAAACGTGGTCATAGAAGAAGAAACCAGATCTCTGAAAGAGGACAACTTGTGATAGAACGGTTGGGTGACAAAGGTGAGCCCGTCGAACCTAAGGGGATAGCTGCTAGGTTTTGAAACATCGTCGGTGCAATTGCCGGAGACCAATTGGCATCTTGGATCACAACTACTAATTGGAAGACAGCCCTAAGGCTACAATGGATGTATTATGGGCCAAAGTGAAAGAAAAATTTGTTTATCCGGAAGGTACGGAAAATGCGAGTAGAACTTTTGCCGAGGGCCTTTGTGGAAGAGCTCTTAGGAATTGGAGGTTTGTGGAAGAGCTCTTAGGAATTGGAGGCCTACACTTAATACCGAATTTGTCCGTAAAGGAAAGGATGCTAGGGATGTGTATGGTAACATTCCGCTAGTAGTCCGGGAAGAATTCGTAGATCGAAGAAGACGACGAGGCGTAGCTCTGAGCATCCAACAAAAGGAGAAGGCTATGAAAGCCGCCGAGAACCCCCATCGCTTGGGTTCGGGAGGATATCGTTGCCAAAATGGCAAAATGGAGGAAGGAGGAAGAAGAAAGGAGGGTAGCCGGTTTACCAACTATTTTTGAAGGCATGGATGAGCGTAGCAGAATTGGATCCTTGCTCGAGTTCCGGCTATAGCACTCGACGGTAATGTTTCATTCCGAAGCCCTTAACAAAACAAATTTATCGAAGTCGGATGAACTTGCGGAAATGCAAAAGAAAGGTCTTTTTGTGCCCGACAGGGAGAAAGATATGCTATCGGCCGTGTCGTATGGACCTCCCTGGGCCCACTACCTCGGTGGGTACCAGGACCGACTACTCGGTGGGCCCCTGGGACTACCCGGCTTGCGCTACACGGCACCTGATGGCATGGAGCACAAGGACTACGGAGGAGAAGTACTCGGTTAGGAAGTTGTACATGTCCTGCACTGTATGGAAGACTCCTAGACGTACTCGACTAGTACTCTCTCCCTACTCCGACTTGTAACCCTGCCTCCCGGACTATATAAGACGAGGCGGGACCCCTCTCTAGCATCCAATCTCATCTCACGGCGTACAATTACACCATCTTGTAATCGTACCCAATCAATCCAAAGCTACGCAAAGATACGGGACGTAGGGTATTTCGCACCTCGTGGCTCGAACTCGTCTAAATTGTGTGCCACGTGTCTCTTCCTTCGGGTTACGGATCTCGGCGAAGCCACATTCATCTACTTCGGGTACTCCCCATAGTAGGTTGCCGGTCTAAAACACCGACACCGGCGCGCGGTAGGGGATCTCGCCCGAGATCACATGGCGAACTCGACGGATCCCGTCTACTTCAAGCCAACCGTCGCCTTCAATCGCGGCGACACCTTCGTGTTCGTTGCCCGGGCTCCGCACCGCCGACGGCGCGGGATCTTTCCGCCGCCGCCTCACCATGCCGCCCAACCCGAAGACCGGCTTCGTGACGCTTCCCCGAAGTTGTCACGGGCGAACTCGCCGCAAGTTCGACGAAATTTCGCTCTTCAACCACCACGCCGACTTCGAGCTCGAGTATGCTTCCAACTCGAACTCGACGTCTCCATGGGCTATCGCATGCGAACCGGCCGCTCGGCCATCACATGTGGTCCCCTCACCCCGTGAGCGCTCCGCGCGTGGTCCCCGCATCCTCGGCCCGGGCCCGCACGGAGGCTCCTTCTTCGCGCCGGCCGGCAAGGAACCCGTACCCGAGTACAACTCGGACTCCGACACCGCCCCCGCCACACTTCGGACTTCAACCCCCTCTTCGAGTTCTACTCGGATTCCGCATATGAGTTCGACTTCGGGTCGACCCGGAGGATCCCGAGTCCGAGGACAACTCTACTGAGCATCCCCTATCAGGGCCGGCCTCTGGGCTGGTTATAACATCCACACCGACCGGCAGATTCGTCTCATCGGCCGTACCGCAAGCCCGCTGACCTGATAAGTGGAGACTCACGCTACATCGCCTACATCGACTTGCTCCCGTTCCAGGAGGGAACACCACTTGCCCGAGCTGACTCGAACACCCCAACTGAGGTGGCAGCTTCTGAGTCCAGCTTTGGCACCCCTGATCGCCAAGTCTTCATGGCTGCCGGCGACACACCAGGACCTTCAGGGACGGCTCAAGACAAGTACCTCGAAGACATCTCCTCGTACGAGCCGTCCGCCGACGCACCCGCGTACGAAACCCCCGCCAACAGAGACGCTCGACGTGAGCGTAACAGGAAGCGCGCCGAACGGCGCCGCATCTCCGAGACAACCTCCCCATTCGCAACCGGCGGAAGCTCTCGGCGGTCGAGAGCAGAGTACACACTACCCCCGAGCAATGCCTCATGTCGATCACGGCCGATCGCACGCCGGTGCTCGGGGCATACGTGCCGGAGAAGTCATCGCCAAGCTCGCCGAAGATGCCTACTTCATGCGGGTCGACAACGAGGTCAACCAGGCTCCTCCCGCCAGAACCGCGACAACGAAGCTACAAGTCGCAGTGCCAACCCCGGTCCCAACCGTACTCGAGCTGAGCTCCCAGCTCAGCCCAACCAAACTTGCTCAAACGCCGGCGGACCTCCACAGGGTGGCAACAGCAACCGCGACGTTGTCCCTCACCGTGCTCCTACCGGCGGCGGCAGCCGCGACCCTGACGGCGGTGGCAGCGACAACGGAAGCTCCAACCATGGAGCCAACAGGAGAGCCGGCGGCGGCAAGAAGCCGCGGCGGACGTGGCCACTCGAACAGCCCACGCCTCTCGGTGCCTCACGAGGCTGCTACGACGCCCGCCGAAGATTGAGGAGTTGCGGCGGAAGAAGTCGCCCACCGCAGGCGACAACGACGGCTTCCCCGCCTTCTCACCTCGACTTCGCGACTCGCTCCTCCCCGACAAGTTCAAGCCTTTGAGAATCACCAAGTACGACGCGAAGCAAGACCCCATCCGATGGCTCGGGTGCTACGCCCTCTCCATCGAGAACGCCGGCGGCAACAACGACACCAAGTGCCTCTACTTCCCCTTCGCCCGGACCAAGCTCCACTCACATGGCTCGAGTCGCCGGACAAGCACTCGATCGACAAGTGGGACCACCGAAGGAGAAGTTCACCGACAACTTCGCGGGCGCCATGGGCCGATCGGGTACTCGCATGGACCTTGCCATGATCAAGCGAGAACAAGGCGAGACCCTCCGCAAGTACATGCGCCGCTTCTTCGACAAGCGCGCTACCGTAGTCGACGTCACCGACAAGGAGGTCATCGACCTCTTCCAAGACGGCCTCTACCATCGCCGCACCTTTGAAGACTTCGGTCGTCGCCGCCCCAAGTCCATCCCCCACCTCAAGGACATGATCACGTCCTGGGTGGATGAAGAAGACAAGGCCAACGCCAAGTACGACGCCATCCGTGGCAAGAACAAGCAGAACACGGGCGGCGGCAGCGGCAACAACGGGAACCAAGGCGGTCGCAACAACAACTACTACTACTCGGGTCCCAACCGCAAGCGCAAGCGGACAACACTGTCGCGGCTATCCAGCACCCTGCGAAGGAGAACTCGAAGAAGAACTCCGGCGGCTTCAAAGACTTGCTAGAGGAAAAGTGCCCGTGGCATCTGAACGGCAACCACACCACCGAGCAGTGCTACCAGCTTAGGCATGCACTCAAGAGTACCCAGAGCCACAGCACCCTCACGACAAAAAGGGCACGAAGAAGAACGACGGATATAACAATGACTTCCAGGAACCCGACAAGACTGTCAACGTCCTCTTCAGCGGACTACCCAGCAGGCGGGAGCAGAAGGCTACCCGTCGAGAAGTCATGAGCATTGAACCAGCGGTCCCGACCCCTCTCAGGTGGTCGGAGGTACCCATTACCTTCTCCCGCGCGGATCAATGGACCAACTTCTCCGAACCAGGACGGTTCCCCCTCGTCCTGAAGCCGGTGGTCGCGGGCTCCAAGCTCAACAAGGTCCTCATCGACGGTGGAAGCGGGCTCAACGTCCTTTTCACCAAGACCTTGAAGAAGATGAAGCTCGACATCACCCACATGCTCACCAAGAGCAACACGCCCTTCTACGGCATTGTCCCCGCAACGCGGCTATCCCACCGGGCTCGGTGGTTCCGCCGCTACCTTCGGGGAATCTCGGGACAACTACCGTACCGAGTACATCAAGTTCGAGGTCGCGGACTTCGAGACTTCCTACCATGCCATCCTCGGCGACCGGCCATCGCTAAATTCATGGCGGTGCCCCACTACACCTACTTGGTACTCAAGATGCCAAGTCCACGGGTGTACTCTCTCTCCAAGGGGACTTGAGGATCTCCCACGACCGCGATACGAAGCCGTGGAGATCACCTCTACGAATCAAGTACCCAACGCTATGATGGAGGTCTACACCGCGTCGAAGAAGCTTGCTACAAGTGAACTCGACATCCCGAGAAGTCCGACGGCGCCAACAAGCCTCGGCCCACCGAGGAGGTTCTAGTCAAGACAATCGACCTCGGAACGTGCGACCCCAAAGAAGACCACCACCATCGGGGCCGGCCTCGACCCCAAATAGGAAGACGCGCTCATCAACTTCCTCCGGCTAACCGCGATATCTTCGCGTGGAAGCCGGCGGACATGCCGAAGTGCCCGGGGAGTTGATCGAGCACCGCCTCAACGTCGATCATAAGGCCACCCCCAAGTGACAACACCTCCGACGCTTCGCCGCCGACGGACGGGATGCCATCAAAAAGGAACTCGCCAAACTACTCGCGGCCGACTTCATCGGAGAAGTCTTCCATCCCGAGTGGCTCGCCAACCCCGTCCTCGTCCGCATGAAGAACTCGAACGAGTGGAGGATGTGTGTCGTCTACACCGACCTCAACTAGCACTCGCCCCCAAGGACCCCTTCGGGTTGCCGTGGATTGACCAAGTCATCGACTCCATGGCGGGTCGCGACTGCTCTGCTTCCTTGACCGCTACTCCGGTACCACCGGATCGCAATCAAGGAAGAAGACCAGGAGAAGACCGCGTTCATCACCCCATTTGGCGCGTATCGCTACACGACCATGTCCTTCGGGTTGAAGAACGCCGGCGCCACCTACCAACGAGCTATCCGGGCCCGCTTCAAGAAGCGGCTCAACAAGAACGTCGAAGCCTACGTGGATGACGTGGTCGTCAAGACCGAAACTCCGCACCCTCATCGACGACCTTGAAGAGACTTTCGCATCCTCGCGCGAGTACCGCCGGAAGCTCAACCCGAACAAGTGCGTCTTCGGCGTACCATCGGGCAAACTACTCGGCTTCATCATCGGCCCAACGCGGCATCGAAGCCAACCCCCGAGAAGATCTCTCGCCATCACCACGCATGAAAGCTCCCACGTGCATCAAAGACGTCCGTAAGCCGACCGGTCCATGGCGGCCTTGAACAGATTCATCTCGAAGCTTGGAGAACTGGGGCTCCCCTTCTTCAAACTACTCAAGCACCAAGAGAAGTTCGTGTGGACTCCAAAGGCGGATCAAGCCCTTGCCCAGCTCAAGGACTTCCTATCGAAGCCACCGGTCCTCACGGCTCCTCGCAAAGGCGAGCGCCATCGCTCTACCTCGCCGCGACTACTCATGTGGTCGATCGCCATCATCGTCGAGCGGCGGGGAAGACGGCCACGCCTACCCGGTCCGGCGCCCGGCCTACTTCGTCAATGAGGTCCCGTCGAGTCCAAGGCACGCTATCGCTGTGCGGAAGCTCCCGTACGCGGTACTCATCACCTCGCGAAGCTACGACACTACTTCCGGGAGTACTCGATCTCCGTCGTCACCGACTACCCGCTCGGCGACATCCTCGCGGAACCAAGATGCTACTGGAAGAATCTCCAAGTGGGCAGTCGAGCTCGGCGCCCTCACCATCGACTTCAAGCCAAGCACGGCCATCAAGTTGCGGGTGCTAGTCGACTTCATGGCGGAGTGGCGGGAGAACCATCTACCTACTCCAACCGTGCGACCGAGCATTGGGTGATGTACTTCGACGGCTCACTCAACCTCGAGGGCGCAGGTGCGGGAGTACCTCCCGATCTCTCCAACGGCGTGTCCTCCGCGGCCGCCGCCTCTTCTGCGGCAACGGCGGCGGTGCGGCCGCCCTCCCGCGCTCCCTCGCGGCCACCACTCCTTCAGCAGCAGCGGCTGCGCGCTCCGTGCTCCCTTGAGGAGCAGGGGGCTGGCGCTCCATCTACGCCAAGAGCTCTTCAACGGTGGGGGCTGGGCTACGACTCCCAGCGGGTTCCCCCACCGTGTCCCACTTGCCTTCGTCGCCCTGATCAGCGGGCACCGTAGGCGGCACCTCCTGCAAGCAAGGAAGCTCAGTCATCAGCAAGTGAACTCGAGAGACTGGTACTCGACTACACTAGTCAAGACGTCTTACCTCTTGGGGCGTGGTCTCGGAGACCTTCAACTTCTTCGTCACCCACCCTCGGGGCGGGGTTGCGCGGCTTCCGTGGCGGCGCGGCCGGACCAGCCTCCGGGGCTAGAGGGTGGATCTTGCACAAGGGGCACGTGAGGTAGGCCGGGACGGGCCGAACCTCGACCGCAACTCGGAAGCGGTCTGCCGAGCGTCTCCTCGTCGTCGTCCTCGTCGGACGTGTCCTCCATGACAACGGTGTCGTCTCCTTCGCCGACCTCCCGCCGCTCCCCGGCCTTGGTTTTTCCCTCCTCCCGGGATCTCGACTTCCCCGAGGGGGCGGCGGTGTCAGTGTTTTAGACCGGCAAACCTACCAAGGGGGTACCCGAGGTAGTAGATTGTGCGGTGAGGATCGTGATCGGGAGACCGAGAACTCGAAGGTACGCGCGAGGACACGGGACACAAGATTTATACGGGTTCGGGCCGCCAAGGTGGCGAACCCTACGTCCCGTTTGGGGGATCAAGTATGGCGCCCGCGCTTGGTGTTGGTCGTCCCCGAGGGATCGGGGATGTGCGTCTAGGTACCCGGCCCTCCTTTATATAGTCCGGGGGGCGGGTTCCTAGTCGGTTACAAGGCGAGGAGTCCTAGTAGGAGTACACGGAGCGAGTCCTAGTAGGAGTACGGGGGAATTCTACCAGAGTCCGTCTTCTACTATTCTTCCTTCCTTGCATGAGTACCGGGGGAGTATGCCCGACAAGCCCCCGAGCACGTTGGAGTCGAGAGTAGTAGTTCGAGTAGTCTTGAAGCCTCTTCGAGTAGTTCTTGAGCGTCCTCGAGTACCGCTTGGAGAAGTCTTCAATAGTACTTGAACCGCCGCGAGGCCGGAAGGTGGTCCGGCTCATCGGTCTTGAAAAAATTTGAATGATGGGTGTAGCATAGCAGCCCCCGAGCCTTGAAATGATTAGGTAATCAATCCAAGGGTCTTCGTTGTTCGCGAAGCCATCATCCGAGTACTCTTGCAGCGTGTAGCCCCCGAGATAAGAGAGCCGTATGAGCCACATTGAGTAGTGATTGGTGAGGAGCCCCCGAGCTTGAGAGCGAGCGAAGCATGTCGAAGTTATCTTCAAGTAGCCCTCGAGCCGGGAGAGATTCCAAGTAGCGGTTTGGCGTCGAGCCGTGGAGCTTGAGAAGTAGTCGTGCCGTCGAGCGGACTTTAGAATGCGACTTAAAAACCGAAGTCGACTTTGTGCCGCGCGGAGCGGACTTTGAGATGCGACTTGAAATCCGAAGTCGACTTTAGTTGCCGCGTGGAGCGGACTTTGAGTTGCGACTTGAAAACCGAAGTCGACTTTAGGGTGCCGCACAGAGCGGACTTTGATATGCGACTTTAGAAGTCGACTTTAGAATGCCGCGCAGAACGGACTTTGAGATGCGACCGAAGAAGTTGTCTTTGTGCCACGCGGGGTGGACTTAAGATGCAAAAAACGAAAAGCACTTTCCGGAAAGCCAAAGCGAATGAAAAATCGCAGAAAACGAGTAGTTTTGCCGCCGGAGCAAAGGCTTAAGATTGCGACCGGAGTCGGCTTTTGCCACCGGAGTGGGCTTAAGTACCTGAGCCATGGATTTCAGACCCAAGGTACAGTTGCCGCCGGAGCGGGCTTGTGCCACCGGAGTGGGCTTGGATGCGACCGTTAGCGTCGACTTGTGCCACCGGAGTGGGCTTAAGTACCTGAGCCATGGATTTCAGACCCAAGGTACAGTTGCCGCCAGAGCGGGCTTGAAGGTGCGACCGGAGTCGACTTGTGTACCTAGGCCATGGATTTCAGACCCAAGGTACGGGTGCCACCGTAGTGGACTTGAAGGTGCGACCGGAGTCGACTTGCGTACCTGGGCCATGGATTTCAGACCCAAGGTACGGAGCGCGAGTACTTAGGGCACTTGGACCCATGGTACAGAGCGTGAAGACCACGTGCAGCTAGGTTCCATCGTCGCCAGGACCCGAGGGCCGCTTACGGCTAGGTTCCATCGAAGCTTACACACGTAGTATGCCACCGAAGCGGGGCGAAGATGCGACCGAGTCGACTTTAAGATGCCGCACGGAGCGGACTTTAGAATGCGACTTTAGAAGTCGACTTTAGATTGCCGCGCGTAGCGGACTTTAGAAACTGCCTCCTAGGGATAGCCCCCGAGTTGATGAAGTAGACTCGTGGCGACTTGATTGATATGCCCCAAGAGTAGTCAGCAGAGTGTAGCTCCCGTGAAAACCCGCCGAGAAGCATACACAAATGAGTAGTCGGCAAGTTGTCCTACATGATGAGGAGAACAAGCCAAGAAAACAGTAATCATTTAGATAAATGACTTAGCTGTTGCTGCCTGGGCAGACTTGTTGATGAAGCCGTGGCGGTCAGCGATGGAGCCACCAGGGTTGTTGTTGAAGTTGACTAGTCAGAGTTGATTCCGGCTAGTTGTTGGGGGCGTGACTACCATTCTCGACTAGTTTGGAAAACTAGTCGAGATGAATGGTCGACGCGATGCGACCGAGGAAGATGACGTCATGGCAGCATGCGGCGCACTCGAAGTAGAGCCAGTGTTGCCGCGAGACAAGTAGTCGCACCCCACGGCGTGGCCGGGGTAGAGCCGGCGTGGCCGCAAGACGAAGTCGCGGCGCACGGAGTAGTCGACGACGAGAGCGTCGCGCGATGCGGAGTAGTCGACGACGAGCGGCGCGATGTGCCGAGGCACCCGGACGCGCAGCGTAGGCGAAGTAGTCGACGACGAGCCTGCGCGAGGTGGAGTAGTCGGCGACGAGCGGCGGGACGAGCCGCGTGATGAGCCGCGCGACGTGCCGAGGCACCCGACGCGCGGCGGAGGTGAAGTAGTCGACGACGAGCCCGGAGTAGTCGACGACGAGCGCAGCGACGAGCCGCAAGACGAGCCGAGCGACGTGCCGAGGCACCCCGGACGCGCGGCGGAGGTGAAGTAGTCGACGACGAGCCCGGAGTAGTCGACGATGGGCGGAGCGACGAGCCGCAAGACGAGCCGCGCGACGTGCCGAGGCACCCGACGCGTGGCGGAGGCAAAGTAGTCAACGATGACGAGCCTCGCGCGCGAGGCGCAGTAGTCGACGACGAGCGGCGCGACGAGCCGCGTGACGAGCCGCGCGATGTGCCGAGGCACCCGGACGCGCGGCGAAGACGAAGTAGTCGACGACGACCCTGGGCGAGGCGGAGTAGTCGACGACGAGCGGCGCGACAAGCCGCATGACGAGCCGCGCGACGTGCCGAGGCACCCCGACGCGCGGCGAAGACGAAGTAGTCGACGACGAGGGGCCGCGAAGCGGAGTAGTCGACGACGAGCGGCGCGACGAGCCGCGTGACGAGCCGCACGACGTGCCGAGGCACCCGGATGCGCGGCGGAGACGAAGTAGTCGACGACGAGCCGCCGCGAGGCGGAGTAGTCGACGACGAGCGGCGCGACGAGCCGCGTGACGAGCCGCGCGACGTGCCGAGGCACCCCGACGCGCGGCGGAGACGAAGTAGTCGACGACGAGCCGCGCGAGGCGAGTAGTCGACGAGCGGCGCGGCGAGCCGCGTGACGAGCCGCACGACGTGCCGAGGCACCCCGGGACGCGCGGCGGAGATGAAGTAGTCGACGACGAGCCGCCGCGAGGCGGAGTAGTCGACGAGCGGCGCGGCGAGCCGCGTGACGAGCCGCGCGACGTGCCGAGGCACCCGGACGCGCGGCGGAGACGAAGTAGTCGACGACGAGCCTGCGCGAGGCGGAGTAGTCGACGACGAGCGGCGCGACGAGCCGCGTGGACGAGCCGCGCGACGTGCCGAGGCACCCGGACGCGCGCGCGAGACGAAGTAGTCGACGACGAGCCAGCGCGAGGCGGAGTAGTCGACGAGCGGCGCGGCGAGCCGCGTGACGAGCCGCGCGACGTGCCGAAGCAACCGGAAGCGCGGCGTAGGAAGATTGATTCCGCTTTGACAAGAGCAAGGCGACTTGCTTCAATGGATCTCGGCGAGTCGACGAGTGGATTGATCTTGTTGACGAGGGTCCTTCGAATTCGCCGGTGGTGATGATCACCCCTACCCGGCGCGCCACTGTCGGTGTTTTAGACCGGCAAACCTACCAAGGGGGTACCCGAGGTAGTAGATTGTGCGGTGACGATCGTGATCGGGAGACCGAGAACTCGAAGGTACGCGCGAGGACACGGGACACAAGATTTATACAGGTTCGGGCCGCCAAGGTGGCGAACCCTACGTCCTGTTTGGGGGATCAAGTATGGCGCCCTGCGCTTGGTGTTGGTCGTCCCCGGAGGGATCGGGGATGTGCGGCTAGGTACCCGGCCCTCCTTTATATAGTCCAGGGGGCGGGTTCCTAGTCGGTTACAAGGCAGGAGTCCTAGTAGGAGTACACAGAGCGAGTCCTAGTAGGAGTACGGGGGGAATTCTACCAGGAGTCCGTCTTCTACTATTCTTCCTTCCTTGCATGAGTACCGGGGAGTATGCCCGACGGCGGCGGCTCGGAGATGAACTTCTTCAAGTCATCCCGCAAGACGCAACTCGTCGGCACGACTACTCACAAGGAATGGGTACTCGAGCGGGGGGTACGGCTACTTACCTCCTTCGGCGAGGGCGCGCGGCGGAGTACTCGGGACGGGGGCACGCCGTGTACGATGTCATGTCCTTGAAGATGCGTGTCGGCCTATCGACAATGTCGTCGTCGTTGACTTCGTCTCCGGGCATCCACGACGTGTCGTCGTCGCCGGTGTACTCGAAGCCCGGGGTGTCGCGAGCCATCGGTGGTCGCACCTCGCGCTTCATGAAGCCGAAGGCCACGTGCTCGGCCCTCGGCCCGGCTTCTCTCGGCACCTTGATGCGCGCCAACGGCTCGGGGAGCCGGATCCCTTCCTGCATCGTGGGCTCGGGGGGCTACTCCATATGGAGTGCGATTTTGCAATCGCACTTCCATATCGGCTTCGGCTTCAAGACAACACGGGCATTGTTGAAGACCTTCGAGAGCAGCACTCGAGGACGCTTGGGACTACTCGAGAAGACTTCAAGATTGCTCAAACATCAAGCGGAGTACATTCCAGCCTCGGGATGCTTCGACTACTCTTGAGGACTTTTGACTTGTAGTACTCAGGGACGCTTGAGGACTACTCGTTAAGGCCGTCAAGACTACTTGAAGCTATCCTTCTCGACTACAAAGTACTCGGGGGCTTGTCGTATGGACCTCCCTGGGCCCACTACCTCGGTGGGTACCAGGACCGACTACTTGGTGGGCCCCTAGGACTACCCGGCTTGCGCTGCACGGCACCTGATGGCGTGAAGCGCAAGGACTACAGAGGAGAAGTACTCGGTTAGGAAGCTGTACATGTCCCGCACTGTATGGAAGACTCCTAGACGTACTCGACTAGTACTCTCTCCCTACTCCGACTTGTAACCCTGCCTCCCGACTATATAAGGCGAGGCGGGGACCCCTCTCTAGCATCCAATCTCATCTCACGGCGTACAATTACACCATCTTGTAATCGTACCCAATCAATCCGAGCTACACGGCTCACCTCGCGGCCCGAACCTGTCTAAATTGTGTGCCACGTGTCTCTTCCTTCGAGTTACCGATCTCGGCGAGGCCACATTCATCTACTCCGGTACTCCCCTTAGTAGGTTGCCGGTCTAAAACACCGACACGCCGCGATCGGAACGCCCGAGCACTCGGCCGTGTTCGAGGGATTTCTTCTACCTTGCCCTGGGGTAAAGCATTTCATGAACACCGATCAAGTTATAAAAAGTGAGACCATTATAAGAAGAAGCTTGAAGACAAGATGAGAGAAATTGCCAAGCAAGAATTGATAGGCTTCTTCATACAACAACAATAACAACAAGCTTTTGTTGGGCCAAGTGCAGAGAATCTAGTATCTGGTGGTTCTGGACTGGTTCCTCCAAACTTGATGCTTGCCCAAAAAGGAGCCATCCCGACTACAAGTAGTGTTGGTTCTATTGCTAACGCCAAGCATCCTGTGGATGACATTGTAGAGGATACACCATGCAAGTTGGTTATTCCATATGGAAGAAAACTAGATAAGTTTCGAGAAGTTGGGACAGCCATGGCACTAACGGGTCGTGTGTTTCCGAATCCACCACCACCAGAGTACGCATGGGTTCAAGTTGTTTCGGTTTCTGATGAGTCGTGCGAGATTGATATCCCTACTGAGGATGGGATCGCGCTTCTCGGTGATGCGAGGAACCAATACATATTGTGGCATCGTCGAGATATCATAATTAATGCATCACCAAATCCCTGCTTGCAACCTAGCCAAGAACGACTACCCCCCAGGATCCAGATGCTGCAATGGTCGAGTGCACAATGGGTGGGGAACATGGAGGAGGTAACAATGACAACAACATGATGGTTGTGGAGCAGGGAGTTAACAATAATGACAACAACATGCCACAAACTCCTCCGGCATCAGGGGCAGGGGCAGGGGCATCATCATCTCCGAAATCCGATCCAAGACCACAAACTCCTCCGACATTAGGGGCAGGGGCAGGGACATCATCTCCGAAATCTGATCAAAGACCACAAACTCCTCCGACATCAGGGGCAGGGGCAGGGGCACCACCATCTCCTCTGCCATGTCCAAGACCACCATCTCCTCCTCCGAAGCAACCAAGACGCCAACAAAAATACACCGGATGATAAACTCATATGAACCAAAGACAAAATCATCGATGTTGACTTGTTCTTGAAAGTATCGAAGAATAAACCTAAACGGGCTCCAACATCCGGTAAAGAATCACCTAATGTTCAAGTACTCAAGAAGGCACCAGATGAAAAGTCTTTATCCCTCACCTCTTTACAAAAACAAAAGGAGGAGCACATAAGTATGTTTTCGTCGGATGAGGTGCCCGACAAATATGAGCATGGCAAACCATTCTTGTTTAGGTGGCAACTGAACGAAGGGTCGTCATAATTGATGAGGCTGCATACTTGGATCATGCACGCCATGCAGCAAGGCATTCACACTATCACCGCCAATCTCCCGAAATGGGTGTTCAGTAGCTCTTTTGAACGGAGGTTGCAATCGATTTCCCCGATTTGCATGCGATGTTCCGTCGTGAAAAACTCAACATCAACCTCGTCACCATTTTGTCCATGTAAGTCAACATCCCTATATGACATCCAAATCTATTGAATTCCATATGTATTGTTATTAGCATCCTAAGTAAACTTTTTTGCGGGATGCAAGCGTACGATGAAAAGAAGACAAATGGGTGGTGGAAGGTAGCATATGTTGACCCGCAACAAGTAAGCCGGTCACAACACACGTTCATAATGAGGGATCAACTAAGAAAGCAAATAGAGGAAGAAGCAAAGACACCAAAAGAGAAGGAAGACTTAATAAAGGGCTACGAGAAAGCTAAACTTCACGAGGTGTCTGTATACATTGCAAGGGTCATGAGGAAAAACCAACATAAGGATTCTATCAAGTTTGCTTACCATTTTGAGTAAGATCCTTTAAATAACTATTTCATCATTTGCCTTCATTTTTTAGTCTATTTATATTAATTATTTTAATTTTATGCGGCGATCATTTCATTTGCTTTCACATGTGCCCGAAGTTGGGAACTGTGGGGGTCTTCGACTAATTACACTATTCGAGAGACTTCTTACAAGAAAATCATTGAGATTATAAGAAAGTAAGACAACTAAGTGCAATATATAATCACTACTACGTGTATCGGCTATATTTCAAATTGTATTACTAACTTATGTCTTTGTATCCTTAAAGTGTGTATAGGCTATACATACTCAATGGCGGGGAGCACAAGAAAAAAAATTGGTGATACGACATGCCAAATGGGTAAGAACACTTCGGTTAATTAGTACCGATCATTTTTTATTTGTTTACAGTGCTACAAACAACCTCCTGGCAGTGTGCTATGTGGATATTATGTGTGTGAGGTTTTGAGAAATAATAGGAGGTACAGGATAAATCCTGAAGACGTAAGCCTCTTGTTTGTACACAACTATGTATGTGCTAATTATGGTCCTGATGGTAATGCATAACAATATTCATTTACCGTGTTTACATGCAGATGCCTACCATTGAGGGATCACGGGGGCAACTTGGTGACAATCAAATCACCAACATTTGTGCGGACATGGCGAGATTCATCCTACATGAGATTTGCCATGAGGATGGAGAATTCTTCGATAAAGAAGGAGTTTTGACATTAGATGATGCAGAAAGGTTACGTAGATGGGTGTCTTAGGGTTATCTATTATGCACAATGTTTTGTAATGTGACTTATGTATACATTTTTTATTTTAGTTTGGATTGTGTGTTTGTGAGACATATATTTGGATTTGGCGGTTAAATACAAATTAAATTACAGTAAATTAAAGTGAATTTAGCATACAAATGCCAATGTGAAAAAAATAATAGACGAAAATGACAAATTATATACAAATAATAAACAAATATGGGGAATTATATAGGAAATGGGAAAATGCTTTCTGTGGCGGGCGGTCTAAGCAACCGCCAGCATAGATGAATTTTGTGCTGGCGGACATCCTAATAAACCGCCACCACTGATGGCATTTGTGCCTTTGTCGCTTAAGTAACCGCGCCGCCGATGAGATTTGTGCTGGCGGTCGTTTAAGTGACCCGCCGGCACAAATGGCTCTGTGCTGGCGGGCCGGCCACCCGCCAGCACAAAGGGCCATTTCTACTGGCTCAAAGTTGCTGGCGGGTGCCTCGCCCACCAGCAAAAACCGGTTTTAGCCGCCAGGACAAATCGTTTCTGGCCTAGTGCGCCACCATTCTCCCATGTGAACTATAGGAAGTCACCACCGCCACTCACCTGTGGTTGCTGCACGCCACGGAGGTTGGGCAGCCCCGCCGGATCTAGGGGCCACGGTTGCCAACTCGAAGGGAGTGTGAGCTTGGGGATGTCGAGCTTGAAGCGAGGGGACAAAGGGGGAGCCGCACGTGTTGGTTGAGGAGGAGACGCTGTGGAGGAGGCCGTCGCCGAGGAGGAGCAGGCCGCCGGTGGCCACCGCGAGCGGGAGGAGGCAGCAGTTGTAAGAGATAGGGTCAGGGGGTGGTAGTTGGTTTGGAGATGAACATAGAGTGTGGCGCGGTGCAGAGCTTTTGTTTGGAGGCCGTGTTTGGTTCTCAGTAACCCTGAGAATCTTGCATGCACGAAGTACTAAATAAAGTCTATTTACAAAACCTTCTCACATATGAGTGCAACTTTGCGTGACGAATCTAAAGAGCCTAATTAATTCATGATTGCTATTCATATTTCAATCATGGTGTCAAATGTCTCATTAGTTTCGTCTCGTGATTTAGCGTTGTAGTTTTGTAAACTAATTTTCTTTAATACTATTAATTAAGGGTAAAGGATAAGCTAAAATTTAGCCCAACCGGACCAAACGCAGCTATGGAGACAAAGGCTTATGATAGGTAGGTCACGTGGGCTATGAAGTGGTGCGAATGGCCTTAGGCCAACCTCAGTGGCAGTGTCATGGGCACAATTACCAAATCTGCCACACCAGCTTTTCAGCATGACGACCCTCTCACTCTCAATACAAAGGTTCATGGGCACAGTTTCAAATATAGAATGCAACATTAAATCTTGTATTTGTCATCACCATGACCCTGTGATCATCTATCAACGCAGGGTCATAGTATTAGTAATTGTACCCACATAGTGTCATCACCATGACCCTGTGATCTTCTCTTCATTAATTTGGTATCATGTAATCCAAAGGGCTTATATGGTAGTCTATTAATTATTGATGATCCTGCCACTAAGACTGACCTAGTGGCAGGATCATCAACAATTAATAGACTGTCACATGAGCTTTTTATGACGACACCAAATTAATGAAGGGAGAGATCACAGGGTCATGGTGATGACTCTAGGTGGGTATAGTTACGTGAGATTTGCCACGAGGATGGAGAATTCTTCGATAAAGAAGGAGTTTTGACATTAGATGATGCGTAAAGGTTACGTAGATGGGTGTCTTAGGGTTATCTATTATGCACAATGTTTTGTAATGTGACTTATGTATACATTTTTTATTTTAGTTTGGATTGTGTGTTTGTGAGACATATATTTGGATTTGGCGGTTAAATACAAATTAAATTACAAAGTAAATTAAAGTGAATTTAGCATACAAATGCCAATGTGAAAAAAATAATAGACGAAAATGACAAATTATATACAAATAATAAACAATTATGGGGAATTATATAGGAAATGGGAAAAATGCTTTACGTGGCGGGCGGTCTAAGCAACCACCAAAGATAGATGAATTTTGTGCTTCGGCGGGCATCCTAATAAACCGCCACCACCGATGGCATTTGTCTTTGGAGGGTCGCTTAAGTAACCGCCGCCGATAAGATTTGTGCCGGCGGTCGTTTAAGTGACCCGCCGGCACAAATGGCTCTCGTGCCGGCGGCCGGCCACCCGCCAACACAAAGGGCCATTTCTGCGGCTCAAAGTTGCCGGCGGGTGCCTCGCCCACCAGCAAAAACCGGTTTTAGCCGCCAGGACAAATCGTTTCTGGCCTAGTGCGCCACCATTCTCCCATGTGAACTATAGGAAGTCACCACCGCCACTCACCTGTGGTTGCTGCACGCCACGGAGGTTGGGCAGCCCCGCCGGATCTAGGGGCCACGGTTGCCAACTGAAGGGAGTGTGAGCTTGGGGATGTCGAGCTTGAAGCAGGGGACAAAGGGGGAGCCGCACGTGTTGGTTGAGGAGGAGACGCTGTGGAGGAGGCCGTCGCCGAGGAGGAGCAGGCCGCCGGTGGCCACCGCGAGCGGGAGGAGGCAGCAGTTGTAAGAGATAGGGTCAGGGGGTGGTAGTTGGTTTGGAGATGAACATAGAGTGTGGCGCGGTGCAGAGCTTTTGTTTGGAGGCCGTGTTTGGTTCTCAGTAACCCTGAGAATCTTGCATGCACGAAGTACTAAATAAAGTCTATTTACAAAACCTTCTCACATATGAGTGCAACTTTGCGTGACGAATCTAATGAGCCTAATTAATTCATGATTGCTATTCATCTTCCAATCATGGTGTCAAATGTCTCATTAGTTTCGTCTCGTGATTTAGCGTTGTAGTTTTGTAAACTAATTTTCTTTAATACTATTAATTAAGGGTAAAGGATAAGCTAAAATTTAGCCCACCCGAACCAAATGCAGCTATGGAGACAAAGGCTTATGATAGGTAGGTCACGTGGGCTATGAAGTGGTGCGAATGGCCTTAGGCCAACCTCAGTGGCAGTGTCATGGGCACAATTACCAAATCTGCCACACCAGCTTTTCAGCATGACGACCCTCTCACTCTCAATACAAAGGTTCATGGGCACAGTTTCAAATATAGAATGCAACATTAAATCTTGTATTTGTCATCACCATGACCCTGTGATCATCTATCAACGCAGGGTCATAGTATTAGTAATTGTACCCACATAGTGTCATCACCATGACCCTGTGATCTTCTCTTCATTAATTTGGTATCATGTAATCCAAAGGGCTTATATGGTAGTCTATTAATTATTGATGATCCTGCCACTAAGACTGACCTAGTGGCAGGATCATCAACAATTAATAGACTGTCACATGAGCTTTTTATGACGACACCAAATTAATGAAGGGAGAGATCACAGGGTCATGGTGATGACTCTAGGTGGGTATAGTTACCAATAAACATGACCCTGCATTGATGATAAATGCAAGATTTAAATGATGTATTCTATCTTTGAAACTATGCCTATAAATTTGTGCATTGAAAGTGACAGGATTATCATGCTGAAAAATTGATGTTGCAGACTTGGTAACTGTGCGGTGTGCGCATAACTACTTTATATTGGCATTCGCACCAGAGTGCGGAATTTTTTATTTTTATACTATTGTTTTCCAATTTTTTTCAAAAAAAATGATGGTCTCAGATTTATCAAAACTATACTACAACCGCCGTACCCCATAGCGGTAGGGGCAAACCGCCATGGGCCACGGCGGTAGCAGTGCTAGAGTGCCAACCGCCGTGGGCCACCGTAGCCCAATAGCACCGCTACCCCGTGGCCCATGGAGGTTAGAGTTCAGTCTGTTTTAAAAAAGTCGTAACTCTTTTGTATGAACTTGGATGGAGATAATTTCATACGAAATTTGTAGCTTTCGACGAGATCTACAACTTTGTAGTTCAAACTTTTTTCATTTAAAGTCATCTTGTGGCTAAAAAATACACTGTCCAGATCTCAGTTTTCGACGGTTGCGTTTTGCTAAATTTTGAAACCGTAATATTTTTCGCAAAATGAAAAAAAAAATAAAATCCGAACGTGCGTCCCGAAGCCCGTCATCGATGTCCCCATCGGGGGCCCACTGCAATGCCAATGCGCCAATGCCCTGCCGGCTGCCACGCCGATCTGTGTGGCCCACGGACGCTTTGGTCCGTCATGGCGCTGAGCAAGGTCCGATCCGATTGTGAGAGGGTACCGCGGGCCAGCTTACCAAAAGCTTGTGCTGTTGTTATCGTCGTCCTCCTGGTAAAGACGTGCACGTACAGCCACTGCAAATCGCATGTGGAGTCCCCATCACATTCAGAATCTCTCCATCAGGAAAGTCTAATCATTTGCCCCATCAATATATTACACTAGGTGATACCTGGCGTGTTGATACCTCAAGCGTTGTTGTGGAAATGTTTCAAACAAAATTTTAAGATGTAATGGGAAAGTAGAAACACCAAAGTGATTTCACGACAACAGCCCGTTGCAAACAACATTATACATGGAACCTTGATAATTTTGTTGAGAGAATCATTCAAATATTGATCATACATTTTCCTTAACTACGGGAATTTTGTAGCATGTTACTCACAAAGACATCATATTAACCACAGAAAACTGGTTGAAGACATAAATGTATGATATAGTGAATGGTGACATTTTATATAGTGGATAGTGACGTGTAATGCTTGCATGTTGAGAGAAATCTCTTCATGACTTGTAGTGAGTCCCATCTATATAATTGTTATAGATACACGACACACACCCTAGGGATTCTAGTGAGAAATTAATTGCACTCTCCAAATCTCTACCAACAATGCATGCATGTGCGAAGAAGGGTATATTGTACTCGTTCGTAGGGATGAGATCCCTCAGTTTCATATTACTTATCGTTTTGATTTTTTTAAATGACAATATATCCTATGCAAACAAGCTTTGTGTGCAAATTATGCAGACTCCCACCACAGACGTTTGGGGCGTGTTTGATTCAGGCCAAAATCAGTGGGCCGAGCTCCCTAGGGCCAAAATTTCGTGTTTGATTTTCTGGACCCACTCGCGAGCCAGGTCGACCAGATGCAAAAAAACAATCTCTCTCATGGCTCCCGTCCTACGCTCCTGAGTTTCGCTTTTTTAGAGCCAGGTTCGTTGCGTGCTCGTGTGAGCCAAAGAGAGGATAGTGCTACCGCCGCTCACCCCACAGCCGCGCATGCCGGCGCCGCCGCCGCCCGCTCGCACTTCTCCAGCTCCTCGAAGTCGAGGCCGACTCGAGGCTATGGCCCTCCGGCGACCCCTCCATTAGAGCGGACATCCCCTAGCGCGGTCGTGAGCCCCACCACGGTGCCACTCTGCTCCGCCGGCGGAAGGAACGACATGTGGCTTCGGCGGCAACCCGATCGCAGGCCTGGCGAGCATGCTGGCGGCCGAGGAGGAGGGGTTCGTCGTGGTAAGACGCAGCGGGGGCGACCGCGCCGAAGATTTCACCCGCCGCGCCCGCATGCAATCGTGCCCGACGAAGTTCGCGTCCGTGCGGCGGCGGCCGCGTCCATGACCGCGCTCACGCAAACCGCGGCATCCTCGTCCTCCGAGCACGGACGCGCTCGCTTGTGCCCCGACGAGAGATGCCCCCGTCCGGCAGTCCGCACCCACGCCGTGCGAAGCCCGCGACGCGATCCGGCGAGGCGCTCACGGCCGGCGTTGGCGCTCACAGCCGGTGCAGCCGGAGCTCGCCACCGCAACCTGCGATGAGTGAAGCTCGCGACGACGGCGTTCACGGAGCCGCACCTGCGTACCCGGCGAGGCGAGGCGATGCACGGAAGTCAGCATCGACGAGGATCAGCATGCTGCCCACCATGCTCATCAAGTGCTCGACGAATTGTCAAAGAGAAGAGAGTGGTGGTAAGTCTACCAAATGTGTACATGAGAGTATCCATAACTTCTTGAGGTAGAAATCAAACACCAACTCAACTGAGTCTGGCTCGTCTCGTGCATACAAATCAAACAAAGAGCATGTGCCACGGGAGCCTGGCCATGGCTGGCCACGGCCTGGCCGACGGGCCTGGCCCCCCACGGCGATGAAATCAAACACACCCTTGATCTCCATCCGATGGCCAGATTAAGAGGTGGGAATTTTTAGCACCTAAACCCCAACCACCCCCACCCCCAACCTCAACTCTTTGCTAATCAAAACTTATCAAGAAAAACTTCCAAGCAGCAGGAAGCATGATTTGACGGCGCCATCCGCCTCCTCGCGACGCATCGCGTCCCACGGCCGCCTAGGACGTTGCCAGCCTTTGCGCGACGCGTCCATGGGAGGAGCTCACCACCGGCCCTAGCACGCGGACGCCACCGGTTTGGGACGCGGACGTCGAAGTCGGGATGTGGACGCCGATGCCGCCAGCCTTCAGGTCCTTCACCGTGTGTATCTTGACATAAATATACACAAAATGCATAGCAAAAGAAATGTATCTAGAAAACACAAAACGTCAATTATTATAAAATGGAGGGAGTAGAAGTGAGCGGGCCTGTGTCCACATCATCCTTCCCTATTTTCTTCTTACGACTACACGATTTATCAAAAGTAATTGCTAAGAGTTGTGATCTACTCCCTCCGTCCCCAAAAGGGTGTCGTCATTTCTTTTTGCGGCACAAGTTTGACCGGATTTATAGAAAATACATGCAACATTTGTGTCTTGAAATGAATTTTATAAAAACTATATTCAAATATTTATCTAATGATATTAATTTTATACCATAAATATTAATATTTCTATATATATATATAGTCAAAATTGTTTTTCGAGAAGCGAAAATGACACTTATTGTGAGACGGAGGAAGTAGTTGTTGATAGGGGCATGCGTATTCTATTGCTCTGAGGATGTTTCAATGTCAAACATGAATTTATTTACTAAGGGTATGGCTTATTTCCCAGCCAAAGAATCACAGATGATGATAGAGTATAAAAGTAACATGTTACCGTTGGCCACTGTGACAACCCGCCCAGGAAAATACCATATTATCGCCTAAACCAATCCACTTTGGCCATTAAGCGATAATAAGGTATCATCCTGTCGTTAGTCACCGGGTTAACGTCCGGTAAATCACTTAAATAGCAACAAGGATCGACATATATGCATAAAACTCACTCGAAGGCGAGTCCAGAGATACAACATCATTAACATCCAAATTGTACCCCGAAGGGTTTAATTATTACAAACTGAAGTTTTTGTCACCATAAGGTAGTTCAGAGTTTTCGAAACAACGGAATTTAACTAAGCGGAAAACGAGAACACCACGGGAGGCCAGCCATGATGCCTTCAGTCGTCATCCTCTACCCATTCCAGCTCCCAGCCGGGCGGGATCTCTCCGGGCCACACACCACCGAAAACATTACCTGGATCAACATATTATAGCAAGGCTGAGTATACTAATACTCAACAAGACTTACCCGTCGGTGATAACTACTTCACCAACTCTAGACATGAAAGGCTTTTGGCCACTGAGTTTCTTTTGCTGAAAAGTAACAAAGAGTATGTCCTTACTTTCAAGATTTTAGCACAAGTTCTAGTGGGTTTAATCTTTACTAAATTAGCCATCTAGTACAGTCAAGTTGTACAATACAATTAATCAAGCATAGTATTCATCAATTTCCATCATTAGGGATCTCATGGCTAGTGGAGTAAGTAGTCTCAGATAACAGTGAGAGGCCGACAATCGATTGATTCAAACCTTGCACACACGATGGGATGCCCCTCGCGAGGACAACCACCAAGTGGTTCTCGAAACTCTTCGGGTCGGGATCGAATCTTACAGTCTTTGGTGCAGGCTATCCGGCATACCCCGCGAGGCACCCGGACTCATCGTACACCACCGGTAGCTAGCCGTGAGACGTATCCCAAGAGTAGTAATAGTAGGATCCCTCGTCACCTCATTAAAGTACTAGGCTTACCGGTCCCATTCCCGACAAGTGCTTAGTACGTTCAAACACTTAACCCACAATAGCCATTGGACTGGAGCCCAATCCCATGCTCTTACCACATGAGCAATCCATTTAAGGAGATCTTGTGATTCCTATCTAGGAACCTATTCTCGCGAGTGATGTCATCACCCGACTTGTAACGGTCCTATAGCTTAGCAGCTATCGACCTATCACACTAGTAAGGACAAGGGTACCTAGGGATCATGCATCTAAAGTTCCATACAACTCCTGAACTTAAATGCACAAGCATCCATAGATAATTGAATAATCAAAAATTTGAAAACCAGGTTAGATGCACCGGGGCTTGCCTTCGTCAGCTAAGTTAGTCTGAGCACCCTCGGTGTCGTCGAGCACTTCCACGTACTGCAGCGAAGCTTCCGCTCCTCCTTCCCCGGATTCCGGGACGAGTGAGTAGTCACCGTCAAGAAGATCTACACGGAATGCAATGCAAGGTTCAGGTGATGTGACAGTTTGTTTATCTTATCCAACTCTTGTTGGTCATAATCACATTAACAAATAATTAAATATTAAATTCCTTTTAGGAAGGTTATTAATTACATGTGGTTTATTCTTTTATTGCACACTCGAATTAATGTTTCCTTTACACTTGTTATTTCACGTGGAGGTTTATTTCTTTTACCTCTCACTAGTAAAGGTGTGAACATAAGTATTTATTTAGAAATTGATCCCTTATCAGTAAGGGTGTGCTCTTTAGCTTTTAATTAAGTTAGGTAACACTTCCAAAAAAGGAAAAGAATTAAAAGCATTTTCCTTATTTAATTAATCTTTAATCTTTAAAAGGCCTTTAAGCTTTTTATTAAGCACTAAATCACTAAAAATCTAAAGAAAGGTTGCTTGGGCATCACAACATCCATACTGAACCACTGGACTAACATGCAAAGCTTGGAAGCTAGAGAATAAATTACTTTGGAAAAATAACAAAAGACTAGCTAGCAATTCAATTAAATGCATACAAAAATAAATAAGCATCAAAATGATCCAAACTTTCTCATGCATGCTCTCTGGTCCTAAACAAGCCTAAAGAACCAGCAAGCACATCTAAAATCTCTACTGATCTTGCTTCACTGATTTACAAAGGAAAACATGCACAAATTAAGAATAAATATTCCTGATAAACCAAAAATCATGATTAATTCACCAGAGGTGTGATTTGTCATAACAATAAAGCATGCACAAGTTGGGCACAAAAACATAAATATTTTTATCTACAAAAATCATCTAGGAAGATTATGCATAATTGGAAAACAATTTATATAAACATATTTACTACATAACTTTGTGCAATTTTTGGCACAGGAGCTGGTCATGACATGATACACAACATATCCAAAATTTGGATACAGAGGATCTACAAATTTTGAGTTATGGCAGATCTAGGTTTTTCACATTCCTATTTTTCATGCTAAAAATATCCAGAATCAGACCAAGTGAGTATAACAAAAGTTGTAGTATTTTTTACCACGAATCCAAAGAAATTGGTTTTGAAATTTTCTAAATTTTCTACGAATTTCTACACAATTTACAAGTTTCTGCAACAGGGGGTTTACTATTGCAGATCCACTTTATACCGACGTCCCTGGAAAGAATTAAACTCTCGCGAATAGGTCCCTAGTTCGCACAAAACACCCTGCAAAGAAATCGGGCGTTGCAATCGGGTCCTTGGCCGTGGGAGGTGGCGGGCTCGCCGGGATTCCGGCGGCGCTCCCGGCCAGGGAACGGCGGGAAGTCGTGCGCATGCTCACCTAGGGTCTGGGCGGAGCCGAGGTTGGGGCGGGGAGCACGCCGGCGTGGGGGTTCGGCGGCGGTTGCCGCGACAGCTCGGCCTTGGCGACGGCGGCGGCTCGGCCTGGACAACAAGCGACCCTGGGAGGTTCTATGGGTCCTAGGGGATAGATTGGAACGGTCGGCCGGCGGTGAGAGCGAGCGGCGCTGCAAGTTCACCGGTAGCGGCGGCAATGGCTGGCAGGGGGCTCGGTGGCGCGCGGAGAGGGAGAAGGACGACGGTTAAATAGGCCGGCTCGGCCTGGGGATGACGGCGGCGTGACCCAGAGCCGTACCACGGCGCACGCGGGCGAGGAGATGCGGACGGACCGCCGGTCCGAAGGGGGGGGCGTCCCGCCGTCGCACGGCGCACGCGGCACGGCCGGCGCGTGGCGCGGCGCCGACCCCCGGCGCGTGGTGGGGCGTGGGACGCCTCGGCGGGCGCGCGGCCTAGGGGCGGGGGTCGGCCTCGGGCGGAGGGAGGCCTAGGGCGGCGCGCGGGGCGCAAACGCCGAGGTTTGGCCGGCGCGCGGCGCGCGACGCACGGCGCTCGGCGCACACAACGTCTCGGCGCGGGCGGCGCCTGGCCCGGTTTAATTTGCTGATCACACGTTTGAACAGGAAAAACGCCATTTTTTGAGTAAAAGTGCTCTAACCGTTGAACATGAAAGTTGTAGATCCAACTACCCTCCATCATTTTCAAAAAGGCTATATAGGGTTTTTATCAACAGATTTTGCAAGAAACAGTTGCCAACTTTGAATGCCAACACATGTTCATGAACAGGAGATGCTGACCTTGGGTCAAGTTTTTCATGCTTTTCCTCTCCAAATTTGAAATGCCAATCTACATGAAAGTTGTGTCCCTCAACAAGATGGACAACTTTCCTAAAGGTAGAATTTTAAGTGTTTAGGTGAATTTTGGAGAACGCGGCAAAAGTTCCGAAAGACAGCTATGGACACTAGGGGTGAAGTGGGGTTTGACCAAGTCTTTGACCATGGGTTGGCCCCACAAGTGTGTCTACTAGTCAAAAGGGTTCAATAGAGTTGGTTGGTGAGTTTTTCGAGGTGAGGGCCCAGGTTGACCGTGATTCGACCACTGTCAGCTGGGTTGACCGGTTGTTAGGGTTAATTAAAAAAACTTGAGGCGTCACAGCCACCTCACAACAATTCTCAGCAAAATCTTTTAATGAACTCTTGTACTAGTGCCTCCCGGCCTCCTCTATCTTATTCTTCCTTACGTTCATCCACGGCCAACTCATTTGTTCGAGGGTTTGTAATACTCCCTTCGTTCCAAAATACTCGCCGCTATTAATTTTTTCTGCAACTTTGATCATTCATCTTATTCAAAAAAATTGAGCAAGTACAATTTATTTTGTTTGTTATATGTTTTAATGTTGTATGTATTTTAAGTTTGACTTATCATTTTACATGTTTGCGATAATTTTTTGAATAAGACGAATGGTCAAAGTTGCAAAAAAAATTCAACAGCGACAAGTATTTTAAAACAGAGGGAGTATCATTTTCATAAGAGATGTGGACTTCCATCGGCCGAATGTGTGCCTCCAATATGTATGCCATCAGATCTAGTACGTGCATCTTGGATTTGAAAGCAAATATCAGCTCAACCTGAAAGCGCTATTCATTGCCTATAGCACACGAGGCTTAGGCTATCTATATATACGACAAACTCTATTTATTGCCTACCACATGAGGCTATATGTAACGGAGCTTTCAAAGCCCAGTGATATTCTAAGGGTGTCAACAACTAAAATACTCTCTCTGATTCAGTACTAGAAGTCAGTTAGAAAGGCTACACGGTCATCAAAGCACAATTTTGACTTCTCTTTTCTATAAAATTATTTATTAGAAAATTATATATGTATATTTTCTGAAAGTAATTTTAAGACAAATCTATTTATATGATTTTCACACTTCCAGACTCAACGTCTTAAAAGTTATTCATGATTTACATTTCCAATTTTGACTCAAACCTTGCCAAAATGACCTCTAGAGCAACTCCAAAATACTAGCTATCTTGGCTTATAACTAGCTAAAAATGAAAAAATTGTCCAAAAAATTAATCCAACAGAATAGCTAAACTTGCTATCGCTATCCTCTGCTAGTTAAATCGGGGGCTTCACTAGCTATATTTGGCTAGCCAGTCCCGCTAGCTATCCTCTCTCTCGCGGAGTATGACAGGCGAGACCCACTGGCAGTGGAGCACATGGAGAGTCTATTTTAGCTAGTCTGTTGGATTTCATTAACCTTTTGTTGGCTATTTCATTTCACATTCTAGGCAATTGGGAGCAAATTAAAGAGCAGCTCCAATCCACATGTCGTGGTTGGAAAAAAATTCAGGAGGGCAAAAGTTGCTAGACTTTGAACATGAGTAGCCAATAAATAGTCCCATAAGGCCTTATTTAGTTGTTTTGGTTGAATTCACTGTGGCATTAGAAAGATGCTATATATTTGGAGTAAACATGATCTTATAACTGTAAAACAAATTGCATGGATGGACACAAAACCGTGAGACAAATTAATATTTAGTTAATCCGTCATTAGACAATATTTATATAGCACTACATTGTCTAATCATGGTGTAATTATGCTCATTAAATTCAGCTCGCGAATTTACCGGGGTTATAGAATGTGTTTTGTCATTATACCTTTAAAACTCTAAATTAATGCTTTTAGTTTTGATGTGATTAGTGAATAGTGGAAATTTACTGAAACTTGCCGCAAGTAAACAAGGACTAAATTTGGAATTTCAAACGTATCCAAGTAATTTTAGATATAATACTTGTTTTTGTCAAACTAAAACCTAGCAATTGCCTATACTTTTATAGGGTTTCCACGTAATAACAATAGCAAATCCTCACGTTTCATTCACCCCATAATAATATTGCAAAACCTCATGTTTAATTCATCACTAAAATGGAAAATGTGTATTTTAATCATTCAAGTATTGCAAATATACATGAAATTCGTCCCTCATGTTTCATTTGGTGCAAAATGCACCAATTTTGATAGTTAAGGAGTTGATTTGCAAAAAACAAAATATGAGAGATGAATATCCCACTTTTACAATATTTGAAAAATAAAAATACATTTTTAGAAGAATATAATGGTTAATAATATTTTTGGTGCGTTTGGCACGGCTTCTTGAACAACTTCGGGAAAAAATGAGAAGCGTGAAGGAGAAAGAGTGTTCGAGCGGAGATAGAAAAGGGGGGAGGCAGTGGCGAGAGGCTTTAGTACCGAGTTTCCTCGGCCAGTACTAATGCGCTCCATTTAGTTCAGGGCTATTCTACACCCAGTACTAAAGGTGAATGTTATTCTACACGCGGTACTAAAGGGTCGGCCACCATACTTTAGTACCGGGTGTAGAATAGACCCAGTACTAAATGGGATGCATTAGTACCGGAGTCGCCCCAACTCGGTACTAAAGGGGTGGGTGGGGGGCATCAGGGTCCCCCTCCCCACATAGTAACTAATGTATCATTAGTACCGGATGCAAAAATAACCGGTACTAATCGTCTCAGAGGCCCAGGATCAAAGGTTGATTTCTTAGTAATGGGAGCCTTTCTTTGACATGAATCTATACACTACCCGTAATAGTAAGATTTTAGGCTTCTAACATACACAATGCATACTATTCATCTCCATGCACCATATATGCATTATCTAGTCCTCTAAAAGACTCGAACAATAACTATTTGCTCATGCTTTATATGGACTTAATCAATATAATGCCATCAACTCTAATTCTCAAAAAAATGCCATCAACTCTAGATCAGAGTACTGATGTACCTAGCGTATGCATGCGATGTTGTGCATCTGAGCATCTCCAAGCTAGACGTGGCTGCCGGTGTGCATCATGCTGCTGGGCCTGTAAACGCGATGGAGCGGTCCCATGCGGTGCCTGGTAACAGGCTTGTGTAGCGATCTAGGCCCTTTCGCACCTTTGGTAAGGGTGTGTTTCGGTGATAAATGACAATCATATGCTTGTGACTAACCTTTGTTTTGAAGCGGAATTCTATTTGAGTTATTGTCACGAGTATTGAATGAAATGAGACCCCTCAATTTGAATTAATGGGCTCAATATGGTCGAAGACTGCAAGGCTAAGGACTTTGTTAGTTCCAAGTGTCGCAAAGGAGATGGAGGGCACTTGGATTGCTAGTTTGTAGTTTCGACCGTACTATTAAGAGGGGTTCGTACACTAGTAGCTTGACCATGCACTCCAAAAGCCATAAAATATGCACACTCAAGTTCCTTGGATGCTATCTAGCTCAGAGAGTTCATGGAAGCAAGGTTGAAGCAAAAGAATCGATGGAAAACTCAAAGGCGCTGAATTGAATGAGTTGAAATCAATTTTATAGCGTCGGATGAACCGACGGTACAGGCATCGGTTCATCCGACGCCTTAGGGTTTGGCTACAGTTATGGTCAAGGGTCTGCACTTAAGCATCGGACGATCCGACGCCTTGACCATCGGTTCATCCGGTGATCGCATTTAAATCATACGAGAGACGCGCCAAGACTTCGCTTCAACGACCGGATGAACCGACGCTTGGATTGTATACTCGGCGGTTCATCCGGCGCCTTGATTCAAATCATACGCACCGCCCCAAGTGTGGTGCCTTCAGCACCGGATGATCCGACGGGGCGTCGGTGTATAGCGTCGGTGCATTGTCTAGGTTTCTTGGTTCAACGGCTATATTGGAGTCTGTGAGTGACCGGATGATCCGACGCTCAGCAGGGGGCACCATCGGTTCATCCGACGGTACAACTTTTCAGGGGACTTTTTCCAACGGCTAGCCTCCTTTGCTAGGCCTATAAATAAGCCCCCCTGCCTCTCTAGAGCTGCCTTTGCCACTCTGAAGATCTATTGCAGCCTAGGAGAGAAGGAGAGTGTGTTCTTGCCTATTGAGATTTCTCTTCCTCTTCATTGAGGTGTTCTTTCTTAGTGAGCAAGAGTTTCAAGGTGCATGCATGGCTTAGCTGAGTGCTCAGGTCAAGTGAAGGTGTGCGTGCTTGTTACTCTTGGAGTTTGACGGCTCTTAGACCTGTCTAGGTGACTTGGGGGTTCTTGGTGAGCTCTTGGAGTTTGTGGGAGCCTCAAGACAAGCTTGGTGTACACGGTTCGAGACCCACCGTTCCGGAGATGGAGAACGGGTACTCTTAGTGAGCACTTGTGTCTTTGTGACTCAAGGGGGAGCTACACTCTAAGTGAGTGCTCCAACGTGGACTAGGGGGAAGCGTCAACTTCTCGATACCACGGGGAAAAAATCCGGTCGCCTCTTGTCCCTCTTATTTACTTCTAGCACTTACTTTCAAGCACTTCTATTCCGCTCTCAAGTTTCTTTGTCTTTGTTTTAGCTCGTTTCACTTGTGTGCCTCATATATTGCCTAGGTTGTCTTATTGCCTCCTAGTGTGATATTTGCTAAGGAAACTTGTGATAGTGTGCTCTAGTAGTAGGGAAGAACCTTTTTGGTATGGGCAACACTAGTTGATAGGTTAAGGTTTTCGTTTTTCTTAGAGCTTGCAAAACAAGTCTCATATTCAACCCCCCTTCTATGTGACTAGATCCTACAGCTTGTCCATATATGCCTGCCCTCCACAATATGTGTCTAGAGTGATGCTCAAATGCTCTCTCTCCTCTTTAGACATCACTCTTAAATCACTGCAAGGGGTGATACCGTGATGCCAATTTCAAGTGAAGCTAGAAAAACATAGAGTGGTGAAAATAGTTGCAAAGATGCTAACTTAATTTCTAAACAAATATTGTTGTGTCTGAATGAGGAAGAAAAGCTGGAATGGCACCTCTTGTTCCCTAATAATATAGACCTGCATGCTCTCTCCACATTAGGATCGGATCACGCCCCATTGCTGCTCATAGGCGACGATGTGCACGACAAAATTATTCTGGTTTCCGATTCAAATCATATTGGGTCAACATGTCGGGCTTCTTTGAAACAGTTCAAACTGCTTGGGCACAACAGGTCAACACACAAGATCCTATTCTACGAATGCACGTAAAACTTATACGCACGGCTAAGCCGCTAAAATTGTGGTGACGGCAATCCTTAGGGAACCTCCCCTTACGCCTAGAAATTGCAAAGCAGCTTCTTCTTCTTCTTCCTATGGATGCATAACAAGAGAATCGACCACTATCACAAGATGAATTAGTTTTCTGGCGGTACCTCAAAGCTAAAACAGTGAACCTTGCTGCAATACAACAGTCACAAGAAGGACAACACTCCAGACTTACTTGAATTCGGAATGGAGACGCCTGCACAAAACTTTTCATGCTCCACGCTACTAATAGAAGGCGAAAATTGTTCATCCTATCATTGAAACTGAACACGGGGTTAGCAATCAGCCAACAACGCAAAGAAGAATCAATGTATAGTCATTTTGTAAACCTACTCGGCCAAACACAATCATGTTCTGCTAGCTTGAACTGGGCACATCTACGATATGAATGGCATGACTTGCTTGAGCTAGAAGACCCCTTTGAGGAAGACGAGAATAACAAAATTATAATGCATCTCCCAAATGAAAAAAAACACCTGGCCCCGATGGCTTCATAGGCTTATTTTACAAAAAAAATGTTGGACTATCATCCAAGTTGATTTAATGGCAGCACTCCAGGCTTTTCATTCACAGCGAACAGAAAAATTAAAGTTGGTTAATAAAGCAAATGTGGTTCTTTTACCAAAGATAAATGATGCTGCTAGTGTCATTGATTTTCAGCCAATTAGCCTCATAAACAGTCTGGCAAAAATAATCACCAAGATCCTTGCTGATGGACTAGCACTGCGTCTAAACAAGCTTATGTCTGGATGCCAAAATGCTTTCTTAAAAAAGAGATGCATCCATGATAATTTCTTATACGTCCAAAATGTGATCAAGGCCCTCCATAAAGGCCAAACGTCCATCCCTCTTCATTAAGCTTGACATATCCAAGGCCTTTGATTATGTGAGATGAGGTTTTCTACTAGAAACGATGCAAGCGTTAGGGTTTGAGCAGTGATGGAGGGACTGGATTGCCACCCTACTAGCTACATCCTCTTCCAGGACCCTCCTGAATGGTACTCCAGGATGACGCATAAAGCATGCTAGGGGCTTATATAGCAGGGTGACCCACTATCACCTATGCTCTTCATCCTAGCTATTGACCATTACATCGGCAAATACGGATCGAACGGAGCTACACCACATCACTCAAGGCCTCACAGTTAACCTGGATAAAATAGAAAATTTTCCAATAAGATGCGAAGAAACACTAGTAATGGAGATACTAATTGACTTCCCGAGTAAGATTGGAAAATTTCTTGGCAAATACCTGGGCCTCCCACTACATACACGCAAACTTCGATGAGTGGACATTCAACCTTCGCTCGATGGTCGGATCCCAGGATGGAAATGAAAACTTTTATCCATTGCTGGAAGAGAGACTTCGGTTAAAAGATAACGTCAAAACCAATCTACAACTTAACAGTTTTTTCAATGTAAAAATGGTTGTTGCGACAAATTGACAAGATGCGAAGAAGTTTCCTCTGGAAAGGAGAAGAGTCGGAAAAGTTTAGCGGAGGTCATTGCCTAGTCAACTGGTCGACGACCTGTGCACCAAGGGATCTAGGGGGCTTAGGGATAATGGACTTGGAGCGCTTTGCATGAGCGTTGAGACTGCATTGTTTATGGCTCAGATGGCAGCACACAAAACGGTCGTGGGTAGGCTTAGACATCCCCTGCAACAGCACCGATAGGGAACAATGCCTTGACAATTGTCACAGTTGGGAGAGGTGACAAGGAAAATTTTTGGCATTCCAGCTGGATTAATGGAAAAGCACCCAAATATATCGCCCAAGCCCTATTACAGAAAAAGGAAAAATGTTACAGTATTGAAGGCTACGGTGCAAAACAGGTGGATTCACATATATCTCCTATCCAATCTTTTGAAGAGCTTCAAAAATTCATTGTGTTATGGGAAGGGGTGAACACAGTAAACATGATGGAATACTCTGAAGATGAGATCAAGTGGAAATGGACATCGGATAGTTAATACACCACACAAAGTGCTTACCAGATACAATTTATGGGACGACAGAAGAAACTGACCCTCACCCCGATTTGGAAAGCACAAGCACAACCTAAATGTCAAAATTTTTGCATGGATCCTCTATCAGCACAAAATTCTCACTTGCCAACAACCTCGCCAAACGTGAATGGCCGCAAGACCCGATGTGCCAATTATGTAACGTTGCACCAGAAATGCCCACAAATTTATGCCTGGAATGTTCATTGTAGCACCCTAAATTCCAATTCCTGAATTTGAATAAAATTTGCTTAGCAACATTTCGATCTCGCTTAAGGAATATAAGGTTGTTGTGCTTTTATAGGCATTTAATCGTTTTTATTAATTAATTAATGAAATATAGGAGTTTACTGTTGCATACATGCTGGTGCATTGTTTTTGGTTGTTGGATTCAAATCTTGGTTTGAATTCGAAGTTTGTTTGTGGTTTAAATTTGGTTTGGAAATAGGAATTTGATATTAGAAAAAAAAGAAAACCAAACCGCCGCAGCCTAGCCGGCTGCAGCCCACTTCAGCCCAGCCCACTCCCCTAGCGGCCCAGCAACCCAACCCCGCGCTCCCGCCGGCCCACCGCAGCCGCGCCGCTCTCCCCCGCCGCCCGCGCCTCGACGCGCGGGGCCCGCGCGTCAACGCCCACCTCCCGCCGCCGCCGTCTCCGACTCGGGGCCGCACCCGAGTCCCGGCTCGACGTCCGAGCCACGCCGCCGCGGGCCCGCACGCCCGGTGCCTTGCGCCGCCCCTATTTATTGCGCCGCCGGCCCCCGCACCGCCTTACCCCCGAGCTCCCGTGCCGCCGCGCCCCTAACCCTAGCCGCACGGCCGCCGCCGCCGCCTCGGTCCGCCGCCGCCTCGAGCCCGCGCCGGTCCGCCGCCGCTCGGCCGCCGTGCTCCCCGCCCGGGGTTCCGCCGTGAGGTAAGGATCTCGCCGGTGCGGTTTGATTGTGCCCCCGTGCACCGCATCGCCGGCTCGCCGTCGCCGGGGATTAGCCGCCGCCGCAGCTCGCCGTGCGCCGCCGTTCGTCGCCGTCGCCGCCCGGGAGGGTCGCCGGTGGGTTTGCCTTGCGCTCGCGGACGTCCGGTGCAACTCCCGTGACGTTTGGGGCCTCCTAGCCCCTAGATCGCAACGCGCCGCCGCGCCTCGCCCTCGCCGCCGCCGCTCGCCGCCGCGGCCGCTCGCGCGGATCCGTGGCCGCCGGATCCCAATCCGACGCGCCCCGCTCGCCCTCGGCCGCCGGTCAAACCGGCGTGTCCGGTCAACCCTAGCCTCCGCGCCCGCATTAGATCCGCGCCGCCCGATCGCGATCCAACGGATCGATCCATCTCTCGCCCGTAGCCGCGCGTTTTTGCAAATAAAACCCCGATTTTTCCCGGATTTGCAACCCGGTCCTCCCACCTTATAAAACCCTTACGAGTTAGTCCGTTTTCTTCGTTTTAGCCCGAAAACCTAAAATTCTTTACAAATTAATCCTAAAACTTGTTTTATCCATAACTTTGTCGTTTTAGCTCCGTTTTCAGCGTTCTTTATGTCCACGCGATCGTCTCGACGAGTAGAATAGTTTTCTGTTGCTTTTGTTACTGTTTGAGATGATTGGTGTACTGTTTCTTATTTATTTCCATTGTTTGCTTGTATGTGATGTGTGGAGCGTAGCGTACGAGCAATTCGGGGACTTCGCCGTCGTTGAAGAGTATCAAGACCCCGAGCGGTTTCCGATGCTGGTAGAAGGCAAGTCCTTGCTGCATTCCCGTTAAATTCCTATTACAACATGCATTTTAATTACACTCGTTGTTTATTTTTGCTATGCATTAAATTGATGGGTCCTATTGCTAAGGTTCGACTAGCTTTGTTATCCTATGCCTTGATCAACCCGGGTTTACTTTATGTTGGGTAGCACTCGCTAGCGCTTTATATGGTTTTGGATGGTTTAATGAACACTTGTTAATATGGCTTTATTTATGCTATCATTCATGTAATGCAAGAACACTTTACTTTGTTAATCGGAACATGGAGAACCACCCGGGAAAACAAGTACTACCACAAGACATATGGCTCGTCTTGGCTTATTAATTAGTGAACTAGATGCTAGGTATGCTTTACCCGATAAGGGTTGGGGGCGGCGGGTAGTGGCGTATGGACTGCTCGGGCGCGGTGTGGGCTTAGCTAAGACACGGTACTCGTCCGGGAGCTTTATACGTTGCATCGACCGGGTAACCTAGCGGGCGACCTTCATCCGGGGATCTTTGTAACGGCCTCGTAGCGTCCCTATGCAATCACACCTCGGAAGTGTGGTATGGTGCCTTGCAAACACCGCATGGTTGGGTCTAAAACTCTTTTGGGTTTTTACGCGACTTGTGGGTAAAGATGTACAACCTGCGCAGTGTAAAACTAACTAGTTAGCCGTGCTCACGGTCAAGAGCGGCCTGGACCCTCACATGATTAATTCTATGGAAGATGGAACTTTTAAACTTGTGCATTACATTTTATGGATCCGTTGCATTTTATTATCCGGGTTTGGTATATACTTACACTTGCTAGTAACGGTTGCTTAATAAAACTTGACCAACTAAAATGCCGACTTGCTTATGAGCCAACGACTTCCACCATAAAGCCTTGCATGTTGTTATAGAACTTTCCCCTTGCCGAGTACGACATGTGCTCACGCTTGTTGTTTATCTATTGCATCTACACTACCCTGCTCGCTCGGATGGGCGTTTTGAAGACTACTATGATGAGTTCGATGGGTTCTAGGCGTCCGTTCTCCGGTCACTGTCCGTGGAGGACTTCTACGTGTGTTTCTTTTCCGCTCGTTAGCTACTCGAACGATTGTTTAGTTGAGACATTCGGTCATGTAATAACCGTTTAATACTTTCTTTATGCTTTACACCGTGTTTTGGTATTCACCGCGTCGATGCGTGTGTGTAACTTGATCCCGGCGCACATGTATTCTTGCATTCGGGTTTGTCCTTAAATCCGGGTGTGACATTCATTCACCCAGAACGTGTGGACATATTTGACATCACAGCTTGGAAGACAAGATATGCAAGCAGCAGCACCCTCACACACCATCAATGGCTGGTGTAAACGAATGCGTCAATCCTTCAACAAAATGCAAAAACCCACATTTGACGGGCTAATGTTGTATTTTTGGTATGGTGGAATATTTGGAAGGAACACAACAGAAGGATTTTCCAACGCAGCTCCTTAGAAGTAGCAGAAGTGGCCCAATTGATCACCAATGACACCAAGTTGTATCAGGATGCAAGAACAATCACACGACGAAGAGCTCCGACAAGTACTTCGCCTACTAGTCATGATTAGTGGTTCTCCGAGTTGTAATTTTTTCCCCTTAGTTGGCGTAATTGTTTCTGGAGTTGGTTGGGATTGAAGCCGGCATTGGTAGCTCCGCCACACATCTGTCTTTTAATTTTTGTACCTTTTGATTTTTTATGTTCTTCTTCTAATATAAATTATGGCACATCTCTTGTTGTTCCTTCAAAAAAGAGAGAAATGGAGGAGAAATATTTTTGGGCAAAGGTAAGTAATTGATACTCCCTCCTTTCTCGTTTATAAGGCGCGGGCAGACACGACACGGTCTTCCAAATTTTGACCACTAATTCCTCTTATATTATTTTATTTGTGGTTATGAACGTATAATCATTAGAAACTACAATCGAATACAAAATCAACCATGTCAAATTTACATTACGAAACAAAAAATATGATTAGTAAATTAGTAGTCAAAGATTATAAAGTTTATACGTGCGCGCCTTATAAACGAGAAGGGAGGGAGTATGAAAGAACAGCTACTCAAGTGTGGGTCCCAAGCTGTTTGATGGCTTCGGTGTCAATTTCCTACACGCTGCAGCTACATAGTGTGATGCGTTCTGACTGTGGGGCCCAATTTTTTTGGGGGGGGCTTCACTTCCACTCATGAAGTCCAATGCATGCATGCATGCGGTGTCCATCGATCGAAATGGAGTAACCACGAGCTGTTGGCTAGCTGCTGAAGGGTTTCCAACCAGGAAGAGAATCGACAATCGAGAAGGTTGAAGAGATAGGCAGATAGCGTTAGCCAGCGAGATGGAGTTGTGTGTGTACAGCATGGCTGCTAGCTGGCTAACTGCCGATCGACCAATAGGGGGGTGTTACATAGGAACGGGGTGTCAATATAATAGCACAATGTGAATCAAGATTCGATCGTTGTTGCTTGTTTTCACGCCATGGATTTTTCTGCACAACGAAAGCAACCCACATCGTCCCAGCCGATGAGCCGAATATAGTCCATGGCTGATGGCTACATGCGAAGTAGACCAGAGAAACAGGCAGGCGAAAGCACAAATTAAAGCGGTAGTGCTCCTGCAGGGTAATATTCTGATGACCACAAAAAAAGAAGCTCGGAAGAAGTAGCCTATTCGAGAGTGATGCCAATCCAGCCGTTGTTGCCCTCCAATCAGCCATCCCTCCCAATGCAACAGACCCGTATGGTTTCAGAAGCTATAGCACGCTGCACACACACAGCTCGGAGATTTTTCCCCCCGCGTGCAACACGGCCAGCAGCCTCCGGCCGTCATCGAGGCTGGCTCGCTATATAGCCCACACAAACGCTGTGGCGCACCCCACAAGAGAGCGAGCTCAGAGCTCACCGAGGACGAAGCAGCAGCTAGCGAGATCATCCTGCTGCTTAATTAACTACCGGCTCTTGATAAGCTAGGAGCTTAATTAGGATAGAGGTGTAGGCCAGGGTACATACGGGGCAGATGATGCACCTGAACCTGAAGCAGCCATTGGTGCTGCCGGGGCACCAGGGCAATGTCGTCGGCGCGCCGCCGGCGCCGTCGTCGTTGCCGGCCAGGAGGGTCGGCGGATCCTCGTCGTCGTCCCGGCGGCAGGGCATGCCGAGGATCAGCTGCAGCGCGACAGAGGAGATCGGCGGCGCTGTGATGGCCACCACCGTGGAGAAGATGCTGACGGTGAGGGCCACGGTGGAGGCGTCGCCGGTCATTGGGCGCGTGTACCCCACCCGCGGCCTCGACGACATCGGCGACCTCCTCGGCAAGTCGCTGCTCCTCGAGCTCGTCAGCTCCGAGGTCGACCCAAGTGAGTAGCGTGTGACTCGCGCTGCTGCTTAATTAGCTTCTTGACGAAGTCTTGCTCGGAAAGAGATCTGACTGATGTGCGCATGCATGCATGCATCCATATATGTGGTGGGTGGAGCAGAGACGGGCCTGGAGAAGGAGCGTGTGACGGCGTTCGCTCACAAGACGCTGGTGGAGGGCCACTACGAGGCGGAGTTCAAGGTGCCGGCGTCGTTCGGGCCGGTGGGCGCCGTGCTGGTGGAGAACGAGCACCACAGGGAGACCTTCATCAAGGAGATCCGGCTCGTCACTGGCGGCGACGACAGCACCGCCGTCACCTTCGACTGCAACTCCTGGGTCCACTCCAAGTTCGACAACCCAGAAAAGCGCGTCTTCTTCACCCTCAAGGTCCGAGTCAGGAGCTGCGTGGCTTCCATCTCCATGCATGAACAACTAATTTCCTTGCAGGATATATACAACATATCCTATCCAATACCATGCATGGTACTGTACAGATCGACCGGTCGATCGATCTAACAGTCGTTGTTCCGTGCAGTCGTACCTGCCGTTGGAGACGCCGGCGGGCCTGTCGGAGCTGAGGAAGAAGGAGCTGGAGACGCTGCGCGGCGACGGGCGCGGCGAGCGCATGTTTTTCGAGCGCGTCTACGACTACGACGTGTACAACGACCTCGGCGACCCGGACCGGAACGTGGTCCACCACCGTCCCGTCATCGGCGGCAGCGCCGAGTTCCCCTACCCTCGCCGGTGCCGCACCGGACGCCCCCGTACGCTGCTGGACCCGCTGACGGAGCGGCGGGACGGGCACAACTACGTGCCCCGCGACGAATGGTTCTCGGAGGTGAAGCAGCTCACGTTCGGCGCCA
Source organism: Cenchrus americanus (assembly GCA_947561735.1). NCBI lineage: Eukaryota > Viridiplantae > Streptophyta > Magnoliopsida > Poales > Poaceae > Cenchrus > Cenchrus americanus. The sequence continues at coordinate 229,167,415 of OX387240.1, forward strand.
CCACGCTCCGGTCGGGGCTCCACGCGCTGCTCCCGGCGATCCAGCCGCTGCTCAACAAGAAGGAGCTCCGGTTCCCTCACTTCCCCGCCATTGACGACCTCTACAGCGACGGCATCATCCTCCCGGCCGAGACCGGCTTCGACGCCATCCGCACCGTCGTGCCCCGCGTGGTCAAGTTGGTCGAGCACACCACTGACCACGTCCTCCGCTTCGAGGTCCCCGACATGATGGGGAGTAAGCATCTTCTTCCTCATCTGATCGATTCAGAGATTAATTAATAATCAACAGACAATTAACCTCATCGGTGGCCGCGCAGGGGACCGGTTCTCATGGTTCAAGGACGAGGAGTTCGCGAGGCAGACGCTGGCGGGTATCAACCCGCTGTCCATCGAACTGCTCACCGAGTTCCCCATCACGAGCAAGCTGGACCCAGCGGTGTACGGCCCGGCGGAGTCGGCCATCACCAGGGAGATCCTAAAGAAGCAGATGAACTGCGACCTGACCGTGGAGGAGGCGCTCGCGGCGAAGCGCCTCTTCATCCTCGACTACCACGACTTGTTGCTCCCCTACGTGCTCCGCGTCCGCGAACAGCCCGACACGACGCTCTACGGCTCCCGCACCGTCTTCTTCCTCACCGACGCCGGCACCCTCATGCCGCTGGCCATCGAGCTCACGCGGCCGCAGTCGCCGACCAAGCCCCAGTGGAAGCGGGTCTTCACCCACGGGCCCGACGGCACCAGCGCCTGGCTCTGGAAGCTCGCCAAGGCCCATGTCCTCACCCACGACACCGGCTACCACCAGCTCGTCAGCCACTGGCTGCGCACCCACTGCTGCGTCGAGCCCTACATAATCGCCGCCAACCGGCAGCTCAGCCGCCTCCACCCCATCTACCGCCTCCTGCACCCGCACTTCCGCTACACCATGGAGATCAACGCGCTGGCCAGGGAGAGCCTCCTCAACGCCGAAGGCATCATCGAGGAGGCGTTCTGGCCTGGGAAGTACTCCGTCGAGCTCAGCTCCGCCGTCTACGGTGCCACGTGGCAGTTCGACACGGAGGCGCTGCCCAACGACCTTGTCCGGCGGGGGCTCGCCGTGCGGAAGGACGACGGTGAGCTTGAGCTCGTCATCAAGGACTACCCCTACGCCAACGATGGGCTCATGGTCTGGAACGCCACCAAGCAGTGGGCGGCGGACTACGTGAAGTTCTACTACAAGTCCGACGAGGCCGTCGCCGGCGACGCCGAGCTGCAGGCGTTCTGGGAGGAGGTGCGCACGGTGGGGCACGGCGACAAGAAAGACGAGCCGTGGTGGCCCGTGCTCGACGGCCGGGACGCCCTCGTTGAGACGCTAACCACCATCATGTGGGTCACGTCGGGGCACCACTCGGCGGTGAACTTCGGGCAGTACCACTACGGCGGCTACTTCCCCAACCGCCCCACCACGATCCGGAAGAACATGCCGGTGGAGGAGGGCCGGGACGACGAGATGAAGAAGTTCCTGGACCGGCCGGAGGAGACGCTGCTGGACATGCTCCCCACGCAGATGCAAGCCATCACGGTGATGGCCACGCTGGACATCCTCTCCTCGCACTCACCCGACGAGGAGTACATGGGCGAGCACGTCGAGCCGGCGTGGCTGACGGAGCCCATGGTGAAGGCGGCGTTCGAGAAGTTCAGCGGGAGGATGAAGGAGATTGAGGGATACGTCGACGAGTGCAACAACAACATGGAGCTCAGGAACCGGTGCGGCGCAGGGGTAGTGCCCTACGAGCTGCTCAAGCCCTTCTCCAAGCCGGGGGTCACCGGGAGGGGCATCCCCAACAGCATATCCATCTGATCTAGATGATCAATGCATTGTGAGCTTCCCCCATCCAGGGGAGATGATTGCATTGTTATTGCATGCATATAGTAGGGGGCTTTGATGATTGCATTGTTATTGCATGCATATAGTAGGCGGCTTGTAGAAGAAAATGTATGACTCGGCGGTACCACCAACCAACAGTATTTTTTTCTCAGAACAAACCAGCAATAAGTCAGTAGTACTTTTCTTTCGGAACAAATTTGCATCATCCAACAGCCAAACGAGCATGATAGGTATAGCTGTAGGATAACTCAGTCATTGAGTTCATTATTCAAAGAGTAAATAACAAGGAAAATTGCAAAAAAAATATTAAAGTTATAACAATGGTGTTTTCAAAGACGTGCATCTATACATCTCAGTTTTTTATACCTAACACCATCAGCCACTCAAAGGAACGCGGGCCAAACCAAAGGCACGAGCGCCATCCTCGTTAGATTGACCTCAGGATGGTCCCGAGGGGTGAGGGGCCGGACCGACTACATTTTCCCATAGTTTGGGTTACAAAAGCATTATAATTGATCTCCTCAATGATGCATATCAAGAGGCAGCACACCAAGGGGCAGCACACAAGGGACTAATGAATCTCCCTATAAAAGGGGACAATGAGATCAATGAGATTTGACCAATTCCCTATTCACTTGTCTCTACAAAATTTACTTTACAACACGTTATCAGCAGCTCTTCTACTGAGCAAGAGAGGGAGCACCAGCGATCCGACGAGTAAGATGACTTACCTACGCCTTCCCCTTGATGTTGGCTCCTCTCTCCCAAGACATCTTCACGCTCGTGTTCTGCGTCACCTCCTACATCAACAAGTTGATGCTCTCCTCCGAGTGTCGGCGTGCCGTCCTCGACGTGGCAGGGGCCGTGCTGGTTATGCCAGACGTGGCACCCGCCGCGACGACGGCACCGCTGCCCGCAGAGCCGCAAGAGCTCCCAGCAACGACTCGAGCACTCTCACAGCTCGTTGCGGATCTCCGGTATTGCCAAACAACCGCACGGCACCGCATCGCTTCCCGGCGGGAATCGTCGCGTCGCCGCGACTCCCACGGACCGACCGCGAGGGTGCGGTTGGAACTTGTTGGGCTGCAGCAGGAGAACATCGTCGATCCAGCTTCACCTCGTCGAGCCATTTCGTCGGCGGCTTCACCGGAGTACACGTCGGCATCTCCGGAGCACACTCCGACGCCCATTGAACCGCCGATATTCCCCATCAAGAGGACCATGGCTGCGCGTAGTGGAGCTCTCCCCTACTACAATAGTACAGGGGGAGGCTCCAGCAGCACAGCTGTGACGGCGTCGCCGGACTTCATCGACCTCGACCTTCCATCTCCACCTCCGCCTCCACCTCCGGCTTCTTGGGCACCAGGTCGCAAGACTACCGCAGTGACGGCAAATCGACGTCCTGGGTTGCGCCCGTGCCCCAACTGGATCTCGACCGGGCACATCCCAACCGGGAACGGTGCCGGCGGCGGTGGCTGGCGTCCCTCACCCTCCGGTGAGGGGGAGGCCTGAGCGCAACGCAAAAATGAGGTCCGGAGGTGCGGGGAGGTAGATCTCGGAGGCGTGGTGGTCAATCTGCAGTTGAAGGCGGCAGCCGACGGCGACGGAATGGCGACTGCAACGAGCAGAGGGCGGCGGCAGAACGGCCTGGCGGCGGCGCATGCGAGCGAAGCGAGGCATCAGGGTCGTGCGTGACTGACTCTGTGCTTTGCCGAGCAGGCCTGAGGCCTCCCGTGCATGGCTTGTTGGCCTATTACCACCTAGCTGGGCCTCTTGGACGGAAAGTAATGGCGGGCTGAAAATAAATTTGTGGCGGCCCACCATGCAGTTATCTTTTCTTTTTTTCAGCATTTTTAATTCTGCATATTTTATATTTCAATCCTTAGACTTTGATCTATTTACATTCTGCAAATAATTTGAGACCTTATTGTCTCAGACCCCTTTGTATTTTCATATTTTATATGAGTGCGAGAACTTTATGCATTTCCATGTTTTTTTACAAGTTCTTTGCAAATTTATATTCATCCACCTACTTTACTTTATGCAATATATCTCTCAATTGGAAACGTTCTTAGAATTTTGAGATCATACGCATGCCTCCGCATAGCGTCTATCTCTCAAATCTCAGAATTGTTACCAAAAGGGTACACGTTTATAAACTCCTCTATTATTTCCCCTAAGTTAGCGTACTATGGAGATTTAATATCAAGCTATTTTAATCATGCGACAACCTTTTTAGGTGCCCAATTTATTGAGAAAATTTATTTATTGATTGAGTTCTTTTTACTTGAATTCACATAATATTGCATCAATATGCCATAATTTCTCAAAATTGTTGGCAATAACAATATAGGTCCCAAATTCTCTTATCGAGGGATGGAAGGCAAAGTAACCAAAAGTTTGAGTTCCTCGCTCTTGATGGTTCCAATTTTCCTTCCTGGGCGATGTATGTCAAAGTACAACTATCGACCCTCGAACTATACAAATGTATAGATGATACGGCCGAAGAAACGGTAAACCCCTCCAACATATCAAAATTCTCTGCCTTAAAGGTTATGAGAAACCATATCCATCCGGATTTAAAAATGGAGTACATGTATGGGGAGGACCCCCGTGTTCTATGGACATCTCAGAAAAATCGTTATGAACAACATAAAGCCATTGTCCTCCCCGAGGCAATGCATGAGTGGAACCACTTACGTCTACAGGATTTCAAAACTGTGGATGAGCTCAACCATGCCGTTCATAAGATTTGCTCTAAGCTTTGATTTTTTGAGAGAGAACCTACTGAAGCGGAAAAAATTGAAAAAACTTTGTCTACGATGCTCCCTTCAGAAAGGATTATCACTCAACAATATCGTGAAAAGAATTTCACAGTCTATTCTTCGCTCATTCAAACATTGAAACAGGTGGAAAAGAATCATGAGCTCACTGTGTGGAACTCAAATCAGCACCCATTGGGCACTGCACCACTGCCTGAAGTACATGCAAATGCGACGAAAAATGGTCCCAAAGGGAACATACAGACTGAAAATTCCTCGAGCAAAGGCAAACGTAAGAGAGCCAAAAAAGCCACGTGGGAACGTCCCAAAGGGGAAAGGTATTTCTAAGCCTAAAAATGAGAGTAGCAACAAATTCACCTGCTTTAGGTGTGGTTGCAACAATCATATTGCTAAGAAATGCACGACTGCTAAACATTTGGTTGAATTATACATGAAGTCTGTGGGTCGTACACCGGAGACAAAGAAGTACGAAGCACACTTCGCCTCTCAAGCGCTGGAGACTGGAGCTATGGACCCCATCCCTCATGGAGCGGGAACGAGCAACACCAAGACTACGCCAAGTGGGGAGGAAGACTTCATGGATGTCGACAAGATGCTCGTGGAATATACTTCCAACGACACCTATGGAGACCTCATATAGGTTCCATAATTTCGTTTTGCAAAAAGAAGTTATTGTAATAAAGACATGATGTTGCTATTAGTTGTAATAATGTACTTGTGATATCAATATATTTGTATGTACTTTCTATATCTTTACATTATTTTTATAATTTAAATTTTGCATTGTATAGATTGTTACGGGAGTCAATCCAATGGAAGAAGAAATATGCCTAGTGGATAGTTGCACCACTAACACTATACTTAGGGAAGTCAAATTTTTCCAAACTCTCACAAAGAGAAAAGGGCTGCGATAGTTGGTTCTGGTAGAGCCACTATCGTACTTCCAATGGGTACACAAATTAATATCGAGGAGGCATTATTGTATCTCGATTCAACACGTACTCTACTAAGTTATAGAGATATCCGGAAAAATGGGATTCATGTGGAGTTCCTCCTCTTGACCAAAGATACCAGATATGGTAAACAAACACTTGAAAAAATGCCATCTCTCCCGTCTGGATTGTACTACACATACATCAAACCCGTACCACATGTTGCATACAAAGTGATTTTTCAGAATGTGGATGCATTCAAAACTTGGCATGAACGCCTTGGCCATCCTGCATCGGGATGATGAGAAAAATCATGAGCAATTCAAGTGGACATGGTATGAGCGACAAAAAATTTCCATAATCCTCAGATTTTATATGCACCTCATGTGCAACTGGGAAATTAATTTTGAGACCATCACATCTCAAAATACAGGCTGAACCACTAAAGTTTCTTGAACGTATTCAAGGTGACATTTGCGGTCTCATTCAACCTTTGTCTGGACCGTTCAGATAATTCATGGTTCTAATAGTTGCATCCACAAGATGGTCTCATGTGTGTCTTTTATCGACACGGAACCATGCTTTTGCAAAATTGATCGCACAAGTCATCAGACTTAGAGCGAGTCATCCTGAACATCGATAAAATCAATCGATCGGACAACGCAGGCAGAATTTTCTTCCAAAGCCTTCAATGATTATTGTATGGCATTAGGAATTGAAGTACAACATTTTGTACCATATGTTCACACACGGAATAGTTTAGCTGAATCTCTTATCAAGAGAATAAAGTTCATTGCTAGACCACTAATGCAAAATTGTAACCTACCAACCTCATGTTGGGGTCACGCAGTCTTACACGCTGGTGACTTAATACAATTGCGTCCAACCGCATACCATACAGCTTCCCCGCTGTAATTGGTCCGTGGTGATCCTCCTAGTATTTCCCATCTGCGGATATTCGGTTGCGCTGTATACATGTCGATCTCACCACCAAAGCGTACATCAATGGGCCCTCACAGGAAAATGGGGATCTACATGGGGTATTTATCTCCGTCGATCATTGAATACCTAGAGCCCCTTACAGGGGGCTTGCTCACAGCCCGGTACGCTGATTGTATCTTCAATGAAGAACATTTCCCGGCATTAGGGGGAGAATTCAAGTATCACACTGAATGCCCGGAAATAAATAAGAATGCTATAGACACCCAAAAGGAGGATCCTCGTACTAAAGAATCTGAACTTCAAGTTCAAAGGATTATAAATTTGCAAAATGTTGCAAATAATTTGCCAGACTCATTTACCATGAGCAAAAGTGTCACAAAATCATACATTCCTGCTAGGAATGTGCCGGAACGAATAGAGGTACCAAATAAAACTATTCAGCTCACTTCCTTGAAAGAGAGTGGGAGAAGTACGCCAAATCCTCGCAAGCGCACGAGGAAACAGAGGGATCAACTCTCAGGCACAGCAAATGAAACTCAACCTCAAGTTGAGAGACACCGAGTGGATTTACACAATCAACCTCCCACATTAACAGTGCACTCAATTTCTGATGATGGGACATTGGAACGCCCCGGCGCCATTGTATTGGGAAATACCGAGTCGCCATTTGAGGTCAATGAAATTTCCATAAACTATGTTGACTCTGGAGAATCATTCGATCGCAAGACTACAATTGTCGACATATACTTTGCCTCATCAGTTGCTGAATCCATCCAAAATGATCCAGATCCAAAATCCATGGTAGAGTGCAAGAAGCGCTCGGACTGGAACAAATGGAAGGAAGCAATTGAAGCTGAGTTAGCCTCCCTCAAGAAAAGAGAGGTATTCTCATCAGTAATATCTACACCTCCAAAAATCTTTCCTGTAGGTTTCAAATGGGTTTTCATCCAGAAGCAGAATGAGAACAATGGGGTGGTGAGATATAAGGCGAGGCTTGTAGAACAAGGGTTCAAGCAGAGACCTGACATTGATTTCAATGAAACATACTCTCCAGTAATGAGTGGAATCACGTTCCGATATTTGATATCTCTGGCAATTCAAAATCATCTATCTATGCAGTTGATGGATGTCGTGACAACATACTTATATGGGTCAATAGATTCGGAAATATATATGAAGATCCCCGATGGAATTCCTATACCGAATAAAGGAGCAAATCGCAACATGTATTGTGTAAAACTCAAAAGATCACTCTATGGTCTTAAACAATCAGGTAGAATGTGGTACAACCGATTGAGTGAGTACCTTCTGCAGAAGGGTTACTCAAATAATGATGATTGCCCATGTGTCTTCATCAAAAGATCCTCCACAGGATTTTGTATTATATCGGTGTATGTAGATGATTTGAATATATATATCAGTCATGCACGAGATGTCAATGAAGCTCGTGATCATCTTAAGACGGAATTTGAGATGAAGGATTTGGGTAAAACCAAATTTTGCTTGGGTTTGCAAATCGAGCACCTTCACTTTGGAATTTTGGTGCACCAATTTGCCTATGTCCAGAAAATATTGGAGAAGTTCAATATGGACAAAGCACGTCCAATCAAAACCCCCATGGTTGTTCGATCTCTTGATCTTGAAAAGGATGTTTTCCTACCACGGGAGGAAGGAGGAGATATTAGGATCAGAATTTCCCTATCTCAGTCTCATCGGAGCACTAATGTACCTTGCAAACAGTACAAGGCCCGACATTGCATTTGCAGTGAATCTATTGGCAAGACATAGTGCTGCCCCAACAAGGCGCCATTGGACTGGAGGAAAACAAATCCTTAGGTACTTAAATGGCACTAAGGATCTTGGATTAGTCTTTCGGAAAACCAATGATCCTATCTTGATTGGATACGCTGATGTTGGTTATATGTCTGATCCCCACAATGCCAGATCACAGACAAGTTTTGTATTCCTTCATGGAGGAACAGCCATATCATGGAAGTCATCTAAACAGACATTAGTGGCTACCTCCACAAATCATTCTAAAATAATAGCACTATATGAAGCCTCACGTGAATGCGTGTGGCTTCGCAGAATGATAAATCACATTGAGCGATCATGTGGTCTTGGTTCTTCAGAATCACCTACCATTATCTACGAAGATAATGCTGCTTGTATTTCTCGGATGCAAACAAAGTTACATCAAGAGCAATATCACAAAACATATTGCTCCTAAGTTGTTCTATCCCCATGAGCTTCAGCTAAGTGGAGAAATAAACATCTTACCGACAAAGTCTTGTGATAATCTAGCAGATCTCTTCACTAAAATCCCTACCGACTTCCTCATTCGAGAAATGTGTTAAGTGAATTGGCATGAGACGGCTCCGAGACTTGCAGGGTTCAGGGGGAGACCTCCTGAATGATAGACCCAGTTGAATGTTTCACATTGTACTCTTTTCTTTTATGAGTTTTTACCAAAAGGTTTTTCTTATGTAAAGTTTTTGATGAGACAATGTCTAATACAAGCATATGCCTTATCTCATGTTTTCCCCACTGGGGTTTTTCTAGAGATAAAACTGAGGCATAGGTTACTCCTTAAACCTTGCAGGTTTCATGATAGAGTAACCACCAAACAAATCATTTCCTTTTTTCCCACAGGGTTTTTCAAAGGAATTCAAGAACATATTGATCTCAATATTTGACTCGGTCAAAGGGGGAGTGTTACAAAAGCATTATAATTGACCTCCTCAATGATGCATACCAAGAGGCAGCACACAAGGGATTAATGACCTTAAACTCATTTAATGGCAGCTCCTAATAGCAGCCATTAGAGGGTGATATAAAGTGCCACTATATGGTGTTATCAAGTCTCATCCTTATGAACTTGTAACTGATTATGTAATCTCCCTATAAAAGGGGACAATGAGATCAATGAGATTTGACCAATTCCCTATTCACTTGTCTGTACAAAAATTACTTTACAACAGTTTGCATAGCATAATTGTCCTACATGACTCTCCTACTAGAAACGAGCTTGATATAGTACAACATATATGCAGCATCATGAAAAAGGAAGCGTAAGCCTATTGGCTACAACTATTTGTTCAAAATCATAAACTAAAACATATTATGTAGATGTACAACTAGAGTTTGTTCTAGTGTGAAATCCTCATCTCAAATAGTTTTGCAACTTATAGTCAATACTATCAACATACTACTTTTTAAAGAAAAGGCCCACAAAGATTATTGCAAATATAAAATGCAGAAACGTAAAGATAGGATGAGAAGCAAGCTCTTGACACCAGATTTATCTCATAGTATTGGTAGGCACAAAGCCACACCACTAGTTCACGTTGTTAAACATCAAGAAAGATTGTATTCTTGCATCCCGTGACTTAGTATCATGAATACCGTAATTTGGATACTTGAATACCATGAATTAGACCTTTTCATGGTTTGGTTTGTATTCTTGGAACCTAGAAAACCTAATTCAAGGTACATGCTAGACAAATCGTATCGTTCCAATGACTATGTTATAATCAATCACCCAAATCACAAACTATGACCTCATGGGATCATGTTCGCTACACACCATGATGATGTATGGGACCAGTGAAGTTGCGCTAAGTTGTGTGATTGCGTGATTAAGAGATCATCTATATATATGGAAACGAGATACAAATGGTTTTTTAGGAACCAAATGGGTATTTGAAACCCCAAATTTGCAGGCGGGTGTTATTTTATCAGGTAAAAAATTGATCCTGCAGATTATCTCATCCAGTTTAATTTGAATTCACACCTTCGACTCTTACAGAATACGAACCACAGACTGTCAATTTATCCGTGCATATCACGAGCAGCACAGCCGAGAGGACCTGCAGAGTACCATCCAAAAAAAATTCACAGGAAACATGTGAGCCACAGCCCAGTAGCATGATGGGAGGTTCGGGACCAAGCCAGATCGGATGACGCTGGAGCATGGAGGCCAACGTCTTATCTTCCCGGTTTCATAGACGGCAGCGAGCGTACACAACTGATGACTGTACAGACAGGAAGTGAGGGCAACTGTAAGCCTGGACCAGGCAATGGGCCGGGGATCATGGAACAAAGTACAAAAGAGCCAAAAATATCACCTCAGTATGCATGGGGCTCAACTCCGGTCCCAAACTGATGTGGGATAATAAGTACCCTGACTACTACGGCCCGGTAAAGCCATGACTACTGCTGTACGGGTATATAACCAGGCTTGCACCAATTTCTGCACGAGTTAACTATAGTTTGTTTCACTCATTTCTATGTAGACAATAGTTGAAACTTGAACCCATCGTCCTAAGTCCTCCGCTAATCAGGGTGTTGCAACACAGCAGATTTGGGCATTGCCAGCTGGTAAGTAAGAAATGGGAAAAGGGTTGGGACTCTGCGAGCGACATACTTGGAGTGCCATTGAGTAGATAAGGCAGAATGAAACCTGGAAGAATTGCCGCAGAACACAACAGGCCTTCATCATTTGGAGACGCAGCTCTCGGTTCCACCCTGGCTGACTGAACAGAATAATCAAGTTGAGACTTTAATATATATATATATATGTATGTATGTATATATATATCAGTAACTTTAATAGCAAGAGTTTAAGAAAGAAGTGAGATACCAGTAGAGGATGGCTCAAAGTAAGGTCGAGTTGTTACGAAAGAGGGGTCCTGAGGATTGACCTCCAAGTGCTGTGTTGTGCTAGTCTTTTGAAGACCTGTTGATTCGACGAGCTTTACTAATTTGTCTGCTATGATTGTCATCGGCGGGCGGAGATCTGGTGACTGCTGAAATGTAGAAGAAATACCATCAGTTATTGCCACAGAAACTTCTGGTAAAAAAGTCTAATTGACTAATCTTGACAGCATAGAATTGCTGCGAAAATAAATTTTCTAATGCTGTCAACGATATATACAGAAAACTTAGTATTTCCAATAGCACCAGGTACAATTCACAACTTCAAAGTTGTTTCACTAAGACGAAATGTCAAAAGCAAATATGTACCAGAAAAGAAAATGGAGAACTACCTTGATGCAAAGTAAGATGATGATGCCTAGTGAAGAGATAGCTTTAGCTGGCATAGAGCCACTAATTCTCGGATCAGTTATTCTTTCCAGAGAATCAAGGTCATCAAGATGAGGAGCTGCCCATTCTACTAGAAACTGCTCATTTTGCCTCCTTGAACTGAAGAGGTCAAGATCCTTTAGAAATCTAGAGTGCAACTTTGGTACAACAGTGTTAGAACAAAGAATACATACCTGTCAAAAGCCTTTTGCCCAGTCAAAAGCACAAGTAAAATCACACCAAAACTGTAAATATCAGCTTTGATGGCATCTGCTCCTGGCTCAGTAAGTTCAGGGGCAGCATAGCCTTTAGCACTGGTGATAGCTTCTGAATCCTTCTGTTCAGGTGAGGATTTGTTAAAAAAAATAAAAAAACGAGAAACCATCAATAACCAATGGATCAAGTTAAAGGAACTCAATTTTAAGTATGCGTGGAACATAGAAGCAACATTTGTTATTATGTATCATATTTTTAGGGGACATAATAAACTAACAGCCTTAAAATGTTTGGAGAGAGATCAAGCAAGAAAACTAACAATATTACACCAACATTTGATAAGTTGAGTATATCCAGTGATAAATCTAAATTTTTGAACAAGAGCAGTTTCTGTTTTGAATTGAATTACATCCAGGAGGGGCCATGATCACTTATGCATGAGGATAAAACTGTAAGAGAAATGGCATCCACAGTGCAACTTGATGCTAGAATCGATCGGATATAAAACTGTATAAGATAACATACAAAGTGTAATACTATCCTTGGCAGCTGGGAAACTTAAGGAAACTGACCATTATTCTTGCGGTGCTGACAAAATGGCTTAACTTGGTTAATCCGCTGTCACAGAGGTAGGGCATGAGCTGAGCATCAAGCAAAATATTTCTTGCTTTAATATTTCCATGAGCAACTGGAGGGGAACATGTCAAGTGCATGTATCTGCAGGCAAACATACATATAAAAATTGGGATCATCAGTGGTTGCACTTAAAAACCAAAATGGGCTATCAAAGTTGATATTGGTGTAGTTAATAACCACGCCGTACAAAATAAAGTACGTAAAGGAATTTGGTGAGTGTAAATATTACTCCAGCGCGTAGGCAACTCCAAGAGCAATCTTCATCCGAGCTTTCCATGATAAAGCCCTGGATCTAGTGGCTGCTGAAAACAAAAGATCATCAAGAGAGCCATTTTCTGCATACTCAGATAGAAGTGCACAATGTCCAAACTCTACACAATATCCAACAAGCGCACAGATATTAGGATGCTTTAATCTGGACATATTCCAAAGCATGTCCATCAATTCATCTTGTTCTGATAATGATAGATCTACCATGTCAATCCTCTTGATAGCCAGGAGCTGCAAAGACATTGAGAAATGTTTAATTGTACATGTTAAACTGTAGAGAAAATCATGAACTGCAGCAAATTTGGTAAATCTGCACTTCAAACTTTTTAGAAACATAACAAACTTTATATGCTGCAGAACAAGGTCGCATTAAGATACAAGACCACGCATCCCATCCTCCTTGTGCCTCAAAATGCAAATTATCACGATCCAAGAAATCAAGGAAAACAAACGTGTGCTTCCTCCCCTCAGAGCAACTACTATTATCAGAACCTTTCTGTGGTCAGAGGGGGCAGGGGGTTATACCTCCCCCAAACTCCTTAACCCTGATGTCCACCATCCAACACAGACGGGCAGTAAACAGTGGCTTGTTACTTGTGCAAACAGTAAATAAGAATTCCCAGAAAAAGGCAGCATAAAGAGCCTGCAGCAGTAGTTAACACAGAGAAACAAACTTTCATGCCAACACAGAAGGGAAATAGACCAATTTATGGATTTTTATGAATGAAAATTGCAGTAGACTACAGTTAGAAAGAACTGACGGTACATTTCAGCTATTAGCGCTATGAGATGCATGTTCTAGATATCATGCTTGATTCATGTCATAAGAGCTTTGTCTAGATTCAGTGACAAACAATAATGCTACTTTCCAACAAGGCTACTACAGAAGACAGTAATAAAGTCATGTTTATGATCCATACCTGGCCATCAGAAAAATCACCTCTGTAAACTCGGCCAGTAAAACCTTCACCGATAAGGCATTCTTCATTGAAGTCCCTGGTAGCTGCTAGAATGTCAGCAGCTGGAAACTGTTTAGCAGTTAGAAGGTTTTTGGATGTCTTGGACCAACTTTTTATTTTGGGAACTCTGTCCGATGTAACATCATTAGTAGATGAAGGATCACTGCCAATCAACAGAGAACTCCAAGAGTACAGGACCTCATTTGCTTTAGGGACTGCGAAATGGAAAAATACGAGTTTCAGTGTTGTGAAGGAGTCTTGGTCTAATCCATAAATAAAAAATGCAGCATGAAGAAAATGAAAATCAAATATCTGTTCTTGGATGAATTTAATCAAGAAGGTGCCTTTTTGCAAATAATTAAGAACGTGCCTTGAAAATAACAAAGAGTTCATGTTTTATGACGAGCGGATTTACAGTTTGGTCCTAAATTTTTAAAGAGTTTAATAATTAGAAGCCTGGCTATCAACTACAAATGCATGAATGTTATGCTTAAATAATTTAAGCTCCAGTTCTACCTGCTTCCATATTGGCTGGAAAAGTCTCGGCACGGTTAGAGGTGCTCTTAGGGCACAATGAACAGCTTTTCCAACTTTTCAGAACCAATCCAACAATGAGGAGCAGAAACACTGTGCATGTAGCACTAGCTACTGCAGCAACTGTCACTCGAGAGTGCGACTTCCTATGCTGGCTATTACTTTGCAAAGAAGAATACCCCAAAGAAGGCTTTGGAGATTTTGGCTTGCGCTTTTGATTTTGCTTAGCTGCTGGTGAAGGTGGTCGGTTTGGAGGTGGAGGTGGAGGTGGAGGTGTAGGTGTAGGTGGAGGTGGAGGTGGAGGTGTAGGTGTAGGTGGAGATGGAGGCAAAGATTCAGGTGGAGGCGAATGGGTCCTAGTAAATGAGGATGATGCATATCTGAAACCAGGTTGAAACTGGTTTCCATCAATCCTGGAATGTTGACCAGAAAGTTAATCATTTATTTAGAAGAGATTTGAAGCCATGACACAGAGATAGTCAGAGAGGAAGGGGAGGTAAAGCATAGCAGAATTTAATACCTCAGCTCAGAAATGGACTCAAATGTTCCGGGAACATAACCACTAAAGTGATTATTTTCAATGTTGCTGTGAAAGAAGTTTATGATCATCAGCATTAGAAGTTAAGATCGATAAAAAGCGACCAAAATTTTTAAGCAGCAAATTTAGTCAAATTTCTTACAGGGATGACAGTGGAAGGCCTGCTAATAAAATCACAGATCCTGTGAACTCGTTATGATGTAGATAACTGCAAATACAAGAAAACATATATTCAAACAAGTTATGCATCAATATGCATGAAATAGCTCCAACCAGCAGGTCGCTCTTACAGATAGTGAAGGTTTGTCAATGAGCTAAACGATCTTGGTAGGTCACCGCTGAAAGCATTGAATGACAAATCCCTGAAAACAAGGGTGAATAAACTTTACATGAGTGGTAAAGATCAAATAAGTTGGAGAAATTGTTGTTTGCAAGGATGCTGAGGATGGAAAAATGCCATTTAGGGTGGATTCTAGCATCAAAATGTGCATTTCTTTCAACAAACAAACTAAGCTGGGTCCTCATGAACAAACATGCAGAATACATCTTGACAAAAAAAGGAAAAGGAAAGAGAGACAGGGAAAGAAAATACGAATATTTAGGACAATTCAATGAGCAGACAACATAGTCTATGTGATCGGCGCAAACCACAACAAATAATTCGTTGTGAGTTAAAGAAAAAATCAGACAGCCAATGGTGAGATGCAGAAAAGATGTATGGGCACAACTGAACAAGTAACAAGGGCCATACCAACAAATGTCGGAGGAACAAAAGCTAGCAGACGAGTATGCATACACTAAGGTACGGCTGAAATTTCTACTGTAGATGCATACATTACGGGAAGAATTTCCATGTCTTGTTGTGCATGATATATAATGTCAAAGTGAAATAAAATAATTCACTTTCAAGTTGACAAACGATTAAGTAATCAAGATGTGGGAATCTTACACCGTTTCTAAGCTATCCATGTTAACAAAAACATCACCAATTACTCCAGAGAGTTTATTGTAGCTGAAGTTCCTGCGATGATGGTTACATACAGATCTATCAGTAAATTGTGCAACCAGATCTCAGAATGTGAAATGCTCCATTTCCAAAAGTATGCTCACAGGTATTTCAGGGAGTGCAACCATGGCAATGATGATGGTATATTCCCTTCAAACTTATTGGCTGCCAAATTTCTGGGAGGCAAAAATATGGAGGCGCCATTTATACTTTGAATTTAAGTATTTAACTCACCAAAAATTGGTAGCCAAAGCAGGGAAAAGGGACATACAGGTGTTCCACATTTGGGGGCAAAGTGGGGGGGATTTCACCAGCAATGTTATTGAAGCTCAGATCCCTATCATTAACATGAAGTAAAAGCACCAGAAACTAAATCAAATCATCAATTGCGAAATCAAAGCCAGCTATCAGAGTACAAAAATTAGGCAATTAGAAGCTCACAGTTTTTTCAACGACTGAAACTTGAGCAGCTCAGGGCCAAGCCATCCACCAACTCCGAGCCCACTAATGTTTCTGCATGTGAGTAACAGAGCAAGTAACAAAGCCAATTGGTCGACTTTCTATTACTTTGTGAGGAATACTAATCAACAAGTTACTGAATTAACTAAAGGATTACATCATGACAACTGAGGATCCCTTGCAAGAGACGCCTCGCCACCGTCCACGTCCACCACCCTCACCGCATGGGTCACCACCCTGGAATGTCCAACCAGAAAGCTGCCATGGCGACTCCAATGTGCGATATAACCCCCAAAGCCCTATCGCTGCGATGCGACAAAGGCGATGACAAAATGAGCACAATTACAAGCCTCTGGCAATGACAAATAAACACAAGTATGAGCCTCTGGCAATGACAAATAAGCGCGAGCCTCTGTAACTCTGTTAGAACCTACTGCTTACGAAATCCCAACTTCAGACCACCAAAACACAAAGAGGCAACAGGATTAAGAAAAGGGCTAGACACCAAAACACAAAGAGGCAACAGGATTAAGAAAAAGGCTAGACACCAAAACATATTTGCATTGCATACCACCAAGGCATTAAGAAAAGGGAAGCGAGCACACGATATTATTCTGTACCCAGGGCTAAACGCAACGATCACTACGAATGCTCATCCCCTAACCATATCCAACGATCACAGAACCGGTCATCTCGCGAGGCCGCGACCATAGCCAACAATAACAGAGTTAAACGCTATCGCAAGCATGGATCGGGTCAAGCTACAAGCCAGTGCCAGACAACACCAACACGCTTGCTCGGAATCGCATCGACAGTCGACACGCACCGAGCGCGAAGAGCAGAGGGCACCCAGGGGGCACAGCGCCCAATCACCAACGGAACAGAGGGCGAGGGCTCACCATCCGGGGGGTCGGTGAAGGAAGCGGCGGAGAAGAACGCGGCGCAGAGCACCGCCACGGCGAGGAGGCGGCGCACCGCCGCCATTTCGACTCCCCACGCACGCCCCTGAAACCCGCCGCGCCGGTTCCCCGCGAAATCCCGGGCTGGATCGAGCAACCCCGAGCGCGCGCGAACCGGAGCAGGAGGCCTTCGAACGTTCCGGAAGCTTCCGGGGGGAGGCCGCGCGCCGTCTGAAATCCCTCCCCCAATTCCGCCGCGCCGACCCGCGAGATCGCGCTCGGATAACGGGACCCGGTGGGGAATTGGAGGAGCCCGCCGACCTATGCTCCCGGGGGCGGCGAGGCTTTGGGGTTTTGGTTTGGTGCGGAGGGAGGGAAGCTTTTCCGTTTTGGCCTTTTGGGAGGGAAAGAGTGTGGAGGAAGGGAGGCGGGCGGGTCACGTGCGCGGTGCGTGAGATGCCGTTGCTTGGGTGGGCCGTCGGGCCGCGGCGGTGCCGTACTGCCGTGGTGGACCGGCCGGCCTGGGCGGGCATTAGACATGCGCTACCGGGACACGCTGGCGTGTGGCGTTGCACTTTGGTGTAAAAACCACCGCACCGGGTACTCCAAGGCGCATGCGCATGGGACGTAGCGCTCGTCCGCCTCCGACGCCAAATCCAGCGCGCATCCAGAGCGTGCGCTACGCCCGCGTCGGCCCCACCTTGCGTCAAGAGCAACGGCTCCGCGCGCGAAGCTGGAGCAGCTGCGGCCGCGGCCCGCGGGGACAACGCCTCGCTGGCGGTGACCCGAAAGTAGGAGAGCCGCGGGGAGGAGAGAGAGAAGGCGGAGGACGCACAAACGGAGAAGAGACAGGGAGACTGGGAGAAGCCACCATGGACCGGGGGAAGACGCCGCTGCCAGGGCCCACCGCCCAACGCCTCCACGTGACTCGAGGAGGAGCTGCAGGTGGAGATGGAGCCGAACCGCGTCGCCGCCGGGTCGATCTGGCCATGGATCCGGCAGATCCGCCGTCGATTGGGCCGTGACTCTGCAGCAATGGTGGGGCAGAGGGGAGGGGGACGAGTCGTGCAGCGCCTCCGGCCGACCTCCACGCTGCTGCGACAAAAGGCGTCGTGCCTCGCCTCCGGCTGACCTCCACGCGCGTCGTCGTCCCTCGCCGTGCAACGGCACCATGGGGTGAGGAGGGCCGCCGCCACCGCCTCCACGCACGCCGCCGCGCGAGGAGGGAGCTCCGCCATGGGAGGCTCGCCCGAGATCCCGCCGCCCGCCCGCTCCACTCGCCGCGAGAGGAGAGCCGCCCGCTCGACCCGCCGTGCCGCCGCGCCCCCGCCGGACGCGTGGAAGACGTCGGCACGTTGGGGAGGAGGGCGCGTCCGCGTCCTCTTGCCGGCCGGTGTGGGGAGGGAACGGAGCGGGGGGGGATGGGGGCGGGCGGAGGGCGGCAGGCCGTGCTGCGAGAGCCCCACCGCTGCCAACCATGTAGGCCCCGCCGTCGCCGGTGGGTGAGGGGAGGGAAGCGGGCAGAGGGAGTAGGAGTTGCCGACGCCGAGGCAGGAGAGGAGGCGTCGGCCATCGGGTAGGTGGAGGAGTGAGAATGGAGAGGGAAGGGGAGGGGAGGAGGAGGGAGAAAAGGAGTATGACGCGTGGGGCCCGCATAGGTTGGTTGGCATGGAGTATGAGATATAGGAGGTGACTGGTGCGGAGAAAAGGGTGTTGTACTGGAAAATCTCGCTGACCGGACGGAATATTCTCTTTTAGTGGACGAGTTTGGAGTATGACGAGTGCTACCAGTCTTAAGGCGGTGCTGGCTGTTGTGCGGCGGGAAAGAGTTGGAGGGTTAAAAAAGAATTTTTTTTATATATTTATTTTGTCATGATTTTCGAAAAATAAATGGTCGAATCAAAATTTTCGAGAAATGTACATCTGGTGTCGTACCCCATGGCGGCAGGCTCCTGCTGTCGTACCCCACGGCGTTACGGCGGGCGGGGCGGGCGGGCGGCGCCGGGGACTCGCCGCCGCCGTGCCACACGGCGGCGGGGTTTATTTTTTAGTTTTTCATTTTTAAAACACTTTTAACCTTTTTAAAAACGACAAACTAATAAGTGTAAGCATAATCACAAGGGAATATCATAATCAACGACGAAGGAATAGTCACAAGGGAATAGTTTATACATAATCACAAGGGAAAAGTTTATACAAAATCGTTGTACTACATCTAAATGCGCCGGCCCCTCTTCCCCCTAACAGCTCTAGCGCCAGTCCAGGTGTGGTCCTGGTCGTACGTCCAGGGGTCAGGTGCCCTGACCACCCGCGGTGCTAGCTGGTCGGGAGACGGTGTCACCATGGCTGCCTGCGACGAGCCTGCAGCATCCAGTGTCGCTCCGCCGACCGCCAACTGTGATGGCTGAGTCAAACCGGTGGTGGTTGTGTCAACTGTGACGCGCCAACCTCCTCAGCCTGCTGCGGAGCGCCATCCATGGTCGCGAGAAAGTCATTGTACCAAAACTCATCCCAGGCCAGCTGGTCCTCAGCAGACGTGTCGAAAGTAGGCTAGAACATACGCGGAGTGGACGACGAAGGAATATCTGTCGCCGGAAACTGAAACGCTGGCGGTCTGGAACCTCCTAGCGTATAGATCGGCGGCGGCTCCTGCTGTCGAGGCCCGGCTGTCGGAAAAGGCAGCGGTCGCCCTGTACGATTAGAATATAGTATAATCACAAACGCATAATAATTGTGTGCATTAGTTGAAAATAAGGTCTACTGAAAGTACCTGCGCCGAGTGGAGCAAAGGGCAGCTGCACGTAGGTGTGCGGGCCCTGCGCCTGTGGGTGTTGTTGTGCCCTCCGAGTCGAGAACCCGCCGGCAAAGGTGGTAGGCGTCAGCTGCGAAGCCGCTGTCGAGGCAGAGCTCGAGGACGACGCTGGGTGGCGCGGAAGGAGAGGAATCTCTACGGCCCCGTCGTAGTTCACGACGGCGGAGTACCTCGTGGCCGCATCGATGATCCTCTCGTACGTGCTCCGGTGCTCGTGAGGCCCTCAGGAGAACCACTGCCCCATCGCGGCCAATGCGAGCCACACGACCTCAGTCAGCACGTCGTGCGGCGCACAAAATTAGAAACACATGTTTTAATTAAAAAGTCATATGAATGTAATGTGTTTGCAGTATCGTAGCTTACCGTTGTGTCGGCGGTCTAGTCTCGGCACACCGGGTAGGTCGCGTCCGGCAGGACCCTGTCGTGGTCCAGGACAGGTGGCGGTGGCGGGGTAGCAGACACGTACGTCACCCGTGTCCGCGTCCTCGGTAGGTACCACTGAAGGTACGCTACCCAGGCGGCGTCGTCGTGAAGGCGGTGCTCGGTGACGACGTTTTGCTCGTGCGCCGCGGACGCCCACTCTGCCACGTACGGCTGCAGCCTGTCGACGCATGATATCGCCGCAGGCATGCCCTTACGCATCCACCTAGCATAGAACATGAAACATAAAATTATTGGCAACTGAATATTTGTAACGGAGAATACTTAGAACTGTCAAATGGTAGCTCACCTGTGCGCGGTAGGCGGCAGACGTGGCGCAGCGGGTACTGGTGCAGCCTGGAAGAGGCCGAACTTCCTCATCACCCGGTGGACGGCGTACTCCTCGACGTAGACGTCTAAGACCAGTCGTTGCCGCGTCATCCAGTACGCCTGGTCACGGGAGCACAAGGACGAGAGCCCCTGTGGTGCGCGGGCAGCGACCATGGCAGGAGCGTACGGCGTCCACCGGACCTGGGCATCGACCATCCGGAGACACCACACTGAATGGAACTACAGAAGTCATAACACGAAGAATCACGTAAAGGGAGGTCATTACCTTCCGGAGACACCATAGAGAACCCATGGTGGGGAGGTCCGCTGGGTCGGTGCCGTCAGCCGCCGACTTGTACTCCGAGAGGTCCGTCTTGGGCCGACCGATGTCGAACTACTCGTGGATCCACATCTGGAGTAGGAGAGGGCACCCTAGGAAGATCGCCTCCCTACTCGTCGGCCTCGTCACTGCCGAACACAGCCCCCTGTAGGTAGCTTACAGAACAGTGCTGCCCCAGCTGATTTGGGGCATCTGCTCGAGGGGTGCGTCGGCGTTCCTCTGAGCCCAGGGGATCATGCACCGCGACACGGAGTCTCCCGCTGACTTGCAGAACAGTACCCACCCGAACAGCCAGAGCAGGTAGACCTTCAAAAACCTGTCTGTCGTCTGGTCGTCGGCATCGTCCGCCATGTAGTCAGCCTGCACACACACAAAGGTCCGTCGTCACATTCGTTTAAAATGCATACAAACGTTGAAAATAAGAGTTAGAATCACGTACGCTGAACTACTGGATCCAAGTCCAGGTGGGCCCGTGAGTGTCGACGAAGGGCACGTACGGCGCCGGTGCGCGATCGTTCCGAAGAACATTCGCGAACCGAGCAAGGAAGTCAGCCTACCACGTCGCGGGGAGGTCGATCGGCCTCATCGCCTACCCAGCACACGACAGTCCTCCCAACATCGCGACGTCCTCCAAACTGAGAGTCATCTCGCCGACGGGGAGTGGAACGTGTGCGTCTCTGGTCGCCACCGGTCCATGAAGGCGGCGATCAGCGGGGCGTCGTAGTTGAAACGCGTCAACCGCTCCGCCCGGGGAACCTCAGTTCGTAGCCTATCCCCCTCGACCAACTGTGCAACAGGGAGAAGTCCTGCAGCGCGTAGCCTCAAAAAATATTAATTTACTTAACGCAATTACTATTGTAGAGAAATAGAAATAAATAATAAATATAAATTACGTACTTCGAAATCCACCGTTGGTGTATCGGCATCAATGTGCGGGTCGTCCGGCAACGTATCGTGCCGAGCGGACCTCTGAGAACAGCCGACACGTACGAGTGGTCCTGCCGGTCCACCGCCTCGTCGAACAACTCCGGTCGTACGTACTCCAGCGGTGCAGCCATAACTGCAAAAAAACATAATTTAATCAATTTTCCAATTATACTAATTATGTGAATTATGTGAATTAGAATCATTTCCTACAAGTTTGAAACAAATTTAAACAAATTATGTGAATTTCAATAATTTTATACGAATTTTATAGCAATTTAATCCAATTATGTGGATAAGAACCATTTCCTACAAGTTTAAAACAAATTTAAATGAATTATGTGAATTTAAATAAATTTCTACAAAATTTTATAGCAATTTAATCCAATTATGTGAATTAGAACCATTTCCTACAAGTTTAAAACAAATTTAAATGATTTATGTGAATTTAAATAATTTTCTATGAATTTTATAGCAATTTAATCCAATTATGTCAATTATAACCATTTTATAGAAGCTACGAATTTTACATAAATTTAATGAAATTATGTCAATTACACCATTTTCTGGAAGTTTAAAACAAATTTACGAATTATGTTAATTTAAATAATTTTCTACAAACTTTATAGCAATTTAATCTAATTATGTCAATTATAACCATTTTCCTCAAATTAAAAAATGAATTAAAACAAATTATGTGAATTTAAACTATTCTCTATGAAATTTATATCAATTTAACTAACCTAAGTTAACTAAACTAAATTTCTAAACTAAATTTAACTAAACTAGGTTAACTAAAATAAATTTCTAAACTAAACTAATTTAACTAAACTAACTAACTAATCTAAGTTAACTAAACTAACTAACTAAACTGGACTAAATTTAGAAACATACCTCACAAGTGTTCTGAAGGGTTGAAAGCCGAAGTGAGGGAGGAGTGAGGGAGGGGGCGGCGGCAGGGGCTCGGCCCCTTAGTTGGCGTTGCCGCCGTGGGCCACAGCGCCAGGGCCTTGCCGCCGTGGGCCATGACGCTAGGCTGATGCCGCTGTGGCCCACGACGCTAGGATTTCCTACCGCCGTGGCCCACGACGGCGGGGAACCCCGGCCCCACCGCCGGTACGCGACCGTTGGCGTCACCCCTAACGACATGCCCCACGGCGACACGAACTCCTGCCGCCGTGGGGTACGACGCGAGATGTACATTTCTCGAAAAATTTGATTCGACCATTTATTTTTCGAAAATCATGACAAAATAAATATAAAAAATTCTAAAAAAGGAAAGAGTTGGGGCGCGTTCGGTAGCCACGCCGGCCTGGTGGCCAGGCCCGCTTGGTGCAGCGGCCAGCGTTTGTCTGGTCGGCGGGGTGCAAAAAAGGCCCGCTAACTTGCACGTCAGTAAACGGCCCAGGGGGTCATTTCTCGTGGTGCAGGCCCGCGGGGGCGCGACAGGCTGCACGCGGAGGGAAGGGCGGGGAGACGGGGGCGGTCTGGCGCCATTTTTTTGGCCCGTTAGGGTAACCTCCCCGGGTGCTCGCGGTATAAAGGGGAGGTCGCCCTCCGCCGTAGCGCTTCTTCCCCCATTTCGCCGCCTCCCCCCGACTCGTCTGCCCTCTCTCGCCTCCTTTTCGCACTGCAGTCACCTCCCCCCTCTCCTCTCCGCTTCTTGTGAGCCGAGCGAGTTGGCGGCGACGGTGCGGGTGGTGATCGTGCGGCTCATCCGGAGGCTTCCGTGGTCGCCGGCGGAGGGCGGCGCGGCAGGCGCGATTGGAGGCTTCTTGGGCTTGGAACCCTGGATCCGTGCGTAGTCATTTTCACCGAGCAGATCTACTACCTCCTCGTCCCCAACAACTCGAGGCACCTGTTCGTCCACGGTGTTGATCTGCTTCTTGCGCTGCACCGAGTAGATCTCCCTGTCTACTTCCTTCTTCTGTCGAACATCGCGTCCCCGACCCGGTTCCGGTACCACCTCATCTTCCCCCACTCCGTCGTCTTCATCTTCGCGTTGGTATGTGGTCGATCTGCCCTAAGTACCTTTACAGTGGTGGATCCGATGGGGATTTTCGTCCTATGACTGAGTTTTCTTTGCGATTTACCTTTATTGCTTGCGATTTACATTGTTCCTTGAGATACAGTGCGGATGAACATGATTTCTTGTGGATCTATGTTGCATGATCTAGTTTATGATATATGTGTTCAATCACGGCGAGTTGTTGGTTGAATACCTGTAGGTTAGGGTATTCCCGATCTAGTTTATGATATCTGTGTTCGGTCAGTGGGTGATCCTCAACGGATCTGCATGTATTTCTATTTCATTTGCCCTTTTTCGTTCACATGCCCTGTCTTGTTCATTCACGGCGAGTTGTTGGGTGAAATACCTATGGGTAGGGTATTTCCGATCTAGTTTATGATATCTGTGTTCGGTCAGTGGGTGATCCTCGACGGATCTGCATGTATTTCATTTTCAGTTGCCCATTTCTGTTCACATGCCATGTCTTGTTCATTGATGGTGATTTGCATTCCTTTTCAATTATTCTGTAGTTTTGTCGAGGATATGACGTATAATACTGCTCT
The DNA here is from genome assembly GCA_947561735.1 of Cenchrus americanus. Lineage (NCBI taxonomy): Eukaryota > Viridiplantae > Streptophyta > Magnoliopsida > Poales > Poaceae > Cenchrus > Cenchrus americanus. Next base: position 229,191,934 of record OX387240.1, read on the forward strand.
GGGAGGCTGACTTTGGTAGCAGCCGTGCAGATCTGTTGTAAGCAGATGGGTGTTGACGAGGAGCCTCAGCTTTCCTGCATTTCCTACAAATGAGGCCAATTATACGCTCCTGTTTCAGTTACCATGTTTGTTGAACTGCTTCTAGTCGATGATGTTGTCATGGAGGAGCCTTTGGGAGGCTACTCTTGTAGCAGCCAAGGCGATGATGCCTATAATGTTGCTCATTTGCTTGCACATGTCTGACCATTGGATGTCTTTCAGTTCCAACTTAGTGCATGCATTCTAAATTTCATTTGTTGCCTGGTGCATTGTAGATGGGGGTTGGCAGCATGACTTCTGAACCTGCAGCGCTTGTTTCTGTTTGCGTGTCCTACATGCTCTCTAGGCTTAGGGTGGGCAGGTTCCATCCTGATGATGAGGAAGAGGACAATCCCTGTGATTGGATTCCCAGGGTTGTCACTGATGGTGAGAGGCAGGCAAACCTAGATAAGATATACAACTGCACTGATGTTGAATCTGTAAGCATGCTTCGAATGCGTAAAGCTCCTTTCTTTAATCTAGTGAAGCTGTTTAGGGAGAGAAGCCTTTTAGAGGACACCATACACTACTGCGTGGAGGAACATGTTGCTATGTTCCTCCACATTGTGGGGCACAACCAAAGGTATAGAGTCATCCATCACACTTTTAGGAGGTCCTTTGAGACCGTCAGTAGGTACTTCCACCATGTCCTACATGCAGTTGGGGAGCCGAGAGCTGAGATGATACGGGCTCCATCGGGGGTTACACATCCAAAAAATCTTGGCAGCCATAGATGTTACCCATACTTCAAGGTACTAGGGTTAATTCATATGTCAATGGATAATGCTACATTGTATCTACCTGCTTGGTATACTGATCCATGCATGTTATGCATTGTTTTAGGACTATATTGGAGCTATAGATGGGACTCACATCCTAGTTAGAGTGCCATACAACATGCAGGCCGCTTTCAGAGGCCGTAAGGGCAGCACAACACAAAACGTAATGGCTGCTGTTGATTTTGACATGAAATTTACCGATGTTCTTGCTGGGTGGGAAGGATCGACTCACGATGCCCTGATTCTGGCTGATGCATTAGAGCGGGACGATGGCCTCAGGGTCCCCCAAGGTACACTGCGGACCTTACCAGTTTGTCATTCCCTTAGGTTCTTGGTGTAAAACCAATTTCTGTTTGTAGGCAAACTCTACCTTGTTGATGCTGGGTACGCACTGAAGCCAGGCTTCCTACCTCCATATCGGGTTGTTAGGTATCATATGTCTGAGTTCCAGGGTAGACGCACTCCGTGTAATGCCAAAGAAATTTTCAACCTGAGGCACTCCTCCCTTCGCACAACAGTTGAGAGGGCTTTTGGTGCTTTGAAGGGCAGGTTTCGTATACTAGACAACAAGCCATTCCATCCATACAAGTATCATGTTCAAATTGTTATTGCATGTTGCATACTTCATAACTGGATCTTGGGCTATGGGGTAGATGAAATAATCCCGGGGGAGGATTTCTTTGAAGAACTCCCGCAACCTGGGAATGTAGGTAGTCAAACACCAATGTCCCAGGAAACAAGGGAATGGGCAGCTCAGAGGGATGCATGGGCTGTAGCGATGTGGGTAGACAAGGGATCTTCTAGGGTGTAGCATTAAGTTTACTTAGTTGGAACTGTAAGGAACCATGGGTTGTTGTTTGTGTGTGTTTGCGACTACATGAGACCATTCGATGTGCTTAATGCCTTATGTTCTTCCCTTGCCTTTCGATGTTATCATTGTTGTATTTATCTTATTGGTTTCTCGATTCGCCATCGTACATCAGTTTTTCAATTCGCCATCGTATATCGGTTTACTCAGGGGTTCCCATGGGCTGCAATGATGTTTTACAATGTATGTAGTTCTTAATTTCCTGTGGATGCATACTTGGTCTTGATGACATAGGCCAATGGGTGATGAGGACATGTACTTTGGTTCTGCGGGTGCTGGCTTTTCTGCTGTTGCTGGTCTGCTTCTTGCTGACCATGGTGCTGCTGCTACGGGTGCCCTTCTGGGTGTGCCTTCTATTGATGGTTTTGGGGTTGCTCCTGCTGGTCGTGCTACTGTGTCGGTGCCTGCTGCTGCGGGGCTGCTGGGTGATGCTGCTGCTGGAGGGGGTGGTGGTGGTGGCGGCGGTGGTCAGACAAAGGGAGGTGCATGTGGTGGTGGTGGTGGTGTGCTTCAGGCGGGGGCAGGTAGAGCTGGTGGTGGAGGTGGCCAGCATCGTCCCCCAATGAGGTGGACCAGTGTCACCTCTGGGTTTTTGCTGCGCTGCATGTGCGAGCTGGTGGGCACTGGTATGAGGATAGATAAAGGGTTTAAGGAGGTGCATGTGAACAAGGTGGCCAAGGCACTGCAGGAGTTCACCGGTGAGCATATCACCGGGACACAAGTGTACAACCATCTGCACAAGTGGCGACAGAGGTGGGCTAGAGTGTGCAAGTTTAGGGACCTGAGTGGGGCACTATGGGATGCCCTCATGTTGACGGATAAAATTCGTATCCACCTACGATCCGCAAGCGTACGGACCTACACCTTTTTCACCATGGGGATTCCCTAGGTTCTTATCAATCCACGGAGCAAGGGGATTACACGCGTTTGATCTACCACTACTTACTAACTTATCCAAACCCTAATCTATGGTTAATCTAGAGAACAACTACGTTACACTAGAGAGAATGATTAAACGAACAAGATATGTAAAAGACACTTGCCCAAGGGTCTACGATACTTGAACATGCAACCGCTTAAGATATGAAAACCAATCTAATCTATCGGGGGTTGTGACCACGGTTTCGCCCATTCCCTCCCCCCGTATTGTCACTACGCGGAGGTATTCGTGACTAGACCTATGATGGACATGGTGTATTGAATGGATCCAAGGGAGCATTGAGATCTTACTCCCTTCATGGCATGGTAGCTAACCTTAAACATCAAAGCTTCTTCAATACTAGATTATAGATAGATAACCAAACAAAGTAGCGATTACATCTCAAGTTCGATTACAATCCATGGACAAATGAGAAGATTACCCCATCAAGGTGCTAGGCATAGCACCGTTGATCATGGTGGCACTTCCAACGGTGCCTTCCTCTCCTCCACTTATGGGTGCTTCCTTCGAGTAGAGCGATCCTTCTCGCAAACGATCTCCCTCCTCTTCTCTCTAGCTTGTAGATGGCCTCTCGGGCGAATGGCTCTCTGTCTTGCGAATGGCGGCGCATCCAGCAACTTAGGGTTGAAGGATCTTTGGGTGCAAGAAAAAGGAGGCCGAACCGACCCCTGGAGTGGGCCAGACCGATCGGCTTGGGCCGACCGGTCCAGTCCCATCTCGGTCCGGTTCGGTCTCCCCTTCGCTCCCATGGGTCCTCATGTATTTATGCACTTTGCCCTCTCCACTTGCACCATTTTGACGATGTCATCCTCACGTCCAAGATGGAGGTTCTCCTTGCATCAAGTCCGGTCTTTTACGCTTTAACCCTCGGGAATGTTCCTTTGTAACACTTCGGTCCTTGCCACCTTTGGGAGTGATTTCATGAAGCTCTTAAACATGAATGAGGCTCTTAAATTGCTCTTTTAACTAGTTGTGACTCCGTCCTTTATGTCCATGTTTTCCTTAAAAAACATAATACTTCCAAATGCACACACAAAAATGAACTTGTTATATGATTAGTGTGTGTTGGCGGTCAATTTCCGTCAACCAACAGCACTTGTTACACTTTAGTTTGAGTTTTGAATTATAACTAACCCGCCACTCGGCATACTAATGACGTAACATGTTCACACTTGCATGTGGTTTTTGGAGTTTATTGTTTACGCAGGAAATCAACGTTAAAGAGAAGACTTTCAGGATAAGTTCATCAAGCACTTTATGAGAAGATCTTGAAGCCCGTCACAAGTCAAGACATGAAGTGAACACGACTTCAAATGACCCAAGGACCAAAGCATCAACACGTAAAACTCCGGGAACTAGGAGGTTTACCAACGAGATCAAGTCAGCCTGAGAGATATTATCGCAGCCCAAAACAACATGATCTTTCAGTGCAGATTCAGAGACTTAAACGACCTCTAATGATAAAAGTTTGACTACCAAAGTTATGGGCCTCGACGATAGCTTCGATTTTGACATATGGAAGGCCCAATGTGGGTCAAGGAGCTAGGAGATATGGCCTCCGAAATGCCAGGTGCGCAGACAAGTCCGAAATCAGATAGATTATCTTCGGAGGCTGTTTTTGGGATCTTATCTTCGTTTCCAAGGAAAGCAATGAATACCAAAGTTGAAGATAATTTTGTGGCACACAACCTGGAGACCGAATTTGCATTATTTGGAGTTCGGACGTGGGAGGTATGGTGCTGGCAAGGAAGGGCTGCGAATCAGGAAAATCTGGACGAGGCTGAGTTTATGGAAACCAAATTCGCTTCTCTCCCAAGGAAGATCTCGTGCAAGGTAAGGTGGAGCACGCCTCAAGACTCCCCAAGGGTATAAATACAAACCCCTATACGCCCCAATAAGGGGAACCATTGAGATCCATTCACCAGAGAGCCGTCGAAAGAAGGAGATACACCGAAGGAAGCCAACGGCCGGCGCAAGTCTTCGAGGGTACCTAGGAGATGGCTTAGGCCACCCCTAGCCGCCATGGACTCCCTACTAGGTTGTGCCATGGTGGAGTTTGGGAGTCACCCCCAACATCCGTCGGGGTATGTACGCACATGTTGGTGATATCAATCTACTTTTTATTCTAGTTGTCTCAACTTTGGTCTACTTCAATGCATGCTTTCTTCCTCATATGTGATGCATCCATATGTTCATAGTAAGATTAGATCTATTCGTGGTGATTAGTCTACATCTTGCGGATACATTGAAGTAACATGTTTTAGTTAGTTGGGTGATTACCCTCGTGTGGTGACAGCATGCGGGAGGGAAAAGTTCTAGCGACGACATGATGTGGAATAGGATTGAAGGCAAGTACCACGGGAGTCGGTGCGCGGCCACCAAGGAGGAGGAGCTACGAGTAAGAGCGCCTTGGTGGGCGTTTGGGATAAAGCTTTGGGAAACCTTAGGCGTCAACACGCACCTCGCACCGGTGACCTTGGGAAAGTAGGCCGCTTGCGAGCCGCCTTTCGGAGAGATGATTCCGTGTACCTTTAGTTGAGATGAATTTATGTTTTGACCACCTTTTGACTAGAACGGTACCTAGAGACGATATGCCTTAGCTCCTTGGTTGTGTTATCTCATCTATGGCTGTGAATGTGGTAAACACTTATACTTCATTCATATCTATTAAGTGTTACCCATTCATATGCAATCTAAGCTTCATGTTAGGTTAGATTTGATCGATTAGATGGAACCCCCAAGGTAGTTCTTTGTCAATCCACGGATTGATAAACCTTGGGGGAGTACTCTGAGGGAAGAGCTACAACCGACCCGTGCTCTTGCGGATCGAAACTTGACGCGTTATTTAAACGTCAACAATGTGCCTAGTGGCGGGTTAGTTCCATAATCAAATCCAAACCAAAGTGTAATGAACATGCTTGGTGTACCAAAATACACCGTCAACATCTCCCCCACGCTTAGATCTTGCTCATCCTCGAGCAAGTACTCGTAAAAGATCTTTTGTCCAAGGTGTTGAAATCGTGCTCCGCTAATTCTTTCTTCACAAATTAGTCAATCCTTTATCTTTAATACAGTAAACATAAAGTAATGATCTTCATACATAAACATGGGCGTTTAGAATTTTTACCAAATCAAGATTTACCCCACAACTCAAACTCTTCACTCGAGGTCTTCAATTGTAGTCATGCTTACTTCTTTGCTTACATTGGAGGGTTTTCATGATTTTCAAAAAATAAAATTCTTGAAACAAGTATTAGACAAAAACTTTTCTCTAAGTTCTCACATATCGCTCATATGAAGTGGCTATCCTAAACAATTTTCACAAAACTCTCACCTCCCATAAGTCTCTCATATAACATGTAAAGTGAAGCTATATGTATGGCTAGTACAATCAACACAAGTATTGTCAAGCTAAGAACTTCCTCTAATGGTTGTTTGCCTTTCAAAGCCAATGATCATGAGAATTAAACCATAATGTAGGGATATCAAGGATAAGAAGATATAGAATGGTGGACATGTGCAAGGGCAAAAGAAAATAAGACTACAGGCACCGATGACGTCCTCGTTGTCGGATTGCACATGGTTGGAAAAAGAATGGAAGTTTCGTCTCTCGACAACAACGTGACATCCTTCCTTGCACTTTATTTATCTTTCACTTGATTCATCCTCTTCATATCTTTCTTACCATTCCTCTTTCTTTCTTTTTCTTCTTTTCTTTTTTCTTTCTTTCTCTTTCTTTATTTTCTTTCTTTTCTTTTCCATACACTTTTTTCTTTACTTCTCTTTCTATTGACATCTTTATTTCTCTTTTCAGACTCTCAACTCATCTATTTCTCACACAAACATAATCTGAATTTAAAATAAAAACTATGCTAGAGACGAGATGAAACTTCGAAAAACAGGTTGTGTTCAAGGAATGCGATGTACAAAAGACATATAATGGTTTGGGTATGGAATTCGGCGATGTACGGGACTTCCGATGCGAAAGTCACGTTACCGAATGCATGACGAGGCTAGCAATAAAAGATAAACACAAGGACATGATCATTGCTCGAAATTAAAACTTCCAAAAGAGAAGGATCCTAGCCCAACTCATTATGCTAATCGCACTTATGGTGGAGCAAAAATTAAATTTGGCTATGTATAGGATTTTTCTTAAACTCTCAACTTGAAAAAAAATTCGCTAACCTTTATTACAAGGGGTTTTCAATAATTTTCAGAATTAAATTCCTCCAAATTTAAGCATCAAACTTAGCACAACCAAAACGAAGTTCTAGATCAAAGCATGATGCGGGCACTTTTAGAGGTAGAAACTCCACTAAGCACCACAATAAATGTTTCAAACCAAATACTTATGCTTATTTATCAAAAATTAAAGACAAACAAACAATTAAAGCAAGAAAACCATCACAAGAGACAAAAATTTAAAGGACACTTTTTATTTGATTTTCTTGACACGAACACTAACTTTAAGACACTTTAAACTCTCGAAAATTTAAAAAGTATACTCCTAAAACTTAAGACTCTCACACTCTCACACTCTCACGAAAACTATACCAAACCAAACTAATCTTAAAGCAAAAGGCTAGCTAGCTAGCTCTCCCCCACGCTAAAACCATATGACGTCCTCGTCGTATCTTACAAAAAACCTAAGCAGAAAATTCTGTTCCCTAGTCGAACTTTCCGCAGCTCTTGCACCACTTGCTCTTCATGTTCCCCACCATGCCGAACAACTTCTGCACGTTCCGATTCACAAATTTGTAGTCGTCCTCGACCACGCGTTCCAAATCTTCCATGCACTGCCTCATCGCCTCCATGGCCTGGAAACACTCGTCAACCGATGCGTAGAGCTCCGTAATGGAGTGACAGCAAGCCGCACAACACAACGGATGCATCCCGAAAGGGTCGACATCACCAGGGTCTCCACTGTTGTCGTCGCCGCTGTCGTCGTCGCCGTCGGGGTTACTGTTGACAGATAAAAGACGTATCCACCTACGATCCACAAGCGTACGGACCTACACCTTTTTCACCACAGGATTCCCTAGGTTCTTGTCAATCCGCGGAGCAAGGGGATTACAAGCATTTGATCTACCTCTACTCACTAACTTACCCAAACCCTATCTATGGTTAAACTAGAAAATGACTACACTACACTAGAGATACCGATTAAGCTATCAAGATATAAGGCACTCGCCCATGGGTCTACGATACTCGAACATGCAACCGCTTAAAGCATAAAAACCAATCTAATCTACCGGGGGTTGTGACCACTATTTCGCCCTCCCCCCCCCCCTCCGTACTGTCACTACGCGGAGGTATTCGTGACTAGACCTATGATGGACACGACATATTGAATGGATCCAAGGGAACATTGGGGCCCTTACTCTCTTTACGACATGGTAGCTAACCTTAATCATGAAAGCATATTCAACACAAGATGATAGGTAGATATTCCAACAAAGTAGCGATTACATCTCAAGATCGATTACAACCCATGGACGAATGAGAACATTACCCCATCAAGGTGCTAGACATGGCACCGTTGATCATGGTGACGCTTCCGACGGTGTCTTCCCTCTTCTCCACTTGTGGTGCTTCTTTCGAGATGAGCGATCCTCCTCCGGAGATCTCCTCTCTCTCTCTCTCTCTCTAGCTTGTGGATGGCCTCTCGGTGCGAATGGCTCTCTCTAATGCGAATAGCGGCGCCTCCAGGGACTTAGGGTTGAAGATCCTTCGGGTGCAAGGAAAGGGGGCCGAACCGACCTCGGAACTGGGCCAGGCCGGCCGGCTTGGGCCGACCAGCCCATGCCCATGCCGGCCCGGCTCAGTCGCCCCTTCGCTCTCGTGGGTCCTCATGCATTTATGCACTTTCTCCCTCCACTTGCACCATTTTGACGATGTCATCCTCGCGTCCAAGATGGAGGTTCTCCGTGCATGAAGTCCGGTCTTTTATGCTTCAATCCTCGGGGATGTTGCTTTGTAACACTTCGATCCTCGCAACCATTAGAAGTGATTTCATCAAGCTCATGAACACGAACAAGACTCCGTAATTGCTCCTTTGAACTTGTTCTGAATCTGTCCTTTATGTCCATGTTTTCCTACATAAACACAACACTTCTAAATGCATGCACAAAGATGAACTTGTTATATGATTAGTGTGCCTAGTGGCGGATTAGTTCCATAATCAAATCCAAACCAAAGTGTAATGAACATGTTTGATGTACCAAAATACACCGTCAACAGTTACCGCCGCCGTTAGGGCCTTCGGGAGTCTTCTCCTTGGGCACCTCTTCCCAATAATATAAGTCATTGTCCTCCCTTCCGGCGGCCGCCCGCGAACTCGGGCTACGGTCATCGGAATAGTCACTCCCCCCGTAGTCTTTAGGCTCGGGTGACACCTCCTTGTAATCCTTCCTCTTCATGCCTCGAATGCGCTCCGACCTTCGAACGGGAGTAGAGACCCTCTCCTCCTTGACGTGGTGGTGAGATGCGATTGCCCGGGTCGGGACACGCCCTCCGCAACGGATGCGGGCGGTCCTCTTTATCTCCATGGGTAGCTTGAGCTCGCATCGCTTCGCCTCCTCCACCAATGGCTCCTTGGCGCCTAGCTTCATCTCCACGCTCCTCGGGGGCGTCATGGTTGCTGGTAGGGTGCAAAAGGATGCGAATTGGGATGGATTCCCGAGCTCCCATCTTGACCATTTAAAATAGTCTGGGAAGGAATACTCTAGAAACCATATTTTCCTTTTCTTGACTTCCCTTAAAATTTTCTGACCAAAAAAGGAAGTCAAAAACGCAAGTCCCAAAGGAAACTGGGGCGAACCGCCGCCTGGCCCCCCTGGGCTGGTCGGACCGGGCCGGCTGGCCTGCCTCGGTTCGCGGGCCGGTTCGCTCCGGTTTTTCGCATGCCCCACTAATTTCGCATTTTTAGCCCATGAGAAAAAGATGGTCCGGTAAAATTTTGCGAGAAACTCTAGAAAATAAAAGAAAAACTATTTACAAAATGTTCACCTTGTTTTATGTCCTAGGCTTGACGTTCGAGCTCTTCCTCCATGGTGAAGATATCAATATGGTGAAGGGGCACAACGTCGGGTTCGTAATAAACTTTAAGCCGTTGACCATTTGTCGAGTAAAAAAGAATACATCTTCAAAAGTTTTCTATTTTTAACTTGGCAAACTATTCTTTCTCTCTTATACATTTGTAGCATGAACCCTTCTGTATTCTTAATTTATTTTCCACCCTCCCACCTGACTTCCCACTGTGAGAAACATCGATGTCAAGCCGAGTACGCGCGCGTATAGTTACACGCTAGAGGCATGTTTTTTCCAAGTTGCCAAAAACTATCAATTTATTTGCCAAACTCTTGGTGGGGTGTTTTCAACGTTTTTGAAAAAAAAATCAAAGATATCACTTGAATTGGCAAACTATTGGAGATGTTCTAACCAAGCGACCAATTCTGTGGAAAATAAGCAAACCATCGTGTTCCGGGGGGGCTTTGGCCTAGGTAAGGTGAGTGTGTGTTTTCTTTACCTTTATGTTTATTAATTTTTTGTCTTTTTTATCATTTTCCTTTGATTTTTCATCAAATGTTTTCTCATTTCAATATCAAGTTTTCTTTTCCTTTTAATTTTTTATTATATTTTTATTTTTCTTTTATTTTGTTTTCTTTACTTATTTTTATCCTTCAATTTTTTCGTGTTCCTATTTTTCTTTTGTTCTTTATTATTGTTCTTTCTTTTTTCTTCTTCTATTTGTTTCCTTCTGTGAAATCTTTTCACTTGAAACTATTCATCTCAGTGAATATTTGTTCTTTTTTATTAGATATGTGTTCTTTTTAGTGAATATTTATTCTACATTAGTAGGAAAATTTGTTCTCACTCAATAAATATTTGTTTCACCTCAACGAATATTTATTCTTTTTTAGTGAATATTAGTTCTCTCAGTGAATATTTGTTTCTCTTTAGTGAATATTTGTCCCCCTCGGTGAAAATTGTTCTCGCTCCGTGAATATGTGTTCCACCTTAGTAAATATGTGTTCCCCTTTAGTGAATATTTGTTCTATCTTAGTGGATTTTTATTTCACGTGTATATGTCACATAGAAAAATTTAATATTAACTAAAATATGAATAGAAAATTCACCAAAATATAGTCAGTTGAGGTCTTGTTTAAATTTGAGCTTCTAATTGTCAGAAATCCAATGGTGAAATCAAAATCTAATTTTGATGCTCGCTACCACTGATGTGGGGTGCGATGGAGCGATGTAGCACCTCCAAGTTGAAGCCACACCTGATTTTTTTGCTGAATGTCAGGGTATTGTTGAGAGGAAAGAAGGAGAGTGAGTAGGGTTGAAGCTTTGGTAAACAAGATGTGTAATAGGGGGAGGTGTTGTCCTTAATGGGCATCAAGATCTCAATGCAAGGGTTCAAACCTTGATGCACCGACTAGGGAGGAGGGATCTCAACGTATGGTAGTTGAGCTCAGTGCAATGAGTGATTGAGGGGAGGATAGGTCTCAGTGCTTCTATCAAGTGTGGTACTTGAGGCGGTGTGGTTAGGTAGCGTGGGGAAGAGTTTTGGGAAAGTCGATAGAAGGATCGAGGATGTGATCATAGATATCAGGATGGGTGAGTTGCGATGTCAAGTGTCAACAACATTACGATGTTGGTTCATTTATTGTTCAATACCATTTTGAACATCATGTGAGCACCTTCTTGATAACTCCCTAAAAATATGCATTCCCACGTAAGCCGTGTGAAGTTCCTTATGTTTTTTTCATGGCCCAGGTAAGGTAAGTGCGTTTTTCTTTACCTTTATGTTTATTTTTTTGACGGGAATCAACAGGGGAGGCCCCTACACCTATTTTTAAATATATTAAACATATGTACAATTACAAGGCCAAAGGCCCAAGGAGAAAAAGACAGACTATAAAAGACTACTCATAAACACTCTTAATTTGTCACCTATCATCGGTTTAGCCCTAAGCAAAACCAAATCCAACTCCCTAATAAAAAGTCTTCCACTTAGCAAAAGATAAAGAAGAGTCATAAAAAATGATGTCATTTCGGTGGCACCAAATAGCCCAAGCGCCAACAATGAAGACCTCTCTGAATATCACTGAGTTAAACCTCAGTCTAGCTTGCAAAATCATCGACTGGAAATCCAAAGAGAGATCCCAATGAATACCCAGGAAAGTCCAACAAGCATCACTGAATGGACATGAGAAGAACAGATGCCTGATATCCTCCTCAACATTTCCACACAAAGCACACAAGTGTAAGAAGGCAAGAACATTTGTTTACGATGCAGCAAATTCCTGGTGTTGATTTTGTCCCTCAAGAACAACCAGAAGAAGAACATATGCTTGTTTTGTGACCTCGAAGACCACAACCATTTGAATAATAATGGAGATGCTGGATGAGAACCTTGCAAAAAAACATAGTACATCCCGCTGAAAGCTGTGATAAAATGAGATCAGAAATGGCAACATGTAAATCATTAAATTGCTCAAAAGCCACCTGAGAGAGGGACAGGAAAAAAGATCTGCTGGCATCCCAAGACAGGAACTGATTCACTGAGCACTTCTTCTTTCTGGCAAAAGAAAACAACTGAGGATACAAGTCCTTAATAATACCCAGATTCCAGTGATCAGTCCAGAAGGAAACTGAAAGACCATTGTTGACCTTACACCTGGCCATCTGAAGAAACAAAGGAGCTAAAGACATAATATCCCTCCACCAAAAAGAGCCAACATACTTTCTCTCATGAGGAAGTGTGCCATTACAATAAAGCTTAGACCAGGTGATCTGCACCCAAGGCAAGTCAATCTTATTGTAAAACTTATGCAGATATTTGAGCAAAAGAGCAGAGTTATGATTCTTCAAGTTGATAATGCCCAAACCCCCATCCTCCTTACTTCTGCAAGCAGTTTTCCAAGCTACTAAGTAACCTCCTTTTTTGTGACATCTCCTCCATGACAAAGAACATGCTTTCTATACTTGTCAATTTGCTCTAAAATCTCACCAGGAAGTTTGATGGAACACATGTAGAAAGTAGGCAAAGCTGAGAAAACCGAGTTTACCAAAACAAGTCTTCCAGCAAAAGAAAGATGTCTCGAAATTCCCATAAGGTGTTTCTCCATTCTGGTGAGGATTGGTGACAAATCCTACACTGAAGGCCTAGTGGTACCTAGAGGCAAACCCAAGTAGGTGAAAGGTAGGGAGCCCAATTGACAGCCCAAGGCACAGTTAGGGACTGAAATCTGCTCTCCTCAACATTTATGGGCACCAAAAAGGATTTAGCAAAGTTGACTTTTAGACCTGTTGAGGAAGCAAAAGTTTGAAGCACATCTTTCAGGTGAGCAATCTTAACTGGATCAGCTAGAAGAACAACCAGTGTGTCATCAACATATTGAATTATTGGAAAATCCCCACCAAAATCATCTGCCAAAGGATGGGTGAAATTTCCCAATAGAGCCTCAGCATTTATGACAGATTGCAGCAAATCAGCACCCAACACAAAGAGAAGAGGTGAGAGAGGATCACCCTATCTGACACCTCTCTTGCACTTGAACTCCTTCCCAGGGACACCATTCAGCAAAACAGAAGACGAACCTGAAGAAAGAATAGCCTTGATCCAAGAGATCCATTTATCAGAAAAGCTTTTATGCTTCATGACTTGCAAAATCACTTCATGTTGAATTTTGTCAAATGCTTTCTCAAAATCAAGTTTAAGCAAAACAATTTCATTTTTGGATTTATGACAGATGTGAAGAAATTGAAAAGCCCAACCTAAGCAATCCTGGATGGTTCTTCCCTTGATGAAGTCATACTGATTAGTGTGAAGCACTCTTAGGATAACAGTCTGTAGCCTATTAGCCAACAATTTCGTCAAAATTTTCAGAGAGTAATTCAGTAGAGAAATAGGCCTGAAATCATTAATAGTCTGGGGGTTGCTAATCTTTGGAATGAGGATGATGAAAGAGCCATTAATGCTCTCAAAATTCACATGTCCAGCAGCAAAGTCATTACATAATCTTAAAATATCCTGTTTTATTATTGGACAGCACTTCTTGAAGAAGGCCCCATTAAAACAATCTAGTCCAGGAGCATGATCTGAGGGCATGTCTTTTAGAACAGCAAGGATTTTCTCCATAGAAAAAGGTTCATCCATGGAAGGAATATCTGAAGGTTGAATCAATTCAGCAAGCTCATATGAAATTTCTGTAAAATCTGAGACACCCAACCTTTCCTTGTAAGAAGACCAAAGTAAACCAGCCATCTGATTGTGATCTGAAACAATAGTGCCATCAGCCAGTGAAAAAAAGATATAAGATTCCTCCTCATAGAATAAGTAGCCATGGCCTGAAAAAGTTTGGTGTTTTCATCACCAAAATTAACCCATCTGGCAGTATTCCTTTGTTTCCAATAAATTCTTTTGGCTTCCAATAGCTGAGCCAAGTGCTTTTGTACCACCCTTCTAAAAGCACTTTTTAATTAGCTTAAAGGTCTTTGATCTTCCATACCATCAAGAAGAGCCAAAACAAATTACAGTTATTAATGAGCTTGCCTAGCTTAGAAAGCTCTTTTCTCCAGAGTTTGAGACCTGCCCTTACTTGCCTGAACTTGGCAGTCAGAGTTTTGGCAGCACTAGAAAAATAGGGTGAAGTATTCCAATGTAGGTCAACAACTGACAAGAAATCAAGAAAATCCATCTAAAAGTTTTCAAACCTGAACAGCTTGGATTTAGGTACATGAGTACCAATGGAGATCACAAAAGGAGAATGATCAGACATAGGCCTGCTCAAAACCTGCACAGTGGTATCTAGGTAAGACAAAGCCCATGAAGAAGAAGTGAAAACCCAGTCCAACTTTTCAAGAAGAGGCTTGTGCTGCATATTACTCCAAGAGAAATTCCTACCCTGAAACCCAATCTTTTAAAATCCAGATGCTGAATCAAATCATTAAAGAGCATCATATCATTCAGATTACCCCCAACTCTATTTCTATTTTCTGGTGATCTAATAAGATTGAAATCCCCAGCCAGCAACCAATCATCCAGATCAGTGAAATCAAAATTGTATAGCCAATTAATAAAAGTAGCCTTTTCAACACCATTACTAGGACCATAAATATTAGTCAGCCCAAAGCTTTTTCCAGTGAGGGAACAAATAAACTTGACTGTGACTGAGTAAGCATTAGCTGAGAGCAGAGAGCCGACAAACATAGCAGGGTTCCAAATAATGATCAAACCACCAGAGGCTCCATCAGAAGGAAAAAATTCAAACTTGCTCAGATTCCGGGGGCATAAATTTTTTAGGTAAGAGGCATCAAAGTTGCTCCTCTTAGTTTCCTGGAGGTAGATAATAGAGGCACCTGATTCACCAATTTTATCTCGAAGGGCATCCCATTTGCCCTGGGAATTAATTCCCCTAACATTCCAAACCAGAATTTTGATGGAACGATTTTGATTCACTGAAAACTAAGAAGAAATGAGACACCACCACCAGTAAGTTAAGAGAAAGGCAGGAAACGACAACCAGAAATGATAACAGTAGCATACCATCACCATAGTTTTACAGGTAACACAAAAGATTGTTCTTGACATAGGGACAAAAGTGAGGATCAACTGTCCAAGGACTACTAAGGAAGAGCTAGTCCTATTACATAAAAGCTTAAGCATCGACATCAAGGTCTAGATCCAACAAAGCAGAAGTAGACACCGCCTCAGGCTGCATCTGGAGGAAGCCAGTAGCAATCCCCTGAATGTTGTCAAGTGAAAGGTGTGGAGCCGCGCCAGAAGAAGCCTCTCCAGTAGGTTGGATGGTGTACACCGAAGGGTTCAGTCCAAGCGAGGTCGGCACAGGAGCAGGAGCATCAGGGAGGACAACAACAGCTCGCGAGGAAGAATCACGGAAACCTCCCATATCAGGGTTCAGCCTCCTACTTTGGCGAAGAAAGGAAGCCTCCAAAGGCTCTCTCTCAGCCTGGAACGATGCTTCCTCGAGCTTGGGGGGATCAGTCCGTGCACCTCCAACACCTCCTCGTCATCGCTATCTTCATAGGGAACCAGGGGAAGCCCAGTGGGGGGCAGCACCGACCCAATGAGGGGAGCCACCCCACGATCATTCTGTTCCGTAGAGATGGAGGCAAGGAAAAGAAGATCATCATCATCGTGAATAAAGGTAGGCACTAAAGTATCAAGATTGATTTCAAAGACAGAGAGGTTGTAGAAAGAACCCCTGAAACTGAAAGAAGGGAGAGCTGAGAGGTGCAAGAACGGAATCACCTCATTGCCACGGTTGAGTGAAACAAACACTAAAGCTGGAGAGGAGGCAACTACAAGGAGAGCGTGTGGATCAGCAACCGGAGCAGCTAAGATTGGCTAAGAAGCCACGATTGGAGCACCCAAAAGAGCTTCAACTGACGGGACAGTTTCCTGAACATTCAGAGGTGGGTGAATAGCTTCTGGAACAACATTGAAATCTCCCAAATGAGCAAGAACCTCTACAGTAGCCTCAACCCATTGATCCCCTAGACTGCCATCTCCAGCACCCTGAACCTGATCGGCTTGCACCTCTTGCTCGCCACCACCAACTGACTGAACATCATCCATTTCAAACTCATTGCCCTGGCCCCTGAGGATTCTGTAGGACAGAGGATGGATCAACGGCATTAGGCCCCATCCAACGTGGAGGACCAACCGGTAGGGGATGCAGGGGACCAACATCTGGCAACTCGTCTTCATCAGGCAAAACAATCACGTTTTTCCTCTTCAAAGCAAACACAGGGCATGTCGAGGATCTCAAATGCGACAGCATACCAACAGAAACAGTGACATCATGCGGAATCTGGGCATCATCCTTCAGCAAAACTCGAACCACAATACGCGCCAGGTAATTAGTGTCATGCCAGTAACAAAATAACCCAAAGTCTGCTACTGCCTTAGCCACGAGTGAATTACTCTTGGCATCTTCCAGATAGTTCAAAAGCATAACCCAGGCCTCCCTATCAGCATCATGGTAGCGCGCATTGATACCCTCATCGTGCTTAACAAAATGCAACTGATACTCAGGCGTAACTTGATAAATCCCATCTAAGAACCGCCCACGCTCCACGGTGCTACCAAATTTGACAAAAGCATCCACCATTACACAAGGTTGTACCTCTCTGAGAAGAACACGGTGAGTGTTGATGAAGTAGTCCCGGAGTGCAGCAGCCATGAGACTGAAGTCCTCCTTGGCCACCGCCGACACCAACATCGCAATCGCCAAGTCCTCATTGATGGCATCCATGTAGCTACCAAGATAGGCCAGGAGGCGGCGAGGTGGGTCCTCCGGGTCGTGGGGAATGACCTCAAAGCCCCTAGGAGCATGCAAGCGAGGATCAATGGCGAAGTTCGCCATTGGAGCAGGGCCAATGGGGGGCGGAGGCAAGGGCGACAGATGCGAGGTGGAAGCGGAAGCTGGAGTTTTTCCCTGTAGATTGGGGGAAGATGAACCGGCACGGGCATCCTGAGGTAGGCGGCGGTGTATTTAAGTCAGGAACTTCGCTTGCTTTGGAAGCTAGATTTTTCGTGGTCCCAAATTTTTTAGTCAAAAAACAAAGGGAGCAGGCTTACGAGATAGACACGTGCGCAACTTGTGCCCAAACTTGTGACATGATTTGCAGTGAAAATACGACTTACAAGCTCTGGCTAAATGACCGGGTGATAAGCAACGGAAACAAATAAAATCCCGGGAAGCATGGACATTTGAATTTGGAGTACCCGAAGACCTCACCTTTTGATTAAAGCGCTGCCCAATCGAT
The DNA here is from genome assembly GCA_947561735.1 of Cenchrus americanus. Taxonomy (NCBI): domain Eukaryota; kingdom Viridiplantae; phylum Streptophyta; class Magnoliopsida; order Poales; family Poaceae; genus Cenchrus; species Cenchrus americanus. The sequence goes on from OX387240.1 coordinate 229,209,404, forward strand.
GTTGTGTTCTTCGCGGTCCGATGATCGCTAGGCTTGGAAATCAAATTTTGATCGGGGACGTTCACAAATTGAGACGAGAAAAAACCGAGAAAGGAACGTGCCCAGAGCTACGAGACCCAGAGCTATGAGAGGGTTTAGAGTCCTTGAGAACTTAAGCATAGGTTTTCCTAGACGATTTATGAGCCACAAAGGACCACGATTTCTCCTCTTCTGAGGTCCAACTAGAAAGCTCTCGTTGCCAATTCGGACCGCCATTGCCCCAAAGATCAAAGAAGACAGCAAACTTGGGACGTTTGAAGAAACCCAACCTGTAGACTAGGAAACCAACTTGCTTGGAGAAAACTGAGAAACGGAAACACATGCCAGAGAGATGAGAAACATTGTAGTCCGAAGCAACACCCTCAAGACATGATTGCAAGATCAGAGAGACTGAAGCGACATTCCGACGAATGGCGGAACGACCAAAGGTTGCCACAAGGAGGAACTCACGGGAGGGTGAAGAGGGATGAAAACTGACTGGGGATGAAAAGCGATCTTTGACGACACGCTGGATCTCCAGCCCCGGTGAGAAATCAAGGTCAGAGAGGCCCACCATGGAATGGAACACCAGAGGAATCACGCCTCTTAGCCATGTCTAGAAGCTCCAATCACCACGGAGATCGCCACGGAGAGAGCCATATTACTTTTGTCTTTTTTCATAACATTTTCCTTTCATTTTTATCAAATGTTTTCTCATTTCAATATCAACTTTTATTTTCCTTTTATTTTTTATTATATTTTTCTTTTTCTTTTATTTCTTTATTTAGTTTTCTTTATTTATTTTTATCCTTCCATTTTTTTGTGTTTCTATTTTTCTTTCATTCTTTATTATTGTTCTTTCTATTTTTTTCTTCTATTTGTTTCTTTTTGTGAATTTTTTTCACTTCAAACTATTCATCTCAGTGAATATTTGTTCTTTTTATTAGATATGTGTTCTTTTTAGTGGATATTTGTTCTACATTAGTAAGAAAATTTTGTTCTCACTCAATGATATTTGTTTCACCTCAACGAATATTTATTCTGCTTTAATGAGTATTTGTTCTCTCTCAGTGAATATTTATTTCTCAATGCAAGGGTTCAAACCTTGATGCACCGACTAGGGAGGAGGGATCTCAACGTATGGTAGTTGAGCTCAATGCAATGCGTGATTGAGGGGGGATAGGTCTCAGTGCTTCTAGAGAGTGTGGTTAGGTTGTGTGGGGAAGAGTTTTGGGAAAGTTGATAAAAGGATCGAGGATGTGATCATAGATATCAGGATGGGTGAGTTGCGATGTCAAGTGTCAACAACATTACAATGTCATTTCGTCTATTGTTCAATACCATTTTGAACATCATGTGAGCACCTTCTTGATAACTCCTAAAAATATGCATTCCCACGTAAGCCGTGTGAAGTTCCTTATTTTCCTAGGAGCGACTAGCGTATGGTTGTGGTCCCCATAAGGTTGCCCCTTCCCCGAAACTTCCTCTACCACTGGCTATGTGGGCCTGATACTACTCGTTATATTGCTCTGAGTCCCTGAACGAATGGTCTCGATCATTATCCTCATTCCTCGCATTATATATATTCCCACAGAGGGAGAGGTGTGGTCGGGCTGCAACAGAGGTGGAAGTGCAATGAAGCCAAGCGAGATCTCCAAGTCGAAGCAAAAGGCTTGATGCTTTGGCGTTAGGGCACCGTTGGATAGAAAAAAGGGAGAGGAGTTGAAGTTAGGGTCAAACAAGATGTGGTGATCAGAGAGGGTATAGGTAGAGCCAAAGAGATGGGAAGCTTGCTAGGGGCACTACAACATCCCCAAGCCAAAGGCAGTGAGCTTGATACGAAAACATGGGAGTTGGGTTTGTCATGTAAGAGGCAACATGATCTCAACAACGAGGTACAAACCTCCATGTACCCGCCACGATGGATCCTGTGGGTAGAAAGCTCCATGTAATGAGAGATTGATTAGGGTCGGGGGAGGGGGTCGCCTAGATTATACTGATGACAATTTGTGATGTTTTTATTCCTTTTCCTTTTGTTTTCTAGATCTAATAACATAAGCTTAAATTTTCATTCAATTTTTTAGAAACCTTTTTTATATTTCAAAAAGATCTATAAATTTGTTAGTCCTTTTCTTTTTTTTTGGTGAATCTCATCCATGTTTACCTTTTCCAATTTTTTTGTTCTCCCTGTGACCGCAAGCACCCATCTTCTATGCATACCATGAAGGCATGATTAGAAACAAAAACTCCATGTAGGTGCGTGGGCCCATGTTTAGCCAATACTTCTTGGATTTTCTCAGTTCCCATCTCCCTTACTCCACTCAACTCTCCTGGTTAAGTTTGCCAATCTCTGCTTCCTACTTTCCTAGGCAAATTTCAAAAAGAGCTACACTACGCGGTTCTGAGAAAGGTCAATAATTAATTCTCTCCTTATATTACATACGGAGGCTCATTAGAAAACGACGATTAACAACTTGTCTAGGGGCATATTTAGAAACTACGATTAATTACACCATCCTTTTATAAGGACCTATTAAAGAATTACTATTAATTACGCCATCATATAAGTAGCTAGGAGCTAATTGAAAAACTACTATTAATCACGCCAGGTGGAGCAGCAGCTGTTTATGGCAATTAATAGAATTCTATGTGAATTATCAATTATGTGCCCAAAAATCCATGCTGCTAGCTCAAAAAGCATTTTCTAACTAGAGGTGAAATACAATAAGAAGAATTTACGGTGAAAAATCAATCTTGGACAGTACTATCTGAAACACGTGAAACACGCAGCAGCAGAGAGCAGGCAATTGCCATTTCGCAAAACAAAAACAATAAACAAAGAAATAAAAAAAATTATAGAGTAGACTGCCCATAAATACCCCTACCAGAACTTGAGCGGAGGGCACTCGTCGCTTCATCCTGCGCTCTAGCTACTCTCGCTCGCTCTCTCCCGTGATCTTCTAGCTAGCTCTCTGCAAGTCTGCATCGCCGACGCGAGAGAGACAAGAGCTGGGGTGGTGGCCGAGGAAGAAGCGCGCGGGCGAGATCGTCGTCGTCGTCCTCGCCCCGCCGCGCGCCGCCCACTTCATCGTCGATCTCCTGGTATTGCAGCTGCGAAACTGCATGCATGCGGTTCCTGCGTGCTCCGACGGCCTGTGTTGCAGCGAAACTGCTGCATTGCAGCATTGGTTTGTTCAACGCGTAGTTCGCTACCTAGCTCAGATGTAACGATGGAAATGAAGCTGTGGGTCGCGGATCTGGTATAGTAGAGCAGATCGAGGGTCGAGGCCTCTGGAACAGCTAGCGCTCTTTCGTTTTCGTACGTTTTGGAGTGAGAATAGCTGCCTAGCGTGTGTAGTGTAACATGCATGTCGGGGAATGCAATCAGAACGGTGATACGTAGTGAGTGGGACGCTATATGAAACAACTAGCTTGTCGTAAACGTCATATATTTAACGATGAAGATAGTATAATTCTTAGCAATGGTCGGAAGCCGGAAGGTCGCCTCGCGATTGTTCACGTTCACTGATCTAAACATGCATGTAACCAAGATTCCTCGTACATGAACTACGCGAGGTTGATGGCTTGATACAAGGGAATAAATTTTGGTTATTGCTAGATAGAGGTTTGAGAGGTGGCCAGCTTATATTACTGGGTCCTTCAGATCTGATGGGGGGAGTTTTCAATCTAGGTCACTTGCACTGTGTTCTCTTTCTCCTCTGAAGATATACTTCGGTACAAAATTTACACGTGGGTCCCCTTTTTCCCTCGGTGTAACCACCCACGTGCGGTTTTTTCTTCTATTTACCACATCATCACATGACACCTTTTAGCAACGCTCGCACCTCTTTTGTGGTAGTAGAGTTGCACTTAACTGTTAGTTCAACGGTAACCTCGCACAGTGATGTGTACGTGTCAACTCTTTTGTATAGTAGAATCATAAAGCTTTGATTACCTTGTTTGATTATCAGTGCTTTAACATTATTCTTAAATGCTCACTATATTTCCCTTGGTTACTGCAGGTTGTTTTAGTGATAGACGACCATCCTAGACCTACTACTAGAGTTTCTGAAGCTGATCGAATATATTACATTGCTGTTAATTAGGGCGGGACAATCACAATTCTTAAGGTATCAACTTTAATTAAGACCCTTTCTTCGTTGTTCGATGTATGCTTTTATTAGGGGTGTTCTTTTTTGTGTGTGAATGATTGGTTCTTTTTAGCTTATATATGCGGTCTTGCTTTCTAATCTCAACCGCTCTTACACACGTACATTTATCTCGCGCCTCTTTTGTGGTAGTAGAGTTTACACACGTGACACGTGTATGATCATGTACGTGTGGTTTTTTCCCGTTAGTTCAACGGTAATAACCTCGCACAACGATGTGTATGTGTCAACTCTTTTGTACAGTAAAATCTTAAGTTCTGATTACCTTGTTTGATTATCAGTAACATTATTCTTAAATGCTCACTATATTTCTCCCCTTCGTTATTACAGGTTGTTTTTGTGATAGACGACCATCCTAATCCCACTACTAGAGTTTCTGAAGCTGATCCAATCTATTATATTGCTGTTAATTTAGGGACAATCACAATTCTTAAGGTATCAGCTTTAATTAAGACCCTTCCTTGGTTATTTGACGTATGCTTTTATTAGGGGCGTTCTTATTTTTTGTGTGTGGATGATTGGTTCTTTTTAGCTTATATATACATACAGTCTTGCTTTCTAACCTTAACTGCTCTACGCCTTCATGTTTAATGAAAAAGTCATCTCATCACTAATTTTGCATGTGTGTAAACATGTTAAACCTTTTTTTTTGTGGTAGTAGAGTTACATGTGGTGCTTTAATTAACTTAACTACTACCTAGTTATCCATGGGTTGCTGTGTTTCTTTCCACCAAAGGAAATTGCCCTTGTTGTTGATCCAAGTTATGCCTATTATGGGCGTGTATTTTTTTAGTTTGATAGATCGGTTACTGCAGAATGATATTAGTATAGAATTGTGCCGTTATTATTACCTTACCTTTTCTATTAGAACGCTTAAGAACTGCCTTTAAAAACTTGGTATTATTGCAGCTGTGCTGCTCTTCCTACGTGCGTGTACGTAGCAACAAAACTGCTGCTTTGTTCCTCAAATGTAGTTTCTACTCATATGCTTGTACTATAAGGCCGGGCAGAAAGGGTGATGCATGGAAATAGTGGGATTCTCTGGTAGAACAGATTGAGAGCTTTTTGGAACAGTAGTAGAATAGCATGCATGGGAATGCAAACTGATCCATCCGTAGGTAGTGCACGTTAAAAATCTATGGAAACAAATTTACACGTTTCTTAGCAATAGAAATGGACTAAATTAAAGATCACATCGTCAGCGGTTAAATATGCACGTGACCATACATGAACTAGTACGAGGTCGACGCAGGAGATTAATTAAACTTTGTTGTTGCTAGCTACAAATTTGGGCAGGGTGGAGCTACGTTGTAGCTCGTTTTACGATTCTTTATCAATTTTAAATTTTCACTATATATTACTTAAATGTTTATACATATTATGAGGTGTCGCACCACTCTATTTTTGGAGTGCCACTGTTGCCTGATCATCAAATCTGGAGTATCTAGATTTGCCCCCACATTGTTATCTTCCTCCTGTTAGGAAATACTCCGTACTTTAGAGCAATATATGGGTGCATCCTTTTTTTAGAATGATATATGGGTGCATCCTTTTTCATTCCATGCATACAGTGAACCGTCCGCATAGTGATTTTTCCATTAGTTCATTGCATTGTAACAAGCCACCTTGTAGGAATGCCAGTTACCTCTTTTGCAGTAGTAGGGTTGCACACACACATAGTTTTGATTACCTCTTCATGCATTATAACAAGACACCTTGTAGGAATGCACATTACCCATGTCTGTCACTGCATGGTTTTTAATGGTTTAGTGCACATCTTTCCTCGAGGAAAATTACTTCTTTTGCGGATCCAAGTTATGTCTATTTTAGGCAAGTTTTTAGTTCTTTTGATGGGAATGTGATGTTTATTACCTTGTTTGTATAGCTCTCCAAATAGGACACCTAGTTTGGCCCTAGCCTGGGCCCAACTAGGCCCGGCCAACTTTGTGTCAGGTCGTGCTCGTCCACGGGTTGCACCAACGTCCCAAGCATGGATCCACGGGCTCTTTTTCATTCCAAATTCATGTTGACCTTGCGCCCATTCCAGAAGTTGTGGAGGTGGGTAGCTGGCACCACGGCAGGGGCAAGACAAGGTAGGGAGGGTCGAGTAGGCCGACTGGCCGAGGCGAAGCTAGCATGAGGGCTCCAAGGAGCCCCGGCAAGTCTTACACCACCATGTGTGGCCTTGCCACAGCCGGTGAGGTACCCATGGTGGTAGTGGAGGAGGAACTGTGCGAGGCGATAGAGGAGATGAGAAGGGAGCGGTGGAGGAGAGGATAAACCACCAAGGGAGCGGTGGAGGAGAGGATAAACCGCCAAGGTGAAGTGCTAGTGATGGGGAAGCCGAGGCGGAGTGCAAGGGCATTAGGGAGCGGCGCACTAGCGGTGGAAGGGACAAGCTTCGGAGTGGGGATGCCAGATGCTAAGGAGCTGGGGAGTTAGGGAGATCAATGATTGAGCGGCAGCTCGACGAGGAACGCGAAAAGAGTGGCAGTGGGGTGGAGGACTGGAGTCTGGAGGTAAATGGATTAGGGATGGGCGGTTGGGACCTCCGGTGTTGATATATATTTAGTTGGACCTTTTCCTTTAGACCATATCGGGCCAGTCCACTCAGCGAGCTTGGGTGGCGGCCCAAGCTTGGCACGAGGTAGTGGGCCGGACCAGCACAAGCTCAGAGGTCACCATGTCGGGCCAAGCTTCGACCGGGCCAAAAAATGGGCTCTTGGGCGGGCTACCAAGCTACGAGCCATCTTATTGATGATTTAGTGTGTTTCTTTTCTCTAAGAAAATTGTCCCTTTGTTTGATCCAATTTATGCCTTCATTTTGGACGTTTGTTTTTTCAATTTGTTGGATGGGTCACTGCACACTATGTCTATCACCTCTTTTGTGGTGTTGGATTCTAGGGATATGATTACCTTACTTGTTTAGTCATTAATGCTTTACACACAAATTGACAAAAAAAATGTGTCACTTTTTTGATGGACTATCCTACTATTTGAGTTCTAATTGCTAAAGCAGAATCCTTTACGTTATTGTTTGACCAGACATCTTATTGGTGTGTTTCAATTTTTTCATGTGATGAGTTGTTGGTCATTCTTAGTTGGCACTAATAGTTTTTGTTAGTGTGGCTTAAACAAAATTTGTTCCAAGTGATGAGGTCTTTTGAACTTCAATAGTTCTTCATGTTATGAAAAAACATTTGAATAACACTTGCGCACTTTTCTTTTCTTTTCTTTTCAAAATTTAGTGCCAAGTGGCAAAGTCTTCACGTGTTAGTTACACATTAATTTAGAATGTGCAACTAACACTTTTCTTTTATGTTAGTAGAGTTGTGATGATTTAGTGTGTTTCTTTCTTATGAGAAAACTTCATATTTTGTCCGCCGAAGGCAGCTAGACCTGTTTTGGACATGTGGTTCCTAGATTGTCTGTTAGGTTGTTATCACCTTTTGTGGTAGTAGAACTTTAGAGCTTTGATTACCTTACTTGTTTTATTATTTATACTTTTGCATACTCTTATTATAAGCTCACAAAGATTTTTCCTTTCTTTCTATGTGTTTTTTGGAACATTTTGTTTTTATGTGTTTTAATAGGCCAAACTACTACTGAAGTTTTGACCTTTTCCCCCTCAAGTCTTCTGCATTGCCGTTACCCTCAGGAAGATAATCACAGTTCCAAAGGTTGGAACTGTGGAACTGGCTTTAAGTTCCCTTGGCTGTTTGACAATGTGTTTTATGGTACCGTTGAATTTTTTCCCATCGGTATTTGCAATGTGTATTTTTTTGTTAGAGTCATTTGAACAAATTAGTCCAAGTGAAAATGTCTCTCCAACTTTAACACTTTTCACGTTTATAAAGAAGTCTTTGTCACTAATTGGGCACATGTAGACCACACACTAAACTTCCATTTTACATTATTAGAGTTAGACACGTACTCTCTCTATTCCTTTATATGTGTCGCTTCGGAACTAAGCTTCCCTCACAATCACAGTTCCCGGGCGACACATATAAAGGGATTGAGGGAATAGTGCTTTGGTTAACTCACTGTCTAAATATTGATGGTTTAATGTGTTCTTTCCTTTTGGGAGTTCACTTTGGTCGTCGGTCTTCGCAATTTATTTGACATTGTTAGAATTCTAGAGCTCTAATTAACTTACTTGGTTACTTGTCTAATCATCAGACTCATTGCCATTTGTGTGCCTGTAGGATGTGTGTATCCTAGTTATGCAAAGGCTACAACTACAAGTGTTTCATAAGATCATTCCTTGATTGTTTGATTGTGTGCTTTGTTGTTTTGTGTGCTTTGTCTTTGTTGCTTCCTTTTCTTTTGGCTTACATTGATTCTTTTGGTGGTGTTGTTAAAGAATATTAATACCAAGTCAAAATGTCATTTTAACCTCAGTCGTTGATCTCCGAGAAGTATTTCCATAACTAATTTAGCATGTTTAAACTCACTAAACCTTTTTCTTTTGCGGTAGTAATGTTGTATGTGGTGCTTTGATTCACTTAATCGTCTAATTATTAGTAGTATGGTTTAGTGTGTTTCTTTCATAAGGGGAGAATGTGGTATGGTGTAGTGTGTTTCTCTCTTGACTCAATTTTGGTATTGCTAAAGTGAGCATGCCACCCACTGTGCCAGCACAATCCTCCTTGTTTGCCTAGCTTGGTGTGCCTCATGCACGTTTAGTGTGTTTCTTTCTTAAGAGGAGAACAACACCTTTTGTTACCAAGTTATGACTATTTTAAATAAACGTGTGAGCCTTTCATTTATTCGATGAGTTTCGGTAGAGCAATACCTATATGGTGGGTCTCCATACCCTCTCCTTAAATACACACCCACTTCAAATGTGGAGGGTCGGGGAAGAAAATTATATACCTGCTATAAATGGAGTGGGTAATGTATGGTGACTTGGTGAGGGTCTACTCGATTGAATGTGTGTATATATGTAGAATAAAGTTAATTATCCATTGGATATGGGTGGGATTACGAAGGATAAGAGTTGGGTAATGATTATTGGCTTTAAGCGTGAACACGAGTGGATTTTTCCATACCCCCCAATGGCAGGCCTTTTTTGTGGCGGTGATCGCAGAGATTGGCTACCTTAGTTGTTACTTAGCAACACTCTTAAATGCTCATTATATTTGTCCATCATTATAACAGATTCTCTTTGTGATAGACGTTTTCAAGATTGATCAAGTTTTTATTGCTGAAGTTGAATCTTATACATCGGTGTTACGCTCGGGGGCAAGTTATCATGGCTTCAAAGGTACGGAGTTTGAAGTCCTTCCTCGACTGTTTGAGTATAGTGTTTTGTTTTTTATGAACTATTTTTACATCAGTAGTTGTTTGTTTTAAACTTGTAGTACTGTTTCTTTGTTAGTGCTGTTCTTTTTTTTCTTGCCCAAAAATGTTGTTTTTTGTTGTTTGTAAATATTACTCTCTCTACATTATAAATTGTATGTCATTTTAACTTCTATAGATTCATAAGCATTATTATGGACTCAAACATGCGTTATATTTAGATGCATAATATATACTCCCTCCAGTTCCATATTAGAAGTCGTTTAGGACAGTGACACGGTCACCAAAGCATAACTTTGGCTTTTCTTTTCTATAAAAATCTTTATTGGAAAGTTATATATGTATATTCTTATGAAAGTATTTTTCAAGACAAATCTATTTATATGATTTTCACATTTTCGAACTCAACAACTTAAAAGTTATTCATGAACCTTGTGCAAAACGACTTCTAATAGGGAAACGGAGTATATATTAAAAATGACTAGTAATTTGGAAGAGTAGCACCAAGTCAAGCGGGAAAAAAAATCTTATCAACTACGATTGCTTTTTGGCTGCGCCTGAGCCACCCCGTCCCATGCCCAAACCCAGCTGCGGCGTAACGCCATGCCGCCAGTCGCCGCCACCGCCCCCAACCCGCCGTCATTGCGCGACCGCCTCATTTCGCCGCATCGCTGCCTCCCCGCCTTCATCTTCATGGCTCCTCCCGGTGGCGTCGAGGTGAAGTTGGGAGTGGAGGTGGAGCGGGAGCGGGGGCTTTGGCCTGCGGCGTCGCGGGCTGGGGCGCCAGGTGAGTCCATCGCGTCGCAAATTTGGCCGTGGTGACGGTGTGCTGCTGCTATCACCACCGTACCCAATACTTCACCCTATTTACCCACCTCGACCATGAGTTTGGTTATTAGGGAATCTATTGAGTAACTTATTTTATTTGCACATACTAGGAATCTACTGAATAACTTACCCATTTGTATTAGTATCTTTCTTGACAACATTCTCACATAAGCTATTTTCGTACATATAATTGTTTGAGTTCTTATGCTGTTGCGACACATGGGTAACTTCTTTAGTAAAGGACCCATTTTGCAGTTGTCTGATCATAGGTGAAGCAGAGTTTTTTCCCTGGTAAAGTTACAAATGGTTGTTCATCGCTAATTTAGCATGTGTATTGCTAATGCACCAAAACTCCTCCTAGAAAGCATGATTCATATAGATCCTGCATAAGCACGGGCTGTTGCAAATCAAACTCTACTGGCTGAAGCATTTACACATAATAGCTTTGCTGAATGTGTAAGAAAGATAAAAAGTTGTTTAACAATTTACAACTAAAAGTACTTTTGACTTATTATTGAATATATGCTAGAAAGAGCCTCATTCCACGTTCTTTATTTCATCATCTTGCTTGTGTTCTTCATTGGTTGGAGGTGTTCATACTAGTTCCAAACTCTAATACTTCAGTAATTGTTTTGACGATACCTGAACATTAATTGATATCTTTTGTTTTAACATCACATTTTCTTTTTGCAGGATAACTTCAGCCTTTTCATTCTATTTGTCTGCGTCATTGGTACATCTGCTTTCGCTGGATCTTCTGATATAGACAACCTATACAATCTGAGGGATGCAGTTGCTGAATCAAAAGACTCCCTTCAGGACTGGTTTGGTACAGAAACACGTCCATGCAACTGGAGGGGTATAACTTGTGAGGGAGATACTGTTGTGGCCATCAACTTGTCATCTGGGCAATTGCATATCCCTTTTCCGTTATGCATCACAGCATTCCGATCACTTGGTATGCTCAACTTACATGGGTGTGATTTATCTGGTCACATTCCAGAAGCATTGGGAAATTTGCAGCAACTCCAGTACCTGGACCTGAGCAGTAACCAGCTTACTGGGCCCATACCTTTCTCGTTATATGATTTGAAGATGCTGGAAGAAATAGTGCTTGATAGAAACACCATGTCTGGACAACTGAGCCCTGCCATTGGTCAGCTTCAGAACCTCACTAAGTTATCGATATCTAGGAACAACATCTCTGGAGAACTTCCTCCAGAGCTGGGAAGTCTGAAGAACATAGAGGTCCTCGACCTTCACCTCAATAGATTCAGTGGGTCAATACCAGAATCTTTCGGCAACCTGACTCGGCTCTTCTACCTTGATGCAAGCAGAAATAAGCTTACTGGTTCAATATTTCCTGGAATAAGCGCATTGCTGAACCTTCTGACAATTGATTTCTCTTCAAATAGTTTGGTGGGACCTATACCTAATGAGATTACTCATCTGAAAATGCTGGAGCGTTTAGCTTTGGGGTTTAACCATTTCACTGGAGGGATTCCAAAAGAGATCGGTAACATGAAGCACCTAAAAGAACTGTCTCTCACTGAATGCAACTTATCAGGCACCATCCCTTGGTCAATTGGTGGTCTTGTAAGCTTAGTGGAACTTGACATATCATTCAATGACTTCAACTCAGAACTGCCAGCATCTGTTGGTGATTTGGGCAATATGACTATCCTAAATGCAAGGAAGGCAAAGCTCATAGGGCGTATACCAAAACAGCTTGGCAACTGTAAGAAGCTTACTGTTCTTCGTCTGTCTTTTAATGCCTTCACTGGCAGTATACCGGAAGAACTTGAAGGTTTGAAAAATATTGTCCATTTTGAAGTTGAAGACAACCAACTGTCAGGTCCTATTAGTGATTGGATTAAAAAATGGGCAAATGTTGTTTTTGTAAACCTGGGAAATAACAAGTTCTATGGTTTGGTACCACCTACCATATGTCAAGCCAAGTTGCTGCAGTCACTCGATCTGCACTGTAACAATATGAACGGGAGTATCAAGGAGACATTCAAGGACTGCAAAAACCTGGTTCATCTGGATTTGCAAGGTAACGATTTTCATGGTGGGATACCTGAATACTTGGCTGAGCTACCACTCAAGATACTGGATTTGTCCTACAACAATTTCACAGGAGAGCTGCCTGGCAAGCTGTTTGAGTCATCAACCTTTTTGGAACTCAGTCTCGACAACAATAACCTTACTGGCCATATCCCTGAGAGCATTGGCAAGCTCCACAGCTTGCAGAAGTTGCGGATGGGCAGTAACCGCTTAGAAGGACCTATCCCACTGGCAGTCGGTGCTCTTGAGAATTTGACAGAAATATCTCTTGACGGGAATAGACTATCTGGGAGCATCCCGCAAGAGCTCTTCAACTGCAGAAACCTAGTCAAGCTAAACCTAAGCTCTAATAGTCTGATGGGACCCATCCCGAGGTCCATATCGCAGTTGACTTCACTCACTGGCTTGGTTTTGTCCCACAACCAGCTCTCTGGTTCTATTCCTGCTGAGATATGTGGGGGATTCACGAACCCAACTCATCCTGAATCAGAGTATGTTCAACATCACGGCTTACTTGATCTGTCATATAACCTGTTGAGCGGTAGTATCCCACCTGCGATCAAGAATTGTGTTATTCTGGAGGAGCTACACCTGCAAGGTAACTTGCTGAATGGATCTATCCCTGCAGAGGTTGCTGAGCTGAAGAATCTTACGAAGTTTGATCTGTCTTTTAATGCATTAGTTGGGCCCATGCTTCCTTGGTCTGTGCCATTGCTCAAGCTACAAGGCCTTTTTCTCTCTAATAACCACCTAAGTGGCAATATTCCTGCTGAGATAGGCCACATTCTTCCCAACATTGCTGTTCTAAACTTGTCTGGTAATACATTTGTGGCTACTCTGCCCCAATCTCTACTATGCAGCAAGACCCTGAACCGTCTAGACGTCAGTAACAATAATCTCTCTGGTAAAATCCCATTATCTTGTACTGTCTATGGAGAATGGTCGAGCTTACTGATCTTCTTTAATGCAAGCAGCAACCATTTGTCAGGGAGCCTAGATGAGTCTATCTCAAAGTTCAGACAACTGTCTTATCTTGATATCCACAACAATAGCCTTACCGGAAGCTTGCCATCAGCATTGTTCAATCTTAGTTTTTTGAGCTATCTTGATCTGTCAAAGAATGATTTCAGTGGTGCCATTCCTTGTGGTATATGCAACGTATCAAACAACGGATTTGTCAACATCTCTGGCAACAATTTTGGTTATCATAGCTTATCAGATTGCCCTGCATCAGGCATTTGTGCTGCAGATAGTATCAATCGTAGCGGTAGCCATAACTGTCATGTAATTCTCACAGTAGTGGCCATATGTGTTGCTGTCACCGTCGTCATTGTGGTTCTTCTGGTATTTTTTCTGAGATGGAAGCTGCTGAGGAACAGGTCACTGCCTCTTGTCCCCGCCACTGCCAGTCAATCCAGTGCTACAACAGATGAGCCAAGCTCAATGGGACCTCCCAGCATCAATCTCGCTACATTTGAGCATGCACTGCTGAGGTTCACCCTAGATGATATCCTGAAGGCTACCAATAATTTCAATAATTTGCACATCATAGGCCAAGGTGGCTATGGGACTGTCTACGAGGCAGCGCTGCCTGAAGGCCGGAGAGTCGCGATAAAGAGGCTTTATGGTAGCCACCAGTTCCTTGGTGACCGCCAATTCCTTGCCGAGATGGAGACCATTGGAAAGGTGAAGCATCGTAACCTCGTTCCCTTACTTGGCTACTGCGCTCGTGGTGATGAGCGTTTCCTGATCTATGAACACATGCCTCACGGGAGCCTTGAGACGTGGCTGAGGGACCGAGCAAATGCTCCAAAAGCAATTGGATGGCCTGACCGTCTCAGGATCTGCATCGGTTCTGCTCACGGGCTCATGTTCCTCCACCATGGCTTTGTGCCCCGTATCATCCATCGGGACATGAAGTCGAGCAACATCCTGCTAGACGAGAACATGGAGCCGAGGATCTCCGACTTTGGCCTCGCAAGGATTATCAGCGCTTATGATACTCATGTCAGCACCAACATCGCTGGCACGCTTGGCTACATTCCCCCAGAGTACGCGATGACAATGAAATGCACGGCCAAGGGGGACGTCTTCAGCTTCGGGGTCGTCATGCTGGAGGTGCTCACCGGGCGGCCACCTACAGGGCAAGAGGTGGAAGAAGGGGGTGGGAACATTATTGACTGGGTGCGGTGGATGATCGCGCAGGGTCGGGAGGGTGAGCTGTTTGATCCTTCCCTACCAGTCTCAGGTCTGTGTCGGGAACAGATGGTGCATGTGCTTGCCATCGCTCTGGACTGCACTGCCGACGAGCCACAGAATAGGCCGACCATGCCAGATGTGGTGAAGGGACTCAAGATTGCTGAGCTGATGCAAAGTGAACCTCATGACCTCCATGGACGTGCGGAGCAGCCATGATCTTGCCACGCACTGCTGCCTACTGGTATGTTTTTATTTATTTATTTATTTACTTACTTACTTACTAAGAGCTTCATAGAAATTACCAGTACTAAACTCATGCTACTTCCTTTATAAAAGAACGAATGCTACTTCTGCTGGATCTATCAGCTCTTCTGTCCTTCGCTGTCTTACAGTGCTAACATATATAACAAAAAGTTTAGGTTTAAAAACCTGCATAAATGTAGTCTGCAGCAATGTCCAAAGTAGCCAATTGCATTAACTGGGATCTCCTGTGTGTAGAAGTGCTAGAATACTTCATTTTTCAGACAAGTTTAGTGTTTATACTGTAGCCTATAGTACCAGCTTGGACAGCAGTATTGATCATGTGAGCATTGACAGCCTGTACTTCCTGGAGATCAACCTACCAAAGGAGATGAGCTGGGAGCCTATAATGACACCCCTACCACCATTTTACAATCTGAAGTGGGCAACGACTCGTCAGTCTTTCAGGCAAATGGGCAATGCATGTGTTAGAGCAAAGAGAATAATAAAGGCGCCAAACAGAAATAAAAAAAAACTTTGGGCTAGGATTGGTGCACTAGCCATGTAATGTTTATGCTGTTGTAGTGTTGTACTGATTGGTCCCCGATGAACACCAAAAACTTTGTCGTCGGGTAATAAATTTTAAATTGGACCATCAACCATGACACCTGATCGCGGTAATTTTAATTGTCTTTCGCCTGCCTGGCTGCCTGGACTTGTCAAGGTAGCCAAACTACTCCACCTGTTTGGAACCATGGAACCAAGGATTTCTGAAGAATTTGCAGTAGTTCTCGTCAAGTTCTGATGCTGTAGTTTGAAACCTACTTTTACAAAGTTGACGTTAAAAATGACAAAACTGTGAAGTGTGTGTGTTGATTTAAATACTACCTCCGTTCGTTTATATATGATGCCAGCTAGCTTAAAATTGAGCTAATCGACGTCACATATAAATGGACGGAGGGAGTAGTGTAATCAGTGGTGAAGAGAAGTGCCAAAAGAAAAGGTTGTGTGTTCCTTCCAAAGTGCTTGTGTACGTGTGGTGATAGTTTGTAGTGTTTCAAGGTAACTAGCGTGTGCATGTGTCCAGATAGCGTGAGTGATTTAGAGGCTGGGCCAACAAATATGGGCACCGATTTTTTTAGCACTTTGGAAAAATATATTTCTGAAGTAAAAAAATTACAAATCTATAACCCCGTTTGAACAGCTACCATAGACGTTTTCAATCGGCGGAACCGTGGAAGCGCTACCTTGAATTGACGTTACGTTAAAAATCATGAATTTTTAATATAGGAACTTGGATGAAGATAATACTTATATCAAATTAGTACAACTCGATGGGATATACAATTTTATAGTTCAAAATTTTTTTTGATTGGAATCCATCTTGATGTCAAAAAAATCTATGCAATATTCAAATTCAAAAATTTGGATCTGAACATTGCATGAACTTTTTAGGCGTCAAATATGTCACTGAATCAAAACATTTAGGCCCAAGAAAAAGGAAAATTGTTTGCTTTTACTTACTCGCAACAAGAAATGCTCTTTTCCTATATTTGGGTGAGAAATTTTAAGGTGCTTCTTTTTTTTACGAGCCGTCCATCCGACGAAATCTAATGGTGGAACTATCAGGATGTATCAGGAAGTTGCTACGGGGAAGTATTAGGGAATATCAAATTGGTGGGACCCACACCAACATTCAGTTAATTTTCAGATGGTGGGAATATCAAAATGCTTGATACTTCTCAATACTACCCAATACTTCTCAATACTTTCCAATACTACAAATGCACCGTAAAAAATCTCATATTTGGGTATATGATGCTTATTGATTCAATAGAGCAATAGTTTTTTAATGTTGTAAGATGATCTGAAATGATTGTCCTACTAAAATGCATATTTTTACTAATAGGAATGCAAAAATAACTACCAAACTGGACAGACAATATTTTTTCTTGTGAATAATGAAAAAGTGAGAAAAACGTAAAAGGATGAAAGTTACCATCAGGAAACATAAATGTGCATTCAAAATGTGAAAATTAGTCTATCCACATATGATTTCATTAGAGAAATCATAACTATTTCATATGATCTCATATGAACATGATCTTTATAGTTGTAGCCCTCAATGCAATCTACAATTTTGTAGTTGATGCATTTTCAATTTCAAAACTGTGTTTTGAGGCCTGAAAGGCTGCTGTAAAATTCTGACATGATGTAATTCTCAGATCTGATACATCATACATGTGACGTGTGGGCTGTCACGACTCCCTAGGCGTAACATACATTGTTGTGTGGCATTTTCAAGCAATTTTTTCTTTGTAATACATAAGGTTCTATTTTCCTTAAAAAACTAATACTATAGCAAATTTTTACACTCCTGCTGGCATCTTAAGAAAAAAAAGGAAAGAAAATTTTGCAGCGTCTCCTGTACACGAGCCCATACAACGATTTAATTCCATAGAGTAGCAGTTGTTTACTGCTATAAGGTGAATTGAAATGAAATCCTTCTGAAAAATAGATAGTGTATCGAAGCTACAATAAAGAGAAAAATCTTCCAGAAAACCCGCAGCCCTGCAGCGACTCCGGCACTCCGTGGCCGCCTCTGTTGCGGCCCCCGTTCCCCTCGCCATGGGGCTCCTGCCTCCTGCCGGTGGTATCGAGGAGCACGGGCCTGTCCCTCTGATAGTTCATCTGTTTTTTAAGTATCATAGTTGAGTCCTTTTAGGTCTAGGGTTTGCTCGCCGTCAATGCTTGACGGTGGAGTTAGGGTTTGCCGGAGGAGCGTGGCTCCTCTGCGGCTTGGATTTCCGGTGCCAGCGATGAGGAAGCGACGACGATGCAGAGGAATAATAATTTCTCCCAGTTTCTTTCGTTCTCCGATGGTGATCTTCTGCGATGACAATGGAGAGGTTGGGGAGACCTGTCCAGGAGTTTGGGGTCGACGCATCTTTGTCTTCTACAGATGATGATGTTGTTGACCCTTTTAATTTCAAGGAACATGATCTGTGGTGGAAATCCGAGCTGTACTCGGGTTGCCGGCAGTGGAATCGAAGGTGGCGGCGTGGGTGCGGAGTTGGCCGATGTGCCTGGGAGGCAGTGTACTCGACGGATTTGCCTAGAAGTAAGCCCTCTGTGGCCTCCATCTTGTGGAGTTTGATTTTGGCATCTGGCGACGACTCAGAAGCAGTTTCGATGGCGGTGACGAACGGAACCCTACATGCTTCGAGGAAGATGAACGGGTGTTTTAAACTTCTTTAATTTTCCTTTTTCTTCGGTCCTGTTTGTAATAGGGCCGGTGTAATGTGCTAAATTAATAAATTTTCCTTAAAAAAGAGAAAAATCATCCTAGATGGAGCTGGTGAGCGTGACACTGTCACGAGAATAAGCATGAACGCTACAGATATATACCCATCGAGACAGGGAGCCAAGACAATGACATCTTCGTTCTTACACATTCTCCTCCCTCTCTCACTCGCTACATCACAGATGACACAGTGCTGGCGGATTCATAAGGCACCCACCAGCACAAATATTTCATGCTGACGAGTACCTTATGTCACCCAACACTGTGCCTTTGCAATAATAATACCTTTTTAAAGTAGTAAAAAGTTGTCAAATCTAGAAGTTGTAAACTACAAAATTTCATAACTTCTCAAGATGTACAACTTTTATTTACATTTTTTCTTCATTTGACAAAGTGGTGGTAATTTTTGTTCACAAAACATGTCTCTCTAATATAGTTTCATGAAATTATATGAGAGATGTATAAAATTTGTGAAGATGTTACTACCACTATACTAGATGACCAAATGACCAAAATAAAAGTTGTCGGTCTTTAGAAGTTATAGAACTTTGTAGTCGAACTGTTTTTTATTTGAATTACTTTCATCAACAAAAAGTACGTCTGAAAATTCTCGAATTTGAAAAATTGAAATTTTCAAACAACCTCAAATGGAGAAATTCTCAACATGAAAGTTATAGATCCTGAGAAGTTACGAAACTTTATAGTTTACAACTTTTTTATTTGAAATCATATTATCAATGAAATTCAAATTGTGTAGACGACCTCTAATGGAGAAACCTAAAATGAAAGTTGTAGATCTCAGAAAATTATGAAACTTTGTAGTTGACAAGTTTATAATTTGAATCCGTTTAGAACCTCAAAAAACGATTTACACTCGGTGTAGTATAATATGAGTAGAATAAAAATTGGATATGGATGGATATGAGTGTGTGGTGTAGTCGTAGAGGAGGCTTCGCGCGAGGGTGGAGGTCGCGGGTTCGAGTATTGCCGACCGTGTAGCGGCGCTACTTTACACAAAAAAATGACGCAACTTGTGACGGGGACGGGTGGGTGGTTGCCCGGTGGGGTTCCTCCCTAAAAATATTTTTTTATTAATTTGAGCTTTTTTTGGTTGGCCCGAAAACCTCAGTTGGCGAGTGCTTAAGTCGCCCGCCAACACTGAGGTCTCTATGCTAGTAGGCGGACACTCGCCAGCACTGAGACGATTTGTGCTGCCACAAAGCCGCCCGTCAGCAAAGACCCCTTTTAGCCGCTAGCACAAATCGTTTCTGGCCTAGTGCAACATGTCGCGACCTCGCTCTACATCGAACATAGAGATCTATCTGTGGTGCCATCTCATTGTCAGAGACTGGGACCTTTAGATGGGATTTCATGATTTAGATGTATTTACCGCACGAACTTCATGTGGTCTTTTTATATCTTGTGATTTTTTACTTAATTATATGTTTCCTCTCTCCCTCCTCCTCCTAAACTGTTATATATATATATATATAAAATTTCAGTCATCCTTATTACATCTTTTCAGATAAAAGAGTTGTGGAACTTTAATTATCTTACATATCTTATTATAAGTGGTGTCAAACTTGTAGCATTTATGTGTGTGTTTTGTTCACTTGTGCGTAGCCCACTTGTGCGTTATATGTTGTAGTTCATTCTTAGAGCATTGGTTCGTGTGTATGTGTAGTGTACATAGGGTTGGGATAGGTAACCCAAGGAATAGATCAAGCTGATGTGCATCATGAAACTTTAATCAACTAGACAGTATGAACTATAGCAAATTTGTACACTCGGAAAAAAGCCAAAGAGTTTGCTTCATGTCACCAACAAAGAAAAATTTGCAGTGTATCCTCTCCACCCATGGCGAATGATCGAATTCCACAAAGTAGGAGTTTTTTTTGACAACAAACTCTCACACACACACACATATGGACATTACAACAGTCAATTTACAGAAAGGTCCTCGAAAGAAGACCAAATAGCACATATGTCTTGAAACTAGATAAGAACAAGGCGGAGCAATCCATGGCAACGACGATGTTAGAGCCGTCGGCGGAGGGTCGCAAGGGCGTCGAGGACACATGCACCTAGATGTTGACCGCGCGGTGCGTCAGTGGTAAGCGGGCCGGTGAAGCCATTGAGGGAGGAGAACCCCATTGACCTTTAGATATGGTTGGAGACATCGTTGGAGGTTGTGGCTTCAACCAGGGTCCCAGAGGGAGGTGGCGTCGATGAGGAAGCACCCGGATCTGAGCCACCGAGTTGGGGAGGCGAGCTTCTGGATCGTTGACTGCTGCAACATGGAGGCGGTGGCAGAGGTGGAGATCACATCCGAGAGGAGGACACTAGTAGGGATGTTGTCATCAATGATGTTGCATTAACGTCATTGAAGACGCCAGAATGGTCACAATTAGTCTTTTGTGACGATTTTGTTTTGGTCACTATGGTGGCGTCACATTTGTTCATCGGTGACGAAATTGTTTTTTCGTCATAGATGTGTCTCCAATCTGTGACGAATTTTGTGTCGTCATGGATTTGAATTCATTCTATGACGAATGTTTTTGGTCATAGATTATACCCTGTTTTCGTCATAATTTTACGTCCGCCTGGCTAACTGACGTCGCCGTTAACGCCGTTAATGCATTTTGTGACGATCCTTTGTCGTCACAATCTCCTGTTCGCCTGGCTAACGGGCGGCGTCATTACAGTAATGTGACGATCCGGTTTCGTCACAGATGTAGTCTTGTGTTGGTCATAGGCTGCCGTATGCCACGCTGGCAGATGACGGGGCGGTGACGTCATCGATGACGTGGCTGTTGAGATCATCATCTTAGAATCGTCATAGATGTCATGTTTAAATCGTCACATAATGGTATTTGTCATTGTCACGGTTTGATATAATATGGTCACTGATTTGCCATCACTTTGGTCACAAATATAACATCTCTTGGTCACAGATTTGAAACGAGTTTGGTCACAGATACACCATCCATTTGGATAATAATATAATAGGAATTTGCAATTGATACTATAATGGGCACACAATTCCATTAGGTTTGCATCAAGTATTCCAGTGTGCATATACAACAGATGCACACCACTAGACATTGCAAATTCAGTAAATAGGTTGTTCAAATAGTACCAAGTACCATAAAAAGTTGCACACACGACCAAGTTACTAGATAGGAAAAGTGACAAATAATAGAAAGGAAAGCTGAGCAGCAGCTACGTTGAAGTCGATGACGAAGCATTTCCCTGGAGGGAGAAGAGCTTCTTGAGGAGCAAATTGGTCTCGCCATCTCCTTGATGTTCTTCTCTGTAAGCTTCTTGTACTCCTCCAACTCCTTCTGTGTCCTTGCCCGGTCTTCCTCTGAATATTGAATTTTCTTCCTGAGGTCATCCAGTTCACCTTGAACAACTGCTGTCGCTTCAGCTGCAAGTTGCTCCCTAACTTGACTTCATTTGATGATACTGACTTGGAGGATGGCGGTGTTTGGAAGCCAACATTCTTCAGGAATAAGTTGGAACTGTTCTGAGAGAGCACCTTCGACGCGACTTGCACACTGGATGCTGGCATCTCACCTTCAAAAACAGGTTCAGTCCTCAAAGCTTCCATTTGGGACTGAAATATCATCAAGGTAAAAGAGTTACAAGTATTTGACTAAGAGTAACATGACAATGTGTAATAAATGCAATAAAGTAGAGGCAAGTAAAAGAACCAGATAATTGAAAACCTACTACTATGTATGCATAAAGTCCACACATGATTTATGTGAAATGGCAACTAGTAGGCATATAATCTGTGCACTTACAAGTGCCTCTCTTGCAGGGTCACTTAGGCCACGTTTGGAGCTAGTGTGGCACGTCTGGAAGGCTTCCACTGCGTCTACTTCTGCAGACTGATCTAGGCTTGGTTCATCAAGGATTCTTGTTTGTGTCTGTGTAATGGAAAAATGACAGCAAAGTAGGCACAGATGAAAGGGAAAATAATTAGTTGAGTCCAAATGTGCAGGTAAGTGAACAAGGTAATGTTTTACTTACGTATGCATGTAAGTGTGCCACATAGCAGCGAGAACCCGTAGCCTAATGATACTTGACTTTATTGCGGTTTTCCTTGTTCTTCTCACATGTTTGCTACAAGAGGATGAACATGTTACTTGATATCACAAGTTTAAAATAAGGGACTTTGTAAACTGATAGTGAATGTATGAATTGATGCCCATACCATGTTCTTTGGATCTGACCACCTTGCAACAAGTGCCCTCCATTCGACATCAGTCATGTAGCGAACTGGAGAAGTTGTACGAATCTGATTTGCAGGAACACCATTGAAGTATCTCTTCTTGAGTCGATAGCGTTGGTTCTTTATTGCAACACGCATCAGATCAGTCATAGCTTCCCTTGTTGGGGCATGATTTGTGTTAATGGCCAAGCAACCCTAGGCATATGATAGTTGGATATTTAGTTAGTCAAATAAGCTTAATGAACAATAGTTTCATATGGCTATAGTAATGCACTTACAGCTAGCCGTCCCTCAAAGGCTTTGTAGTGTACGTCGTCTTTCTTGTAATCTTTCCAATGTGGAAGGACAGGAATACTTTTCCGAATGATGACGCCAGCCTCTGAAGCTAATTTGGCAGCTTGAACAGGATCTTGAGGTCTTTTTTTCCTTCCTTAACAACTATGGGCAATCTCCTTCCCATAGCTTTGGTCATCCTATCTAGTTGCTTTCCAACAGTAGGTGGTCTGGGCCTCCTAGGAGCTCGCTGTTGAGGACCTACATCATAGAATTTACATTCAGTTTTATTATTTTATTGCTGCAAAATCAATTAAATAGATGTCAAAACTGCATGAAAAAAAGTGCTTGCCTTCAGCTAGTGTGTTGTCATCGTTAGCAGCTGCAATGTGTGCCTCAAAAGCTGTGTTGTCATGACCAGTTGATACACTGCCATCCTCTGATGGTGTGTTCTCATCAACAACTAGTCCATTGGATTCCTCTGCAGCTGGATTGTCATCATAAGGGGCTGTAGGATTCTGTACAAGAAGCCTTTTTGATGCTCTTGTTTCAGATTCGGAAAGGCTGGACATCTGACTGAGTTGATGCCCTCACTCTCTTACTGTTCCTAACTCCACGAGCCATTCTGCCAACAGATTTCTTGATCTTTGGAGAGATGATTTTGCGACTATGCGGTTGGAGAAGCTGTGGGGAAAAAAAGCTCATGTAAGTCATGTTCATTAATAATGAAAACCATATATTCAACATCATCTAAGTTTGAAAGAATTTGCATATAAATCCGAGATCAAAATTCAGATCGGAAACAGTAAATTGCAATCAACTATATTAATAATAAGTACCATATAGTAAACATTTAATTCCAATGCAATCTAAGTCCTAAAGCATACTTCAGAGTAGAAACATTTAATCCTAAATTATATATTAATAATGAATACAATGTAGTAAACAAGTTGTATGTTCCAAGTATGCCCCATTCACTATTGTGAAGATAGAAGAAGCACCTTAAGTTGTGGCTGCTCATTAGATTCAATGTCTTCATCATCAGTATCATCTCTTTGATCATCCTCATCAAGGAGATACTCCGATGATGATGAATCTTCGTTATCAGTTCCCTTGTTTGCTGATTTTTCCCCTTCTTTTGTGCAGGTTGAGGCAAGGATGTAATAATTTCAGAAGCTAAGGTATTCAATCCGAGCTCTTCAAGCATCTTTTGATTTTCCGCCACGCGTCTATCTCGGCATCACTCATAATCAGTTATCGTAGGTTCTTTCAAGGACAAGAAATTGGGTGTATTAGAATTTTTAAAAGGCTTGAACTAATAGATTAGAGTTAATAAAACTACTTAAAAGATAGATAAGATGTCTAAGATATGATATAAGACCTACAACTATGTGTGGACTCCTAGATCAGAAAACCCCAGGGTATTACAGTGAATCAGAAACTGTTATAAGTACATAAGTAACTATGAATATAGAATGGAGTGAACTACAATCTTCCTATCAACAAAAAATCAGGTAATATTATAGTACCAAACCGTGACATGATAATGGTCTCATGAATCAAAAAATACATTTCAAATTGACATACATATACGATAGCATCAAAATTGTAGATCTACTCTCAGAAATATAGTTGAATTTTTTGACAGACCTACAGGCGCATTCCTCTTTTGCCCCCTTGTTGCCACCATTGAAACCTGCAGATGAGCTTTGGGTTAGGTCGGGGAACAAAAGGAGGTGGATGGGCAGAGAAATGTACGTGAGAGAGAGGGATTGGGGGCGGTGTGAATTCAAATCGTGTTCTTGACGGAGCTACTCGTCACCGGCGGCTGTGGTTAGGGTTTCGTTGATGTGACTGAGTGGTTGATGGGAAGATTTAGGTAGGTGGGGCATTGAGAGAGAGGGATAGGTTGAGGCGTCGCGGCCTGAAAACTACCAACCTGGGGTGAGGGAGCACCTCGTCGCCGGCGATGGGTGCTGTGGCGGCGGCGGCTTTTGTGGTTCCAGGGGAGGTGTCGAATAGATGGGAATAGGAAGTGGGGAGGTTTGACGAGTAGTGGGGGAGGCATGTAAATATGTCCGCCTTTTTTTCGTGAAAGAATGGTGCCGAAAAGTTTTGGCGCAATTCCTCCCGCGTTGCCGCCAAAGCGTCAGTTACTCGAATCACATAAACCTATTTCAATTACTGAATGAACATCCTCCTATTTCGATTACTGAACGAACATCCTCGAGTAGCGCAGTGGTAAGGCCCATTTACTGGAACCCTTGGGTTGCTGGTTCAATTCATATGGGGCTCAAATTGTTTTGACATTGTTCCTTTTTTAAAAAACATCAGTTGCTTCTATTTCTTTATATTTTTTTCATCAACGCCTCCTTGTTTACCTCCAATAATATGCTCTGATAGTTTCACATGATTTCGAGATACTTGTGATGCACATATCTCACATGTGGAGACGTCCCTTGCATAGGCACATTGGTCGTAGTGGGGCATGTATTCCATTGTAGGACCGTGCACCGCCACTTTGGTATAATGAATTGAATATTATTTTGGCATGACTCCACACCAAATTGGTGTCTCGTTGCAAGTTTTTACATTTTTCTATCATGGTTTGGTAATTTTCACATTTATTCTTTATTAAATCATCAAAAATTTAAGATAATAGGGAAAAATGCTCCGAAAATTGCACAATTGCACGAAACCTCCTTGTTTACCTCCAATAACACGCTCTGATAGTTTCACATGATTTCGAGATACTTGTGATGCACATATCTCACATGTGGAGACGTCCCTTGCATAGTCACATTGGTCGTAGTATGCATGCCTCACATATACTCAATGTGTGCAAGGGAGACTTTACTCTAATGAGTGGGATCTTTAGTTACACATTCAGGAAATTATTACAATTGTATTATTGCCATTGTCACCTACTAAAAAAGTAGAAAACAAATGAAATAAAATGTTAATATCAAAACAAGTTAAAAAAATATTTATATGAGAAGTTTTTAAAAAAAGCTCCCACATGGTTCGAACCCGGGAGCTGTGGACTAACATTCAGAGCGCGTTACCAGTGGGCTAGGAAGGTGTATTCGTTCGATGTGAAGATCCATTTTATTTAACACCATAAAGTGCCGCCTTGCTCTGCAGATCTATATAGCAGTCGCCACGACAGTTTCCCCCAAATCGTCCCCCAAATCGTCACGCCTCCTCGTCTTCTCCGCCTCCCCTTCCGCCACCGCCTTCTCTACCTGTTGCGCCACCGCCACCACCATCTCTACCTAGTGAGCGCTTCTAGTAGTGCTGGCACTGCTGAGTCTACAACTAAAGAATCAAGCAGGGAAACTTATGTGAACCCAGTGCAACAGCTGAAAGGGAAGGAGAAGAAGGTGAGTTTACTGTTGTTGACGGTTTTGAGATAATCTGATTTGAGATCATTTAGACCTTAACAGTGCTCATTTTCATAACAACTAGACTTCTGGGAGTTACAGAAGGAGCTGGGGACTTCACAGGAGAACGTGATGCCGCTGGAGGTTCAGCTCAACAGGGAGAAGAACAGGTACACCAGACTCAAGGCTGCTCTCAAAGCTGCTGCTGACAAGGCAAAGAAGAAGACGAAGTGCATTCCAGAAGAGTGATGGTTAAATGTCAAAGCTGTTGCTGTCTGTAATCTTTTGAAAGTTTGGCTAATCTATATGGGCATGTGATGAAACTGGTAGAACTGCATGCATGTCAAGAATGAACCTATATGGTTGCATGCTTTTGCTTTTGTGAGTGATGGAAGACATTAACTTAGTTGTGTCATAGCAGGCTCGAAGGCAAGAAGATTTTGTGCCTTGTTTGCTTTAGCTTGTAAATACATATGTTGAGTGCAATGTGCCTAGTTAGTAGTGTCTTATGTGGCAACAAGACAAGTAACTTTCATCTGCTGGCATGTACATGCCCTATAAATATTTGGTAATGGCACGTTAAAGTATCATTTGTGGTAGTCAATCTGGTATACTTTTTTTATATTTTGAGTTTATTAATTGAGATAACGGTAATCACCAATCTATATTATTGTAACAAAGTTTTGATATCTCTAAACCGATGAGACATGTCATCTTCATGTGGAGACATATATGGTTTGGAAAAACATATATTCAAACTAGAAATCTTCATCTTCGTCATCTGGAGACATGTCATCGTTGTTATTGTTGGCATCGTCACTACAGCACTGCAGCACTGTCTCATCCTCCTCCTCATCCTTGCTATCGACATCAATAATTGCAGCTTCCTTCTTGTTTGTTATTAATTCTTGCAAATTGTCTTCAGTTATAGTGGCTTCCCCACCTTGAATATTTGGTAATGGCATGTCGTCGCCACCTTCTTGCACCACATGCTCAGTATCAGAATGGTAATCGTCTTGATGCACATCATGGCTGCCCTCATCTTTTTCTGCCACATAAATGTTTCTATGTTCAAACTTCTGCACAACCCGCCAACCTTTACCTAAAGATGTGTCTTGAATGTAAAATATCTTTTTCGCTTGAGAAGATAGGATGAAAGGATCTGTCTTGTACCATAATGACTGCACATTGATGGATTTGAAATGTCCGTCATCTTGAAGGCCTTTCCCCTGCCTTCTTGGTTACCAATTGCATCGAAATATAACCACAGTTCGACAAACTTGAAGATTCGAGTTATACAACAACTCAATCACCTCTTGAAGGTCTCCATAAAAATCTATAATGTTGTTATTATGTTCACCTGAAGTCATGACACCACTATTTTGTGTCTGCAGGAACTTTTCGCGATCCGTTGTGCTATACCAAACACCATTAATTTTGCAAGTTGCAGAAAACTTAACTCGTAGACATGGTCCACAAGACAGTGCCCACAATCCTCCGCTAACCGACCCTGGATTCTTCTTGCGTTGGTGCTCAATCTATTGCAACAAAAATAATCATTAGCAAAAATACGTATCCACTTAATTTCTAAATAGTTGAAGTTACTAACGTGGTGCCTGAACCACTTGGCAAATCCTTGTTCAACCATTTTATCAACATTATTTTGTTGTGCACCTTGCTGCAACAGCTCGTCTCTGTACAACCTGCAAAAACAAGTTTATTTAAATTAAATTTTTATAATTAAGTAACAAATCAGCAAGTCTTAAAAATCATACTTACTCCTTATATTCATCAGCTTCTTCACAATTATGTAGCACACACCAAACTAACTTATCCATTAGATCATCTTCAATGTACTGGACCCTATTGCCTCCAACAAGAGTAACACCATACTGAAAACAGAGATGTCATCAGGCAATGGTACCTCTCCACCACTATCATCCTCCGAGTTGAATCTAGTGTCCATATCCTCCATGTACCTAGAACAAAATGTCAAGGTGTCACTTGCCACATATGTCTCAACAATTGATCCTTCTGGCTTGCCCTATTCCTTACAAAATTCTTCAAAGTGCCCAGGCGTCTTTCTATTGGGTACATCCAGCCGTATTGAACAGGACCTCTTAGCAGTGCCTCGTCAGGTAGATGGACACACAAGTGAACCATGACATCAAAGAAGGCAGGGGGAAAGATTTTCTCAAGCTTGCATAAGATCAATGGAATCTGTTCTTTAAGCCGTTTGACAATATCAATCCTTATATTTCTACTGCATAGCTCCCTAAAAAAGGTCCCGAGCTCAGCTATTGCTTCATACACATCCTTCGGCACCAATCCTCTTAGTCCAGCAGGAATGATTCTTTGAAGGGGTATGTGGCAAGAATGTGTCTTGAGCTTTCCAACCACCCTCGCACCATCTTCACTTATGTACCTTGCTAGATTAGCAGCATATCCATCAGGAAACTTGATACCTTTGAGAAACTTGCAAAACTTGCAAAACTCGACCCTTTGCTGCTTCCCCAACACATAAGGAGCGGGTGGAGCACTGACTGAGTTGTTCCCTTTCTCCTGTAAGTGCAAATGATGTCTGATGCCCATATCATACAAATCTAGCCTAGCATTATGTGTGTCCTTGGTCTTGCCAGGCACATTGAGTAATGTGCATAGAATGTTTTCACACATGTTTTTCTCTATGCGCATGACATCAAGATTATGTGGAAGCTTCAAATGTATCCAATAAGGCAACCTCCACAACACAGATTTGCGGCTATAAATCTTTGGACCCACATCACGCTTCCTTTTTCTTCAAGTGTTTTGAGTTTCATTCACTGGCTTCCCTGGCCTAACATCTTTCACCTTATCTAGCTCGTCTAGGACCTCACCCAAAATGAACTTCTGTGGTGCATCTCGGTTTTCACGCTTACCATCGAAAGCCAAGCTTCTCCGCCATGCATGTGACTTTGGAAGGTATCGACGATATCCAATGTAACATATCTTATTCCTTATTGACCGAGACAGAGGATCCTTGTTGCAGTAAATACATGCATAATACCCTTTTGTTGTTCGGCCAGACAGCATGCTCAACGCAGGGTAATCATGTATACACCATAGCACAGCAGCACGAAGGTCAAACTTCCTACCAGTACATGCATCATAGGTACTTACACCCTTCCATAGATCTAGCAGTTCTTCAATTAAGGGCTCAAGGAACACATCAAAATCCTTTCCTGGAGATATTGGCCCTGGGATGAGTAAAGACATAAAGCAATTTGCGGGATTAACACATTCCCGGGGTGGGAGATTCGGTGGGTCGAAGCACCGGCCACATACCGTACCGGGTACTCATGTTGCCAAATGGATTGAACCCATCCGTAGCTAAGGCAAGCCTCAAGTTCCTTGGATCGGATGCAAAGGATTTTTCCTTCTCGTCAAAGTACTTCCATGCTTCCCCATCAGCTGGATGGCTCATTACATTCTCCACTGGCGTCCTTCCTTTCATGTGCCATCGAGTTTCCTCAGAAGTACGCTTTGAAGCATATATTCTCTTCAACCTTGGCAACAGTGGAAAATGCCTCAGTACCTTATGTGGAACCTGCTTGGTCCCAGTTTCATCTTTCCATCTAGACTCCTTGCATACTTAGCACACATTCAACTTCACATACTTGGTTGTTTTTGAATCCCGAAACAACACACAATTATTCTTGCACACATGTATGTTTTCGTATCCAAGGCCCAACTCTCGAAGGTATTTCTTCGCCTCATCATAAGAATTTGGCAACTCACTCTTAGGGTATCTTGATGAGATCAAGTTCATCATCGTTGAAAATCCTGCATTGCTGATTCGATAACGAGACTTGATATACAACATCCTCACCATAAAAGAAAATTTGGAATGCCTAGATCCCGGGCTAAGTGCCTTCTTCGCATCCTCAAGCACTCTTGCAAACCTTGGTTGTTCTCCATCAACCTCTGCTTGAGCATACAAATCTCCAATCATCTCTGGTACTCCAAGATCCTCATCAAGATGACCATCATCGTCCACATCCACATGTATCCCATAGTCATGATCACCTTCCACATCCTGGTGCTCTGTATTCTGAACTTCAGCACCATCTGCAGGCTCTGTGACAACCCCACCCGAGATAATTCCGTACTATCGCCTAAACCACTCCATTTGGTCATTAAGCGATAATAAAGAAGTATCCCGTTGAGTGTTGCCGGGTTTACACCCAGTAAATCACTTGGAAACACAGAGAGGATCGAACATATGCATTAAAACTCCCGCGAAGGAGAGTCCAGAGTGCCTTACAAATTAAACTATCACATCCCCGTAGGGTTCATTATTACAACATAGTTCTTTGACATGAAAGTAAGTGGTTTAGAGTTTATTGAAAATAGCGGAAGATAACTAAACGATAGATCACATCATAGGAGGCCTGTCCATGATGCAATCACTCTTCGTCATCCACCCATTCCATCTCCCAACCGGGTGGAAGTTCTCCGGGCCACACATCAGATGCTTTACCTGGAACAACATTTATAAAGCAAGGCTGAGTATACTAATACTCAGCAAGACTTACCCGTCTAAAAGAAGGACTTTACCTCTAGTCATGCAAGGCTTTTGGCTTGTGGGTTTGTTTGCGAAAAAGCTACTAAGTAGAGAATCCTTACTTTCACATTTTAGCTCAAGTTCTAGTAGAAGTAATCATTACTAGGTAAGCAACTACTGCAACCAAAGTTGTACAAATAGTTAATCAAAGTAATAATCTTCACAAAGTTCCATCATAAAGGGATATCATGGCCAGTCGGGTAAGTAGTCTCAGATGACGGTGAGAGGCCGACAATCGATTGATTCATAACCTTGCAAGGTGAACCTAAACACACAGGAGGTGTCCTCACTAAGAGTTCACCAACCAGGCGGTTCCCGTCATTCCTCGGTTTGGGGATAATAGCTCACAGTCTTAAGTACAAGGTTTATTTGGGCTACGCCACTAAGGTCACCCAGCCTCACGCATGTACTTGGGTGGCGAGCCCGGGGCCGCAACCCTAAGAGTAGTGATAGTAAAACTCCGTACCGCCTCAATTAGGTACTAGGCTTACTGCACCCATTTCCGACAAGTGTTTAGTACTTTCAAACACTTAGCCAACAAAGCCATTGGACCGGAGCCCAAATCCCATGCTCTTACCACATGAGCAATCCATTTAAACATATGGTGATTCCATAAAGGAGATCCTATTCTCGCGAGTGAAGAACATCACTCGACTTGTACCGGATCCTTAAGCATAGCACCTAGCGACCTAACATGCTAGTAAAAGATCTTTAGGTACTTATGAATCATGCAATTAGGGTTTCATTTCAATTCTTGAACGTAAATGCACATACAATAACAAGAAGTAAATTGAGAAGTTTTAAAGAAACACAGGGGTTAATGAATAAACCGGGGCTTGCCTTCGTCAGTACAAGCAGACACACACAGTTCCGGACTTTGGCCCGGGTCTTGCTCTACGGTCACGTAGTGCACTTCTCCTCCCGCTCCCTCGTCCTCGTCAGCTGGCACAAGCGTATAGCTACCGTCGGGGGCTTCTACACGGGGAATGCAATGCAGTGATCAGGAGGGTGATTAATTTAATTTAATTCAAAGACAGTACCAAACTGTCTCAAGGAGTACAAGGTTGGTCATATTCACCTTAAGAAAAGTATTTAAACCTTTTTCCTTTTAAAGATAATCCAAAAGCCTATTTAGCCTTCTCTTTAAGGTGATTGTGTGCACATCTATCAAGGAATATTTAATTTAAATACAAACAGCGAGGAAATTACTTTCGTAGCACCATTTTTACTTTTCCTAACACTTCTCCTTAATTCATGCACTAGAGAGAGTGATTTCCCTATTTTCCCTTTACTAGATTAATCTAGTTTGAGCTCTTTTGCATAACTAAATCATAACAAACTGATCCAGCAGCACCCACTGGTCCTACTGACCAGGAGGCATACCTCTGGACAGCAAGAAAAAGGGTTTTGCACCATTGAATTTAATACACCAATTTATGGGCATGTCTAGTTAGCATAAAAGGGAATAATGCATATTAAAATAAATACGACAGAACTGAGTCCCAACTTTCTCCTACACATGCTCTAGTCCAAAACAAGCCCAAAGAACTAACAAACACAAATATAGCCCTTATGAAACATGCTACACATATTTATGATTAAAAACAAGCATAAATGAGGAAATAATATTTATAACAGAGATAAAATCATGGTAAATTCACCAAGGATGCTTTTTAGCATAACATGACTATAGCCAGAAGTTGGGCTCAAAAATAATTATATACCAAGCTACAAAAATCATCTAGGCAGATTTATCAATATCACAAGATAATTTATATAGGAAGATCCCTTTCGTAACTTTGTGCAAATTTTGGCACAGAACCTAAACATACTAGTTCCCACAACATATCCAAAATCCAGCTCAAGAGATTGTGTGGATTTTGCAGAAACACAAATCTATGTATTTTACACTTCTATTTTTCAAGCAAAAACCATAACTCAAAAGCATATACATATTTAGAGAAAGCTGTAGTTCTTGTTATACTGAGCTCAGCAAAATTGAGTTTGCTATTTTTGGATTTTTTTCTATGATGTTTACTCGATTTTACAAGGTGCTGGACCAAATCACAAAACAGGGAACAATCTATTTGCACTGCAGACCCTAGAACTTTTAAACTTCTCACACATATGCCCTCGGTTCCTCCCCCCTCAGGCCCGACGGCGGTGGCAAGCTCGCCGACGGCGAGGTGGAGCGCGGCCAGGCAAACAAGCGACGGGGATCATCGATTGGACTCACCTGCGATTGATTGGTGGCGGTGGACCGGCCGGGGAGGTCGCCGGCGAGTGGCGGCGGCGGCGCGGCGCGGTGCGGCCGCGGGAACCCGGACGACGGTGAGGGAAGGGGCCGGGCTCAACCACGTGCCGCACGGGGAGCTTCCATGTGGCCTAGGGAAGGCGCTAGGTAGGTCACCGGGCTTGGAGAATCGACGGAGGGGCGAGCTCGACGGCGGCGGTCCGGCGGCGGCCGCGGGTGCTCGGGCACCAGCGAGTAGGTAGCTCGGGTAGGCCAACACGTGCGCTTGGGGGCTCGAGTGGGTACCAGGGGAGAGCTGGGAGTCACTGGTTTAGCACGGCAGCAAGCCGAACAGCAAGGTCGCCGGCGGCGCTAATGGCGGGCGGCGGCGGGCTGCTTGGTTGCTCGGGCGCGCGAGGAAGGAAAGGAAGGGGGTTTGTAGGCGCACAGAGGCGGTTCCGTCTCCCGTAGTGGCCTACGGGGGAAACTCCCGGCATGGGCGCGGGAGCGCCGGCGACGTGCGGCGGGGCCGTCGGTCAATGGGCCGAGGCGGTTCGCCCGCCGGCGAGTGTGCATCGGCCGCGTGGCACCGGCCTAGGTCTCCACGCAAGCGTCACGGCCATCTAGTGCACAGGTGTCTCCGGCGCGGGCCTCGGGCCGCCGGGTTTACCGGCGCCTCGGCGTGCGCGCGCGCGGCCGGGGTACGGCGTGGCCGACGTGGCGGTGCGCAGGCGACGTCGTGCGCGGGGACGCCGGCTGTCCAGACAGTTTCGTTTAGCCTTCTTCCAACCGAATTTTCTCCAAAAATTTGAACTGGAGTGACTCGAACCTTGATTACCAAAGTTGTTGAGCAAGTTACCCTCTACAACATTTGCAAAGGCTGGTAGGGTTTTTATCCAAGGAATCGAGCAGGAACGGCATGCCAAGCTGGCCAAAAACTAGGCGCCGATGAACAGGAACCGGACACCTTCAAAGGCATTTTTCACCAAAAATTTCTTCGAATTTCAAATGCCAATCAACAGCAAAGTTGTGTGCCTTGAGATTCTGCACATTTTTCCCTTTGGGTGGTTTTGAAGTGTTTAGGGGAATTTTGGAGAACGTGCCAAAGTTCTAGAATGGCAACAAGGGGTCAAAGGGGATAATAGGGTTTTGAGCTAGGGCTTTGACCAAGGGTAGTTAGAGGAGTGGTTAAGTGGGTCATTAGCACAAATTATCACTGAGCAAAAACACGGGGTGTTACAGGCTCCCCATGATGAATCCACCTGGTATATGTAGCTGACATTCCAAAGATGTGTATGTGGTTTTCAACATCATGTTGGGGTCGCACCCTTTGATTTAGACAATTGCGGCAAGGACAACGTATCTCGATGTCTTGTGTGTATCTTGCTCTAACAAATTCCATAAACTCTTCAACCCCTTTCAAATATGCAGGTGTGAATTGTTTCCCAAATATCCAGCTTCTATCCATCTGTTTTGACAAAAACAACAAATTATTTAAAAATACCCAAACAAAGATTAAATTAAATAGATACAAAAAACGTGCAAATTAAAACAATTATTTGATAAACAAAACTTTACATCTTAGTATCGGGATCAAACAAATTCAATTTACAGCTGTATATATGACCTAAACTTTCAAGCACATATGCATATTCAACAAAAATTTCATATAAAAAAAAATCCTCAAACCTTGCAATCGCCGTTGCCGTTTTGACCGCGATGGAGACGCCTCTCGTCGTGCCAGACGCCTCCTCTATCCTCGTCTCGAGCGCATGAGCTGTTGTACTACGCCGACATCGCGTCGATGGGTGTACCAGGCACCTCGTTCACGCGCGTGATGCCTAAACTGCGATAAACGCTGCCGCTCGTCCCTGAGTCGCGACGAACTTCACGTATCTGCGCTCACGACGGAAACAAAGATACTTAGGTCACATGTATCGTCGGCCCATTATGATCGATATCATGACAGGCCCAAGATTCAATAATTGACTAACAAATAGACTAAATGCAAACTCACAACATGAAACAACATGTAGTGCAGTGGTATGGTTCCTACTTCTAAACCGGCTAGTCCCTGGTTCGAAGCTCCGCGGGAGCACTTTTTTGCCAATTATAATTAAAAATACTCATGTGCAGAGAGTGGGCCGAAACAGCTGTGGACCCCACATCCTCACGCTGTCAAGTGCAAAAACCTAATCTGTGACGAATTTGATTCATCATTAGTTGTGCCAAACGATACTACTTAAATTATGACGATACCAAATCTAATTTTTGACCACTAGGTTTCGTCAGTACCATACTGCGTACCAAAATTTAATCTATGATGATCTTCTTTTACTGTTCTGTGACGTTTTTTCATTTTCGTCATAATTCTTTAACCCAAATCTTCGTCACTCGCAACTTATGACGAAAATGGACATTTCGTCATGAAATACATACCATTCTGTGACCAAAGTAAGCAGCGTCACGAGCAGATCGTCAGTTCGTCACTGATGATCACTTTTCTAGTAGTGGGAGCCGACCAAGGACCAACCCGGAGACTTGATTCTCGCAAGGGAGGAGCAAAATCCACATGTGGAGTTTTCAAATCGACTCTAACTCCGGCCGGATCTGAGATGGTGGCGCGGAAGCTCCAGCAGCAGAGGGAGGGTGGGAGCAGAGAAGAAGCTGCTGAAGGGTACGACGAGGCGGGGTTGATTTTATTAGGGCATACTTGAGTTCCGGTGTCGAGACGACAACGAGGAGTCCAAAGAGGCCGGCGACGGCGGAGCAAAGGAAGCACAAACCACAGTGGGAAAATGCCATAAATGCAACTACTAGGTAAGCTAAGGAGGCTACTACTAGATCTACAAGGAGAGGGGACCCTTGCCCCCTCTCGCCGCCGGCGAGGTCGCCGGAGGGGAGAGAGGGATGGGCCCGAACTAGGGCGAAGGAGGCGAGACGCTTCGAGGAGAAGGAAAGGAGTTTCCCTCTGGATTTGCTATCTTTCCCTCCCGGCGCACAAAGTAGGAGTTTCCCTCTGAAATGGAAATCTTGCTAAAAAATAATAGTTTATCAAAGCTACAATAAATTAGAAATCATCTCAGCTGTAGAGTAGGTGAACGGCATGACGATGTCACGAGAATAAGCATGAACCATATACATATAAATACTGAGACAGGGAGCGAGGCATCGCACTCACATCTTCATTCCTACACATTCTCCTCCCTTTTCTCGCTCGCTGCATTGTCGGTGTGAGAGATAGAGCCTGAGTCTTCATGAGGAAGTGAGCAAGATCATTGGTGTTTCTCTGCTTACTACATCTTGTGGTATTGCAACACGCTTCCCTTCTTGCATATACAATATTGTGCCTATTCACTTGTTGCTCGAATCTGCAGGCATGTTGTGCATAGTTCGTTCTCGTAGATCTAATCCATGTGGCTCGTTTTTAGAACTGCTAGGGGATTTCACGATCTTTGTCACCTCCTAATTCCACCTTCACTCTTCATTTCACACAAAACACATTTCTTTGACAGAAAATTCTATTACACCATGCTTTATTGCCTATTTTTTAGATGGCACAATTAGTGTATCTTTATTACCTACCTATCTGGTGCAGCACTCTTAAATACTCACTATTTTTTGTAATTTTTTACAGGGTATATTTCTGGCAGATTACTCGAACTGCGATTGCATTGCTGAGGCAGTCTTCTGAATTCCTACTCCGGTGCTCGGGGAATCATGGCTCCAAAGGTAACAGTGTCTTCATTCTTCAATTTTCTTGCGATTGTTACCTTTTTTTCTTTTTTTAAACGATACGTTACTTGCTACCCTTTTTTGCAAATAATTACCTGCTAGCGTTCAAAGTTCAAATGTGTACCACAAAGGTAATCCACATCAACCGCCCTTTAGAAAAAAAAAGAAATTAGTCTTGCAACCTCCACTTGTTTGTCATCTATACATCTGAGTCATCCGTGACGGGCTCCTATATCCTCTCCAGAAGATGGACAAGGCTGGAAACTTCCAGCCCACTTCCGGCCCATGAAGCTCCTCTTTCTTCTTCCTACCTTTCTTCTCCACTAGTGATTGCCACTCCTCCACCACCACCTCCGCCTTGTCCACCAGCCCTGACCGGCGGTTGCCGCGCTGCCTGCCCACCCTTTAGTGCTGCCTGCGACCCCGTCCTTCCTAACCTAAGGCCGCTCACCCCCGCCACCGACCACTGCCCACCAGGGGTCCATTCCTACCCGACCGGCAGGCGGCGGCGCTCCCATGCCGCCTGGCCCTCACCGCCAGTTGAACCGCCACCACCACGACCTCCTCGTCTTATAAGGCCGGCGGCCATTAGAGCATCTCTAGTAGAGGACCTAAATCGAGTTGCTATACCTAAAAATTTCCATGAGACCTAAAAACAGCCCAAAAACCAGCTCCAGCAAAGGACCTATTTGAATTGTTATTTTAGGTCCGGACCTAAAACTCACCCTCCAGGACCAGAACATACCAACACAGTTCTTGGGACCTAAAACTTGGAAGCACACACGGGAGAGGTCAACCGCCCTACGCACGGACCTTTCCACGTCGTCCAGTCACGATGTTCTCCCCCCACGGCCGCGTGCACCACCGCTATGAGCGCCACCGCTGTTGCAGCCCCCGCTGTGTGCCCCAGCATCCGGTTGGTGTTCTAGCCTTGCACGGGAGGAGCGGCTAGAGGAGAGGCAGTGGTAGCTGAGAGGGGAGAACCCCGCCGGTGGCCAGAGGCCGCACCCCACCAACAGCAGCACATCCTAATGGTAGGCCTGCCATCCTCGATTTGCACCGTTGTGCTCGATTTGGAGCCCTAATATGGCGGCGGTCAAGGGCTCACTGGCACCGTATCTAGCCTACGCAACAACTCCTCACGCTGGATCCAACCGCCGCCGCCGGAGAGAAGCTGCAAGTCGGGAGGGAAGTAGCGAGGAAGGGGGTTGTGCGAGCCCGCCGCACACCGCCAGAGGAGTGAAGATGAGGGGTCCGACGACGGAGAGGAGAGGAGGTCGTCGGACCTCATTGTTGGCGCGGGTCCCCTCCCGTCTCGCTGTTGTCGTCCCTACCGCCGGGAGCGAGGAAGTTGCTCTGGTTGGTGTGGGGAGAAGAAGATGGAGGGGGATGATAAGTTTGCGTCAATTTTCAGATTGAACCCTGAGAAAATAATTTCTTCACAAATTAGTCCTCGAATGGAATGTAGGTCTCCAATTTTAGCGATATTGCTAGAGAAGACAACTTTGTGGGACCTATTCTTGCTCTTTCCTAGACCTAAAAGTTGTTTTAGGTCCCCAATTTTACCAACACTGCTGGAGATGCTTGTAGAAGAGCCCCAAACCCCCTAACCCTAACCCTAACCCTAAGACCGTCAGCCTCGCTTGCCACCCTGGCCGGCGGCGACCTTGCCGCCGACTGCTCCCCCCACCTTCCGCCTGTCCACCAACTTCCAACAATATCTGGCGTGCGAAGGAAGAGTCGGGAGCTTTCGTGAGGAAGAAAGGAGTGGGAGCAGAAAGAAAGAGAGTTTTGGGTTGTATTGGGCCAACTTTTAACTCCTGGTGGATTATTGGTGTTTATTTTTTTATCTTAGCCTAGATGAAATCAGGACCGTTCATCCCTGTTGTTATAAAAAACCCACCCAAGTTCGCTGGGGAAAAGGCCCATCCTTCGTCCTCACAGCCCAACTTGTTCTTCCCAACAAAGTTGATTTTTTTGTTTTTATATATATTTTTCGGTGATTCTTCAAAAATATACGACAGATCTCAAGATTGGCAGAAATAGCCTCTAACCGCCATTGTAAATGACGGTAGAGACCTACCGCCACCTGAAACGACAGTAGGGAGCCCTACCCGTTTACCACAACGGTTGCTATAGTAACCCTACACGGGGTACTGTAGCGGTTCCTGCCGCCGTTTCAGGTGGCGACAAGGACAACTTCTTTTAAAAAATCACAACTTTTTATTATGATATCAATCGGTGTTCATACCAAAAAGTTATGATTTTTTAAAAAGAAGCTATCCCTGCCGCCACTTGGAACGACAGATAGCAACCGCCATGGTAAATGGCGGTAGGGCTCTCTACCGCTGTTTCAGGTTGGAGGTTGGAGGCTGTTTTTGCAATATTGAGATCCCTAGTATATTTTTGAAAAATCACTGGAAAAAACATATTTTAAAATATTCAACAAAGTTCTCTCCCAAAGTGCATTCACTTCGTACTGCAGCCCAGCCCAACAAGTTGTTTTTGAGCATCCAGCCCAACAAGTTACCCCTAGTGCATTAGATTGTCTCTTCCCAAATCTTCAAAATGAGGAACGGGATCGCACTGTCCAGCAGGAGCCGGCGCGCAATCTCGGGGGCCTCCTCCTTCTTCCCCGGGCTCTTCCTCCTCCAGAGACGCACGCGGGAGCCAATTGCCTCCTCCCGATGCGCGAGGGATGCGCGAGACCGCTGCAGGCCTCCCTCCATTGCGCGACGGGAACGTCTTGGAGGTTTTTTCAGATGCGGGAAGGAATACCGCTGGAGATAGTCTACGGCGGCACACTGCCCGGTGGTCGGCGGATCCCGGTTGGTGGCGCGTTGGCCCTAGATGACTGAATGCCGGACCGGCAGCGGCGCATGGGGGCTGGACGCGCGGCCGCGTGCTATGCCGGTGCGCCGTGCAGCCGGATGCGGGGTGCGCGGCGACGAGGCGAGCACGCAGGCGCTGATGTGGCCGTGTGGGAGATGTGGCGCGGCAGACTGCCTCTGCCCCAATCCTCCTGATTGCCCAATCCGGTATTGAAGCAAGTCGGTCTGTCAGTTCTTGTGCCCCTTCTCCAAATCCGGCAGTCCCTCAGTCGAACAAATTGAAATCGTCATTCATGGGTTGCTTATGATACAATCTGTAGATTTCTAGTAGAGGAAGACACTGATTTTTTTTTGTTGTTAACCCTCTCCTATGCCTATAGTTCAAGAAGCAACCTTCTGTTCAAGTTAAATCTCAATCTAAGACAATAGTACATCTGTAACCAGAAACAGTACGAGAGCAAATTGGCACAGTTAGATATTCCATTTACACCGATTCAAAGTTTTATCAAGTTTGCTGTACAATTAGACCTGAAATTGAAATATATTCTGAATCATGCATTTTATGCTTTAGATTCATTTTTTTAGCATTTTACATTTTTCCTTCAATGGTTGAAGCCTTGAAGGTGCTGGTATTGTTTATACTTTATTACCTGCACATTTATAACTTTTATTTTAAATTTGCTTCTCATTTTTGCAGGATGGAATCAGCTTATTTATCCTATTTGTCTGCTTCATCGCTATCTCCGTGTTCGCTGAATCTGATATAAACAATCTATATGCTCTGAGGCAGGCAGTTGCTGAATCAAAAGGCTTCCTTCAGGACTGGTTTAGTTCAGAAACTCAGCCATGCAACTGGAGAGGTATAACTTGTGAAGGAAGTGCTGTTGTGGCCATAGAATTGTCATCTGTGCCACTCCGTGTTCCTTTTCCGTTATACATCACAGCATTTCGGTCACTTTGTCAGCTCAAACTAAGTAGGTGTGATTTATCTGGTATGATTCCAGAAGCATTGGGAGCTTTGCAGAATCTCCAGTACCTGGACTTGAGCAATAACCAGCTTACTGGGCCCATACCTTTCCCGTTATATGATTTGAAGATGCTGAAAGAAATAGTGCTAGAGAGAAACCAGTTGTCTGGACAATTGAGCCCTGCCATTGCTCAGCTTCAGAACCTCACTAAGTTATTGATATCCAAGAACAGCATCTCTGGAGAACTTCCTACAGAGCTGGGCAGTCTGAAGAACCTAGAGGTCCTGGGCCTTCACCAGAACAGATTCGCTGGATCAATACCAGAATCTTTTGGCAACCTGACTCGGCTCTTCTACCTTAATGCAAGCAGAAATAAGCTCACTGGTTCAATATTTCCTGGAATAAGCGCATTGCTGAACCTGCTGACAATTGATTTCTCTTATAATAGTTTGGTGGGACCCATACCTAATGAGATTACTCATCTGAAAATGCTGGAGCGTTTAGCTTTGGGTTTCAACCATTTCACTGGAAGGATTCCAAAAGAGATTGGTAACATGAAGCTCCTAAAAGAACTCTTTCTCACTGAATGCAACTTATCAGGCACCATCCCTTGGTCAATTGGTGGTCTTAGAAGCTTAGTTGAACTTGACATCTCAGGCAATGACTTTAACTCAGAACTCCCAGCGTCTGTTGGTGATTTGGGTAATATGACTATCCTAAATGCAAGGAAGGCAAACCTCATAGGGCATATACCAAAAGAGCTTGGCAACTGCAAGAAACTTACTCTTTTGCGTCTGTCTTTTAATGCCTTCACTGGCAGTATACCTGAAGAA
This sequence comes from Cenchrus americanus, assembly GCA_947561735.1. Lineage (NCBI taxonomy): Eukaryota > Viridiplantae > Streptophyta > Magnoliopsida > Poales > Poaceae > Cenchrus > Cenchrus americanus. Next base: position 229,250,629 of record OX387240.1, read on the forward strand.
CTTGCAGGTTTAAAAAATATTGCCCATTTTGAAGTGGAAGACAACCAACTATCAGGTCCTATTAGTGACTGGATTAAGAAATGGGCAAATGTTGTTTCTGTAAACCTGGCAAATAACAAGTTCTATGGTTTGGTACCACCTACCATATGCCAAGCCAAGTTGCTGCGGTCACTGGACCTGCACTGTAACAATCTGTCTGGGACCATCAAGGACACATTCGAGGGCTGCAAGAACCTGGTTCAACTTGATTTGCAAGGTAACCATTTCCATGGTGAGGTACCTGAATATTTGGCTGAGCTACCGCTCATCATACTGGAATTATCTTACAATAATTTTACTGGAGCGTTACCAAGCAAGTTGTTTGAGTCATCTACCATATTGGAAATGAACCTCAACAATAATAAGCTTACTGGCCATATCCCTGAGAGCATTGGTGACCTCCACAGCTTGCAGAGGTTGCGGATGGGCAGTAACTGCTTGGAAGGACCTATCCCACAGGCAATCGGCGGTCTGGGGAATTTGACAGAATTATCTCTCGGTGGGAATAAACTTTCTGGTAGCATCCCACAAGAGCTCTTCAACTGCAGAAACCTAGTGAAGCTAAACCTGAGCTCTAACAATCTGCTTGGACCCATCCCGAGATACATATTGCAATTGACTTCCCTCACTGGCTTGGTTTTGTCTCACAATCAACTCTCTGGTTCTATTCCTGCTGAGATATGTGGGGGATTCACGAACCCAAATCATCCTGAATCAGAGTATATTCAACATCACGGCTTACTTGATCTGTCATATAACCTGTTAAGTGGTCATATCCCACCCACGATCAAGAAATGTGTTATTCTCGAGGAACTACACCTGCAAGGTAACTTGTTGAATGGATCCATTCCTGCTGAGATTGGTGAGTTGAAGAATCTTAGAACTGTTGATCTCTCTTCTAATGCATTAGTTGGACCTATGGTTCCTTGGTCTGTGCCATTGCTGGCCCTGCAAGGCCTTTTTCTGTCTAATAACCATCTAAATGGCAATATTCCTGCTGAGATAGGCCGCATGCTTCCCAACATTGCAGTTGTAAACTTATCGGGTAATGCATTTATGGCTACTCTACCCCAGTCTTTACTATGCAGCAAGAGCCTGAACTGTCTGGATGTCAGTAACAACAACCTCTCTGGTGAAATCCCGCTATCTTGTCCTTGGCATGAAGAATCTTTGAGCTCGCTGGTCTTCTTCAATGCAAGCAGTAACCAGTTATCAGGGAGCTTAGATGGGTCTATCTCGGATTTCGGACAGCTTTCTTCTTTTGATATCCACAACAACAGCCTCACTGGAAGCTTGCCATCCGCACTGTCCAATCTCAGCTATTTGAACTACCTTGATCTCTCAAATAATGATTTCAGTGGTTCCAACCCATGTGGTATCTGCAATATAGTTACCATCACATTTGCCAATTTCTCTGGTAATCGGATCGGCATGCATAGCTTCTCGGATTGTGCTGCGCCTGGCATCTGTGCTCCTGAGAGTATTAATCATAAGGAGGGTCATCCAGCTCACGTGATTCTAAAAGTAGCGACCATCTGTGCCGCCATTGTAATTGTCACTCTTCTGGTGGTTTTTGTTTGGCGTAAGCTGTCAAGAAGCAGGCCGATGCATTTTGAACCTACCAGTCAAGCCCAAAGTCTGGAACTGAGCTCGCTGCAATTGATCCCGCCTCAAGCGATTCGCTCCTAGGAAAGGATGAAGGCACCGGGTAGAATAAAATTTATTTTTTTGCAGGTAGGGTAGAATAAGATTTATGGCTAGATTCGTGCACTAGCCTTGTCAATTTACCATTTATGTGCTGTTGTACTCCTGGTCGTGCGTTTGACCACCCCCCTTTACAATGAACATCAATTTGTCGCCGGTCAATAAAATCTAGCTTGAACCTCACATCTTGCTGTCTTTCAGTAAGTGATGCGTTTAAATCACTACTGTCTTGACTGTATTTTCAGTTTTTCACCATGTATTATTGATTTACGATGTCATTTGCCATCTGCTTTGCTCTCGAGATGACGAGATGTCACAGGGCGCGGCAGGCGAAGGACCAAAGCGAAGTGCTGATGTGTACTTGAGCATACTAGCCGTTGTAACAAATAATCATGCTACCTTTAATTACTCATATTAGTTGAGGTTGAAAACATGTGTGGTTTGTTTGATTTTATAAATTCTGAATAAATGTATGTGCATTGGAACATGAGAACAAATATTAACTCTGCATTTTCAACACTTTTCTCTTGATGCGAGTGTTACTTTAATTAAATTAATTCTATTATGAGCTAAATGAACATTTTTTATGAGACAAAATTTATAAGAATTAAACGAACCGAGCTGCCGAGCAGCACAGGGCGCGGATTTCCGAACGAAAACAAACCCAAACCCGAAACTCTCAAACTCGCAAGCGGGAAACCCATGTGCGCAGGACGCTCCCCTACCGAAAATACAAACGGTCCAAAACCCGTCCCACTGACAACCCAGGCCCACACGTAGTGGACCATGACGCCACCAACGCCGCGCGCTCACGCGCTACACGTCTTCACTGACGTCCTGGCCCAAAGCGAGGATGCGCAAGCCCCACCGCCCCAGCGCCGTCGCAGACAAGTGGGCCCCTTACTCCGTCCCCACAACATAAAAAAATCCGAGCAGAGAGGTAAAAATGGGTAGTAGCTGCTGGGGTGAGCCACTGGGCTCCTGTTCCTTCCCCCCGAAGATTTCAAATCCCCGCCGCCCTCCTCATTCCTCTGCTCGGCCGCCTCTGGAAAAAAATTCGCGCATCCCGCCGGCGCGCGCTCCGATTCGCGCCCCCCACTTCTGCTTCCCTTCCCCCCATCCGATCCCTCGTAGCCGCCCGCGGTTAGAGCTGAGACTAGGGACCTAGGGTTTGGGAAGGTTGGTTGGGAGAACCACAGATGGCGGGGGTGCAGGGGGAGAGCAGCGGCGAAGGGCAGGGGATGGCGGAGCGGCGGATGCTGCGGTCGCGGTACCTCGCCATGAAGAACCTCATCAGCGGTAGGCGGCCTCTCCCTCCCTTTTCCCCATCTCTTATCCGCCCCGGCTCGCACCGGTTCTGTTCCATTTTTGTGTGATTTTGACTTTTGAGGGGGGCTTTGTGCGCGCGCAGATGAGCGGGATGAGATGGCAAGGGCGGATTCGGACACGTTCACGGCCATCATCTCGCAGGTGGAGTGCCTGCACGAGCAAGGTAACGATCGACTCCCTGTTTCTTGCAAACGAATTGCAATTCTCTTCTTTTCTTTTATTCCAGAAAACAAGTGTTTATCTTTTGATTGGTTGAGATTCAACTCTGAACTGGCGCGAGACGAGAATGCTTTGCTTGGAATAGCTGCGTCCAGCTTTTATTTGGGTTTTGGGTTTAGGGATGTGTTTTTCTACCATTTCAATGGTGTGCTAAGATTGCTGGTTACTGTAGATATGTTTTCTGGAGTGCTTGAAACTGGTTTAGGAATCATCACTTCTGATTTAATAGCACAAGTGGGGTACAAAATGGCTCAAAATGAAGGGAGATGCAATACTTGAACTCAAAATTTGTCATCTAAGATAGGTTCAGTTACAGCTAGCCTGAAATCTTTGATAGGGTAGTTTACTTGGTACCAATTTCTAGTCAGCTTATGTATAGTTTCACTCTAGAGCTTCCAAAGACTTTTTCCCGATCATGACTTGCTATTGACATTCACACTAAATTTGAAATGTTTGGAGGTTCTGAACACATCGCTCAGTTTGTTGTACTGATGAAGGTCTTGCATTAATTTATTCCTAGTCATATTTCATTCTACTTGTTGACATTTCTGTTGCAAATTATTAAGTGAACATCAGGGTATAGCAACAATAGTTCAATAGTAATATCAGCAACTAAAATCCATAAATGTGTTTATAGACTTTGATGCTTCTCTTAGGTGTGTAGCCTTGACAATAGTATATTTTGAGAATATGTTGTTATATTAATGATGTTATTTTTAATAGTTTGATTTATAAGTTTCTGGAATACATCTAACATGGACTAATGTGTACATATTATAGGGACCGTGGAGTTGCATTAGTTTGTTCATCTCTGCCAATTGGCAATGTTGAATACTTGAATGTTTGCTTGCTCAATACTTCTATTCCATGGCTCATTGTATTCTGTGTTAAAATTGATTGTACCATTTGCCTGTCACACCGATTTGGTTATTTACTGTGAGAGCAAATGCTGTATTTTGCTATGCCTTGCTGGTTGACTATTCAAAATTTAATCTGCACTAAAATTCACAATGAGTATCCTTCCACACTGCAGTGCAGAGACCTAGGGAGCAAATAGCTGATGCAGAAGCTCTGCTTGACATTGCCAGCACATTGGTAACTTCAGTGAGGTCTCAGTCAAGTGAAGGAATCACCCCTTCTGATTTCATAACAGCTTTGCTGAAGAAATTTGGGGAGCAAGGGAGCCCAGATGATGAGGCCACCTCCTTGCGCTGGGGTGATATTGGACTTTCTGTTTCACACGCCTTCAGGCCTGTGCCTGGATGCTGTACAATGTATGATTCTCTCCTTTTTTGTTAAGTTAGTTATCTACATCGTATGCATCCTCAGCTAGTCAGATGACTTAACTGTGCATTCTCTTAATATTTTCAGGCTTGGACCCATGAATACAGAAGTAAAACAGCGAAAGGTTTCGGCTGTTAATAGAAAACGAACTGCACGACCAACAGAAAACACTCGTCCTGAAGAGGTAGCAACATGTTTCTCATGATGTAAATCACAGTCAAACAGTAGAAGTCAAGTGAACTCATGGTTTCATTTAGGCCTTCCTTTTGCCTTTGATCTCAAATTTTCAATGCAATAAGCCTTTCTTTCCTATAACTTTGTTGTCATATATATGCACTAGAGTTGCTGATTTTTTCGGAGCTGACTTGCAGCCATATGATTTTTTCCCAAAATGCAGCTTGCTGATTCTTCAGAGGAAGTAAAGTCAGACACTGACAAAAACGTACTTACCATATTTGATATCCTGAGGCGGAAGAAGAGTGCAAGACTGGAAAACCTTGTTTTGAACAGGATTTCATTTGCTCAAACGGTTGAAAATGTCTTTGCACTGTCTTTCTTAGTGAAAGATGGTAGGGTGGAAATAAATATAGATGATAACGGGCATCATATAGTACGTAAGTACTTTGTTCACAATTCTTTTTGTGCTTAAGTTATATTCTGGTTATGCTACTGCAGATGTTTCTTAATAATATTGTTCACCTCAAACAGGCCCACGTAATGCACCTGCTGCTAGTGACGTAGCCTCAGGAGAAGTCTCCTACAGCCATTTTGTCTTTAGGTTTGATTTCAAAGACTGGGAGGTATAGTTTCTAATCATTGGATTTGTATTTATTGGTAAACTTCCATATAATTTACCTAAATATCTATTATCCAACCTCATGCCTGGTGCTAGTAGCATATTGAGCTACTCTCCCCTTTGAGGTACCCCTGATATAGATGTCACCTGTTAGATCACATTCACCTATTCAGTTTGCCACATGTTCTTTTTAAAACTGCCATATGTTGTCCATGTAAGCATGCTGCCTTTGCAAGAGAAATTTGAGGAATAAAAATGAATTGAATCAAAGTTTCATGGTCATTCATGGTGTGGGAGCCATGATTGTAGTCTTATTATTAACTGGTAATCTAATGCTACCGCTTCACTTATCATCCATTTGCAGATTATGAAAGAAGTAGTCACAGAGGGGAAAGAACTGCTACCACACAGGACCTCCCAGAGTGCTCCTTGCGTTGAAGAGAATGACCAGCCAAATCTGGAGGCATGTGCACAAGCGCAACGAACGCCGATCAGAAAACTCACCCGGAACCGAGGTTTGGTCTTGCAAGAACAGGTTGTCCAGGAAACACCCGAGGAGAACCAAACGTCCAAGCGCAGGCGCCTTTTCAGAGATCAGGAGTGACCTAGCAATTGATTGCAATGAGCGGTGTACCCCAGAAACTGCTTTGCATGAGCGGCATGGGCATGGCATCCCGCCTTATTTTGCATGTACAGATGTTAGGTTTGTTAGGACGGTTGTGCCATGCCATGTTGTCGTAGCACAGCTCGTGCTTATCTGAGATGTAACCAAATTTCAATCGTTTTAACTTCTATATTGACATCCTGCATCTATAGAACGGTCTTTGTAGATCAGACATGACGCGTCAACGTCCGTGTAGATGCATCAGTGACAGATGCTAATACATCAGTGGCTCATTCTCTCGAATTTCTTTGTTTATTAGTGCTCATGTGAGAGCTAATTCAACTCCACAAATGGTTAAGCAACTTGACAAAAAAAAGAAGTTGCAACAGAAGACACTGACAGCGTTTATGTGACTCCATGGTTAAACGGTTAGAAGTTACAACAGAAGACACTGGCAGTTTATGTGACTCCATCGGAACAGTCCATAAAATTGTGATAACCCGTGAATACTACACAGAAAAAGGCAAAATAGGAGCATTAACGCTCCGCAGGTTGACAGGGATGGGTAGAGAACCAGGCTCCCTAAGCAAGTCACCATAGAACGTTCAAGAAAAACAGAAAACAGATTCAGTAGCATACTAGCATAGGCCTAAAGAAGTCAGCAAATCCATCATCTGAGGTTCAAGTTTTGAGTTACATTGACTAATCACTACAAAGTACTGACAACGACATGGATCTCAAGCAGCAGCAGGCTTGCGCAGCTCATTTTCACCATGGGCAAAGTGGCATCTGTCACCAAAAGTGCACGACCCTTTTGCAAAGTTATCACACATCTTGGTCTTGAAGTTGCTTCCTGAGCCTCCACGGTGAGCTCCTCCAGCTGGGTTCTTTGCAGGTGGAGGGGCACTGCCACTGATGTTGACAATCAGCTCCCCGACCATAGCACTAGCATTCTTGATCTGATCAAAGGTGCCCTCAAGCTCGATGTTTTTCAACTTGGTGTCTGATTCATGATCCCGGATGGCCACCTTGGCCCCCGTGACTCGGGATATTTGCTTTGTGTTAACTCCACCCCTCCCAATGATGCGACCAGCAAGGGATGCATCAACACTGATCTTGGCTGTGGCAGAAGCACCAAAACTTGCTGGAGTGGCCATGCCAGGGTCAAACATAGGCGGAGGCACAAAGTGACCAGTTGGTCCTGGTCCCATGGGGAAGTGCGTAGAGCTGTCCATCAACATAGGCTTGCCAAGCTCCCTTTCACCATGTGCAAAGTGGCATTTGTCCCCCCATTTGCATCCCTCTGCAGTGTTGTACTTGTTGCACAAGCGAGTCTTCACGGTGGGTGCAGGTGGCCCATCAATCGTCATTCTTCCAGGAGGTGCAACTGCTGGGCCACCCAGGTTGGTCATCTTTGAAACTGCCTGGTAGCCACCAGGGAAGCAATGGAGGAAATGGCAGCCCTCGCCAAAGGGACAACCAGAGGTACTGCAAGATGACAATATTATCTGGGGTAAGAAGCTGAACAATAATATATATGATAACAATTGATGACAGCAGCTGAGGAAAACGAAGGTAAACAGCATTTTAAATGTGTGTTAGTAAAAATACAATGTAACAGTACGGACAAACATCAGAACAGCCTGCAACATGACTAAACAAAATAGTGGAAAAGGCTGTGAAAAAAGTTTAACATGACTAAACAACCTGCCATGTTGTGAGAACAAGACCTTCAGAGTTCACTACATTTCAAAAGCTGGGCTTAAAAACATATTATTTGTGCCATGTGTAGATCCCAAGTTTAAAATTTGTTACTCCACGGTTAAACGGTTAGAAGTTACAACATCATAATATATGAAATGAACATTACTGTACATCTACTGATGTATGTATAATAAGTATAATTGCAAACCATGAGGTGGCAAAAATCGACCCTGCAGATACCAATATTAGGAAAATTGGTCTAAGTTGTAAAGATATAGGTGGCACATTTCAAGATGGGATTCAATTGCAGTTCCCAAGTCATGTGCTCAAACTTCTTCTCGATTTGAAGAGATGGCGCAGCATGACCATAGCAACTGATTTTTCATCTCAGAAAGAATTAGATATCCTTATATTGTTGTTGCATCTTTCAAAGGTTCAAAGTGATTTGCACAGCCATGTGCTTTCCAATTTTACTCCAGTAGTGTTCTTAAGCTGGATTATGAGAACCTGTATCACAATATTTCTTAACTGTTCTGTTAGCCATAATAGATTCTTTCAACAAGAGCAAGTAAATTTTAATTGAAATATAAGCAGCTGTGCAGAATAAATGTTACCAGGTGGGAGTTCATTTTAAGTTGGATTATAACCTGAAAAATTTGGTGCACGGCTTCGTTTTGCTTCCTACACCGGTTTGAAATGACTCCGATTCTGTTACATCAAATTAATTTTGCTCCCCAAGTTAATATGTTGTTGATCTACTAATCTCAGTATACAAGGATGCACATTAATGAGGGCTTGCCTACATCAGTACAGTGCATTAATTAAAACACAAAGTGGACTGACTTCAGCCGTTGCCAAATTATTGAGTGGGGAGAGGACACAGCAAGCCAACAACTAAAAAATTGTAATTTCATGTAATTCAAACAGAAGACCCTATCCTAAATGATTCTAGGCCAAAATGCAGCAAATAAGCCACATGCCTCACCTGAATACTGCAAAATTGACAGCATACAAAAAAAAACGCGCCGAGTTGACGAAACATAGGGAACTGAACGGTTCTCATTCCACCAATCAACAACCCCAGATCCCAACCACCAAATCACCGCACCTCGCAGCATCCCCTGAAAATCCCCAAACCCTAACATGGCAAACAGCTCAAACCCAGGCACCCAGCCAATCCCCCCCGAGATGCAAAAGCCCCGAAATGTTCAACCGATAGACGAGGAAACACGTCCCGAGAGGACGAAGGTTTGCAGCGGCCAGAGCGAGGGCGGCCGGTTCCGCTCGACTCACCTCGCGCGCGCTTCCCGCCGGCGGCGGCCCCGTTGGCGCCGTCGGCCGTGCCCCTTTTGCGGACGCCTTCCATGGATGCTCCCGCTCGCGTGCGCGCGCCCCGCGAGCTCGGTTAGGGTTGGCAAGCCGCGGCGGCGCGGCGAAGAGCGTGGGGGGTCGTGGAGCCCGCGTGGAGTGGAGTGGCCTCTGATGATTCTGAAGCCTCAACGGCCACGGGACGCGGAGGCGTGCGGAGTGCGGACAGGTGCCAGCGGCGGGGAGGGGGGACAGGCCGACAGGCTGAGAGGAGAGGAGGCGAAGAGTGGAAAGCACTGGACCGATAACGACCGATGGGCTTGGGCCCATGAAAGAGGATGCATCCCCCCGCCCGCTTTCTCAGCCCAAATTCTGAGCAGGCCCACTTGTATATCTGGCCCCTGGCACGCCCATCGCGTTATTTTTTCTTTTTGTGATGAAAGCGCCTCCCTGTTCTTCTTGGGTAGCAAGACACTTGACCTCCTCCTCATTCCGTCAGTCAGAATCCTAACGGGCAGTTGGAGAGATTTTAACTGCCAACCACAAGGTTACGAGTACGCCGTGATGATCTGGCAGAAAAAATATCCAACTCAAACTGCTCATTTGTCTTTTTTATTAAAAAAAGGAACCCTAAAATTGTCCTCACTTTTCTATTCTCTTTTCAATGAAAAAAAAGTGTGACGCCGTCTCGCTTTTGAGGTGGTACAGCGTAGTTTAGCCACCAAATTCCAAATCATTGACCAGTAGATTATTCAACTGACCTTTCCAAACAACAATCAGTACCATGTGTCGCAAAGCACAACCGTCTACCTCATGACAGCTGAAAACCATTGTCCCTTTATTCATTTGAGAGGCGGCGGTGTGAAAGGGGGCACACGCGTTGCATCAAAATATTTTCCCTGTGGTCGTGTGCTATTCTTCACTTCGTAGGACCTCCATAGCAAATTAATGTCCGTTTTACTATTCTAATATATACATAGTTTTCTTAATTTGACGATAGTAATTTGAGACAAGAGAGTATTATATGATATATCTCCAGCAAGGTCTATGAAGGTGACAGCCTAATTACGCATGAACGAAGAGTCGAAGACTACAAGTTGTACTTTGTGTTCTTCTTTCTGTAACCTTCGAGCTGTATTTAGGGCGTGTTTGGGACTACTCGATCCCGTTTTTCAAATTTCCATTCCACTAACTCCACCATGGAGCAGCCTCCATCGTGGAGTTTGTGGAGAAAGCGCTACTACATAAAAAACGTGGAGTTGGTGGAAGACCCCTCGAGTACTCCAAGAAAAACGTGGAGTTGGCCTCCACCTCCACGTTTTTCTTGGAGCGGAGTTCGTGTAATTTAGATGTGTTTGGCACCGTGGAGTTTGAGCGGAAATTTTAAAAACGGGAAGAAAGTTAGCCCCAAACACCCCCTTAAAGTGCCTTTCACGAACTGTTTCATATAGAAATCTGAAATTCAATGCAAAATACAACCAAAAAAAGTGTTCCCATTTTAAATTGGTACATTTTTTGGTTAGAATTTTTTTAACGAATCGTACAAGGTAGTGCACGTTTCAAATTAAAGAAAATCATGCATGCAAGCCTCCTACATTGTTTTTTCATTCTAAGTAATTTCTTGGTTGCCCTCTTGTGACTTTGTGAGGATATAACCTCAACAATTATAACAAAACACACAATTGTGTCGTCAATTTTTCTGATAAACTTCGATTTTTTTCAAAGTCCATCTAAACCAAATCAAAAAGATATCGAAGGGGCAAATCAGCAGATGTATATCATTTCAGATGGAACCCGAAAGCCGCCGTATATATTCGGCTCGCCCCCTCACCAAGGCGACGAGACGACCACCGCATTCCCTTCCTCCCCCAACTTCTCGGCTCACCACCTCCCTCGCCGCGGAACACGCGGCCCCGTCCTCGCCCGTGCTGATCTCTTCATTCCTTGGTAAGCAAGCCTACACGGATTGCTAGTTTTCTTGGTTATTAGAAACTCCCCTCCGCCGCGAGCCCTCGAATCCAATCCCATCTCCCCCTCGCTCCGTTGCGGATTTGCTTGCTGCGTGGCGGAGTGGAGTAGTAGTTATCAGTTTTTTCCCCCTAGTTTTTTTTTTGTTGGGGGTTCGGTTCGGTTCGATTCAACTGCGGTGGCCTGATCGGATTGCCTGTTTGGTTCTGCGTCTGCGCAGGTGCGGTAGCGGAGCACTCCGGCGATGGCGTTCTTCCGGGGCCTCACCGCGGTATCGAGGCTGCGATCCCGCGTGGTGAGTAGTGGCGCGTGTGTATTTGCGGGCCGATTCATTTGTTTTCTGGGTGATTTCTGCTGAGATTTTTGGTGTTGCTGCTGCCAGGCGCAGGAGGCCACCACGCTGGGTGGTGTGAGATGGCTGCAGACGCAGAGCGCTTCCGATCTCGTAAGACAGTTCGTCTCCATGTTGTACCATGTGATGGAATTCCTTGTAGTATGGACATGATGCTGATTGTGTTTCTGCAAATGCAGGATCTTAGGTCCCAGTTGCAGGAACTGATTCCCGAACAACAGGTTTGCTATTCAACAGACCTGTCTGTAAATCTTGTAAAGCCAAAAAGTTTCTGGGGTATCTGATGCCTTATCTTATGTTCTTGTAGCCAAAAGTGTCAATTTCAATCTCTTTTCTCTAGTTCTGTAATTCTGTGTGAGATTTTGCTCAATTCTGTGTCCAGTACATTCTGTCAAAAGTGTGGTGGAACATTCAAGCAATTTCTTCTCAGAAAGTAGCATCTATTACGCATCAATTATATTCCCTCTTCTGTCAGAGGCATTTGGTTGGTGCACGGCTTTATATTTACACCTAGCTGTGATTAGAAAATTTAGAATTAGTTAGTGAACCCACCTGGCATCTGGTTTTCTGTAAAAAAAACTTTCCTCTTATGAAATATCATCATGTTCATCTCACCTTGCTGTTCTTGAATGTTTGCAGAAACCAACACTTACTCTACTTTATTGTTACAGGATCGCTTAAAGAAGCTCAAGTCAGAGCATGGAAAGGTCCAGCTTGGAAACATAAATGTGGACATGGTATGGATATCTCATTATCAAATGTCTACGGATACCTCTGGTTCCTTTCTTGAATGTATATGTATACTAACTTATTATGTGAAATTGTTCTTGCAGGTACTTGGTGGAATGAGAGGGATGATTGGAATGCTTTGGGAAACATCATTACTTGACCCAGAGGAGGTAATCTTGCATTCATCCCCTTCATGATGCTATTTTAGCAGTGTAGTACCAGTTAATGTCAATTCTATGTCAAAATGTGATCAAAGTTCCAGAATTAAGTATTGTATGCACATGGAATTAATTTTTTTAATAAGAGTTTACTATGGAAGGTTTACCATAATCTTGTAAGGTAGCTTGTTCTTATTATAGTACATTGGGGCTTGGCTGATTTCGGTTTTACCAAATCTGAGTGGCTGGACACACATCACTCTCCATCGTTGTTGTTGGATGTAATCTAGTTTTGGTGTTAACATATTTAAAACATCAAAGTGAAGCAAAGAATCACATCATTCACTGGAAAACCACTTCTTTTCTATCCAGGGCATTCGTTTTAGGGGCCTCTCAATTCCAGAGTGCCAGAAAGTTCTGCCGACAGCAATTGAAGGTGGTGAGCCTTTGCCTGAGGGTCTCCTTTGGCTTCTTCTGACGGGAAAGGTATATCCCTGTTTACAAATCACTTACTCCATTGTAGTTCAAAAATGTCCCAAATGTGTTCCTCCAAAACTATGAAATTCGTTGTTGATTGATTCAGTGGGACACATTTCTTGCTTATCTTCCTGTAATATGTTTTCATTTATCCCCAATCATGTAATATGATTTCAGTTATCCCCAACCATCACCGTATTTCTGTCAGTTTTAATCCTCTTGGTCTTTTGTTTCAGGTTCCAACCAAAGAGCAAGTTGATTCCCTATCAAAGGATTTGCTGGCCCGTTCAAGTGTCCCAGGTACTTTGATCACACTGCTGGTTACTTGTGTTGTTGTCCCCCCCTTGGAAATTTGGTCAAATTAAACCCACAAACTATCTGATTATCGATGGTCATGTTCCACTGTTTTTAAGTTCACAGATTAATAGAGAGATCTGAACTCTAAAAAGAATCAATAGAGAGGTCCATATGTTTATTTTAGTATTATCTTGTGTAGTGTATGTTTGCCACTTTGTTCTCTAGCAGCTGACAATTGATACCGTTGCAGCTCATGTCTATAAGGCAATAGATGCTCTCCCTGTAACTGCACATCCTATGACACAGTTTACCACTGGAGTAATGGCTCTTCAGGTAAGTCTTCCCATGTCTAGCATGCTGTTTCCTTCCCTCAGAAAGTCTTGTGGAAACAATACACTATCTCTGATTTATTTGCAGTTGTATTTCTTAAACTGTTGCAAGTAGTATTTAAATTAATTTTTCATCATGTCACCTCTGGTATTTGGAATTACTTAAAGCCTTCAAAGTGTGATTCTTCCTGCTTTTACTCCATGTCAGGTTGAGAGTGAATTTCAAAAAGCTTATGACAAAGGACTGTCAAAAACAAAGTAAGCCTGGGATTTATACTGCTATCCAATTTCTTGTTTGTTCCATAGTTGCTTTTCATGGTGTTTACAATTGTTATATGTATAATAGGTTCTGGGAGCCTACTTATGAAGATGTCTTAAACTTGATTGCTCGGCTTCCGCCAGTAGCGTCTTATGTTTACCGGAGGTAGGTTCACAAATGCTTCATCTTTCAAGTCACTTGCTGGAGATGACATCAATGAATGATGATTTTGTGATGAAGTTGCATGAGCAAATTTAGAATTTGTACCAATCATTTTGTTTCACTTGTCCTTTAAAGGATTTTCAAGGATGGGAAATCAATAGAAGCTGATAATGCTCTGGATTATGCTGCAAATTTTTCACACATGCTTGGTTTTGACGACCCCAAAATGCTGGAGTTGATGCGCCTCTATATAACAATTCACACGTAATTTTTCGTCCATCCTTATATATTTTTTATTTTATGTTTCTGAAGAACGTGTTTTAATTTTCCTATCATAATGTTACTGGGTTCTTGCAGTGATCATGAAGGCGGGAATGTCAGTGCGCATACTGGTCATCTGGTAATATTTGTTCTCCAATCTTGATTTTCTAAATATTGTTTCTTAACGTGCCAAGATTGTGAAAACTGGTCACTTTGTGGTCTTTAACTATTTGCTCCATGGCATTGGGTTGTGAACATTTCATCCTCTGATACTGCCCATCTAATTGCAGGTTGGAAGTGCCCTGTCAGACCCCTATCTTTCTTTCGCAGCAGCTCTCAATGGTTTAGCTGGGCCACTTCATGGTCTGGCTAATCAGGTACACACAGTTTTACACACCAGATTTGCTCTGCAATATTATTTTTGCATTGTAATTTCTTTTACTCGTGATTGCAAAAAAGATTTCTCAATAAATAACCCCCCTGGTCCCACAGGCATTCATTGTACTATTTCACTTGATCACTTCATATGTAATGAACCTCCTTCACTGGAAGAAGGAACACATTTTCCTGTCACTCTTAGTCTGTTGTAGTTGATTTTATAATGCTTATAAATTTTACCATATATTGCAGGAAGTGCTTCTATGGATCAAATCTGTAATTGAGGAAACTGGGAGTGATGTTACCACAGATCAACTTAAAGACTATGTCTGGAAGACACTAAAGAGTGGAAAGGTACCATGTCCCAGTGTTATATTAATTCTATATGAACATGCTCAAAAGCTGGTTCATCAAATTTTATGAAATTTGAAATGCTGTGCGGTCTAGTGGAGTTGACTTGGATTTTTTATGCAATGCTACATGCTGTTGCTTTATTTGGTTAAACATGAAGTTGTAGAAATCAAATATCTTATAGTTAGTTGCATTCAATCATAGGTTGTTCCTGGCTTTGGTCATGGAGTTCTGCGTAAGACAGACCCGCGGTATTCATGTCAAAGGGAATTTGCCTTGAAGCATCTGCCTGAGGATCCACTTTTCCAATTGGTCAGTCTCTCTGAATCTAATTGCATTTACTTTCTTGGGTTCAACAATCTAAAATGTGATGTTCTATTACAGGTATCCAAGTTGTATGAAGTCGTGCCTCCTATCCTCACTGAGCTGGGCAAGGTAATGTGGTACCCGATTGATCGTGTTCTCCACTCTTGTTCCAACATAATTGTCATGAATAACATCATTTGCCCCATGTATTCTCAGGTCAAGAACCCATGGCCGAATGTTGACGCTCACAGTGGAGTGTTGCTGAACTACTTTGGATTATCTGAAGCACGGTATGAGATAATCCTGAGTTGTGGCCTATCAAATCTATGTATGAGACATGTCCTGAACATCATTTTTTTAACTGGACAGGTATTACACAGTCTTGTTTGGTGTCTCAAGGAGCATGGGGATAGGATCTCAGGTCTGCTTTTGCACCCTCCACTCTTAAATTCTTATATCCTGGTTCTTCTATCTGCTTATTCTTGGCGGTTATCTATGATATAGCTCATCTGGGACCGTGCCCTTGGCCTACCACTGGAGAGGCCGAAGAGTGTCACCATGGATTGGCTGGAGAACTACTGCAAGAACAAGGCTGCTTGAAGCTAAACAAAGGCTGATGCTTTTTTACAGTCATCTTTCCTGTTAATAAATTACAGTAGTCGGTTTCCTTTTGGCGGTTGAATAACAAGAGCAAGAGGCGCTCAGACGGCAGAAAATTTTGTATCCTCCGTCACTCGTGACATCCAGACAGTGAATCTCTGCGGCACCACTGGGCAGACGAGAATAGGACAATGTTGATTAATCTTTATACATGGCGATGAACGCCAGTTTTAACCTTTGTTCGAGTGTTTACAGTTATTTGGGTTTTGGCTGCATAAGCTAAGCTGACAGTTCTTTCCTTTGGTGGTTGTTTACTTTCTTGTCCACTGTTGGTTCATTGGAACTGGTATGATAAGAGTTTACACTCTTGAGCTTTAGGAAATGTTATGAAACACATGGTTTCATTTTAGGATAATCTGAAAAATTAGATTTTATGCAGGTCTAAATTTATTGTTCAAGGCACTACGACACCTTAGAATTGTCTGACTTCCCATAAGTAGGGTGACTTAAAGTGCAAAATAAGTCATTTGTGAAATCAAACAGCCCTGACTTAAAAGTGCTTCAACTTATAAGTTTAAGTTGCATAAGTGCTCCAACTTATAAGTTGCATAAGTGCTCTACCCCTAATTAAAGTGACTTATTTCCACTTTCCCCTCTACCACCCTTTGTGGAGCCCACTGACTTAAATCAAACTTAAAAGTGGAGCTTCCTGACTTATACGTCACCGCAACCAAACGGGACCTGGCTTGAATCAAATTGAAAGTCACATGCCCTTAGTTCTCGCACGCTCAAATTCTCAAACACGCGGGGAAAGTAGGCTCGAGGTGGATTTTTTTTTGTTTTTTTCATGGAAAGGAATTCCATTAACTTAGGCTCAGCAGCATCGCTGGCTATAAGTACATCGACACACTGAGGCGTAAGCCTGCCACTCGGGGAGGGTATGGACAAATCCACTCTTGTTCATACCCAAATCCAAATAATTATTATCCACTTCTTACCCTCCCCATTCACACCCATACCCAATGGATAACTAATTTTGTACTAGATTCTATACATACCCAATTGATTATTTGCACCCTCCCCACACCCTACCCTCCCCATTTCTTTAATGGATAATTATTTTCTACCCATACCCTCCCCATTTGAGGTGGGTGTGGATTTGAATATGGACAATGGATAAAAACAACAGACATATCTGAGGCGTGCCCTCCCAACGAGAGCATCATCCTGAGGGAGCATATCCCCCTTTGCTGCTAGGGCATGAGCTACTTTATTACAATTTCTGAGAACATAATTACACAGGAAATTGTTAAAACCTCCGGTGATCAGATTCTTCAGTTCGAGCACCATTCCTCCTATCTCCGCAAATCTGTACGAGTCACTGGAAAGCGCTTGCTTCAGGATCAATGAGTCCGTCTCCAAGATCACCTTTATCTTTCCCCTTAGAATAGCAGCCCTGATCTCCTGAGTGCATGCATAAGCTTTAGCTTGGAGTGCGTCTCGAATATGTTTCACACTTCCTGCGCCAGCTGCAATGGCTTCTGTCGAATCATCTCTGATTACAAATCCCCAGCCTCTTTCGCCATTACTTACCGAAAAAGCTCCATCTGAATTTATTTTCACCCAGTCGCTCGGCGGCTTGTTCCAGCACTTGGGTCTGATGGCGGGGGTTCCCTCCATTTTGTTGTGCACCTCTATAAGTTCCACAAACATTTTATGCACCACAAAGGCCAGGTCGCTTACTGATCTCCGGTGTCCCCCTTCGCAAACTGCATTGCATTCCTACCACCAGAGTCAAAGTGCTAGCACAACTCTTAGCTGAACAGCCTCTTCCAGCTTCAGGCCTCATTCGTTTCCACGGGATCAATTCCGATCGGAATGGATAAATACAACAAGAAAATCATGATAGTTATTATAAGAGATCCAAATTTATTCCAGGTTGAAAATTAATTTACTCATGATAGGTACACCAAAAGACTCGGAATCAATCCACTAGTCAAGAGGTGTGGAACCAATCCGGCTCTACGGTCTCTTGTTCTACCTTTCATGATTGGTAAATTAATTTTTGATCCGGAATAAATCCGAGTTCATATCACAATTTTCTTCATACATTTATTATTCCAATTTGGATTGAATCCCACGGAAGCGAACAAGCCCTCAGGATGTATGTCAACGTGTCTTTTGCTGAAGACATTTTTGACAAAGTGCTACGAAGCTCTTCCAAAGCCAGTTCATTCCATAAAGCTTTCACCGCCTTAGAGCAACTCCACCGGTAGCCTCCAAATTTAGTCCTCTAAAATCTATTTGCAGGCCCAAATGCAAAAACTAGAGACCCAAAATTCGCACTCGACTCCAGTGGGGAAATCAACCTGGACCTCTATTTTCCCGTAGGCCCCATATGTCATCCTCCTCCTCTCTCTCTCTCATTAGTTCGTCAGCTACAAATCTCCAATCCCACTCCCGTTCCCCACCTTTCCCCTGGCCGGCAGCCCGACGGTGGCGACCTCCCCGCCGGTCTCCACACCCGCGCCTGGAGGCCTCTCACGACGGCGGCCAGCTCCCTCGCCGATGTTTCCACTCGCGCCTGGATGGCCTCGCCGACAGCATCGAGATGGGTGACAAGACCTTGAGCAAAGACCTTGAGGCGCAGGACCGCGCCGCCGACGTCGGTCCCGTTGCGGTCCCCGGGTGTGAGCTCGATGGAGGCCTCGTTCACCGCGAAGCACGCGCCGGTCCGGGGCGGCCGGCGACGGCGCCCGGCGCCACCGCGGCGACGAAGGACGGCAGCGGGTCGACGGCGCCGTGGAGCGTGTTCATCACGGGCCACGCCACCGCCGCGCGGGGATGGGGAGCACGTCCCGCGGGCCGAAGGGCACCTTCGGCCCCGAGCTCCAACGCCCGGCGTCCCGCGGCGGCGCGGCGGAGGCCAAGAGGAGCATGAGGAGGAGGAGGAGGAGGGCGGTGGGGAAGCGCCCCCGCGGCCGGACCTCGCCCACGCCATCGCCGGCACGCCGCCGTGGTTGGGTTTGCCTCACGTCCCTGCGCGTTGATCTTGTTTTTCTTCTTCGTCCTCCTTGCCCCAGCGAGACAGCGAGGAGGCAGGCGCGGTGGTGGGAGCACTGCCTGAGCGTTGCGGGAGCACTGCCTGGCAATGGCTCCGCGGCGGTCGACGCGGGGAGGCAGGGCGAGCGCCGCTCGAGGAGCCGGCGGCCGGCGGCGGGCGGGAGGCACGGAGGTGGGCGACGGTGTGGGGGAACAGAGGAGAGAAGGTGTTGGGAAGAAGGGAGGACAGAGAAAGAAAATAAATATGGTGGGACCCACGTTTGGAGGGGAAATGGAGGGCCTCCAAGAATGAAGGCTGGGAGGGGGATTTGGAGGGGTATGTAAAATGGAGGCGTGTTTAGAGGCCCTGCTGGAGATGGATTTTTACACCAAACCTACAAATTTTGGAGTAGAGGCCCATATGGAGGCCTCCGCTGGAGATGCTCTTACGGTTGTAAAAGAGGTGGCCTCCATCTTCGATATGTCTACTGCGTATCACACAACGTATGTCGACCTCTATCCCTCGCCTCTCTAGTTTCTCTTGACAACGAGGCTATTATGAAAATATCGCCAAAGGAACTGTTTCACCTTTCCCAGGCATTTTAAACTCTTTCCATTGTGCTTTCTTTAGTGCTCCTCCATCCTTTGACGAGGCCCCACTCCTTTCGCTGCTGATCTGTATTTGACTCCGGTGCACCTTATAAGCAATGGATACCGAGAAAATTCCCCTTTTATCATAATGCCACGCCACCATGTCTCCTAGCTCAGGATGAACCGAGGTAGCCAGAATCAGGTCGACATCCTGCGGTACAAATAGTTGTCTCACCAGTTTTTCATCCCAGCTACTTGTTATTGGGTTTATCAGCTCTGCCACTTTTGAGATGATTGTATGGCCTCTCGGTGTAACTGGCCTTCTGGTTGTTTCCCTCGGCAGCCAAGGGTCATTCCAGATATCGACCTTATTTCCATCACCTATTCTCCACACAATTCCTTCTTTCAAGATCCCAATTCCTTTTAGGATGCTTCTCCAAGTATATGACATATTTCTGCATGGTGAGGCGTTCAATACATCTCCCTCTGGGAAATATTTAGCTTTAAGAATCGAGGCACACAATGAATCCTGATTATCTATCAATCGCCAACCTTGCTTTGCTAGCATTGTCAATTTAAATGAGTAAATATCCCTAAAGCCAGTCCACCCTCCTCCTTTGGCCTGATCAGTTTCTCCCAACTTATCCAATGGATTTTGTTGTCTTTGTCTTGGTTACCCCACCAGTATCTTGCTATCATTGTGCTTATCTGATCACACATGTCTTTTGTTAGATCAAAACAACCCATAACAAAGGTGGGGACTGCTTGTGCAACTACCTTTATTAGCACCTCTTTGCCTGCCCCATGAGTGTGTTTTCTCTTTCCAGACCTATATTCTATTCCAAACCCTTTCTTTTAGGTATGCAAACACCTTAGTTCTGCATTGACCGACATGAATCGGCATCCCCAGGTATTTGTCATTCATGGCCGTCTTCTGAATCTGTAGGGTTTGCATCATCTTCGCTCGATCAGCCTCTCCAGTGTTTGCGGTGAACATGATAGCTGCCTTCTCCTTGTTTATCATTTGTCCTGAACACTCCTCGTATAGATTTAGAATATCTTGTAACTTATGTGCATCCCCCTCCTTTGCCCAACATAAAATTAGGGAATTGTCGGCAAATAGCAGGTGAGAAACACTTGGAGCTCTAGGGCAAACTTTTATTCCACGTAAGCTTTCTTCCCTTTCAGCTTGGTGCACTAGGGCTTAAAAGCCTTCTACACATATGAGGAAAAGATAAGGAGACAAAGGATCTCCTTGCCGCAGTCCCCTTTCATGTCTAACTTCATCTTATAGCTCATCATTCACTCGAAATCTATATTTCACTGAGGAGACACATCTCATAATCAACTCTATCCATCTGCGGCAAAACCCCATTTTCAGCATCATGTCCTCCAAGAAATGCCACTCCACCCTATCATAGGCTTTTCTCATATCTAGTTTCACTGTTGCATAGCCTTTGTTTTCCTTCCTTATCCCTCTCATATAGTGTGATATCTCATAAGCAACCAGAATGTTATCAGAGATCAGACGAAAGCACTCTGGACTGGGGAAACAACTTCTGGCAGAATATGTTTTAGTCGATTCGCTAACACTTTTGCCACATTTTGTAAAGGACATTACATAAACTGATTGCCGAAGGTCTTTTACCTAAACCGGATTTGGCACTTTTGGGATTAGCACTATCGTTGTTTCATTCCACTCCTCCAGCATTGGCCCTCCTTTTAGCAATTCCAAAACCTCATGGAGTACCCTGTCACCGACTACTCCCCAAAACTTCTTGTAAAAAATTGAGGGCATGCCATCCGGCCCCGGTGCTTTCAGATCCCCAATAGAGTCCGGTGTCGCTTTCACCTCCTCGACCGTGAACTCCTTTACTAGGTTCTCATTCATCTCAGGAGAGACTCTTCTATCGACAACATTCAAAAGTTCCTGTGAGGTATGGCCTCCATTCGACCTGAAAAGCAAAGAAAAGTAGTCAGCAATATGGGTCCTCTCCTCCTCCTCCCTCTCTAGTCATTCTCCATCCTCCCTTTTCATTTTCTCAATCCGATTCTTTCTCCTCCTCTCCCTATAGGCCGCATGAAAACGATGTGTGTGGATCTCCCTTTTGCAACCAATTCACATGTGCTCGTTGCTTCCAATATATATCGACCTGTTCTTCTAGTCTCTGCAGCTTGTATCTCAGTATATCCTCCCTTGCTACTTTCTCCCTACCTATTACCGCCCTTCTACACTCCTCTAACTCCTTTTTAATTTTTTACTCTTTTCTCCAAATCTCCAAGAACATTGTGGCTCCAATTCGACAAGCTTGCTGCAACTACTTTGATGGCATTGTGAGTGGAGGTATTTGGCTGTTGTATCGCTTCCTTCCAAGCATCCTCCACCACTTCTCGGGGGGCGAAGCCAGGATTTTCTCTCGCCGGGGTCCGAACAAACCCATAACACTTATTTTAAGGTTGCAATAATACAGTACCACACATAATATTGAAAAATATAAGAAATTACAATAGCAACTGATAAATTATAGCAAAAGAAGCTATCACAGTTGTAGTTACCCCCTATAGGTTTCCTCTGCGGTTACGGTCCTCCATCTTGTGAAAGCGAATAATCACATCATCAAGTGCAATTGTGGCCGTAAATTCTTGTTCTACGAAGCATATGATACAATCATTCATAAATCCATCTCCAATACGATTTCGTAGTATTGTCTTCACAATTTTCATTGCCGAAAAGCACCTCTCCACCGATGCAGGTGGCAACCGGAAGAACTAGTACTAGCTTGAGAAGCCGATAGACCAAAGGAAAGCCTAGATGCTTGGTTGTACTCACCATCAACTTAGCAAGTTCAGAAATAGTGTTCAAGTTGGCAAACCTTTCATCAGCTCGCACATTGTCAATATAAAAATTAAGCTCACGAGCAAGATCCTTTAGTTGTGTTGAATCAAAATCATCGGGATATGATTTAGCCAAATCCATTAAACTCTCCAATTTGAAAGCCTCAAAAGAATTCTTGGGGCTGAAAGCAGCAACCTGAGTGAGCAATTGAGAGTTTACCTCATTGAAACGATCATTGAACTCTACAAGTTGCAAGTCAATAATTGGATTGAAGCTCCATATCTATAATGCGATAATTGGTTCGATTGGTTTTTTTTCTTGGCCTATGACGATCAATATAGTCCTCATCCATATCCAACTTGGGAATGCCATGTTCTTCACAAAATGACCGCATTGTTTGCATCAAAGAATCCCAACCATCATCTCTAATTTCCCGAAATTTCGCTTGGTTAACTTGACCTCTGTCATGGCCTCCAAGATATCTTTATCTTTTCTTTGCAAGGATAGTGACAAAGAATTTGCATGTCCTAAAATAAGCATCACTAAGTGTAGGTGGAACACAAAGTCAAAATCCTTAAAGTAGTCCAGGAGACCACGAGCTTGGCGTCTCTTTGCATCATTTGGGCCTTCTTTTTCAACATATTGAAGCACTTCAATAACTTCGGAAACAGATTGCATAGGCTCTTGAGTGTTTTATAATGAGAACCCCAACGTGTGTCTCCGGCTCTTTGAAGAGACTCGCTCTTGATTTAATCCAGTTCCACTATTTAGTTGTCCACTTCCTATGGCTTTTCTAACTCTCTCCGTTGTTTTTCTCGAATCATATCTTTACGTTTGCAAGAAGCTCCAACCACATTGAGCAAAAGGGATACCATGTCAAAGAAATCACTAGCATCATCGTTCTTTTTAGCCATCTGCTACAATGACCAACCGTAGTTGATGAGCAAAGCAATGTATATAATAGGCCGAGTTGTTCTCTCTCATGATTAAAGCTCTTAATCCATTGAACTCACCTCTCATATTACCGGCCCCATCATAACCTTGTCCTCTAATCTGTTTTATGCTCAAGCCATACTTAGCAAACAAATTATCAATGTTTGATTTCGGACATGAAGCCGATGTCTCTTGCACATGAACAACAGGAATAAGTCTCTCCTTTATTTCCCCAAGTTTGTCCACATATCGCAAGACAACGACCATTTGTTCCTTTCCGGAAACAATTTGCAATATCCCTTTGAATTTCCGGAGCAATCATCTTATTATTTTTAGGAGCGTTACCAAATGCTTTCTTTACTTTGTCATTTTCCTCGACCAAAAGGTCTACTAACTCTCGATAGTTTCCCTTATTTGTAGATTCCTTTGTTTCATCATGCCCCCGAAAAGCTAAGCCTTGATGCAACAAGTATCGGACAACTTTAATGGTCTGTCTTCAATCGAATCAAATGGTTCTCTTTAGTGATATTACTCTCGCTTGTTTATGGCTTCTCCGATTGATTGGCCGGGCTTCAATAAATTGTCACATCTTTTCACGGCTGTGTTATGGAAACTATCACAACTCTTGCCTACATGATCTCTGAGCCTATCAGATTTGTTCCACCCATCCCAACCATCTATTGCAAATGCATCATTCCCACCTTGGCCCTTGTTGCAATCTCTGAACAGGTAGCAACATAAACAAAAACACTTATCCGCCTTTTCACTGTACTCTAGCCACCCATACATGTTGAACCATTCATGTTGACATCGGCGTGGTTTCCCGACAATTATTGTTTGTGGAAACTTAAAACCGGGCGGTGGCTTACAAGGACCCCTTGTCAAATACTTTCTTCTTACATCATTTTGTAGTTGATCACCTATATAATCGATATTCTCCTTCTATCGAATTCGGATCATAGGGAAGCTCATCAAAATTTACCTCTTGCCATGATATCCGCGAAGAGCGATAACTAGTATGATTTGGATTTGATGCGGTGATGTCTCTTCTTGTCCTTGAACTATTTCCATCATTATTCTCGTTATCATTGGGCGGAGGAGATTTCCTTTTCAAAAATCGTTCCGGTTGCTTTGATTGACTGCCAAATTATTATAAATTAGTCACATAATTAAACTATGGATCGATAAACATTGACCGCATAGGCACATACATACGATTAAAATCTATACCGACATAGAGATGCCCGACGATCGCCGCCGGCCGCCGCGCTAGCCGATTTCGATTTGCGATGGGATTGGGGAATTGGAAATTTGGGATCCGTAGCGTCGCCGGGATGAGTCGGAGACGTCGAGGAACCAAGGCAAGACGCGCAGCGACGATGTTTGGACTTCGGACCCGTTCGTTTGCTCGGGCCGTCGTACATACTCACGGCATAGGCAAATCATAAGTGGGCCTTCTAGCCGGTGGGCGGTGGGCTTATTAGCCTATTAGGCTATTATTAGCGTGCAAGCCATCATGCATGCAGCCCTCGATGGATTGAGATGCACGACATGCAAAAACGATCGCTTGGATTGACAAAGCTACGGGGGTCGTACAAATATTTTGACGGGGTCTTCCACGGTGAAAACTCGTTACCTCTCACGGCTTCGTGGAAAGTCGTCGGTGTCCCTCGACACCGGTCCTTGAACGTGGCTTCGCCACCGACTCTCGCACACTTCTCCTCCAACCAGCTAGCCTCAAATTTGAAGCCCTTTGCCCCTGGTCGCCCCCTTCCTCTCATCTCTTGCTATGTGGTAATTATTAAGGGGTGATGATCAGAGTGATGCGGATCTCCGTTTATAACCCTTGCAGCAGGGAAATGTGCCTTGCATTGGTGATTCGCCACTACCCTGTCCAACCTCTCTCTTATATAGTTTTCAGCGACATGGTTGTCATTTCTCCATGTGAATGTATCACTTTCATATCCCATGTCTTTTAACCGGCAGTGCTCCAAAGTCTCCCTAAAGCGATCCATGCATAATTGGCTTCTTTGTCTACCCCCTCCTCATGTGAGAACATAATCTCATTAAAATCGCCAGCGCATAACCACGGCTGAACTGGGTTCACATGTAGGCTTTTGATCTGTTACCACATACAATACTTTAAATCACTTTGCGACTCGCCATACACCCTCGTGAATCTCCAATGAAATCCATCCCCCCTTTACATCCACATCGATGTAGTGTTGCGACATACCTTGCAATGATACATCAATCCCCCTCCGCCAAAACACTGCAATCCCTTCCATCCTCTTTCTGGATCGGACTAACATATTTGTTAGACCCAGCATCCACCGAAATTTCTCCAATCTTCGCTTATCCAACTTTGTTTCTAACAGGAACAGGATGTCTGCTCCCTCTGACTTCTGGAGTTCCAGAAGCCCCCGAACTGTCGGGCGATTGCCCAACCCCCGGTAGTTCCACGCCACTATCTTCATTGGGACTTGCAAGACTGGTCCGCCAGTCCCGCTTTCTTTGCACGTTTGTTTGCTGCCACCTCCGTAGAGTTCTCTCCCGAGTCTCGTCCCATCAACACCTTCCCCACCTTCCAAATTCTCCTCTGATCAAACCCTGTTCTTGGTTAGCTCCTGATCTTCTTTTGCATTTGATTTTCCCCACTTCGGCCCTAACAATCCTTTTGTAAGTCCCCGTGACAATCCTACCCGAGGTAATTTCGTACTATCGCCTAAACCACTCCATTTGGTCCTTAAGCAATACTAAAGAAGTATCCCGTTGAGTGTTGCCGGGTTAACGCCCGGTAAATCACTTGACATCACAGAGAGGATCGAACGTATGCATTAAAACTCCCTCGAAGGAGAGTCCAGAGTGCTTTACAAATTAACCATCACATCCCCGTAGGGTTCATTATTACAAACGTAGTTCTTTGACATGAAAGTAAATGGTTCAGAGTTTATTGAAAACAACAGAAGATAACTAAACGATACGATCACATCATAGGAGGCCTGTCCATGATGCAATCATTCTTCGTCATCCACCCATTCCAGCTCCCAGCCGGGTGGAAGTTCTCCGGGCCACACATCAGATGCATTACCTGGAAACAACATTTATAAAGCAAGGCTGAGTATACTAATACTCAGCAATACTCAGCAAGACTTATCCGTCTAAAAGAAGGACTTTACCTCTAGTCATGCAAGGCTTTTGGCTTGTGGGTTTCTTTTCCAAAAAGCTATTAAGTAGTGAATCCTTACTTTCCCATTTTAGCTCAAGTTCTAGTAGAAGTAATCATTACTAAATCAGCAACTATTGCAACCAAAGTTGTACAAACAATTAATCAAAGTAATAATCTTCACAAAGTTCCATCATAAAGGGATATCATGGCCAGACGGGTAAGTAGTCTCGGATGACGGTGAGAGGCCGACAATCGATTGATTCATAACCTTGCAAGGTGGACCTAAACACATGGGAGGTGTCCTCACCAAGAGTTCACCAACCAGGCGGTTCCCGTCATTCTTCGGTTTGGGGATAATAGCTCACAGTCTTAAGTGCAAGGTTTATCTTGGCTACGCCACCAAGGTCACCCAGCCTCTCGCATGCACTCGGGTGGCGAGCCCGGGGCCGCAACCCTAAGAGTAGTGATAGTAAAACCCCGCACCGCCTCATTTAGGTACTAGGCTTATCGTACCCATTTCCGACAAGTCTTTAGTACTTTCAAACACTTAACCAACGAAGCCATTGGACCGGAGCCCAAATCTCATGCTCTTACCACATGAGCAATCCATTTGATCCATAATGTGATTCCATAAAGGAGATCCTATTCTTGCGAGTGACGAACATCACTTGACTTGTACCGGATCCTTAAGGCATAGCAACTAGCGACCTAACATGCTAGTAAAAGATCATAGGTACTTATGGATCATGCAACTAGGGTTTCA
The DNA here is from genome assembly GCA_947561735.1 of Cenchrus americanus. NCBI lineage: Eukaryota > Viridiplantae > Streptophyta > Magnoliopsida > Poales > Poaceae > Cenchrus > Cenchrus americanus. The sequence goes on from OX387240.1 coordinate 229,277,577, forward strand.
TTTCAACTCCCGAGCGTAAATGCACATACAATAACAATAAGTAATTTCAGAAGTGTAAAGAAACATATAGGTTAATGAATAAACCGAGGCTTGCCTTCGTTAGCACAAGCAGACACACATACTTCCGGACTTTGGTCCGGGTCTTGCTCTACGGTCACGTAGTGCACGTCTCCTCCTGCTCCCTCGTCCTTGTCAGCCGGCACGAGCGTATAGCTACCGTCAGGGACTTCTATACGGGGAATGCAATGCAGTGATTAGGAGTGAAATTATTTTAATTTAACTCAAAAACAGTAGCAAACAACTACAAGGAGTATATGGTTGGCCATATTCACCTTAACAAAAGTATTTAAACATTTTTTCCTTTTAAAAGATAATCAAAAGCCTATTTAGCCTTCTCTTTAAGGTGATTGTGTGCACATCTATTTAAGAGCACTTAATTTAATTACAAACAACAAGGGATTTACTTTTATACCACCATTTTACTTTCCTAACTCCTTCATGTGACTTATGCACAAAATAATGTATTTCTCCTATTTTTCCTTTACTAGATAAATCTAGTTTGCAACCTTTTAATCAACCAAACACATTGTTGACGCAAAATATGCACCTCACGCCAAGCACACAACAAGCCGAAAGAAGCTGGCTTAACACACGTGCCGGATTCGAAGCGTGCCAGTCAATTTTCCTGAAACTGACAAGGGATGAAAAGTAGTTAGATAACAACCTGGAACTTGTCGGGTGGTACCAGACAGTTCCGCATTTACGGCTAAAAGCCAATTAAAATGACATATAGCTACAACAAGCTATCTGCCAGCAATTTTAATGTCATTCGGGAGCTTTAAAATATGAAAACAGGGTATAGCCGAATGTATGATGTAAGCATGACGAAAGATCAGTCTTTGTTTTAAAAGGGATTTCTCGCGTGAGGTCATGACCGATTTTCGAGGATAAATAACAATAAAAATAAATAAGGCGAAAGCATGATTATAAATATGAAGTAAACAAGCATGCATAGGCCAAAAGCACTAGTCTACCGCATGTCTAGATACTTTCGAACCCGTCAAGCCTGACACCAAACAAGTTAATCCACCGCATGATACGACTTGTTTGAAATCATGCCACCAACCACAAAAAGATCAATCCACCGCATGATACAATCTAAATATGGAAGGATAAAAGCATACATTATTTAAAACAAAAACTTATGACCACATTTCACTCATGGTAAAACTGCCGAATACAGCTGTACAGCCGAATCGGGTTCCGTGGAGAAGGAACAAGCATTGCCAAAGATGATAAACCTATTAGATCGAATTGAAAACTATTCCACCGGATGATTAGTTCTAAAACAATCCAAAAACCTGCATCTACCGCATGATACTCAGTTATTTCAAGATTTATACAAAATTGATAAGCTTGAACCCGCAACACGTGACAATCTAGATTGATTCGGGTTCGGCTATTAGAGAGCACGTGAACCATGCACCACATTGAATTAGAGAATTGAACATGTAACACAATGATCATAAAACAAGATAGAGCCGAATCTAATCAATCTAAACTGGGCAAAGGAGTGTTACATGAATTAAACATAAAGTAAAATCCAAAGCAACACGTGGTAACTTAATGAATCTATTAGATCTTGCCAAATCTAATAGAGCCGATAACTAGCTTCAAGCTAGATCTTAGCCCACCGCATGGCTCGTGATCTAACAAGAAACCCTCTTGAACCAAGCTTAAATCCACCGCATGATACTAAGCATGGTAACAAGACTACTTGCATCACGATCTAAATCCACCGCATGATACTAGACATGATACAAGGTTGCCGGTACTTACGTAGGTTGACGGATCGATGGCTCCTCTCGAAGAACTCGACGACTCAACTAAAGGACTCGAAAGGTTGGCGTGAAGCCGGTTTGTTGTGAAATTGTTCGATTCCTATTACAGACATCAAGGGTTTATATTTATACCCTTGTCTTAACATGACTCCTCGTCGGCTACGAGTACAACATTTAATACCTAAATTAATGCTCCGGCGCCAATGTCCATCTCGTACTCATCATCAACTCGTCCCTTCCTTTTATCCGGGCCACGTCATCACGCATTCCCGAAAACTTCCTCTCAAAAGCGTGAACAGTCCTTTTGCCGAATGGTGGCGCACTGCCGACCGCAAGCATCTTTACCGAATCCTCTAAGGAGATTTTTCCTACCCAATGGTTTTTATTACCAAACTCGGCCCACAAGTCAGTCCCTTTCCTGTACCAATTTTTGGTGTTAAGACACATCTCAAACTTGTTCAACAGTGCCCACTGGCCCTAATGACCAGGAACACTCCCTTGGACATCAAGGAACTAATTTTTGCACCACTGAATTTAGATACACAAAATAAAGGCATTTCTAGCTAGCATATAGAGGATTAAAGCATACTAAAATAAATATAACAGAAATGAATCCAAACTTTCTCCTACACATGCTTTGGTCCAAAACAAGCCTAAAGAACCAACAAACACTCCTGGATCTGTCGTATGGACCTCCTTGGGCCCACTACCTCGGTGGGTACCAGGACCGACTACTCGGTGGCCCCCTGGGACTACTCGACTTGCGCTGCACGGCACCTGATGGCGTGGAGCACAAGGACTACGGAGGAGAAGTACTTGGATAGGAAGCTGTACATGTCCCGCACTGTATAGACGACTCCTAGACGTACTCGACTAGTACTCTCTCCCTGAACCGACTTGTAACCCTGCCTCCCGGACTATATAAGGCGAGGTAGGGACCCCTCTCTCTCTCTCACGGCGTAAGATTGCATCATCTTGTAATCGCACCCAATCAATCTAGAGCTACGCAGCATACAGGACGTAGGGTATTACGCACCTCGCGGCCTGAACCTGTCTAAATTGTGTGCCACGTGTCTCTTCCTTTGAGTTACCGATCTCGGCGAGGCCACATTCATCTACTTCGGGTACTCCCCTTAGTAGGTTGCCGGTCTAAAACACCGACAGCTGGCGCGCCAGGTAGGGGCTCTCGCCCGAGATCACATGGCGAACTCGACGGCTCCCGTCTACATCAAGCCAACCGTCGCCTTCAACCGCGGCGACACCTTCATCTTCGGTGCCTGGGTCTGCACTGCTGATGGCGCCGGATCCTTCCAACGCCGCCTCACCATGCCGCCCAACCCGGAGACCGGCCTCGTGACACTTCCCGAAGTAGTCATGGGCGAACTCGCCGGCAAATTCGGCGAAATTTCGCTTTTCGACCAACACACCGACTTCGAGCTCGGATCCGCCTCCAACTTGAACTCGACGTCCCCGTGGGCCATCGTATGCGAGCCGGCTACTCAGCCATTGAATGTGGACAGCCCACCCCATGTGCGCCTCACGCGTGGCCCCTGCGACGTCAGCAGGGCCCACGCGAAGGCTCCCACTACACGCCGGGCCGGCAAGGAGCCCGTACCCGAGTACAACTCGGACTCCGACACCGCCCCCGCCACACCTCGGACTCCAACCCCCTCTTCGGCTTCTACTCGGACTCCGCGTACGAGTTCGACTTCGGGTCGGACCCACGAGGATCCCGAGTCCGAAGACAACTCTACCGAGCAACCCTTATCGGGGACCGAGCACGGGGCCGGTTATAACATCCACACCCGCCGGGAGATTCGTCTGCGGCCGGACCGCAAGCCCGCCGGCACGATAGACGGGAACTCATGCTACGTCGCCTACCTTGACTCGCTTCCCTTCCGGGGAGGGAACAACACTCGCTCGAGCCGAGGAGTACACCCCAACGAGAGGTGGCGGGCTGCGACTCCGGTCTTTGCAACCCCCGACCGCCAAGTCTTCATGGCCGCCGGCGACACGCCGGGACCCTCGGGAACGACGGACGACCGATACCTCGAAGACATCTCCGCAGACGAGCTGTCTGCTGAAGCACCCGCGGATGAGACTGACGCCAACAGGGACGCTCGACGTGAGCGTAACAGAAAGAGAAATGAACGACGCCGGCATCTTCGAGACTCCCTCCCCATCCGCAACCTCGCGGAAGCACTCGACCAAGTCGAGAGCCGGGTACACACCACCCCGGAGCAATGCCTCATGCCGATCACGACGATCGCACGCCAAGCTCAGGGGATGCGCGCTGGAGAGGTCATCGCCAAGCTTGTAGAAGATGCTTACTTCATGCGAGTCGACAACAGGGTCGCTCAGCCACCCCCCGCCAGGAACAACGAAGCCACAAGTCGCAGCGCCGACCTTGGTCGTAACCGTACTCGAGCCGAGCTGCCGACCCAGCCCAACCGTACTCGTGCAACAGCCGGCGGACCCTCTCAAGGCGGCAACGATCTTTGCGGTGGCCGCCGACGGCGATTGTGAGATCGTCCCTCATCGCGACCCCGGAGGCGGAGGCGGCCGACGGCGGAAGCTCCAACCATGGGGCCAACGGGGAGGGCCGGTGGCGGAGGCGATCGCGGCGGCCGAGGCCACGCGAACAGCCACGCCTCCGGAGCCTCACAAGGCGGCTTCGACGCCCGCCGAAGATTGAAGAACTGCGGTGGAAGAAGTCCGCCACGCGTAGGCGACAACGACGGCTTCCCCGCCTTCTCTCCTCGGCTTCGCAACTTACTCCTCCCGGGACAAGTTCAAACCTCTGGGAATCACCAAGTACGACGTGAAGCAAGACCCCATCCAGTGGCTCAGGTGCTACGCCCTCTCCATCGAGAACAACCGGTGGCAACAACGACACCATGTGCCTCTACTTCCCCTTACGCCTGGACCAAGCCCCGCTCACATGGCTCGAGTCACTGGAAAAGCACTCGATCGACAAGTGGGACCGACCGAAGGAGCGATTCACCGGCAACTTCGCGGGCGCTATGGGCCGCTCGGGTACTCGCATGGACACGGCTATGGTGAAGCGAGAACAAGGCGAGACCCTTCGCAAGTACATGCGGCGCTTCTTCGACAAGCGCGCCACCGTAGTCGACGTCACCGACAAGGAGGTCATCGACCTCTTCAAAGACGGTCTCTACCACCATCGCACCTTCAAAGACTTCGGTCGACGCCGCCCCAGGTCCATCACCCATCTCAAGGATATGATCACCTCCTGGGCGGATGAAGAAGACAAAGCCAACGCCAAGTACGATGCCATTCGTGGCAAGAGCAAACAGAACACGGGCGGCGGCAGCAGCAACAATGGGAACCAAAGCGGTCGCAACAACAACAACTGCTCGGGTCCCAACCGCGAGCGCAAGCCAGACAACACTGTCGCGGCTATCCAGCGCCCTGCGAAGGAGAACTCGAAGAAGACCTCCGACGGCTTCAAAGACTTGCTGAAAGAGAAGTGCCCGTGGCATCTGGACGGCAACCACACCGCCGAGCGGTGCTACCAATTCGAGCGAGCACTCAAGGATACTCCGAGCCACGACACCCTCACGACAAGAAAGGCAAGAAGAAGAACGACGAAGGCAATGGCGACTTCCACGAACCCGACAAGACGGTCAACATCCTCTTCGGCGGACTACCCGGCGGACGGGAACAAAAGGCTACCCGTCGAGAAGTCATGAGCATTGAACCGGCGGTTCCGAGCCCCTCTCGGGTGGTCGGAGGTACCCATTACCTTCTCCCGCGCGGATCAATGGACCGGCTTCTCCGAACCGGGGCGGTTCCCACTCGTCCCGAAGCCGGTGGTCGCGGGCTCCAAACTCAACAAGGTCCTCATCGATGGTGGAAGCGGGCTTAACATCCTTTTTCACCAAGACCTTAAAGAAGATGAAGCTCGACATCACCCACATGCTTACCAAGAGCACCCCGCCCTTCTACGGCATCATCCTCGGGAACGCGGCTATCCCACCGGGCTCGGTGGTCGCCGCGATTACCTTTGGGGAATCTCGGGACAACTATCGTACCGAGTACATCAAGTTCGAAGTCGCGGACTTCGAGACGTCCTACCATGCCATCCTCGGCGGACCGGCTATCGCCAAGTTCATGGCGGTACCCCACTACACCTATTGGTACTCAAGATGTCAAGTCCGGCGGTGTACTCTCACCGCAAGGGGACTTGAAGATATCGCACGGACCGCGACACGGAAGCCGTGGAGATCGCCTCCACAAATCAAGTACCCAATGCAATGATGGAGATCTACCCCGCGTCGAAGAAGCTTGCCCCAAGTGAACTCGACATCCCGGAGAAGTCGAGACAAAGCTAACAAGCCTCAGCCAGCCGAGGGGGTTCTGGTCAAGACAATCGACCTCGGGACAGGCGACAGGAGCAAGACCACCACTATCGGGGCAGGCCTTGACCCCAAATAGGAAGATGCGCTCATAAACTTCCTCCGGGCTAACCGCGACATCTTCGCGTGGAAACCAGTGGACATGCCTGGGGTGCCCAGGGAGTTGATCGAGCACTCACTCAACGTCGACCCTAAAGCTACCCCGAAGCGACAACACCTCCACCGCTTCGCCGACAACAGACGGGACACCATCAAGAAGGAACTCACCAAACTACTCGCGGCTGCCTTCATCAAAGAAGTCTTCCATCCTGAGTGGCTCGCCAACCCCGTCCTCGTTCGCAAGAAGAACTCCAATGGGCGAACAACTCAAGTACGTCCTGCAGATCTTCTGAAAGGTCTCAAACAACGAAGCCGAGTACGAAGCTCTGCTACATGGGCTCCGCCTCGCGGCTTCACTGGGCATCAAGCGGCTACTAGTCTACGGTGACTCCGCAATGGTCATCAACCAAGTCAACAAGTCTCGGGACCGCAACAAGTAGAACATGGACGCCTACGTCTAGAAGTCCGCAAGCTCGAGAACAAGTTCTATGGTCTCGAGTTCCACCACGTCGTCCGCGACAACAACGTTGCAGCGGACGTCCTGTCGAAGCTTGGTTCTACTCGCGCTCAAGTACCAGCGGGTGTCTTCGTCCACGAGCTTCACACGCCATCCATCCCGGAGCCAGCGCCACCGACCACTGTCCCAGCGCATCCCTCAGCTGGCCAGGAGGTCATGATGATCGACATGGACCGGAGGCGATCCTTCATCGACTACCTCGGCAAGCGAAGGTTACCTCGGACAAGAACTTGGCCGAGCAACTCATCCACCGTGCCAAGTCCTATGTCCTCATCGGAGACAAGCTCTACGGGCGGGGCGCATCTTCGGAGTACTCATGAAGTGTGTTCCCGGACAAGAAGGCAAGGACATCTTGGAGGAGATCCACAAATGCGTCCGCCGCAACCACACGTCCTCTCGCACGCCGGTCATCAAGGCCTTCCGACGAGCTTTCTATTGGCCCACGGCTGCGGGCGACGCCCAAGAACTCGTCGAGAAGGTGCCAAGGGTGCCAATACTTCGCCAAGCAACAACATGTCCCGGCCTACAAGCTAGTCACCATACCGCCAATGCGGCCTTTCGCTTACCGGGGGCTCGACATGATTGGGCCACTACCAAGCGTGCCGGGTGGATTCAACGGAGTATTGGTGGCCATCGACAAGTTCACCAAGTGGATCGAGGTCAAGCCGGTTACATGCCCCAAGGCTGACAGAGTACTCGACTTCCTGGATGAACTCGTGCATCGCTACGGACTACCCCATCGCATCATCATAGACCTGGGCTCCAACTTCAACAACCACCAGTTCTGGGAGTACTGCGAGAACAGCGGGATCGACGTCCGATATGTCTCAGTTGCCCATCCTCGGGCCAACGAACAAGTCGAGCGCGCCAATGGGATGGTACTCGACGCTCTCAAAAAGCGGCTACACGACGCCGCCAACTCCAAAGGAGGCAAGTGGATCAAGGAACTACCCAATGCTCTCTGGGGGCTACGTACTCAACCCTCCAAGCCAACGGGACAATCTCCATACTTCCTGGTCTACGGCTCCGAAGCAATCCTCCCCGCTGATGTCATGTGGGACTCACCAGCAGTGGAGCAATACGTCGAAGGCGTCTCCGAAGACAGCAGACGAGTTGACATCGACGGACTCGAAGAAGCTCGCTGTGCCGCCCTCGTCCAATCAGCAAGGTACCTAGAGGGTATCCGACGCTACCACGATCGCAATGTCAAGGAACGCTCCTTCAACGTTGGTGATCTTGTCCTCCGTCGCATCCAGAACACGGAAGGACTACACAAGCTCAGCTCGCCCTGGGAAGGTCCCTTCACGGTTGCAAAGGTGACCGGATCGGGCTCCTACCGCCTCCAGACGCTTGAAGGAGAAGACGTCAACAACTCGTGGAACATCGACCAACTCTGTCGATTCTACGCCTAGTCTACACGATTACACCGGGGGCTCCAGTGTACACGACTACCCAAGACCCCTTCGCCGTAAGTGGCCTCCGGGTCCAGGCCCTAGTCTCCGGACTACTCCACTCTAGGATCCAGCCCGCGCGGCTACTAAAGGATCCTGGGCTGCGACGAGCGACAAAGGACTCCAGCAACGGTCTACTAAGAGACCAAGCACTCCTACATCCAGCCCACGCGGCTATTAACAGATCTACTGCTATAAGCGGCTATACGCCCTAGCACTACTTAGCCGTAGGCGGCCTCCGGGTCCTGGCGACTACTCTGTAACAACGGCCCTGGCCATCCAGGTGTACTTTTTCAGTAATAAAGTTTGATTATCTATCAACTACTTTACTGCCTTTTTCCCTCAACGGGACTACCGGCGAGTACGACTACTCGCGACGACTCCATGATGGGACTCCGCACTCACACATCGAATAACGAGTACTCATTTTATGGAAGTTTCCTTCATTTATACTTAAGCAAGTTCATTACAACTGTTTATGTACAACTACTGCTACGAGCTAACTTTACAGGACTATTGGAGATTGAGCTTCTCGGCGACTTGTTCCGCAATAGGCGCCATCGCTCCCGGCCGGCTCCGCGTCTTGCTCGTCCGTGCGGTTGGCGGCTAACCCGCCGGCGACTACGTCCACGGGAGCCTTCGGGAAGTACGACTTCATGAAGGCCGGAACACGGTTGGGGATCGACTTCGCCAAGTGCTTGACGTAGGTCGCCAAGCGGGGGCGGGGGCTTCCCTCGGTCGATCCACCAAAGGAGAAATCTTCGGACCGCCGGGGTGGGGGCACCAACGGCCTCGCGATGGGGAGCGCGCCTTCCTCGAGTTCCTTGAGTTGAGCCCGCGGCTTCTCGCGGTCCTCGTTCGGCACGCAAGGATTTGTAGCAGTTGACGAGGTCACGATCTGACGCAATATGGAACTCCATGTGCTTGTCGCACTCGTAAGCAAGCTCCTTATAATCGTACTCCAGTACCTAGCGGGCCTCTTGCTCCCGGTAGAAGAGGTTCTTCATATCGGTCTCTGAAGCCTTCAGCTAATCGACGCGGGTCTCAAGCTCTGCAATCAACAAAAGCAAAGTGGGTCAGACTACCTCAAGCTACTATCAACAAGTACCCGACAAGGCGGTCGCGTACCTTTATTCTTGTTGCGGAGAGACTTGTTCTTCTGCACCAGATCGTCGCTCTTCGCCTGCATATCTTGGATGTCATTGTGATACTAGGCGAAGGCGGTGTCTAGCTTCGACTGCATCACGGCGGCGTGCTTCTGGGCCTTCTGGCAAGTTGCTCCTCCAAGGCTTACGCCGGAGTCTTTGCGTCGCCGTATCCTTGAAGCATGTCGGACTTCTGGCGGGACCTCTCCGCGACGTCTGCCACGAGACAACACATGTCGAATGGGTACTCAACACTAAAGGATTGGCTACTCAAGGGTGTCGATTACTCACCTTCATCCATTGCTCGGCCGGCGCCTTGCCTCCGGTGTGCGGAGCCACCGTCGCCGGGTCGACAAGATTATCCGCCAACAACTCGATCCCGCCATGACTACTCGTCGCGGCTCGGGACATTGGTGCCGAGCGGATTGGCTCCGCGTCTGGATCTCCGGCGAGGGGACAACTACCTCGAGTGGGTTCGGCAGCACGTCGTTGCCCTCTCCTCCGGTTGTCGCGGCGGCTTCTCCGGCGGCCACCTCCATCGGCTCGGGGGCTCCTCCGGCAGCTCCCTGAGCCTCCGGTGTCACATTTTCAACCGGCACCGCCGACGGGATATCACTTCCCTCGGCTTCAGCACCTGTCGACAAAAGGCCAAGTGGATCAGTCTTACCTGGCGGCTACGACTACTCTTCGGGGCTACTTGCACCTGAACAACTACTCACCTTCTACGACGCGGGCCTCGGAGCAATGTAGCCTCCGTGGCCGGCGTCTCGGATTACGCACGAGGGGTGGGAGCGGACTCCTCGGCGGGCGGCGCGGACTCCTCTTCCGCCACCTCCGTAGCGGGTTCATCCCACTCCCCGGTCAAGTCCGTCAATTTCTGCCAGTACACAAGTTGGTTGTCAACCCGACGACCGCCACATCTAATGTACTACTCGGGAAGGATCAACACTTACAAGCTCGACCAGGACCACCGTCACGGTTGGGGCGCCGAAGATGCGGCAATATCGACCGGTCCTACCTCGGCGAGCGCCTCCTCCTGTGCCTCGGTGGCAGCCCGCCTCTTCGGTGGCGGCGGCGGGCCGGTTGCCGTGCTCCCCTCGGCAACGGGGGGCGGCACGTCATCCGCGCCAAGAGCTCCTCCACGGTGGGGGGCGGGCTACGACGCCCCCGGTGGCTCCCCCATTGTGTCCCCAATCGCCTTCGTCACCCTGCTCAACGGGGTCGGAAGGCGGCATCTCCTGCAAGCAAGGGAATCTCGTCGTCAATACACAACGTCGAGACATAAGTACTTGACTACCCGATTCAAGACGGCTTACCTCCTGGGACGTGGTCTCCGAGACCTTCAACTTCTTAGCCACGCGCTTGCGGGCCACGTTACGTGGCTTCCTTGGCGGCGCGGGCAGACTAGCCTCTAGGCTAGCCGGCAGATCCTGAACGAGAGGAATATGAGGCAATCCAGGGCGGCTAAACCTGGACCGCAGCTGGAAGCGCTCCTCCAGCGTTTCTTCATCGTCGTCCTCCTCGGACATGTCTTCAACGACAACTGCGTCGTCTCCTTCACCAACTTCGCGCCGCTCCTTGGCCTTGGCCTTCCCTTCCTCTGGGACCTCGACAAGTTGACGAGGCGACGCTGGCTCGGAGACGAACTTCACCAAGTCATCCTACAAAAAGCACACAACGTCAGCATGACTACTCTTCCGTAACGAGTACTCGACAATGGGTACGGCTACCAACCTTCTTTGGTGGGTGCGCGGTGGAGTACTCGGGCACCGGGCACGGCGTATACGCCGACATATCTTTGAAGATTCTGCCCAGCCTGTCGACGATGTCGTCGTCGTCAACTTCATCTCTGGGCATCCGCGACGTGTCGTTGTCGCCGGTGTACCCGTATCCTAGGGTATCGCGGGCCATCAGTGGCTGCACCCTACGCTTCATGAAGCTGAAGGCCACATGTTCGGCCCTCAGCCCGGCTTCTCTCAGCGCCTTGATCTTCGCTAGTAGCTCAGGTAGCTGGATACCCTCTTGCATTGTTGGCTCCGAGTTCCACCACGGCCGGTGCTTGGACTGCTTCCCGCTTGGCTTCGGCAGCTCCGGGTGGTGGCTGGTGACGTAGAACCACTTCGCTTTCCAATCCTGGTTGGAATCGATCAGCTTGTACGAGAGGTACTGCTCCGCGGCGTCCTCCCTCATCTGGATCCCGGCTCCCCCACTACTCGGGGATTGTTGGCGCCGGGCCGAGGCTTCACCCGGAAAAACTTCCGGAACGAGGATCCAATGGGGCTTGATCCCCAATAAAGCTTCACGAAATGTACGAAGAGCGAGGTGTGGAAGATACCGTTGGGGTTGAGGTTGAGGTACTTGATGCCGTAGTACCCCGGCGGCCCTTTGAAGAAGTCGGTCGGGAGAGACGATGCGCTCCGCGAGCCGGGTGAACATCGGAATCTCATCCGGTTTCTTCTCCATGGGGTACGGATCCCCCGCAACGGCCTCTCCACATGTCCACCTCCTTATCCTGCAAGAATCCACTGTTGAGAAGGGCCAGCAGGTCTTCGGTCTTGGCCTTGGATTTCTTCCACTCTCGATTTGGATCTGGACGCGGCGGAGACACTGGAGGCGATGTCCCCGCGGCAGATCCGGCGACCTCCTCATGAGCCCTCTTCTTCCCACCGGCGGCCTTCGAGATCTTCGATGGCGAGGGCTTCATTCTCCAAGTGCACGGCATCTTCACGCGCATTCGCTCGGGGGCTACGGCGGTGGCTTCCTACGGCGATGCGCTCGGATCTACAATCCTCTCAACAGCGGCGGTGCACACTGGCGGTGTTTCCTGGCTAGATCTGCTAGGAATGGCTGCGAATGCGTGGGATGAAAAACCCTAAGGGTTTTGGCTTCTATTTATAAGTCAACAGCGGCCCCTCCAACGGCCGGATGGATAAGTACGCACTCGGGCCGACTCGGTGACGGCGCATGACCCTTCAACTTCTACTAGTCGACGCGCCTCACCTCGGGGGGCTCGGCTACTTTTACTCGACTTCACGGGCGGCGACAAGACTCAAGAGCAACTCGGGACACATTTTACAAGATGACCCTTCAATTCGAGAAAAAGTACTCGACTCAAGGCTCGAGGGCTCCGTGCCACGTGTCCTTCGGTTTTTTCTCGGATTTTTTGGGATATTCTTGCCAAAACTTCGGATGGACCCTCGGCCGAGTCCGCAACTCAACCTAAGGCTCGGGGGCTACTCCATATGGAGTGCGATTTTGCAATCGCACTTCCATATCGATTTCGGCTTCAAGACGACATGGGCATTGTTGAAGACCTTCAAGAGCGGCACTCGAGGACGCTTGGGACTACTCGAGAAGACTTCGGGATTACTCAAACATCGGCTGGAGTAAATTCCGACCTCGGGATGCTTCGACTACTCTTGAGGACTTTTGACTTGTAGCACTCGGGGACGCTTGAGGACTACTCGTTAAGGCCGTCAATACTACTCAAAGCTATCCTTGTCGACTACAAAGTACTCGGGGGCTTGTCGTATGGACCTCCTTGGGCCCACTACCTCGGTGGGTACCAGGACCGACTACTCGGCGGGCCCCTGAGACTACTAGACTTGCGCTGCACGGCACCTGATGGCATGGAGCACAAGGACTACGGAGGAGAAGTACTTGGATAGGAAGTTGTACATGTCCCGCACTGTATAGAGGACTCCTAGACGTACTCGACTAGTACTCTCTCCCTGGACCGACTTGTAACCCTTCCTCCCGGACTATATAAGGCGAGGCAGGGACCCCACTCTCTCACGGCGTAAGATTGCATCATCTTGTAATCGCACCCAATCAATCCAGAGCTACGCAGCATACAGGACGTAGGGTATTACGCACGTCGCGGCCCGAACCTGTCTAAATTGTGTGCCACGTGTTTCTTACTTCGAGTTACCGATCTCGGCGAGGCCACATTCATCTACTTCGGGTACTCCCCTTAGTAGGTTGCCGGTCTAAAACACCGACAGGATCTATTCTAGATCTTGACCTATGCATTTATGACTAAAAACAAGTATAAATTAGGAAATAATATTTCTAACAGAGATAAAATCATGGTAAATTCACCAAGGATGCATTTTGGTATAACATGACAATAGCAAGAAGTTGGGCTCAAGAAAAATTACATTTTCAGCTACAAAAATCATCTAGGCAGATTTATCAATATCACAAGATAATTTATATAAAAAAATCCCTTCAATAACTTTGTGCAATTTCTGTCACAGAACCTAAATAGGCTAGTTCCCACAACATATCCAAAATCCAGCTTAAGATCTTGTGTGGATTTTGCAGAATCACAAATCTAGGTATTTTACATTTCTATTTTTCAAGCAAAAATTGTAGCTCAAAAGTATATACATATTTGGAGAAAGTTGTAGTTCTTGTTACACTAAGCACAACAAAATTGAGTTTGTTATTTTTCGATTTTTCTACAATTTTTAATTGATTTTACAAGTTTCAGCCATAACACACAAAGGAGGATAGAATCTTTATGCATTTGGGCCCCAGGAAATTTTAAACTCTTCACAAAAATACCCTCGGTTCCCCCCTTGGTCCCGACGGTGATGGCGAGCTCACCGGCGGTAAGGTGGGGCACGGGCAGGCAAACAAGCGACGGGGAACTGAAATTGGGCTCACCAGTGATTGATTGGTGGCGGTAGTTCGGCCGGGAAGGTCGCAGGCGAGCGGCGGCGGCGGCGCAGGGGCGGTGCGGTCGCAGGAGCTCGGATGGCGGTGAGGGAAGGGGAGATGCTCAACAATGTGTTGCACCGGGAGCCTCCATGTGGCCTAGGGAAGGCGCTAGGCAGGTCACCAGGTGCGGAGGATTGACGGAGGGGCGAGCTCGGCGGTGGCGGTCTGGCAGCGGCCGCGGAAGCTCGGGCTCCGGCGAGTAGGCAGCTTGGGTAGGCCAACACGTGCGCTTGGGGGCTCGAGTGGGTACCGGGGGGAGAGGCCGGGAGTCACTCGGTTTAGCACGGCGGCAAGCCGAACAGCAAGGTCGCCGGCGGCGCTAATGGCGGGCGGCGGCGGGCTACTTGGTTGCTCGGGCGCGCGAGGAAGAAAAAGAAGGGGAGTTTTATAGGCGCGCAGAGGCAGCTCTGTCTCATCGTCGTTGTCTACAGGACACCCCAACATCGGCGCGGAGCAGCGGCGACGTGCGGCGGGGCCGTCGGCCAATGGGCAAAGGCGGTTAGCCCGCCGGTGAGTGTGCATCGGCCGCGTGGCACCGGCCTAAGCCTCCATGCAAGCGTCACGATCATCTAGTGCACGGTGTCACCGGCGTGGGCCTCAGACCACTGGGTTTGCCAGCGCCTCGGTGTGAGCGCGCGGGCGGGTACGGCGGCCAACGTGGCGGCGCGCGGGGCGACGTCGTGCGCGGGAACGCCGGCTTTCCGGACGGTTGCGTTTAGCCTTCTTCAAGCCGAGTTTTCTCCAAAAATTCAAACTGAAGTGACCCGAACCTTGAATACCAAAGTTGTTGAGCAAGTTACCCACTACAACATTTGCAAAGGCTGATAGGGGTTTTATCCAAGGAATCGAGCAGGAACGACATGCCAAGTTGGCCAAAAACTCGGCGCCGATGAACAGGAGCAGGACATATTCAAAAGCATTTTTCACCAAGAATTTCTTCGAATTTCAAATGCCAATCAACAACAAAGTTGTGTGCCTTGAAATTCTTCACATTTTTCCATTTGGATGTTTTGAAGTGTTTAGGGAAATTTTGGAGAACGTGCTCAAAATCTACACTGGCACTAGGGGGTCAAGGAACATTAGGGTTTTTGAGTTAGGGTTTTTACCATGGGTCAACCTAGGACTCTCATGGGTGGTTAGAGAAAGTGTTAAGAGGGTCATTATCACAAAACACCACTGAGCAAAAACACGGGGTGTTACAGCCTACCCCCCTTAACGGGAATCTCATCCCGAGATTTGAAATCAAGAGTACGGGAAGAAGATTCACTCACGAGTTTGACTTGCAAGAAAGTCGGGGTACTTGGTGTTTAGAAATTGCTCGGTCTCCCATGTAGCCTCTTCTTCGGTGTGGTGACTCCATTGTATCTTGTACATCTTCACCTTTTGTCTCCTAGTTTGCCTTTCTTTATGATCCAATACCCTCATTGGATACTCTGCTAGCGATAGATCTGGTTCTATTTCTGCATTGGTCTCTTCAATTATTTGTGCCTCTGGGATTTTCTCAGACTTCTTCAATTTCGAGACGTGAAACACGTCGTGCACTACAGACAATCGGTCGGGAAGTAGAATACGGTAGGCAACCGTACCAAACTTCTCGGTGACTTCATAGGGGCCAATATAGCATGGAGCTAATTTCCCTTTTATTCCAAAGCGTTGTACGCCTTTGGTCGGAGATACCTTTAGGTATACATAATTACCAACTTCAAACTCTCGGGGAGCTTTAGCTTTGTCATGATAACTCTTTTGTCTCATCTGAGCTGCTCTCAAATTTTCTCTAATCACACTCACTTTCTCTTCGGCTTCTTGTACTAGCTTAGGACCAAACAAGGTTCGCTCACCCGCTTGTGACCAATTCAAAGGGGTACGACACCTTCTTCCATACAAGGCTTCAAACGGGGCCATCTTCAAACTAGCTTGGTAACTATTGTTATAAGCAAACTCTGCTAGGGCTAGGCATTTGTCCCAAGATTTGTCAAAATGAATGACACAAGCTCTCAACACATCTTCTACTATTTGATTTACTCTTTCCATCTGCCCATCAGTCTAAGGATGATAGCTGGAGCTATGGATTAGCTTGGTTCCCAAAGATTTGTGCACTTGTGCCCAGAAGCGAGCAACGAACTGAGTGCCTCGATCTGACAAGATAGTCTTGGGGACACCGTGTAAGTGCACTACGAGGTCAACATAGATTTCCGCATAGCGCTCAGCTGAATAGGTAGTGTGAACGGGAATAAAGTGAGCGGTCTTGGTAAGTCGGTCCACTATTACCCCAATGGAATCATGCTTCCGGGGTGTGAGAGGTAATCCGACAATGAAATCCATGCTGATATCGTCCCACTTCCATGCAGGAATGGACAATGGTTGCATTTGACCAGCGGTCTTTAGGTGACTAGCCTTGATTCTTTGACATGTATGACATCCAGCCACATACTCGGCTATTTCGCCCTTCATATTTGACCACCAGAAGTTTTCCCTAAGGTCTCGGTACAGTTTGGTACTTCCGGGGTGAATGGTGAACTTAGAGAGATGGGCCTCATCTAAAATTTCTTTCTTTAGGTCTTGATCCCGAGGTACCGTGACGCCCGGGTTTTTAATTACCATCATCAACGCTAATGACCGGATCAGCCGGGTCAAACCAGTCAAACCCCGGTCAAACCTAGGTCAACCTGGGTCATCACCCGAAAACCTCGTCAATGAACCCCAATGAACCCCTTGACCAAGCCTACACCCACCCGTAGTGGACCCTTGGTCAAAGACACGGTCGAACCCCGCTTGACCGTTGACGTCAGCGAATGTCGTCCGGAACTTTTGTCGCGTTCCCCAAAATTCACCTAAACACTTCAAAATCTACCTTTATGAAAGTTGTCCATCTTGTTGAGGGACACAACTTTCATGTAGATTGGCATTTCAAATTTTGGGTGGAAATTAGTGAAAAATTTGATCGATTGACAGTACCCCCTGTTTTTCGAACGTGCCGACATTCAATATTGGCACGACGTTCCTGCAAAATCCGTTGAGAAAAACACTATATTGCCTTTTTGAAAGTTGTAGAGGGTAGTTAGATCTACAACTTTCCTATTCATTTCCTTGTGCACTTTTATTCAAGTTTTTGGAGAAAACTCCATTTGAACAGGGTCAGTCCGAGTACTTCAGGCGCCAGAGCGCCGAGCGCCGAGCCGCGCCCCGCGCCCGCGCCGCGCGCGCCCGCGCCACGCCGGCTACCCGCGCCTCGGCGTCCGGGCCGCGCGCCGCACGTTCCCCAACCCGTCTCGCGTGTTCCCCGAGTCGCCCGTGCCCCAAGGTGCCTCGAACGACGGGAACGTCACGGAATCCGCGGCCGCCGCACCCCTAGGGCGCCGCGCCGCCGTACTCCCCCCGCCGCCGTAGTACGGGCGGCCGCCCGCCGCCGTACCGCCGTGGTCCGGCCCTGCCCGAGCCTGCCTCCTTCGTTCCCCTCGCCCGCGCAACGCCTATAAGGCCGACCTTTCTCCCCTCGCGCGCGCACGGGACCGAGCCGCCGCCGCACGCCGCCGTTCTCCCGGGGACGCGCGCGGCGAGCTCCTCTCTCCAAGCCATCCGCCACCAAGCCCGGCACGCGGGCGTAATTGCCGCCCCCTAGGACACCCACCGGGCCTCACCGAGCCCCCCGGTCGGGCGCCTGCTGCGCCGGAGCAGCCGCTCCGGCGGCGGCCGCCGCCGACGGCCCGCGGTCAGCCCCCGCCGGCCGCCTCCCCACCCCCAACGCCGACCTAAGCTAGCCCCTAGACTCCCTAGGACCCTCCCGGGCCCGCTCCCACCAGGCCAAGGCCGCTGGCCTCGCCGGAATTGCAAAGCCCGCGCCGGCCGGTCGCCATAGGGGCTACATTGCAAACATCCACATCTTTCCAGGGCCTTATTTGCAAAAAGGTAACTCCAATAGTACAACAGTTTTGCTGATTCTTGTAAATTGCGTAGAAAATCACAGAAAATTCAGAAAAATGTGAAACCAATTTTGTTGGATCCATGGTGATTTATACTACAACTTTTGTTATTCTGGACTGAGCTAATTGCTTTTAGTTTTTGCTTGAAAAATACAAATGTGAAAACCCTAGATCTGCAATATCTCAAAAACCACAAGTCCTCCGTAGCTAATTTTTGGATATGTTGTGTGTAGGGTCATGACTAGCGCCTATGCCGAAACTTGCATAAAGTTATAAGGCAAATCTTTTTCTAAAAATGTTTTTCTGTTTCTGGCAGAACTGCATAAATGTTTTTTCCTGTTAAATATATTCATGTTCTTGAGCCCAACTTGTGCACACTGTCTTGTAATACCAAAATTCACATCTTGTGAATTAATAATGAATTTTGGATTAACAGAAATAATTATTCTTGATTTATGAATGTTTTCCTTTGTAAATTAATAAACCAAGTTCAGTAGAGATTCCATGTGAACATGTTGGTTCTCTAGGCTTGTTTAGGACCAGAGAGCCTCCACAAGAAAGTTTGGGTCATTTTGATGCTTAATTATTTTTTATATACATTTAAATTGAATCACTAGATAACCTTTGTTATTTTCCATAATATTTAATTTCCTAGCCTCCAACACTCACATGTGGGTCCAATGGACCAGTATAGGTACTAATAGGCTTAAGAAACACTCCTTTAATTTTTGGTAATTTAATTGCTTGATAAAGGTCTTAAAAGCCCTTTTTCTATTAAAGAGAAATTTAATAAGGAAAAGCCCTTATTTAATTCTTTTTCCTTTTTGAAAATATTATCTAATTTAATTAAAAGATAATTAATTCCATTGCTGATAAGGAATTAATTCAAGGATCAAAATATCATCTAAATCTTTGCTTGTGAAAGGAAAATGATTAAAAGCTTGCACAGGAAATAACAAGTACAATAAAACCTTTATTCAATTGTGCAATAAAAGAATAACACATGTACAACCAATAACCTTCCTAAAAAGAGAAATACTTTCTAGATGCTTGTTATAGGTGTTTAGTGGTTAATACACCCTTCCACTGAATTTTGTTGATTAATCCCATGGATAAAAGATATATAGGTCATTAAAGGCTTAATAAAGGGGAGAAACCACCAAACCACCCATGTCAACTTGAGGATGGTTGCAATTCATGTTAAAAAGGTTAAATATACCTACCCACTAAATTTAAATTAAATTATTTACATATGTATGTACACAGTCACCATGAAAAAGAATAATTAATAAAGAGTTGCATATTGTTCCTTTATGGAAGAGTATGCTGAATGTATTCTTATCTAGGTGAATGTGCCCAACAAATACACCCCTTGATTGTCAAAATGGTTCGTAAGCGATTAAAGTAAAAATCATCGAGTAAATCTTGCATTTGCATCTTCGTGTAGATCTTTCCGCCAGTAGACGTACGCTCGTACCGGAAGGAAGAGACGAAGGTGCTGGCGAAGAGCTGCCGAGCGTGAACGTAGCTCAAGACCTGGACCCAAGTCCAGAAGGGCCCAAGGCCAACCTGGCCAGCGAAAGGCAAGCCCCGGATCATTAACCCCGTCTTTTAAAATTATACAATTATGGTTGCTGTGATTGCGCATTTACGTTCGGGAATTGAATTGAAACCCTAAATGCATGATCCCTAGGTACCTATGCTCTATCACTAGTATGCTAGGTCGATAGTCGCTATGCTATAGGACCGATAGAAGTCGAGTGATGTTCGTCACTCGCAAGAATAGGTTCCTAGATAGGAATTATAAGATATCCTTAAATGGATTGCTCATGTGGTAAGAGCATGGGATTGGGCTCGGTCCGGTGGGCATGTGGGCTAAGCTTTTGAACGTACTAAGCACATGCCGGTTTTGGGGCCGGTAAGCCTAGTACCTTAATGAGGCGGCACGGGATCCTACCGTTACTACTCTTGAGAAATCTCCTTACCGGCTAGCTACGGGAAGGGTGGTGTATGGTGACTCCGGTATCTCGCGGGGTATGCGGGATAGCTGCACGGGGGACGTAAGATTCGATCCCAACCCGAAGACTTTTGGAAACGGCACGGGAAGTTGTCCTCGCGGGGGCGGCCTACCGTGTGTTTGGGTTTACCCTTCAAGATTTAAACCAATCGATTGTCGGCCTCTCACCGTTATCCGAGACCGCTTAATCAAGCGGCCATGATATCCCATAACGATGGAACTCGAGGAATATGTTGGATGAATTAATTGCTCGCCCAATTCTTGATTGAATTAGTTGGCACACTTAGAGATGGTAATCAACTAGAACTTGTGCTAAAAGATTGAAAGTAAGGATCCACTTTTAGTAGCTTTCCAGCAAAAGAAACTCCACCGGCCAAAAGCCTTTCATGTCTAGAGGTTGGTGATGTAGTCATCACCCGACGGTTAAGTCTTGCCGAGTATTAGTATACTCGACCTTGCTTTAAACTCGTTGTTGCGGGTGTGATTGATCGAATGGGTGCCGACAAGTGATGACATCACGGATGGCCTCCGTGGTGTCTACCGTTGCGCTAGTTTAAATTATTTCCGTTGTATTTTCGAACTACGAACCTCTTATCTCATGCCATGAACAATGGTTTGTAATAAAATGTTTAATTCATGTTGTACCTGGACTCGCCTTCGCGTGAGTTTTAATGCATGTGTCGATCCTCTCGTTCGATGTCCAAGTGATTTACGGGGCGTTAACCGGCAACCAACGACGGGATGATACTTTACTATGGCTTAATGACCAAAGTGGATCGGTCTTAGGCAATAGTACGGTATTTTCCTGGGCGGGTTGTCACAGTACCACTAGTCTTTGTCCGAACCAAGCAACTCCCTTGTCGTCCCTCCGGAAACACTCATACTTGGGGTCTCTTTCTTCTAATTTCTGTTTGATTTTCTGAACCTCTTCATCGCTGAGTTGAGCTATAGCAATTCTCTCATGGAGAGGAGATTCGATCGAGACAGCATGAAGATTGCCATGCTCGACCAACTCCAAGTTAAGCTTCCTCATTTCTTCACATAAAGTTTCATTATTCGGTTCTAACGTCACATAGTTGCAATGCTTGCGGCTAAGCGCATCTGCAACCACGTTAGCTTTGCCAGGATGATAATGGACTTCCAGATCATAATCCTTGATTAATTCCAACCATCTTCTTTGCCTCATATTCAGATCAGATTGAGTGAAAATATACTTGAGACTCTTGTGGTCGGTGTAGATATTGCAGTGATTACCCATCAAATAGTGCCGCTAAAGTTTTAAGGCATGCACGACTGCTGCTAGCTCAAGATCATGAGTAGGATAGTTCTTCTCATGAGGTCGAAGTGCCCGTGAGGCGTAGGCAATGACTCGGTTTTCTTGCATAAGCACACAACCAAGACCAGTGCCCGGAGCATCACAAAACACCTCAAACGGTTTCGACATATCTGGTTGAGTCAATACGGGAGCTGAGGTTAAGTGTTTCCTCAAGGTATGGAAAGCTTGGTCACACTCCTCACTCCACACAAACTTGACACCCTTCTTCAATAATTCAGTCATGGGTTTAGCTATTCTGGAGAAATCCGGAATAAACCGACGGTAATAGCCAAAGCTAGACCCAGAAAACTACGGATTTTATGTACTGACTTGGGTGGCTTCCAATCCATGACCACCTACACTTTGTTAGGATCCACGGAGATACCATCCTTGGAAATAGTGTGACACAAAAACTTCACACTATCCAGCCAGAACTCACATTTAGAGAATTTGGCATAGAGTTTGTGATCTCTCAATCGCTGTAAAACAATACGAAGATGCTTCACATGCTCGGCTTTGCTCTAGGAATAAATGAGAATATCATCGATGAAGACCACTACAAACTTGTCCAGTTCATTCATGAAGTCTGAGTTCATAAGATACATGAAATAGGCAGGCGCGTTGGTGAGACCAAAAGACATTACTAGGAATTCAGAAAGACTGTATCGAGTGGTAAAGGCTGTCCTTGGAATGTCACTCGCTCGAATCTTGATTTGATGATAGCCTGAGCGAAGATCAATCTTGGAAAAGACTTGGGCACCAGCCAATTGATCAAAGAGCACATCAATACGGGGCAACGGATATTTTTTCTTAATTGTCACCGCATTGAGTGGATGATAGTCAACACACATCCACAAACTACCATCTTTCTTTTTCACAAAAAGAGCGGGGCTTCCCCAAGGAGAAGAACTTGGGCGGATATACCCCTTATCAAGCAATTCTTGCAACTGAACCTTCAACTCAGCCAGTTCCTTAGGTGGCATTCGGTAAGGCCTTTTAGATATAGGTGCGGTGCCTGGCTGAAGTTCTATGACAAATTCGACGTCCCTGTCTGGTGGCATACCAGGCAAGTCGTCGGGAAAGACGTCTGGGTACTCGCACACTACTGGAATATCTTCTAGTTGGATGGTTACGACAACATAGGAACAAGGATTTGTGCCTTCTACCTTGGGTAGGTACAAGATGGTATGACCACTGGTAGGGGAATGGATTTCTATCATTCTAGTGGCAATGTCCAAGACAACTTGATGTTGGGTCAACCAATTCATTCCTAGAATCACATCTAGACCTCCCAACCCCAAATGAATCAGGTTGGTTAAAAAAGTTTTGTTGCCAAGCTGCAAAGGAACAACTTTGGTTATATTGTTGGAGAGGATTCTTCCTCCCGCCGTGGCTACTACGAAGGAATCTTTGGTATGAAAAGAATGTAATCCCAACTTGCTCACTAAACTTTCACTAATGAAACTATGGGTTGCTCCAGAATCAAACAAAATTCTAATGGGGTGATCACGGATAGAGAATGTACCCGTCAGCACTGCTGCTCCCTCTGGGACGTCAACCAAGGTGGTGAAGTTGAGTTTGCCTTGCTTGACCTGCACCATGGGCTTCTTGCCTTGGTTCCCATGACGGAATCCTGAGCTTTCATTCTGCTTGTTCTGCCTGGGCTTGGGGCACTCATTGATGTAATGCCCGGGCTGTCCACAATTATAACAACGACGATCCTTGATAGCACTGTTGTGATTGTTGTTAGCTGGGGGTGCACTAGGCTTGTAGGGCTACTGCTGTGCCTTACGGAACTGGAAGTTCCCAAATGGCTTGTTCTGAGACGGGGTCACCCTCCAGTGTCCAGTTGAAGATGACTGGGGATGACCCTGAGTACCTTTCTTGATAAAGCAGAATTTCTTGCCCGACCCACCAGTAGTGGTGAATCCAGCCTGCCTCTTTCTATCCTTTTGGGCTTTGGACATGGCATCCTCTTGAGAAATGGGCTTGTTCACAAGGTCCTGATAACTGTTAGGCTCATAAAGATTAAGCCTCTCATAGAGATCCCCGTGTAGCCCATCACAGAAACACTCTATCTTCTTGGCATCATTGTCAACATGATGCCCACCATACTAACATAGGGCATTGAATTTCTTAGCATACTCATACACCGTGTCAGAACCTTACTTTAGAGCAAGCAACTCCTTCATCTTTCTATCCATGAGACCTTTAGGAATGTGATGTTCCTTGAAGGCCTGCTTGAATTCAGCCCACGTGATTTGATGTCCGGCAGGAATCATGGTCTTGAAGTTCTCCCACCATATCAACGCTACACCACGGAAGCGTAAGGCGGCGGGGCGGCCTTACGCTCCTCCGAGCGGGGGCGGGGGTGAACACAGAGAACTTGGCCTCAATGGCCCTGATCCACGCATCGGCAGCCAGGGGCTCCTTAGCCTCTTCGAAAGTCGGGGGCTTCATGGCATAGAAATGCTCATACTTAGTGACTCGAGGCTGTCCGTTGATGTTTTCCCCTCGGGGATTATTCTGCAGCTGCTGAGCAAGCTGCTACTGCGTTTGCAAGAGCTGCCGCATCACCTCCGTTTGGGTGACCATAAACTGCTCTTGAATGGTCATGTTGGGAGGAGGCGGAGCGTCACTCCCACTTGCACCAAAACCATTGCGAGAAGCACGAGTTTGTCCCACCATCTGAAATTCATGAGATTTTCATTAGTTACATATTCACAAGCTTGTTTACATCATCCACAAGAAGAATATGCAAACGAAAACTCATAGCATCAATTTGGTGAAAACTGAACAGCACAGCTGAGTTACTAGAAAATTCATAACTCTCTGCCTGTATTAGCAAAAACTCTCATTTTTGGTCAGCAAGTGAAAATTTTAATGAGCTCCAACATTGGTATTCAACCCGAGGTCCAATTCCAACGTTAACATGCCCGAAAAATTCCAACACCGAGGTTCTGCCTAGCTGTTTTTGCTGTAGGCTGAACTGCACAATTTTCGCTATAATTCTCGGTATGCTTATGCAATGGTGGTGAATTTTGGTGAGCATAATCTCCACAACATAGCACACAAAATTGGTATTCAGCCCAAGGCGAAACTTTGATCACAACAACCCTAATTTATTCATTGAAACATGACAACATGAGATGTCCATCCAAGCATTACATGATGCGGAGTCTGTGGATCGCTTACAACTTATGTACAACAAAAGGTCATCAATTATACTCTCTAAGCAGCCTCTACCCTTACACAAAAGCTAGCTAAGGAGGCTAAACTAAGAGTACATGATTTCCCTCCAAAAGACAAATGTTAAAACCACTAATAGCCCGCTGCGGAGCCAGCGCTAATGTCTGGAGAGTCGGGTGGTGGACCACCCACACTGTCCTCGCTCAAGCCCGAAACTCCCCGTAGCTCGTCTGGAGCGGCAGGTGCGGCTGGTGGTGCGATCGGCGGCTGCTGCCCCTGCTGGGCCATTCTGCCACACCTCTACCTCTATCTCCATCTCAACCACGTTCTGCACCAAGGCAAAACGCTGGGCCTCAGTGTAAGCTAACTGCACCTGAGTCATCTCAAGAGCGTGATCTCGGGCGAACAACTGCTCCGTGAGCTCGGCACACTCCTGGTTCCACTGGATACGCTCGTCCTGAAGCGTAACAATCTCCTGCTGGAGGTGAGCAACGGTCTGTCGCTCGTACTGAAGGTCGAGGGTGAGGATATCCCTCATCGCTGTGGAGTCCATCAACACAACTTAGAGCATACCCTGAGTGGATAAACAAAACACCTGCATGTTGTACACCGCCTCCAGGAATCTCAAAAGCTGGCGCACAACAACCGCTGGAGGGTCTGCCGTGAGCAACACGTCGGTGAGCGAGAGACGCTCACGCCAAGCAGGGTCGAGTGGGTCCATGGCCGTGAACAAACCCAGTGCAGTGAGCATCACCTTGTCCGGGTGCTGCTCGCAGAAGGTGTGAAGGATCTGCATGGCCGCGGACTCAACCCACTCGACACCGCAGTGGGCAAAGAACATCAAGCTCAAGTCCGCCCACTCCGGGTGCTCGGGGTGGGGAAGTACGGTAGCGGTCGTGCGGGCGTAGGGAACACCCTGGTCCCAAAAAGAGACCACCTCGTACAGCGGCGGCGTAACGTAGCCCACCTCACTGAGGGTCTCCCACAAAATGCGGGGAAAACCCTCCCAGTGAAGGGCATCGGTACGAATGGTACCATCCGCGTCGATCTCGTAGATCGGTGGCTGCACCATCTGTACAAAAATTAGGAATTACACGTTAGATATCAATCGACATCAACGAGCACAAGGGTAAAATCTGGTAGGTATGAACAAAAATTCATAACATAAAAACCAGGACCCCAAAAATTCTCAAATTTTCGCAGCAACTCAATGACATAATTATGCACACTTTTGGTATTCAAAAGTAGATCTAGATTGGATTGGAACAAGCTCGAAAAATCCCATTTGCAGAGGGGTGCTGCTCTGAAAAACAGCAGAACAAAGACTCACTAAACTGAGCATAACTCTCTACAGAAAATTCCTAAAATCCTGAGAAATTCACAGTGGATGCTAAGCTTGATAAGAAACAACTTTCCTAAAGGATGTCTAGTCAGATTTCTTACAGTTTTGGCTACAAAATTGAGAAATGACAGAGACAGAATCTGCCACAAATTTCCTAAGATCAAAAGAGAGGAAAACCTTATCTAAGATCAAGCAATCACCTAGGAAAGATTATCCAACAAGCAAGGACCAATTTTTAGGTTCAGCAAGATTTTAATCATGAATGCACATGCCTTAAATGACCTTACTCAACTAGATCCAAAAGACGTAGTTAGCGCCGGTGGCAAGCTTATAATCGACTCTCCTTATAATAACTAGTCGGAGCTACTCGATTCGTACTTAACAACTTACGAACATTGTTAGGGTACCTGCAGAAAACGAACCTTTCGTGCTAGCACGTCACGAAAGCGTGCACATACATTACCGTTCACTTATAGAAACGGTATCCATGTGTCAAATCGCTGCATGGACAGCGTCCAACCTCGGACACCCTCCGTTTGAATGGAGTGTATCCTTGCCTCGCATGATCGACATGCAGAATGCACACATATGAGACACGTGGCGACACCACAACTCATATCTAGACGTGAAGATGGGATCCGTGGAATGGATCACTCCATCATCCCTCGCAATTCCCGTGATGCGGAACAACACATGTATTAAACACGTGGCTCATCTAGTTTGGTTGTACAAGAAAGTAAGTCTGGCATAAAGTAAAGTGCTGGAAGTTAGAAAAATAAACCATAGATTCTTATGCCACCTTAAAGAACCCAAAATTCCCTCTAGGGCCTCTCGATCTAGATCCTTCCTTAACGATCCAACGGATTTTCAAAATCCAATCAATCTTGGCAAGTTTTATTGTAAATCATGTGATTAGTATTAATCTAATCACTCCGGTGCATACGGATGCTCAGATACCAACTGTGACAACCCCACCCGAGATAATTCTGTACTATCGCCTAAACCACTCCGTTTGGTCCTTAAGCAATAATAAAGAAGTATCCCGTTGAGTGTTGCCGGGTTAACGCCCGGTAAATCACTTGACATCACAGAGAGGATCGAACGTATGCATTAAAACTCCCTCAAAGGAGAGTCCAGAGTGCCTTACACATCCCCGTAGGGTTCATTATTACAAACGTAGTTCTTTGACATGAAAGTAAATGGTTCAAAGTTTATTGAAAACAGCGGAAGATAACTAAACGGTACGATCACATCATAGGAGGCCTGTCCATGATGCAATCATTCTTCGTCATCCACCCATTCCAGCTCCTAGCCGGGTGGAAGTTCTCCGGGCCACACATCAGATGCATTACCTGGAAACAACATTTATAAAGCAGGGCTGAGTATACTAATACTCAACACGACTTATCCGTATAAAAGAAGGACTTTACCTCTAGTGATGCAAGGCTTTTGGCTTGTGGGTTTGTTTGCCAAAAAGCTACTAAGTAGTGAATCCTTACTTTCCCATTTTAGCTCAAGTTCTAGTAGAAGTAATCATTACTAAATCAGCAACTATTGCAACCAAAGTTGTACAAACAATTAATCAAAGTAATAATCTTCACAAAGTTCCATCATAAAGGGATATCATGGCCAGACGGGTAAGTAGTCTCAGATGACGGTGAGAGGCCGACAATCGATTGATTCATAACCTTGCAAGGTGGACCTAAACACACGGGAGGTGTCCTCACCAAGAGTTCACCAACCAGGCGGTTCCCGTCATTCTTCGGTTTGGGGATAATAGCTCACAGTCTTAAATGCAAGGTTTATCTAGGCTATGCCACCAAGGTCACCCAGCCTCTCGCATGCATTCGGGTGGCGAGCCCGGGGCCGCAACCCTAAGAGTAGTGATAGTAAAACCCCGTACTGCCTCATTTAGGTACTAGGCTTATCGTACCCATTTCTGACAAGTGTTTAGTACTTTCAAACACTTAACCAACGAAGCCATTAGACCGGAGCCCAAATCCCATGCTCTTACCACATGAGCAATCCATTTAATCCATAATGTGATTCCATAAAGGAGATCCTATTCTCGCGAGTGACGAACATCACTCGACTTGTACGGGATCCTTAAAGCATAGCAACTAGTGACCTAACATGCTAGTAAAAGATCATAGGTACTTATGGATCATGCAACTAGGGTTTCATTTCAACTCCTGAACGTAAATGCACATACAATAACAATAAGTAATTTCAGAAGTGTAAATAAGCATATAGGTTAATGAATAAACCGGGGCTTGCCTTCGTCAGCACAAGCAGACACACACACTTCTGGACTTTGGTTTGGGTCTTGCTCTATGGTCACGTAGTGCACGTCTCCTCCTACTCCCTCGTCCTCGTCAGCCGGCACGAGCGTATAGCTACCGTCGGGGACTTCTATACGGGGAGTGCAATGCAGTGATTAGGAGTGCAATTATTTTAATTTAATTCAAAAACAGTAGCAAACAGCTACAAGGAGTATATGGTTGGCCATATTCACCTAAAAAAGTATTTAAACATTTTTTCCTTTTAAAAGATAATCAAAAGCCTATTTAGCCTTCTCTTTAAGGTGTTTGTGTGCACATCTGTTTAAGAGTACTTAATTTAATTACAAACAGCAAGGGATTTACTTTTATACCACCATTTTACTTTCCTAACTCTTTCATGTGACCTATGCACAAAAGAATGTATTTCTCCTATTTTTTCTTTACTAGATAAATCTAGTTTGCAACCTTTTAATTAACCAAACACATCTCAAACTTGTTCAACAGTGCCCACTGGCCCTAATGACCAGGAACACTCCCTTGGACAACAAGGAACTAATTTTTGCACCACTGAACTTAGATACACAAAATAAAGGCATTTCTAGCTAGCATATAGAGGATTAAAGCATATTAAAATAAATATAACAGAAATGAATCCAAACTTTCTCCTACACATGATTTGGTCCAAAACAAGCCTAAAGAACCAACAAACACTCCTGGATCTATTCTAGATCTTGACCTATGCATTTATGACTAAAAACAAGCATAAATTAGGAAATAATATTTCTAATAGAGATAAAATCATGGTAAAATCACCAAGGATGCACTTTGGTATAACATGACAATAGCCAGAAGTTGGGCTCAAGGATAATTATATTTTGAGCTACAAAAATCATCTAGGTATATTCATCAATATCACAAGATAATTTATATAAAAAGATCCCTTCGATAACTTTGTGCAATTTTTGGCACAGGCACTAAACGGGCTAGTTCCCACAACATATCTAAAATCCAGCTTAAGATCTTGTGTGGATTTTGCAGAATCACAAATCTAGATATTTTACATTTCTATTTTTCAAGCAAAAACTGTAGCACAAAAGTATATACATATTTGGAGAAAGTTGTAGTTCTTGTTACACTGAGCACAGCAAAATTGAGTTTGCTATTTTTGGATTTTTGTACAATTTTTAATTGATTTTATAAGTTTCAGCCATAACACACAAAGGAGGATAGAATCTTTATGCATTTGGGCCCCTGGAAATTTTAAACTCTTCAAAAAATTACCCTCGGTTCCCCCCTTGGTCCCGACAGCGATGGCGAGCTCACCGGCGGCGAGGTGGGGCACGGGCAGGCAAACAAGCGACGGGGAACTGAAATTGGGCTCACCAGTGATTGATTGGTGGCGGTGGTTCGGCCGGGAAGGTCGCCGATGAGCGGCGGCGACAGCGCAGGGGCGGTGCGGCCGCGGGAGCTTAGACAGCGGTGAGGGAAGGGGCGTTGCTCAAAATTGGGCTGCACCGGGAGCCTCCATGTGGCCTAGGGAAGGCGCTAGGCAGGTCACCGGGCGCGGAGGATCGGCGGAGGGGCGAGCTCGGCGGTGGCGGTCCGGCAGCGGCCGCGGAAGCTCGGGCTCCGACGAGTAGGCAGCTTGGGTAGGCCAACACGTGCGCTTGGGGGCTCGACTGGGTACCAGGGGAGAGCTGGGAGTCACTGGTTTAGCACGGCAGCAAGCCGAACAGCAAGGTCGCCGGCGGCACTAATGGCGGGCGGCGGCGGGCTGCTTGGTTGCTCGCGCGTGCGAGGAAGGAAAGGAAGGGGAGTTTTATAGGCGCGCAGAGGCGGTTCCGTCTCACCATCGTGGCCTACAGGAAACCCCAGCATGGGCGCGGAGCAGCGGCGACGTGCGGCGGGGCCGTCGGCCAATGGCCGAGGCGGTTCGCCCGCGGAGGAGAGTGTGCATCGGCCGCATGGCACCGACCTAAGCCTCCACGCAAGCGTCACGGTCATCTAGTGCACGGTGTCACCGGTGCGGGCCTCGGACCGGCGGGTTTGCCGGCGCCTTGGCGTGCGCGCGCGGGCGGGTACGGCGCAGCCGACGTGGTGGCGCGCGGGCGACGTCGTGCGCGGGAACGCCGGCTTTCCAGACAGTTGCGTTTAGCCTTCTTCAAACTGAATTTTCTCCAAAAATTCAAACTGAAGTGACTTGAACCTTGAATACCAAAGTTGTTGAGCAAGTTACCCTCTACAACATTTGCAAAGGCTGATAGGGGTTTTATCCAAGGAATCGAGCAGGAATGGCATGCCAAGTTGGCTAAAAACTCGGCGCTGATGAACAGGAGCAAGACACATTCAAAAGCATTTTCACCAAGAATTTCTTCGAATTTCAAGCGCCAATCAACAGCAAAGTTGTGTGCCTTGACATTCTGCACATTTTTCCCTTTGGATGGTTTTGAAGTGTTTAGGGAAATTTTGGAAAACGTGCTCAAAATCTACACTTGCACTAGGGGGTCAAGGAACATTAGGGTTTTTGAGTTAGGGTTTTGACCATGGGTCAACCTAGGACTCTCATGGGTGGTTAGAGGAGGTGTTAAGAGGGTCATTAGCACAAAACACCACTGAGCAAAAACACGGGGTGTTACAGTCCCCTTCCTCCTAGTTACCTCCTTCATCTCCTTTTTATTTTTCCCTCCCTCTTCAGCATTGGTTTGATCGACATGGATGATTTGCATGCCACTGTTCACATTGACCGGGTTGGAGACATGACCCCCTTCTCCTCTGCATCAGACTTCCTCTCTAAAAACAATTGTTTCTTTGCCGACTCACCAACACCCACTGCCTTTCCCTCTCTCTTTTCCGGGCTTGTGACTTCCTCCTCCTCTCTAGGTCCCTTCGCCTTCTTGCCCTCAATCTCCTCTGGTTTCCTCCATGACGGTGCATCACTTCCTGAACCTTGCAGCTAAGGTCTACCTCCCGATCCCCAGCTTCGTCCCCTACTCCCACTGGCACTTGATCTCCAAAAGGAGTGATCTCCCCTCCCTTTCTCTATCTTCCTCCTCTCAGGATAAGGCGCAAGGCCTTGCTGAATTGTTGTACTCCCCCTTTCTCAAGATTCATCTCACAAACTTTGTCTATGCGTCCTATCATCCCGCAGGTATAACAGAAATATGGCAGGAATTCATACACCACCGGACACCATAAAGGGCGAGCTTTTCTTTCCTTTCCTTCTACCAGAACTGTTACACCCTCAATAGTGGTTTTCGTATATCCAGCCGGATCTTAATCCTCAGAAATCTCCCCACCGCTGATCCATCTTCTTCTTTATCCATCTCCATAAATTCACCAATCTCTCCACCAATCACTTCTCCCACTACTTTATTCATCATCCTGAAAGGAAGTTTGGACACCCTTACCCATATTGGGATAAAAGCAAAGATCAGTTCCTCTAGGGTTTTGGACTCATCAAAATCAACCATAACCAGCAAATCCTTGCCAAACATCTATGGACCATCCACCAACGCCCTCCTCTTCCCCGATACCTGATGGAAAGTGAACAAAAATTGATTCTCTCCAAGGTCTTTACAACTCACTCCTTTGATTGGGCACTAGATTCTCCCTAGGGCTTGGCCAAGCCCTTCTGCACTCACCAGCCTCTCGGCAAAAACCTTCCCCACTGCTGCACCAGGTTCCTCGTCTCCCTTGAGGAACTAGCTCCCAGCACCTTGATGCCCTTGCTCTCCGCCACCGACAAGTTCATCCCCTTCATCATCTCCTCTACCGATTCCATCACCGCTCGGGTTTGCTTGAAGGTAGAGAGGAACTAGGGTTCCCGGCGACCATCGGGGACTAAGCCAGCAAATTTTGGCTCCGCTCCGAAACAAAGATCTTAACTTGGACACAGACGATGGATGGGACGTGGACTCTAAATCGGATCACAAGTATAATCCGATCAGGTGTGAGGGAGAAGAGATCTAAATCACCAAAATGGAACCAACCCTGAGTCACCCTAGGTGCCAAGGACTGAACGCAGCCGTCTGTATGTTTTTTCAAGGCTTCGCCAGCTCAGGGGCGGATGGGGGTGGAGGTTCCTGCTTATTTGTGCGATGCTGAGGGGGGATTTTTGCGTTGTGAAAAAAATTGGGAGCGTTTTGGGGGAACTATTGCGGTTTTTGTTCTCAATTTTCCCTTAAACAAGATATTAGGTGTAAGCATCTCCAAAGAGTGTGCTAAAAATTCTTCCTCTAAACTATGTATCAGGAGCTCTACTAAAATTTTTTCTCTCAAAATCATGTCATATCACATCAAATCCCTAATAATCAATTCCCCGATATTATGAAACTCGCCACATCAGCTAGAAGACCCACATGTCATAGAGAATAGAGTTGATGGTTCACATGCCAAATAGGCTTGAGGTCTCGTTCGAGCTCCGTGCAAGTGAGCAAGGAACTTCACGAGGTGGCTTGCGGCTCATGTGTGTCGGCAGCCCTGCTGAACTCTCCCGTAGCTTCATACAGTGCCCCTAGTGGCGCGAGCAGCTAGTTCCTGTTAGAAGTCCGTTGCGCTAGAGTGAGCTCCTAGATGTTGGAACCCGACATCACAAGGGGCAAGCTCCCCATCTATAGCGGGTGGATCCATGTTGCTCAGCTACTATCGTCCTCCGCCGTCTCGTTCATCAACTTGACCTCATTAGACGGGAGCTCCTGATCGTGGCGGCTGCATCGACATGACTCTTGCGCTATGTCGTTGCAGCCGCACAAGTTGCTACCCCTACGACTTGGCGACCAGTCCGTGGGGAAGAACCTGAGGAGGAGGTAAAAGACGGGGGAGGTAGAAGACGAGGGTCCTACGGTCATTTTAGTAGCAATTGATGTCCCCGATGTCATTTTTTGAGAGAGAGAGACCAAAACAGGGTGTACTCATATCTGATTCATATCAAGGAAAACAAGTGACAGTACAAGGGATGCCAACTTGACACACAATGACGCAAAGAAAATAAAGTTACATTGAAGAGCACTCTGGTCGTATTCTTCCTTCCAAATTAAAGTTCGTCGTCCACCGGAGCTTGAAAAATGCACTGGAAAGGCAACAAGGGAAAGAAGCACCTTCATACACCATCACCACACAAGGCTTGGAAGACCGCAAGAACCACCCGCTACTTACAATGAGATCTAGCAAACGCTGAAAGAACATCAGTTGGGGCAACACTCCAAGCAACACAGGTGTCGGTGCGGAATGTGGTCCCGACACTAACCAGTAATAAGCGCCAAGGTCTATCCCTCAATGGTCGATGCTAAGCAATCGGAGACGAGTTTTATCCTGGTTCCGGCGGGGGCCGTACGTCCCGGCGGTGGTGTGCTCGGAGCACTATATTGCTCGGACCGGGGGTGCCTGTAGTGGGGCGGCTACAAGCAAGGCGGGAGAGGAGGCGTGGCCTCCAAGTCCGTGGTGAAGTGGTCGAAGATGTTGTGGGAGAATTGGGGAATGCGTGTGTGGGATGTCGTATGTTGTCCGTTATCTCATGCCTTGTCCCCTCGTGGCGGGGGAGTTCGCCTTCCTTTTATAGGCCAAGGAAAGGGCGAATTACAAGCATGCCGCACTTTGTTCGGCTACATGGGGAAGTATGGTGCACCGTGCCGTAGAGTGGGCGGCCGCATTGACGGTCCTTGCCGCGATCCGGCCATCATGGCATATCTTGTACCCGAACAGGTGGTAGCTTCGAGGGTAGGAGCGCGGTGGTTGGCCATGATGTCCCTAGGCGGCTTCGAGGGGGTTGCGACGTCGATCCGTACGGGATACAGTGGTAGGCGTGGTGGCGTCCCGTTCTCGCACGCCTCACGGCACGGAGGCTGTTACCACGGTGCCGGCGTGGGGTTGTACGCGCGGGGGTGGCCGCTGCGGTTAACAGTGGCAGGGATGGCGCCCCGCCGGCCTAGCGTTACGACCCGGCCCCGTAAAGTCACGGGGAAAGCATTTCGAGGGTGTGTCGGCCCCCCTTCGAGGGCTCGGCACGTTAGCCGTACGGGGAGTAGGCGGCGCGGCGTCACGGGGCGACACCGGCCACGTCGCACGCTCCCCCACGGTGGCGGGGATGGGTTCCCCCAAGGGAGTTGGTGCAACGGGGACCGGGCGTGAGTCCCGGGTGCATGATGGCGCCGCCCCACCGTTGTCGAACATTAAATGCCCGTGCCGCGTGCGGGAACGGGCGTGTGCGTGCGGGCTCCCTCGAGCGAGGGCGGAGCACGCTCGAGGTAGGCGTGGACCCTCGAGCGAGGCGGGAACCCGCTCGAGGTAAGCGTGCACCCTCGAACGGGGGCGGAGCCCGCTCGAGGGAGGCGTGTGCCCTCGAGCGAGGCGAGCTCGCTCGAGGAGATCTTTGAGTGGGCCTCCTTGGTGGGCCGCGGGGCCACCGCGGCGTGGGCCGTGCCCCGTGTGCGTGCTTAAGCAAGACGCGTTTGGTTTTGGCTTTTTGCGGGTTTTAAGCGGGATTTCCCCATTTGTTTAAGGGGACCCTCAGGGCTGTCCCCGACAGTAGCCCCCGAGCATCCGCGGGTTTGCTGCCGGGCTCCCGCGGATGCCGGAGCCCACCGATAGGACGTCCTTCCCCCCGGTTTGCGAATACATTCCGTGGGGCCGCGTCGGCCGAACCCGCGGGTCTAGCCCCCGAAGCCCCGTAGGAGCGTGAGTGCTCTGCGGGGGGTTTTACCGCGAGATTTGGTCGGAGGGCGTGGTACATATCCCAACCGGCGTCGGCAATGTTTCGGCGGCTTCGGTGACGCACGCACAAGCGGCACCACCCGCGGCCGGCGCAATCCGGAGGTGTAGCCGTGCGCCGAGCCCCCGAGCCGGGCCCGTTCGAGGCGATTGGGTAGAGCTCTATGACTTGTTTTTAACGCGCCCTCGCCGTCCCTCCGCGGGACGGAGGGTGAGGTTTCCGCAACCCCCCATCGATCGGGTCGCGGATTGCGGATTCCTCGTTGAGATGTTAGTGGGTGGTTCGAGTGGACTCCCATGCCTCGTTCGATAAGGGTAGGGCCGCGCGGTTCGGAGACACGTCCATTAAAGCGCTTGCGTGGGTTTGCTAGGTGGGGCTCGGTCCCGTTCGCTAGGGACCGAGGGCGCGGAAGCTCTCTCTCGGTGGGATCCCCCCGGCTAGCCGCCCTCGGCCGGCTCTCAAACACGACGGTGGGGCACCCTCGAGCCGGCGGGCTCGAGGAATGGCTCGAATGCGCGTGCCCTCGTCGTCCCCGACTGCGGTGATGCGGGGCGCTGTTCGAACCCGTCGAGGGTCGGGCTTCGAACCTCTGATCAGTAGGGCCGTGCGGGGTGGCAGCTAGGTGCTCCTGTCTTTGCATCTGCGGGTTTCGAGGGTCCCTGACCGTGTCTGCCCCCGAAGCGCTAATCAGTAGGGTAGTGCGGGGTGGCGGCTAGGCGCCCCCGTCTTTGCATCCGCGGGTTTCGGGGGTCCCCGACCGTGTCGGCCCTCGAAACGCCGATCGGTAGGGTAGTGCGGGGGTGGCGGCTAGGTGCCCCCGTCTTTGCATCCGCGGGTTTCGGGGTCCCTGACCGTGTCAGCCCTCGAAACGCTGATCAGTAAAATAGTGCATCGAGGGTACCTGTGGTGCCTGTTTTACTTCAAATGGGCCCCGAGGTTACCGGCCGATGTTTGCACCCTTTGAGGGTCGAATTTTTCCGAGCCATGGGCTCGCGCCGCTCGAGGGTCTTCCTTACTTAGTAAGGGACCGGGCCATTTAATGCTCGCAGTCGTGGCTGCGGTTTCGCGCCGCGGGCGCGCCTTTTTAGGCGCTGCAGCCGTGCGCGTAGTGGGCGGCGTGGGCAGGCGGATGTGACCGCCGCCACGGCCCTCCCATTTCTACGCCGTGATGATGGCTTGCGAGCGGTTGCGTGGCCGCCGCGGTCGTGGTGGGGCCCGCCCGCCGGCGCGAGAATATTCTTCCCGCAGGTTAATGCACGCGGGGCGCACGCTCGGAGAGCACGCCGCGGCTTATAAATCCGACGAGGGGGGAAAACGGCGGTTTTTTACCTTAGCATTCGCCATTCTTGCTCCTTGCACCCTAGCCCCCGAGCGGTTCTTGCCCAAGCGCCTTTCCGTCCTTGGAGCTCTTCTCCTCCTTCTGTTCGTCGTCCCTCGTCCCTTTGTCTTCCCTCATGGCGCCCCAACCGCCTCTAGTCATCGTTGAACCGTACGCGTGGGAGCGCTCGGCGCGTAACGCGGGGCCGGCGCCGAACCGACGGTGGCCGCGAGCCGCCCGGCGGCGAACGAGGATGGACGGCCGGCCGAGTGGATCGTGCCGCCGGCAAGGGACCACGCGCCCAACCCCCCGGCGGCTACGTGGTTAGCTTCGTCCGCTTCCACGAGCGAGGCTTCACGGCGGCCGGCGAGCCGCTTCATGCGGGCGCTGCGCCACCACTACGGCGTGCGGCTTCACAACTTCGCGCCGAACGCGATTTCTCGAGCGGCCACGTTCGTGGGCGTTTGCGAGGGCTATCTAGGGATCCGCGGTGAGCGGGATCTCCGGATTCACCTCTTCCGCGCGGGAGCCGTTTACGCGGCCCGACGTCGGAGTAGAGGACCCGCCGCGCGGTGCGCGCCGGCGGCATGTCGCTCGCCTTGCGGGGTCAGCGCAAGGACGACTACATCCCCTGCACCATGACGACCAACAACGCAGCCGGGAGTGGGGGTGGTTCTACCTTCGCAACGACGAGCCGGTCTCCCCCCTACACCGGTCTGGTGCTCCGGGAGAAGCCCGACTCCTGGCACCACGGGGTGTCCCCACCCCGGCACGGGGAGCGGCCGGATTCGCTCCCCGGCCGCGCCGAGGGAGTCCGGCGGGCCGCGGGCGACCGCGGGGGTCGTCCTCGCCTTCCTCCACCACCGGCGGGTCGTCCCTCCGATGGAGAGGCCGCTCCGCATCTTCGAGATGACCGAGACGGCGGACCCCATCGCGGCGGCGAGGTCGCGGATGCGCGGGGCCCCCTCCGCGGGAGTACGCGGCTACCGGGCGCGGAGCGCCGTCGACCCCAAGTCCGTGCGCAACGACCGATCCCCGTGGGATCTTGAGATGCTCCCCACCGCAAGCCGGCGAGTGAAGTTCTTGGTTCCGTTT
The DNA here is from genome assembly GCA_947561735.1 of Cenchrus americanus. NCBI lineage: Eukaryota > Viridiplantae > Streptophyta > Magnoliopsida > Poales > Poaceae > Cenchrus > Cenchrus americanus. The sequence goes on from OX387240.1 coordinate 229,314,918, forward strand.
TTGATTTTGCCAATACATCGGGTTGTTGGTGCACTTTGATGCTTCGCTCGCAGCCGGTGCGGTTGAGCGCCACGAACCGACCCGCCCACTCCCCGCTCTCGCGCGCTTGGTCGCGCGGCGCAGCAGCGAGAACGGGAGCGGGCGGCACGCAAGAAGGAGCACGCGACGCGACATCGGGAGCGTCGCGAGCTGAGGAACGAGGAGTACCGGCTGCGCGAGCAGCAGGGGCTCTCCTCACTGGGGACCGAGGAGTACTCGTCCTTGGACGAGGAGGAAGAAGAGGAAGAGGTCGGTGGCAGGGTCTCCCCGATAGGTGGGAGCCTGCGCCCCCGTCGCCGGAGCTAGCTCCGGCGGCAGGAACAGCATCGCCTGGGGCGGGTGCGGAGGCGCCCGCCGCTAGGCAATTGACAACGAGGGCGGCGCGGGCCGCGGAGGCGCGGTGCGCGCCCGGGAGGTGCGCGCGGCGGATGCGCCCGCGCGCGTGGCGGGGGCTCGCGCACACGGTGGAGATGGCGGAGGCGCGGCGGCGACCGCGCCGGCCGCGCGCCGGCCGCGCCAGCGTCGTCGGTCGGGGCCTCGAGGAAGAGGAAGGGCGCCTTCTCCTCTTCGAGGTGAGAGATTTGTCCTTTTAGGAGGTTGCGTGTCAGATAAGCAGGGGTCTGATGGTTTGCTCGTGCTTGCGTAGGTTGGTGCCAACCGTGCCTCCCCTCGCGCCGGCCAAGGTGTTGAGGGCGGACGCATCCGTCCCCACCCGGCGGCGTTCATCCAGGGTGCCGCGGGCAGGGGCGAGCGCGGCGGCTGCGGCGGGCGAGAGCGCGCGGGTGCGGCCGAGGCTTCGAGGGGCGCGGCCCGGTGGTTCCGCCGACGCACCCGCGGCCGGCGGCCGTCGAGGAGTGGCGGGCGCCGATCGCGGTGGAGGCGCGGCCGGCGGCGCCGGTCGCGGTGGCGCCGCCGGCGGCATCTACCGTGGAGGGCCGGTGGCGCCCACGGTTGCGAGACGCGGCCGGAGGCGGTGGCCGCGTCGCCGCGGCGGGAGCTCGCGGCCACGGAGGCGCGGGCGGAGGCGTCGGTGGAGGCGCGGCGAGGGGCCGCACCCCGCCGGCGGCTCCCGGGGCGGTGGTGGTGGAGATTCGGGATGACGACTCCCCGCCGTCCGGATGGGACCGTGGGTGAGCTTCCCCACGCCGTCCCCCGAGTCCCGGGAGAGGGCTCTTGTGAGGGCGGCGGGACGGCCACATGGCGGCGGGAGGCCGAGGGCACGGTGCCGAGGCCTCTTCTTCCCGCACCAGCCGCTCAGCCCCGGGAGAGGGGCACGTCAGCGATCCGCCCGCCTTCGCCGACGCCCAGGAGGAGTAGGAGCTGTGGGGAGAGCTCCGCGAGCATGGCACCGCGCTCAACCGAGCGTTGAACAAGGCGCTGCGGATTCATGGCAGCCTCGAGTGGCGCGTCTTCTAGGTGAGGCGCCGTCGTCTACTTTCTTTGATTTTTTCGTCTTCGCGCGCGATCCTTGCGGCGCGACGCTCGCGGTGTTTTGATGCCGTGGCGGTAGGAGCTCGAGCACCGCGCCCGCGACAATTACGGCGCCTTCGATCAGATGAGCGCCGAGCTCCGCCGGCTTCGGGAGCGGTGCGACGCCTTCGATCCGCTCGGCCGACGCCTTGAGGACCCCGGATAGGCCGGGCCGTCGTACGGCCGAGGCCCTAGGCGACCGGCTCCAAGAGAGCGAGAGGCGGGCCGCGGCGCACCCCTCCACCCTCGAGCGGGTTTGCACGGCTCTCATCGACCGGGATGAGGCGCCGCGGCGGCGCGCGGGCGGATCTGGAGAGGATGCGCATGCTGGCCACCAACTGGGAGGCGGAGGTGACCACCGTCCAGGCCGAGAACCGGGGGGGGTCCGTTCGTGGCTTCTGGAGGCGCAGGACCGGCCACGGCCAGGCCGAGGAGCGGGCACGCGCGGCCGAGCAGAGGGCCAAGGAGGCCGACGAGCTGAAGGCCACCCTCGACGCCAAGGTTGCTGCGCTCGCAATTGCGGAGGACCGGCTCCTGCAAGAGTGTACCGCCCGCCAGGGGGCTGAGGGGCTGCTCCAGCAGGAGTGGGCCGCTCTTGTCGACGCCCGGTCGGCGCTCGAGCGGGAGCGTACCGCTCGCGAGGCGGCGCAAAAGTCGCTGGAGGAGCGGAACGTCGAGTTCTCGAAGCTCGAGGGCGAACTGGTGGTCCTCAGCATCACGAGCGCGAGCCGGGAGCGAGGGCCCTCAAGGAGCAGAGCGACACCGTCAATGGCCTTCAGCAGGCGGTCGAGGCCGAGCGCCGCGCTCTCGAGGTGGAGAAGAAGCAGGTCGAAGGTGAGTCGCTGTTTGTCTTTTGTTTTGCTGATTTTCCCTTAGAGGGTCCGCCCCTTTTTCTCGATTCCTCTCTTGCTCGCAATGTTCGAGGCCTCGCGCACCGCACCGGGGCACGCGACCGAGCGGGACGAGGGCGCCGCAGTCTCCTACAACTCCCCCGAGCGGAGCCGCCGGAGCCGCTGCGCTCCGCGGCCCTCAAGACCTACCGAGCCGTGGAGGAGGGGCGAGGCACGGGGCCGGGGAGATCACGCGGCTAGCCGCCCGCGCGCCCTTGGCGGGCACGTCACCGGCGCATGCGCCGGCTCGCACCCTCGGTGTCCGGAAGGCCCTCGGAGTGGTGCGATCTCATTACGAGATCAACTTCGAGGCTGTGGCGGAGGGCTATATCGTCCCCGAGGGCGTCGAGGATGAGGTGGCGATGGAGTGCGTGGACGCGTTGGCCGCTGACGCCGCCGAGGCGCTTCCCGAAGCTTTCGAGGAGTTTCTGTTCCCGGATGCCACCGACGCCGATGCTTCGCCAGCCTGAAGATTGCCGGGCGCAAAGCCCTTTTTATTTGTGCGTTATTGCGTGGGCCGCATGGCCATGTAAATGGACGAATCATTTTGTTTCAAACACTTGTGAAAGTGAAATGGTGTCCTTTATTTTATTACGCTTTTTTGTTTCTCCTTCTTCCTGAGTAAATTCTAGTTAGGGAAGTTCGGTTTTCGCGAGCAGCCTGCTGGGTCGGAGGCAAGAGAGAAGGGCCGTATCCTCGCGGAGGCGTAGGCTATCTTTGACTCGCGTGTCCTTTTCGCTAGTCGCCCGCGCCCTGTTCGAATTTTGCTCGAGGCCGAAGTGGAACCATACTTAGCGCGCGTGGGTTTTTTGCGAAAAAATGTGACCATTTTTGGGGGGGGGGGGATGCCCCCCGTAGTAGCCCCCCGAGGGTAACTTGGGTTTCGGGGGAAAGCCGAGTTGCCCTTTTTATTGAACCGGTGATGTTTACATGGTCGTCGCCAAGCGGGGTGCTTTGGGCACGTGATTTACAACAAAAGACTTGGAAATCCTAGCTAGGGATAGAAGCGACGTAGCTCGTTGGATGTTCCGGGCATTGGTGAGTTCTTCGCCGTCTTCGTTGGCCAGCTTGTATGTGCCGGGCTTGAGCACCTTCACCACGACATAGGGTCCCTCCCACGGAGGTGATAACTTGTGGCGTCCTCGGTTGTCTTGGCGTAGCCTTAGGACCAAATCCCACTCGCTGAAGTCCCGCCGGCGTATCTTCCGTGCCTGGTAGTGCCCGAGGGACCGCCGGTATCTTGCGGAGTGCATTAAGGCCACAAGGCGCGCTTCATCCGACCTGGTCCAAAGTGAGTCCTCGCGGGCTCGCCGGTTGGCATCCTCGTCATAGCCTCGTACCCCGGGTGACCCATATTCTAAGTCCGTGGGGAGGACGACCTCCGCGCCATGGACTAAAAAACGGGGTGAACCCAGGTGGCTGCGCTTAGGGTGGTCCTTAGGCTCCACACGACCGCAGGCAATTCCCGGAGCCATTTTTGACCAGACTTGTTCAGCTGATCGAAAATTCTGGGCTTAAGGCCTTGCAGGATCATGCCATTGGCACGTTCTACTTGACCGTTGGTCCGTGGGTGTGCCACGAATTGCCCAATCCACACGGATGTGGAATTTGTCGCGAAATTCCGGGGAATTTCCCTGCCCGTGAACCGGGACCCTTGTCGGTGATGATGGCGTTTGGCACTCCAAAACGATGGACGATGTCGGTGAAGAATGTCACCGCCGTTCGCCCGAGATTCGTAATGGGGCGTACTTCTACCCACTTGGAAAATTTGTCGATTGCGACCGGCAAGTGGGTGAAGCCCCCGGGCGCCTTTCGCAAGGGCCCGACGATGTCCAGCCCCCACACGGCGAAAGGCCATGTGATGGGGATGGTCTGCAGGACGTGAGCAGGGAGGTTGGATTTGCGGGCGTAGAATTGGCACCCCTCGCAGGTGCGTACGATCTCGCTGGCATCCGCGACCGCAGTGGGCCAGTAAAAGCCCTGGCGGAACACGTTGCCTATGAGGGTGCGGGGTGCGGCGTGGTGGTTGCGTACGCCCGCGTGAATGTCCGGAGGAGCTCGCGCCCCTCGGGGATGGGCACGCATCGCTTCAAGATGCCGGAAGCGGCGCGCTTGTACGCCCTCGGCCGTCGACGAGGGCAAAAGACTTGGCCATCCCGGCAATGCGCCTGGCCTCGGACCGGTCCGAGGGGAGTTCCCCTCGGGCCATCCAGGCGACATACTTGTCGCGCCAATCTGCCCTGATGGGGGCTGGCTCGACATCCATCACTTCGGCCTCGTCGGCGCCGTACCCCTCGAGGAGGGAGAGCACGTACGCCTCGTTCGAGGGGTCCTCATCCATGGGCTCGAGCCTCGCTGGATTCGAGGGAGCCCCCGAGGGTTCCGCGTGGTTCGAGGGGTGCGGCTCGAGGGTGACGGAGGGCCGGGCGACATCTCGGGCAAAAATGTTCGGGGGGGGGGGGGGGGGACGGTGATCCGCCGGACGCGATCTTAGCCGGCTCGTCCGCCTCCTCGTTGTACCGGCGGGGCACGTGATTCGGCTCGATGCCGTAGAACTTGTCCTCGAGGGCTCGCATGGCCTTGCGGTATGCTTCCATCTTGTCGTCGTGGCGGCTCGCGTTTTTCATGACTTGGTCCATCACGAGTCGCGAGTCTCCCCGCACATCGAGGCGCTTGACGCCTATCTCGATGGCGATCTTGAGGCCGCGAGAGAAGGGCCTCGTACTCAGCCATGTTGTTTGACGCGGGGGAAGTGGAGACGCCATTGCGTACCGCATATGCTCCCCGAGCGGTGACACGAAGAGCGAGCACGCGCCCGCCCGGTCTTCATCACCGAGCCGTCGAAATACGAGAGTCCGGGCCTCGCCCGGATCCGCGGCGGCGGCGGTTGCGTGTCCGTCCACTCGGCCGACGAAATCCGCCGGGATCTGGGACTTGATGGCCTTGCGCGGGGCGTAGGCGAGTGTCTCGCCCATCGGCTCCACCGACCACTTGGCGATCCCGCCCCGCCGCGTCGGTTGCGGATGATCTCTCCCGGCGGGGAAGGAGGGAGACCACCGTGACGGGGGTGGGCCTCGAAGTAGTGGCGAAGCTTGCGCCGTGCAAGGACCACCGCGTACAGCGGCTTTTGGACTTGAGGGTAGCGTGTCTTGGTGTCGGACAAGACTTCGGCCGATGTAGTACACGGACGGCCGGACCGGCGAGGGCGTGCCCTTCCTCCGCGTGCTCTACCACGATTACGGCGCCGACCACCCCGGGTGGTCGCGGCCACGTAGAGTTGCAGAGGTTCGCCGTCCCGCGGTGGTGTGAGGATCGGGGCGTTGGTCAAGGACGCCTTTAGCTTGTCGAGCGCATCCCGGGCCTCGGCGGTCGGGAGAAACGCTCGTGCTTCTTGAGGAGGCGGTAGAGGGGCAAGCCTTTCTCGCCGAGCCGCGAGATGAAGAGGCTCAAGGCGGCAAGGCACCCCAGAGACCTTTTGTACCCCTTTGAGGTCCCGAATTGGACCCATTCGCTCGAGGGCTGCAACCTTTTCGGGGTTGGCCTCGATGCCTCGGCCGGGAGACTATGTATCCTAGGAGCATGCCCCGCGCACACCAAAGACACATTTTTCAGGGTTCAATTTTACCCCGTTGGCCCGTAGGCAGCCGAACGCGATGTTGAGGTCGCCAACCAGGTCGTCCGCCTTCCTGGTTTTTACGACGATGTCGTCTACGTACGCCTCGACAGTTCGCCCGATGTGGTCTCCGAAAACGTGTTGCATGCACCATTGGTACGTCGCACCCGCGTTCCGGAGGCCGAACGACATCGTGACATAACAAAACATCCCGAACGGCGTGATGAATGAAGTCGCGAGCTGGTCGGACTCCTTCATCTTGATACGGTGGTACCGGAGTAGGCATCAAGGAAGCAAAGTAGCTCACACCCGGCGGTCGAATCAACAATTTGATCGATACGTGGCAAAGGAAAAGGAACTTTAGGACATGCTTTATTAAAGCGGTGTAGTCTATACACATCCGCCACTTCCCGTTCTTTTTCTTTACTAGTACGAGATTGGCTAGCCACGTAGGGTGGAACACTTCCTTGATGAACCCGGCCTCGAGAAGCTTTCGCGGCTCCGCTCCGATCGCCGTTGCCGCACGCGCGCGGGAGTGAGGCAGGATGTCAAGGGAGTGCTCGGTGACCTCCCTCGGGATGCTCGGCATGTCCGAGAGCCTCCACGCGAAGATGTCGGCGTTGGCGCAGAGGAAGTCGACGAGCACCACTTCCTATTTCGGGTCGAGGGTGGAACTGACCCTCAACACCTTGCCCTCAAAGGCGGCGGGGGTCGAGGGGCACCTCCTTGGTCTGCTCCGCGGCCTCGAAATTGCCGGCGTGCTTGGCGGTGGAGTCGAGGTCTTCGTTGACCATCTTCTCCAAGGTGGTCACCAGCGCTTCGTCCAGCGCCAGTGCTTCCGCGTGCTCCACGCATTCGACGTCGCAGTCGAACGCGTGCTCGATGGACGAGCCCACGGTGATGACACCGTTTGGTCCCGACATCTTCATTTTGAGGTAGGTGTAGTTGGGGACGGCCATGAACTTGGCGTAGCAAGGCCGCCCAAGTATGGTGTGGTAGGCGCCCGGGAACCCCACCACCTCAAAGGTGAGCATCTCCTTGCGGAAATTGCTCGGAGTGCCGAACCAAACGGGCGGATCGACCCGCCCGAGGGGCCGGACGCGCTTGCCCCGCGCGACGCCATGGAAGGGCGTCGTGGCCGGGCCGCAACTCGGTCCAACCCGATCCCCGAAGGCGCGGCGTGTGCGCGTAGAGGATGTTGAGGCTGCTCGCCTCCGTCCATCGGGACTTTTGAGAACCGCGTGTTCCCAATGACCGGGTCGACCACCGGTGGGTACCGGCCCGGGGTTAGGGATGCGGTTCGGGTGATCTTCACGGCCGAAGGTGATGGCATCCTCCGACCGGTCGAGGAAGGAGGGAGGCGCCTTCTCCGCGGCGAGGACCTCATGCGCGTTCTCGCTTGCGGCGGCGGCTCGACATGTCGACGGTCGGCCCCTCGAAGATGAGGAACACGTTTTCCACGGCGGGGGAAGCCGCCGGCGTTGCCATCTCCTCCGTCCTTCTTGGCCTCTCGCATCCTTCGCGGCGGCGCGGCCATAGAACTTTTTTGAGCATATCACACTTGCTCGAGGGTGTGGTTCACCGGCGTCTTGTGATACGGACACGGCTTCTTCGAGGCATGTCATCGAACACCCCCGGACGTCGAGCGGCCGGTCGAGGGCCCCGTCGAGCCGGGTCAACGGCAAGGGCCTCGGCGTCATCGCCGTCGCGTCCCTCGCTTGCGCGCCTCGCGTCGCGGCTTCTTCCCTTTCTTGCCCCGTCTGTCTTTCGGTGGGGGCTCCCTAGACTTGCCGCCCTCCGCGGGCGCGTCGTCCGAGTGCTTGCCCTTCTTGCGTCGAAGATCGCCCCCCCCGCCTCTTCACTTGAGGCGAAGGCGGTGGCGATGTCGAACAGCTCGTTCGAGTCCGCCGGCGGGCTGCGCCCCAACTCGCGCACGAGGTCCCGGCACGTGGTGCCCTCGAGGAAGGCATGCACAATCTCGGATTGCGCCACGCTTGGGAGCTCCGTGCAGCGCTTGGAGAAGCGTCGTATGAAGTCCCGGAGCGACTCGCCGGGCTTCTGGGTGCAGGAGCGCAGGTCCCGGGGAGTTCCCGGGCGCACGTACGTGCCCTGGAAGTTGCCCACGAACGTGCGGACCAAGTCTTCCCGGTTGTGGATCCGGCGGCCGGCGGATGCTCGAGCCACGTCGGGGCGAATCACCGAGGTGCGGGGGGGAGGTTGCGGATGATGACCTCGTGAGGACCATGTGTGGTTCGAGGACCGGTGGATGGTCGCTTCCTTGTGTGATGAGTGATTGACAACGTTGTGTGGACCGATTCTTGGCTAAGTATTGCGAGGTGCGGGTTGCGGCTTGACTCGTGTTAGTGCGGGTGAAGAACAAGCGCGAAAGGTCGTTGCCGGTGAGGCCTCCGGGTGTGGAGAAGACAAGTAGGCTTCGTTCGAGGGACCGGTGGCCGGTGGGGTCAAGTGCGGGCCGCATGGTGGCATGAACGAGCAAGATGAAGTCATGGACGGTTTCTTGGTTGAGCCTCAAAACCAAGGTCGAGCCGGGACTACGTGGGAGCCAAGTCATGAGTGGAGATTGGCGGAGGCTACACCGAGTTCGCGGGGTTTCGGTGGTTCACCGAGAAAACCACCGGGTTCCTTGGTTGATCCACAAAGCCAAGACCGGAGAACCGAAGACGGAGGTGCGGCGGCACCGGGCCGGTCCGACCGGTGGGTCCGGCCGGTCCGGCCGGTGGGGACCGGTCGGACCGGTGAGGAGCACCGGTCCGGCCGGTGTGCGGCGACGCGGTCCGGAATCTTCGAAGCGGAGGACACGCGTCGGGATCGCATCGCTTGCGTCGAGGCTACGCGAGGTGCGGTTGCGGGCATCCGTCCGATGGTGAAGACATCAAGAATTCCGAATCCGCCCTTGAGGGGCATGTATCCCTAGTTAGTAGAGAGGGGCATTTTAGACATTCGGTTGCCGCCTATATAACCCAAGAGGTGAGAGGTTGGCAGCCAACTCTTGGAACCCTAGCTCATTTGTTTTCCTATTTTCCACCTATTTTCCTTAGGTTTTCTCTAGGACTAGCAAGAGAGCTTCACGGAGAGATCTTGTAGAGAGGGATGGATGATCGGGCGGCTTGCTAGACCTTGTACGAACCTTTGTTTCATGTATAGATGATTCGGCGTGGTTCCTCAAGGTTTGGATGTGTTTTCCCCGGTTGTTCTTGGTGGTGATTTTCGGAGCTCTCTCTTCGTGATTTCTTTGGGGTGTTTTCGGGGCTTTTCTCTTGGGGATTTGATGGGGGAAATTTGTGGGAACCCTTCGTGGTTCTTTGGGCTGTGATTCCCCTCCCAAATCCGTGAGTAAAAGTGCTCGTTTTTGGGGTTTCTTGAGTTCTTGGGTTGGAAGTGCTTCCGGCGGGATTTCTTCGATTCCTCCTTTTTGGACGAGATTTGGTGGGATTAAACTTGGCTATGGACTCCTCATGAGGTGCTCCGATATCCCCAAAGTCTTGTTCAAGTCCGTGGAGCGATTCGGGAGATCGAGATTTGGATTTGGGGGAGTTGACCGCGGGTCTTTGTTCATCCCGAGTCGCCGGAGCTACACCGGTCGGCCGGTGCTCTTGGCCGGTCCCCGACCGGTGCAAGCCCTTGTGGGTTTTCGCTCGGGTGAGCGTCTTGGTGTGTTCTCTGTTGACCCGTGGTGCTTTTGTTTCAAGTTTGGGTCCGTTTGGTGGTCGGTTGGCTTTGTTTGGTGCCTTGGGGGCTTTTCGGCTTCCATCGGTCGACCGGTGTGTCTCACCGGTCGGCCGTGTAGAGCCACTTAGTGGAAATTGCTCAGGTTCACCAGCAGGGACCGGTCTGACCGGTGGTGCTCACCGGTCTGACCGGTGTGGGTCTGTAGACTCGGGGTTTGTTGTTCCGCTGCGTTCTCGAGTCGGAAGGCTGTGTGTGTTGGTTCCTAGGTCCAGTGGCACTCCAGTGGCTACGTGGGCTTGGCCAACTTGGGTAGTGAGTCGGAGACGTGTGTTGGAAGCCAAGTTCGTCTTGTTGGAGTTTTCATCTCCTTCGAGAAGAATTTTTATCGGCTCCCATTCACTCCCCCCCCCTCTCTGGTTCGCCGTATCGGTCCTTCAAGTGGTATCAGAGCCGGTTCGGGTCTTTATTGACTCTAACCAGTCTAAGATCCAAGGATGGCGTACCGAGAACGGGGTTCGGGTCCTCCACACTTCGATGGCAAGAACTACCGGATGTGGAGCAAGCGGATGGGTGCGTTTCTTCGCGGAAAGGGTCGGATCCTTTGGGATGTCACGGTGGACACGAGGCTATGTCCGGTCGGTTGATTTCCTCGCTCCGGGGATCGAGGGACGGCTTCGACGCCAACAATAAGGCGGTCGACTACTTGTTTCGTGCTTTGTGTCGGCCGAGTTCGATCGGGTGCACACCGAGCACTTGGCTTGTAGGATTTGGGCGGTGTTGAAGGAGGCTCATGTTGGGAACGCCCGGAGGTTCGAGGGCACGGTTGTATGCGACCTACGGAGAGAGTACGAGAACTTCACTCATCTCCCCGGTGAGTCCATCGATGCCTTGTTTCGAGAGGTTCACGGTGGTGGTGAACAACATGAGGGCCAATGTGGACGTGCTCCCGTACGATGATCATGATAGAGCGGTCAAGCTCTTACACTCTTTGGATCGTACGATATGGGGCGGAAAGTTCGAGGCCATAGTCGAGTCGGAGCGATATGATACTCGACGGTGAACGAGCCGTTCTCGAAGCTCAAGTCGGGCGAGGTGGATAGGGGCATGAGCGCCAAGCTCGAGGGACCGGCGGATTCCCATAGTCTTGCCCTCGTTGGTGGTTCTAAAGGAAAGACTAACTCTAACCCATCCACCGGGATGTTCTCATTTTCCTCTTTGATGTCTATGCCGGATGAGGAGTTTGATGACCTTGGAGAGGACGAGCCGGCGGCGTTGACGAGGCGGTTCGAGAGGCCGCACGAGAACCGCGTGAACATGAGGAGGAACACGAGGACTGCTTCCGGTGCGGCAAGCGGGACACTTCGTCGCCGGCGCCGGAGAAGGCCGAGAACAAGGACGCTACAAGCACAAGCCGAGGAAGAACGACGACAAGTACCGTTCGAGGCGCGACCACAAGAGCAAGCACAAGAACAAGTACAAGGACGAGCGACGATCGAGGAAGAAGGAGGGCCGAGGCAAGGCCGAGCGATGGTTGGAGCGAGCGACGTCGACTCCGGTTCCGCGTACTCCACCTCGAGCTCGAGCGGCCGGCGACGACGAGGGAGATCGCCGCAAGAACAAGAGGTCGTCCAAGAACACGAGCGGGGCCGAGCCGCCGCGAGAGACGGCTCTCGCACCATGGCGTTGAGCTCCGGCGCAGCAAGAAGAGCACACGGAGCGACTCGGACTGCGAGTCCGACGACGAGGTGCGTGATGAGCTTCCCTTCTTGCGCCGGGAGAATGAGAGACTTGGCTCTTTGCTTGATAACCGTGATGACATGCTTAGAGAGGCCAAGAAAATGAGGAAAGAGCTTAGGGCTTCACTCGAGGATGCTAGGACTAGAGTGGGTGAGCTAGAGACACGGGTGCTTGATAGCAAGCTTGAGATTGATTCGCTTAAGGCTAGCCTGTTGTTTCGATGAGAATGATTGTCTTGATTGCTCTATTTTCCTTGCTGATCTTGCTTTGTTTAAGGAGAAGCATGCCTCAAAGTGTGAGGAACTAGATGTGCTTAGGGTTGAAGTGGGCGAGCTTAAGTCTAGACATGCTTTGCTAGGTGCTTGCACTTCTTGCCTGTTTTGCATGCTAAGATCGATGAGATGCATGCTTACACTAGTTCGCTCGAGGCTAAATTGAAGGAACCCATGCCTACATCTTGCTCTACTGTGAAATGCATGCATTGAAAAATTTGGAGCTTGCACATTATGTTGACCGTTTGCGGGATGAGAATGATGATTTGAGGAAGTTGATGGGTTGGTTGTCGGTCACGAGCCTCAGTTGAGGATGATGATTGAGGCCTTTAAGAGGCAAGATGGTGAGGGGCTTGGGGCAAACAAGGTTGGTGAGGGAAGTGGAGAGAATATCCCTGAGCCACCAAAAACCCACCACAAGAATGATTTCCCACCAAAACCTAACCATCTAAGGAACCGACTAGATACAACCCCAGCTCCACCCGTGTTTCCTACACCCACAAATGACCTACAAAAGCCTATCAAGTTTGTGAGCACTTCGGGGAAAGTGTTCTTTGGGAAGGAGAGTGAGAAGGCTAGTGGTGAGAAACCGGTGGAGGGTTTGAGTGGAGAGAAAGCGAGTGAACGGCCACATCCCAAGCCAAAGCCTAAGCTTGTGAGGTTCCATTGTGGCTATTGTGGGAGAGATGGCCATAAGGAGGAGTTTTGCTTCAAGAGGAAGCGAGAGGAGAGAATGGAGAAGGAGTGGGCTAACAAGGACAAGTACCACCCTTCCGATGGTGTACTTGAGCCTCGTATGCGGATGCCCGGGGGCAAGGCGATTGTGAGGACGGTTCGGGCTTGGGGAGAGAAGAGAGAGAGGTGGGAGGCGGTCTTCGCGCCCGGACCACACCGGTCGGACGGTGCGGAGCACGGTCAGACCGGTGCAGGCCTGGGCAGACAGATGTTCGGGTTTCGTGCTCGTACAGGTGCGAGGGTTGTTTACGGTGGTCGTGGTTACGGTGGTTGGGGTGGAAAGGGTGCAGGTGGTCAGTTTGCTAGGCGTTCTCCTCCTCGTGCTCAATACGGGGATTGGAGGAGTCGTGGCGGTGTGTTGGAAAGGAAGGACGTGCCACGGGCTTTCTTGCGTGGTTTTGGTCCTCCTCCGGGCGGGGAGAGGGGTGGTTCCCTCGGGGTGGTTACCGTGGTGATGTTCGTGGAGGTAACTTTGGTAGGAGAGATGCTTTGGTTGGTGCTAACCCCACTTTCGAGCAAATGGCTCGGCCTTTGGTTTTCCTCCTTTGGTTCTAACCCCGGTCTTTGAGTCGTTTGTTCGCTCACGTGCCTATTTTTGATGTACGGGTGGGAGACTTGAAGAACATTTGGTTGATTGACTCCGGTTGCTCGAGGCATATGACCGGAGACGGGGGTGGTTCTCAAGTCTCGTCCCGTGATGACGAAGAGGTACATCACCTTTGGGGACAATGGGCGTGGGCGTGTGCTTTCGGAAGGTGAGATAAAAGTGAGTGACAAGATCACTGCGAGGCGTGTTGCTCTTGTTCAATCGGCGGGGTACAATTTGCTTTTTCGTGTCCCGGTTGTTGGATGAGGGTTTTGAGGTGTTGTTTCGGCCTGGTGGTTCTCGGATTGTGGACTCTCGAGGAGATCTTGTACGTATGGTCGTTCCCGAGGGTCGGGTGTTTCGTGCTTGATTTTTCTCAGTCTTCGGGTGTGGAGCGTTGTTTCTTGGCTGGTTCTTCGAGTGAGTTGTGGAAGTGGCATAGGAAGTTGGGTCACTTGAGCTTTGACCTTTTGTCTCGCTTGAGTAAACTCAATTTAGTCCGAGGATTGCCACGGTTGAGGCTTGAGAAAGAGTTGGTTTGTGCTCCGTGTAGGCATGCCAAGATGGTGGCCTCTTCTCACCCGCCTCTCACCGATGTGATGAGCGAGCGTCCATGCGAGCTGCTCCATATGGACCTTGTTGGCCCGGCTCGTGTGCGATCGCGGGTGGGAAGTGGTATGTCCTTGTTGTGGTGGACGACTATTCTCGGTATGCGTGGGTGTTCTTTCTCGAGGATAAGGGGGAGACGTTTGGTTTTGTTCGAGATCTAGTCTTGAGGTTGAGGAACGAGAGGCACGGAGATGCCATACGAGCTATCCGTAGTGATAATGGCTCGGAATTCGGGAACTCTCGTTTTGAAGCCTTTTGCCATGACTTGGGTCTTGAGCACCGGTTTTCGAGTCCGTATACGCCTCCCCGGGAATGGTGTTGTGGAAAGGAAGAACGGGACCTTGTGCGAGATGGCTCGGACGATGCTTGATGAGCATAGGACTCGAGGAGGTATTGGGGCGAGGCGGTGAACACCGCGTGCTATGTGTCGAACGGGATATACCTCGAGTGCACAAGAAGAAGACATGCTATGAGTTGATGCATGGTCGCACACCCAAGGTGAGTCACTTCCATGTCTTTGGTTGCAAGTGTTTCATTCGAAGAAAGGCGGGGAAATTGGATAAGTTTGAGGCTAGGTCCGTCGATGGCATTTTCTTTGGTTATGCATCTCATTCTAGAGCATATCGTGTGCTCAATCTTGAAACTAATCAAATCGTGGAGACTTGCGAGGTAACCTTCGACGAGACGAGCCACGTAGTCGGCTTGTCTTTGAGTGTGCGGGTGATGATGAGCTTGGCGAGGAGATCTTTCGGGGAGGAGGAGCATGAACATGGTGATGATGAGGATGGTGGTGCGGTGCCCCCGCTGAACATGTACCCACTACTTCGACGACGATGATGGATGGACCCTCTGCTACACCTACGACGACAAACCAAGAACGAGGAGAAGGCGATGTTGAGGGGGAGGTAGCTTCGAGGCGAGAACCTCCCCGGCGAGTTCAAGTGGATCACCCGGCTTCGAGGATCATCGGCGACATGAATGAACGCACTACACGGTCGAGGGTTCGAAACAATTCCCATTTCGCTCATGCTGCATTTGTTGCTTCTTTCGAGCCCAAAGACATTGGACACGCACTATCCGATCACAATTGGGTTAACTCGATGCATGAGGAGTTGGAGAACTTTGAGAGGAATCGGGTGTGGGAGTTGGTTGACCCTCCCCCGGGGTGTAAGCCGATTGGTACCAAGTGGGTGTGGAAAAACAAAGAGGGAGAGAAGGGTGAGGTTGTGAGGAACAAGTCGAGACTTGTTGCCCGGGGGTTCGGTCGGAAGGAGGGGATCGACTACGAGGAGACCTTTGCTCCCGTAGCCCGTTTGGAGGCGATTAGGATTCTTCTAGCCTTTTCGTGGCTAAAGGGTTCAAGTTGCACCAAATGGATGTGAAGAGTGCTTTCCGAATGGAGTGTTGGAGGAAGAAGTGTATGTGAGGCGACCTCGGGGTTTGAGAGTGAAAAGTACCCCCCCAGGGTGTACAAGTTGAGGAAGGCGTTGTATGGGTTGAAACGGGCGCCTAGAGCTTGGTATGGCGAGGTTGAGGGGGTTCTTGTTTGAGAGAGGTTTTGAGATGGGGAAGGTCGATCGAGACCTTGTTTTTTCCGAGGGGGGCGAGAGATATCCGATTGTGCGGGTGTACGTGGATGATATTGTCTTTGGTGGTTCGTCTAACTCTCTTGTTGCGAGGTTTGCGAGATGATATGAGCGGGGAGTTTGAGATGAGTATGATGGGTGAGTTGCAGTTCTTCCTTGGGCTACAAATCAAGCAATCAAAGGAAGGAACATTTGTGCACCGAGGCTAAGTACACCAAGGACATCGTGAGGAAGTTCAAGATGGAGGACTCCAAGGCTATGACGACGCCGATGAGTACGACTACGGCTCTTGATGCGGACGAGGAAGGTGAACACGTGGACCGGAAGGAGTACGGAGCATGATCGGGTCACTCCTCTACTTGACGGCGACGAGGCGGGACATACGGTTCTCGGTGTGTACGTGCGCTCGTTTTCAAGCGTCTCCGAGGACTTCGCATCGGCAAGCGGTGAAGCGAATTTTCGGGTACTTGCGTCACACTCCCGACTTCGGCCTTTGGTACTCCGCGTCCTCTTCTTTGGCGCTTCATGGCTTTTCGGACGCGGATTTTGCGGGTGTCGGTTGGATAGGAAGTCCACTTACGGGACTTGCCGGGTTTTTGGGTTCTTCGTTGGTGTCTTGGTCTTCCCGTAAGCGGTCGAGTGTTGCTCAATCCACGGCCGAGGCCGAGTATGTTGCGCTTGCTAGTTGTTGCTCTCGGCTCCTTTGGATCACCTACACCATGAGTGACTTTGGTGAGGAGTATACCCATGTCCCACTTCGGTGTGATAGCACCGGTGCCATAAGCGTTGCAAAGAACCCGGTGCTCCATTCCAAAACCAAGCACATAGAAGTGAGGTATCATTTTACGAGGGACAACGTCGAGAAAGGAAAGATAGCTTTGATCCATGTACCCACACATGACCAACTAGCCGATATTTTCACCAAACCCCTAGATCAAGCAACTTTCACTCGTTTGCGGGGGGAACTTGGTGTGTGTTTGATTTCTTGAGTTGGGTGTGTGGGGGCTTTCTTTTGCGGTGGTGTCGAGCCCTTTTTGCCTCCCCTCGAGGAGCGGTGGTTTGTGAGTTTTGTGTGGGAGCTCCTTTGTAGCATATGTATAGCTTTCCTTTGTGCATTTCTTGCATTTGGCATGGCATATGTAACATGATGTATAGGCATCCTTGTATCTTAGATTGCATGCATTTTGTATCATATGCATTGGTTAGGAAAAGCTTCTCTCATATACATTGTTCACCATGGAATGAGATATATGTCCTTGTGAGCTTGTTTGGTATGCTACGGTTAGTTTGGCTTAGCTCTTGATGATCTTGATGAATAATCCATGGTTGATAGCTATGCTTTTGAAAAATGTCACATGTATGCTCTCTCATGTGTAAATGCCTTTACATGCTCTTGACATGTTTTTGTGGCCTTGCTTTGCTTAATTTGTGGTTGGATGGCTAGTTTATTGATCATATGGGGCCAAAGGCTCATTTGCCATCATGAATGTTTAGCCCTCTAGATTTATCTTGTGGAGGAGCATAAGTTCCTTTTTGTCGCAAAGACATTTCATGTACCATTTACAAATCTGAAAATGAAATGAAAAATGCTTGGAAAATATGCTCCCATGTCATATGTGCTGAATTTAATTTGCTTTGGGTGCTAAACCGTTGCATGATGCCTACCAATGAGAAGTCTCATACATAGAAGTAGGCACATGGCTCGGTGGCTTTGACATGACATGAGGTGCTTGTGGGTGTTTGTGATGGTCTTATGATTAGAATGGCTGTCCTAGCATGGAGTTTGTGTGGCTTTGCCATTTTGATATGTTTTGATCATGTTTAGGTCTTTGCTCATGAGAGGCAAGTTTTTCGCAAAATTGCTCAAATCCATCTTAGCTTCGTCCAATGGTTGTGAAACTTGGTGATCATGTAGTTGAGATCGATACGAAGCCGTAGAGTACCTAACTTGCTCATTTGGACATGTGTGGCATCCTAGGTTGAATTTTGTATATTTGAGAAGCTCTAGGTTGAAAGTTTTGCATTTTTGGCTTGATTCATGCATTGCCAACAAGGGGGAGAAGTTTGAGCTTGAAATGGCTTAGTGGATGCATTTAGAAGGTTTTCAGGTGGTTTCGAGCCATTTACGGGCTCTCGTTGTACACCGGTCCGACCGGTGAAGAGCACCGGTCCGACCGGTGTGAGTGCTTTGGTCCTGTACATATGTTGGGCACCGGTCGACCGGTGGTGATGACCGGTCCGACCGGTGTGAGCTGAAATTGCTGCGGCTGCCTTCGTTTTTCTTGTTTTGCATGCATTCGTCCGGGGGAGTTGCATTGGTTCGGGGGGGAGCTTGCATGTGTGCAAGGGGAGCTCTTTGTGGTTGGTCGAGCTTTGATTCGGTGGTTTGCGCTCTTTGCTTGAGCTTTGTTTTGTCTCGGATGTGTCGAGCCGTTGCCCTTGCCTAAGGGGTCCGAGACTTGTCTTCTTCAAGTGATCTTGCTCTTTGCCTTTGTTTGGCTTTCGATCGCTTGTTGGAGTTTCTTTTTGTTCGTTTCTTTTCTTTTTCTTTTCTCTCTTGTTACTTTCATGTGGGTGTTGTCAATGCACTCATCAAGGGGGAGATTGAGGACCATGTGTGGTTCGAGGACCGGTGGATGGTCGCTTCCTTGTGTGATGAGTGATTGACAACGTTGTGTGGAGCGATTCTTGGCTAAGTATTGCGGGTGCGGGTTGCGGCTTGACTCGTGTTGGTGCGGGTGAAGAACAAGCGCGAAAGGTCGTTGCGGTGAGGCCTCCGGGTGTGGAGAAGACAAGTAGGCTTCGTTCGAGGGACCGGTGGCCGGTGGGGTCAAGTGCGGGCCGCATGGTGGCATGAACGGCAAGATGAAGTCATGGACGGTTTCTTGGTTGAGCCTCAAAACCAAGGTCGAGCCGGGACTACGTGGGAGCCAAGTCATGAGTGGAGATTGGCGGAGGCTACACCGAGTTCGCGGGGTTTCGGTGGTTCACCGAGAAAACCACCGGGTTCCTTGGTTGATCCACAAAGCCAAGACCGGAGAACCGAAGACGGAGGTGCGGCGGCACCGGGCCCGGCCGACGGTGGGTCCGCCGGTCGGCCGGTGGGTACGACCGGTCGGCCGGGGGTGGGGACCCGGTCGGCCGGTGAGGAGCACCGGTCCCGGCCGGTGTGCGACGACGCGGTCCGGAATCTTCGAAGCGGAGGACACGCGTCGGGATCGCATCGCTTGCGTCGAGGCTACGCGGGGGTGCGGTCGCGGGCATCCGTCCGATGGTGAAGACATCAAGAATTCCGAATCCGCCCTTGAGGGGCATGTATCCCTAGTTAGTAGAGAGGGGCATTTTAGACATTCGGTTGCCGCCTATATAACCCAAGAGGTGAGAGGTTGGCAGCCAACTCTTGGAACCCTAGCTCATTTGTTTTCCTATTTTCCACCTATTTTCCTTAGGTTTTCTCTAGGACTAGCAAGAGAGCTTCACGGAGAGATCTTGTAGAGAGGGATGGATGATCGGGCGGCTTGCTAGACCTTGTACGAACCTTTGTTTCATGTATAGATGATTCGGCGTGGTTCCTCAAGGTTTGGATGTGTTTTCCCGGTTGTTCTTGGTGGTGATTTTCGGAGCTCTCTCTTCGTGATTTCTTTGGGGTGTTTTCGGGGCTTTTCTCTTGGGGATTTGATGGGGGAAATTTGTGGGAACCCTTCGTGGTTCTTTGGGCTGTGATTCCCCTCCCAAATCCGTGAGTAAAAGTGCTCGTTTTTGGGGTTTCTTGAGTTCTTGGGTTGGAAGTGCTTCCGGCGGGATTTCTTCGATTCCTCCTTTTTGGACGAGATTTGGTGGGATTAAACTTGGCTATGGACTCCTCATGAGGTGCTCCTGATATCCCCAAAGTCTTGTTCAAGTCCGTGGAGCGATTCGGGAGATCGAGATTTGGATTTGGGGGAGTTGACCCGCGGGTCTTGTTCATCCCGAGGCGCCGGAGCTACACCGGTCGACCGGTGCTCTTGGCCGGTCCGACCGGTGCAAGCCCTTGTGGGTTTTCGCTCGGGTGAGCGTCTTGGTGTGTTCTCTCGTTGACCCGTGGTGCCGCCTTGTTTCAAGTTTGGGTCCGTTTGGTGGTCGGTTGGCTGTTTGGTGCCTTGGGGGCTTTACGGCTTCCATCGGTGCGGCCGGTGTGTCTCACCGGTCGACCGGTGTAGAGCCACTTAGTGGAAATTGCTCGGGTTCACCGGCGGGGACCGGTCCCGGCCGGTGGTGCTCACCGGTCTGACCGGTGTGGGTCTGTAGACTCGGGGTTTGTTGTTCCGCTGCGTTCTCGAGTCGGAAAGGCCGTGTGTGTTGGTTCCTAGGTCCAGTGGCACTCCAGTGGCTACGTGGGCTTGGCCAACTTGGGTAGTGAGTCGGAGACGTGTGTTGGAAGCCAAGTTCGTCTTGTTGGAGTTTTCATCTCCTTCGAGAAGAATTTTTATCGGCTCCCATTCACTCCCCCCCCTCTGCGGTTCGCCGTATCGGTCCTTCACCTCGTCGGCGGGTGGCCCCGCCCGGCGGCATGCTAGGCGGTAGTCGTTAAGCCACACGCGGGGATCCGTCTCCCCGTTGTACTTGACGATAGTCGTGGGTTGGCGGAAGCGCTAGGGGAAGGCCGCCGCGCGGATCTCTGGGCGAACACACGGGTTCCGGGGGTTCCCGGCGTCGGCGAGCGGTCTTCATCGCCGTCGTAGCGTCCACCTCGCCGAGGGTGATAGCCTACCGCTGCTCGTGCATCCGCTTTGCTCGTCCGCCGAGCGTTGATGACGTTGCGGGCGTCGCGGGTCCCGCGCTTGCCCGCGCGTGTCGAGGAGCCGTTCTTTAGCCGGTGTGCATCCGGGTTGGCAAGGGGTCGCTCCACCGCTCCGCTGCGTGCACCGAGGGCTCGGCCCCCTCGCGCACCCCCATCGCCTCGTGCGTCTCCTTGCCGGCGGATGTGGGACGCCGAGCTCTCGGCTTCGTTGGACGGCCGCTTGCTCGATGAGAGCCCGCACCTCACGGTGTAGGTTTCGCGCCTCGAGCGTTGAGGGGGCGGGCATGGCCCGCGGCAATGTTGCGGCGGCAATGAGCTTCGGCTCGCTCGCGGAGGCGTGTCCGGGTTGTCGACGTTGAAATCGGCGTTGATGCGGTCGCAGGCACTGCATGCCCGGCTCCCGCGCGTGCTCGCCGCGCGCAGAGGCTTCCCCCGCCACGGAGGCGCGGAGCGGCCGCACCGTCCGATATTCCTCCCGCCGGGCCTGGCTTCGAGTTCGCGGGCTTGGGCTAACTGCGTGTCGATGTCGGCCCCAGCAGGGGTGCTCGGTCCCGCTGCCGGGCGCGGAGCGATCCCCGGGGCGGGCGTAACTTCCCCGTCGCCGCGCGCCCGCCGCGCCGGTGGCGTTCGGCCGGGTGGTTGGCGATGACGACGCAAGGCATTCCCCGCGCGGGGTCGTAGCTCCGGTGCCGGAGTCGTCGGAACAACCGAACCGTAGTCCGTGGCGTCAAGAAAACGCCCCGAACATCACTTTGGGTCCGCACGCGGCGAAAGTCCCACTCCGCGTACCCATGCGGGTTGGCGGGTGGCAACGCGTCTAGGGGAGCCTAGGGACGACTCATCGCCGGGCGGAGGCGCTAGGGTCCCCGGCGACGAAGACGTGACGGCCGGGGGGAACCCCGCGCATCCCGGTGTTGACGTTGGCGTTGTAGGCCGTCGTAGCGCCGCGCGGACCGATGGGGAAGCGCGGCCGGAGACCGCGCGTTCCCCCGCCGGGGCGGCGGCCGCCGCGCCGGAAGGGGCGCGCCGCGTTGGGAGGTCTGCGAGTTCGGCCCGCCGCCGTTCGACCGCGCCCGGCGTGAGCGCCGACCGGAGCGGCGGCGACGCCGAGACGGCGACGGGCCCGCGCATCCGTGCCGGCGGGCGTTTGCGTCGTGGCGAGCGCGCGCGGCGGTGACCGGAACGGACCCGGGCCCGGCGCCGCGCACGGAGCTCCTCACGGTTGGTGAGGCGCATCGGTGCAGCCGTTCCCCGTGGCCTGAAAGTTCAGGCTCTCGAACCAGATTTCAAACCCGGCGGCGAGGGGGTCCGAGCTGCCCATGGGGTAGCGCGTACTGCGGTACTCGGTGCGAATCACCATGGAGGGAGTTGACGGTGGATTGACCTTAGGCGCTCGCTTGCCCCACGGTGGGCGCCAACTGTCGGTGCGGAATGTGGTCCCGACACTAACCAGTAATAAGCGCCAAGGTCTATCCCTCAATGGTCGATGCTAAGCAATCAGAGACAGAGTTTTATCCTGGTTCCGGCTGGGGGGCCGTACGTCCAGCAGTGGTGTGCTCGGGGCACTATATCGCTCAGCACCGGGGGTGCCTGTAGTGGGGCAGCTACAAGCAAGGCGGGAGAGGAGGCGTGGCCTCCAAGTCCCTGGTGAAGTGGCTGAAGATGTTGTGGGAGAATTGGGGAATGCGTGTGTGGGATGTCGTATGTTGTTTGTTATCTCATGCCTTGTCCCCTCGCGACGGGGGGAGTTCGCCTTCCTTTTATAGGCCAAGGAAAGGGCGAATTAGAAGCATGCCGCACTATTCGGCTACATGGGGAAGTATGGTGCGCCGTGCCGTAGAGTGGGCGGCCGCATTGACGGTCCTTGCCGCGATCCGGCCATCATGGCGTATCTTGTACCCGAACAAGGGGTAGCTTCGAGGGTAGGAGCGCAATGGTTGGCCGTGATGTCCCTAGGCGGCCTCGAGGGGGTTGCTGACGTCGATCCGTACGGGATACGGTCGTAGGCGTGGTGGCGTCCCGTTCTCGCACGCCTCACGGCGCGGGGGCTGTTACCACGGTGCCGGCGTGGGGTTGTAGCGCGTGGGGGGGGGGCGCTGCGGTTAGCGGTGGCGGGGATGGCGCCCCGCCGGCCTAGCGTTACGACCCCCGACCCCGTAAAGTCACGGGGAAAGCATTCCGAGGGTGTGTCGGCCCCCCTTCGAGGGCTCGGCACGTTAGTCGTACGGGAGTAGGCGGCGCGGCGTCACGGGGCGACACGGCCACGTCGCACGGTCCCCCACGGTGGCGGGGATGGGTTCTCCCAAGGGAGTTGGTGCAACGGGGACCGGGCGTGAGTCCCGGTGCGCATGATGGCGCCGCCCCGCCGTTGTCGAGCATTAAATGCCCGTACCCACGTGCGGGAACGGGCGTGTGCGTGCGGAGCGCCCTCGAGCGAGGCGGAGCTGCTCGAGGTAGGCGTGGACCGTCGAGCGAGGCGGAACCCGCTCGAGGTAGCGTGCACCCTCGAACGGGGCGGAGCCCGCTCGAGGGAGGCGTGTCCCCTCGAGCGAGCGGCGAGCTCGCTCGAGGAGATCTTTGAGTGGGCCGCCTTGGTGGGCCGCCGGGGCCACCGCGGCGTGGGCCGTGCCCCGTGTGCGTGCTTAAGCAAGACGCGTTTGGTTTTGGCCTTTTCGGGTTTTAAGCGGGATTTCCCCATTTGTTTAAGGGACCCTCGGGGCTGTCCCCGACAACGAGCTTGCAATCCTTCATCACCAAACCAACGGGTTGAAACAATTGGAACTTGACGAAGAACAGATCGAAGAAAGAGATCAAAATTGCCACAACCAAGGACAACCAATTGCATCTCCTAACGAACACACTAACTGCAAAGATCTGAAGAGAATCCACAGATCTGGCAGAACCAACTCTCACCGGCCCTTCACCAACGTCGGAAAGAACGTCGTCGAGGTAGGGAGAGGCCGGAGAGACCTTATTTTGTAGCGTCATCTTCACCACCACCTTGTTGATGTAACTAGAAACCAAACTAGAAAGAAAAACTATACCTACGAAAGGAACGGGTCCCCGCTCCTCTCCCTACCGGTGCTGACGAGACCATCAGTGGGCAGAGGAGGGGGACCGGCGGGCGTGGGCGGCGATGAGGGCAGGCATCGGCTGTTAGGGTTCGCGACAGATGTCAATTTTTGAAAGGTCTTCAAATTGACTGAGATAGTTGTATTTGGTGTAATTTTCTGAAATTTCTCCCTCAAAGGGTGGTGTGAAGTAAAGTATAAAATGGTAGCCTTTTCATCGGTAGCGGGCCAGGCCCACAGGAACAGGTTGGAAGCCCAAAAGCAGCAATCCGCGAAACCTGGCATTTCTGGTCATAACAAAAATCCGTGCGCGCGCGGTACTCGCCGGCATCCGCGCGCCGTTTCACCTTCTCCACCATCGATCGGCACGCCCTCGGTTTCATCCATCCCAAGGGTTTTCGACGACGGCGATCTAGGATCCATGGCTGACGGCAATCTAGGATCCATCGCCGACGGCCGGCCAAGCCGCCGAACCAGCATGCCGCCGCGTTGCGCCGCCGCCGCCAGCCGTGACCGCCTGAGCGCGCTGCCGGACGACCTCCTCCACCGCATCCTGCGGCCCCTGGACGCGCGGCAGGCGGTGCGCGACCTGAGCCTCCTGTCGCGCCGGTGGCGGCGCGTGTGGGCGTCGTCGCCCTTCGTCACCTTGACGGACAAGGGCAGCGCCCGCTCGGAAAGGTTCGTGAATAACCTGCTCCTCCTCCGCGACCCCGTGGATCTGCAGGTCCTCTGCCTGCACAGCTGGCAGTGTAAGCACTTCGCCTTCCAGCGCCGGTGGCTGTGCCACGCCCTGAGCCGCGGCCTCCGCGTGCTCGAGCTCGCGCTCCAGGGCGACTACGCCGGCGGGCTGCCGGACCGCATCTTCAGTTGCGCGACTCTCGAGGAGATGAACCTGTCATCCAGGACCAGAGTTGTTATTGCGCCCAAGACCGCGGTCTGCCTTCCGCGCCTGAAGAAGATGCACCTTGAGAACTGGCAGATCGAACCGTCCGCAGTGGAGAGGCTCAACTCCGGAAGTCCGTCGCTCGAGGACTTGAATCTGTCTGAGTGCTGGCTTGGTTCGTTCAAGATTTCGTCTGAAACTTTGAAGACACTGTCTATTATCGGCTGCAGGTTCGATGAGATCCATGTTTCTGCTCCTAACACTGGTTCACTGAAGATAGATCTTTTTTGGAAGAGTGTACCCGTCTGCCATGCCATCTCTGGTGAGTGCGTGGGTGAATTGCGTTGTTGAAGCTGATTACCTTGCTCCATGTGCTTATGATCTCATGGCGACACTTTGCAATGCTCAGCGCCTCGAGTTGTGACGTACTCCTTCAGGTGAAAATCTCTACCTACGGTCCCACACTCTTGAACTCATCTCATCTTTAATTTTGAACCAACGTGCTGTAGTTTCATACTTTCATATGCAAACTTTTATTGATCTATTTTTTTATGGTAAAGGACTTCTGCATGCACCATATGCAGGCAGGATCATACTCTTTTCCATTAAAAATCAGTATTTTCCTTTAAAATATTCAATCGCTACAATAGTTGATACAACAAAAATTAGAAAAACATGTCATCCCATACAAAAAATAGTTGTATCAACAATGCAACATGTCTCACCTAAAAAAAGTTGGACCACTAAAGATGTTGAGTCAACGAGAAAATAGTGAACCAATATACTTCCTCCGTATCGAAATATTTTTCGTCATAGTTCTACAACTTTGACCATTTGTCTTATTGAAAAAATTATGTAACTATCATATATTTTGTTTGCTACATGCTTTACTATTATATATGTATTTAAAATTTGACTTCTTCTTTTACATATTTGGAACAATTTTTTTAATAAGACGAATAATTAAAGTCATAAGAAAAAATCAACAGTGACAAATATTTCAATATGAAGGAGTATAGCAAATTGATAATTTGGGTAAGTAGAAAAATATCAAGTCAACAAAAGAAATACATTGTTCGAAATTGATATTTATTGCTGCCACTAAGGTAAGCACTAGTCATTCGGGGAAAAAAATCCTAAGCGCTAGTGCACTTGCACCATGTAATGATACTTTTTCTTTGAGATGAGTGCTTAGCTCGGTTGGTTGGGGTGCGGTTGTGCACGGACTCAGATTCGATGACATTGTCGGGTGACATTCCCTGCGATATTAAGTCACTGACATGCGGGACCCATGTGTCAATGGAGTGCATGAGTCCCACATGGTCAGTGACTCAATGTCACGGGGAATGTCACCCGACAATAATGTCACCGAATCTGAATCCCTTGTGCACCCCAGCGGTCAGGGTTGGAATCCTCTTCTGCTCTAGTTTCTAAAGAAATGATACCTTTTCTTCTTTTGTATTTATTACTAATTTTTTCAATTCTTCTATAAAAAATGAAATGATGAACACCCTTAGATGGGAATGTAGGCTGGAGCATTGAGCCAGACGCCCAGCCATACTCTACGGGATTTGAGCCCACCAAGTTTTGGACGACGGGATCGATTTATCTAGTCCATCATCGACGACTGCCCAAGACGTCGAACCATGTCGCCGCGTTGCGCCGCCGCTGCCAGCCGCGACCGTCTAAGCGTGCTTCCCGAAGACCTCCTCCATCGCATTCTGCGGCGCCTGGACGCGCAGAAGGCCGAGCGCGACCTCAGCCTCCTGTCGCGCCGGTGGCGGCGCGTATGGGCGTTGTCGCCCTTCGTCACCGTGAAGGACCAGGGCAGCGCCGGCTCGGAAAGGTTCTTGAACAACCTGCTCCTCCACGACCCTACGGATCTGCAGGCCCTCTGCCTACACACTTGAAAGTGTGAGCACTTCAGCTTCCAGCGCCGGTGGCTGTGCGACGCCCTGAGCCGCTGTCTCCGCGTGCTCGAGTGTAACCGCCCTTGGCCGCCAGAGAGATCAATCCCGACGACGTGATCCAAATCACAGCAGAAACCAGGATAAGATCTCGAGAACTAGAGAGGGGCGAAGTGCCCCTGCCTCTTAAGTTCGTTTTGCTATTCAGATACGAAAAGAGTTCATGTCTTTCACCGATACAAGCAACGTGCATATATGCCTCCCCACACAACGGCCTCGGTCCGACTACTCAGTTACACCGCTTCAAGCCCAAATCAACACGCAAAGCGTAAACTAACTCCCGAATAGCAAATACGTCTTCAGGCTTCGAACGCTGCCGTGACAAGTTCCCCCTCCCGAACTGGAGCTTGTCCCCAAGCGATGATCCACGAAAACTTGGTCTGTAGAGCATAGAGATCTTCCCACGTCGCTGAGGCCGCCGAGAAATCTTTCCACTTGATCCAGCACCTGTGGCACAACAGAATTACCTTTCTTCACCAAGCAACGATCAATGATGGCTTCAGGTTCAGTTGGATGAGCACTAAATCGACCAACTTAGTGATCTCTGCATAATTGGGAGTATGATCTGGTGTGAATGGCTTCAGCTGAGATACATGGAAGACATTGTGAACTTTGCTATCAGGGGGCAAATCCAATCTATATGCTGAAGAGCCAACACGCTTCAAGACAGTATAAGGCCCAAAAAATTTAAATGCCAACTTTGGATATGGTCGATTCACCACTGTTTGTTGGGCATAGGGCTGCAACTTCAACAACACCTGCTCTCCAACTTGGAACACTTTGTTGGTTCTTTGCTTATCAGCTTGAAGTTTCATCCTGTTTTGAGCTACAGACAACTGTTCTTTCAACATTACTGCATGAGCTGCTCTATCCTCAATAAACTCCAGCACAGACTTATCAGTAGCACCATCATCAGGATACACTTCAACCACTTCCAAATTAGGTTCATACCCATACAAAGCTTTGAAAGGAGAACACCCAAGAGCAGAGTGATGTGGGGAATTATACCATAACTCAGCCAATGACAACCACTTCTTCCATTGTACAGGTGATATTGAACTGCACACCTGAGATACATCTCCAGACAATGATTCACCCTCTCAGTTTGGCCATCTATTTGTGGATTGTATGCTGTGCTATGCAATAGTTTTCTGCCCAACAGGGAAACAAAGATTGCCACACATTACTGAGGAAAATTCTATCTCTATCAGACAACATGGTCTTGGGTATCCCATGAAGTTTCACAATTGAGTGTAATAGCAGAACATCCACTTGGTGAGCAGTGAAAGGGTGCTTGAGAGGTAGAAAATGTGCATATTTGGTGAACCTGTCAACCACTACTAAAATCACATTGCACCCACCAGACAAGGGAAGACCCTCCACAAAATCCATGGTAATATCCTGCCAGGCTCCTCTAGGAATAGGTAAAGGATGGAGTAACGCAGTTGGGTGGGTGAGCTCATGGTTACCATGTTGACAAATGGTGCACTGTTTCACAAAGGCTTCCACATCCTGTCTAAGACCTTTCCAATGAAAGAGATGCTTGACTTTGTAATAAGTAGGGGTAATACCTGAATGACCCCCAATAGGACTAGAGTGCAAAGCAGCAATGACCTTAGTCCTCAAAGCTGAATTGTTTGCAATCCATACTTGCCCATCATGTTTAATTAACCCTTTTTCAAGATAATAACCCTGCTCATTTGGGGACTTCACTGCTAAAGACACCAACAGTTGTTGAGCTATAGGGTCATTGTGGTAAGAATTCAATACCTCTTGAGCCCAGGTAGGAGTAGCTTCAGAAACTGCTTTAATAACCATCAAATGAGCCACTCTGGAGAGAGCATCTGTAGCCACATTTTCCTTGCCTTGCTTGTACACAACTTTAAATTGCAGGCCCATCAATCTTGTCATAGCTTTGCTCTAGAGGTCAGATTGCAAATTCTGCTCACGAAGGTAGGACAGACTCTTGTGATCAGTTCTGATTATAAACTCTTGCCTCTGTAAATATGGTCTCCACTTCTCAACAACCATGATCAAGGCTAGAAATTCTTTCTCATAGATAGATAAATGTTGATGAGTGGGACCCAGAGCCTTACTTAAGAAAGCTATTGGTCTGTCATTCTGCATTAAGACAGCTCCAACTCCTGTGGCACAAGCATCAGTTTCCACCACAAAAGGAACACTAAAATCAAGTATTGCCAATACTGGAGTTGTTGTCATAAGCTTCTTCAAAGCTTGGAAAGCTTG
Organism: Cenchrus americanus; assembly: GCA_947561735.1. NCBI lineage: Eukaryota > Viridiplantae > Streptophyta > Magnoliopsida > Poales > Poaceae > Cenchrus > Cenchrus americanus. The sequence goes on from OX387240.1 coordinate 229,343,093, forward strand.
CTCAGCAGAGGTAGACCAGAGGAACTATTTATTTTTTAAAAGGTTAGTCAGGGGTTTATTAATAATGCCATAGTGCTGCACAAGCCTCCTATAGTATCCAATAAGGCCTAAGAAACCTCTAAGCTTAGTAACAGTGGTTGGAGTAGGCCAATCTACCATAGCAGCAGTTTTCATTGGATCTATAGCTACCCCTTGTCTAGAGATAATATGGCCAAGGTACTTAATTTGAGACTGGGCAAAAGAACACTTACTACTTTTGAGATAAAATTGATGTTGACTCAATGTCAAGAAGATTTGTCTAAGATGCTGGAGATGATCCTCCCAAGATGGACTATATATCAAAATATCATCCAAGAACACCATAGCAAACTTTCTGAGAAAAGGCTGTAGAATCTGATTCTTCATACACTGAAAAGTAGCAGGAGCATTGGTGAGGCCAAAAGGCATAACCTTAAACTGGAAATGACCATGATGGGTCTTGAAAGCAGTCTTATATTCATCTTCTTCCTGCATTCTAATCTGATGATAGCCTGCAATCATATCTAACTTGGTGAAAAACTGTGTGCCAGCCAATTCATCCAGTATCTCTTCAATGATTGGCATTGGAAATCTGTTCTTGATTGTGAGATCATTCAATTTTCTATAATCCACACAGAAACGCCAGCTACCATCTTTTTTCTGTACCAATAACACAGGGGAAGCAAAAGGGCTGGTACTATGAGAGATCAAACCTGCCTCCAACAGTACCTGAACCTGTTTTTCTTTCAATCTCATCTTTGTGCTTGGGTGAATACTTATAAGGCCTGGAATTAACTGGTACAACACTGGGTAGCAATGGGATAGTATGATCATATACCCTCTAAGGTGGCAGTGATTTTGGCCTAGCAAACACATCCTCAACTCCTATAACAAGACCTGTAGTTCAAGAGGAACATCAGATGGCACTGAAGATACAAAATTAAGCACAACCAAAGCCCAAACATCATTGCCCTTATATGACTTCAACAAGTTAGTAGCAGATATTTCAGAGAGAGCCACAGAATTAGCTGCTACTCCTTGCAGCTTAATGGTTTTGCCTCTTTCCTGGAATTCCACTGTATGATTCTCCCAATGGCACAACATAGGACTATGAGACTTCAACCAATCATATCCCAAAATAGCATCATATGGACCCAAATCCAACACCTGCATATCTGCAGTCAAAGTGTAACCCTGACACCAACAACTGAACTGCAAGACTTGCTTGTCAGTCATCAACATCTGCCCATTAGCCACTTGGACCTTTTTTGGTGTCATTGGAACTGGAGTCAGACCCACTAGCTGTAGAAAAGAAGAATTCACAAAGCTATGGGAACTCCCACTATCCAGCAAGATCAGCTTCACCTTGTTTTTTACCTTGGCCCTGAGCTTCAAAACCTCCCCATTAGCAGTTCCAGAAATAGCATTAATTTACAACTGTTGTAAGTCCTCAGTGACAACATCTTCAATGGCCAATTGGTTCAGATTGTCCTTAGATAACTCAGTGTCCAAAGTATTAACCACCATAGCATGGACCTGTGCCTGTGGCCTCTTGGTGCAACTAGCAGCATGGGCAACATTATATTTATCCCCACAATAGATGCATAAGCCACTGGCTTTTTTGAAATCTCTCAGCTGCCTTTACTTCCACAACCCACTACTTGGCTGAGCAGATTTGTGCTCAAACCTAGATGGTGGTCCACTGCCCTTAGTACCTTGTCTGCTGAATTTGAACTGTTTACTATCCAACAATTGTTGTTGCACCTTTGCCAGCATAATAGCTTTCTTCATTGACTTTGGCACTTGAGTCTGAACCCCAACAGCTAACTCAACCTTCAACCCTTTGACAAACTGTGTCACAAAATAGATTTCATCTAAGCCCTGATTATGCATCTGAACTTGGTACTGCAAATCAGTACAAGCTGAGATATAATCTTCCAAACTGCCTTTCTGAGTTAAAGCCACAATCTCTCCTATGGCATCTCTATAGTCATAAGATCCAAACGGTTCCTCCACAGCAACTATGAATGTATTCCAATCAGTGAGGCCTTGTTTCAGCTTATACACTTGCAGCCACCTAGCTACATTATCATCCATACACATTGTAGCAGTGGGTAGCCACAAAGCCTCAGGTAGACTGAAGATATGGAACTAATTCAGGCACTTATCTTTCCAAATCCTTGGATTCTCCCCATAAACCTTGGAAAAGACATCTTAGGCAAATGCTGTTGAAACAAGTTGTTCCCAGCATGTCCACCTTGAGCACCAGGATGATGTGGATGCCCATAAGTATCCTCATCTGAACCCAATCCCCCATCTGAGGCTTGCACACGCTAGGACGACTTGAAGAGGAACCTCCTCCACTGGTGGTCGATCTAATGTCAGACGAGCCACTTCTTGACTTGTTGCATCAAGTTGTCTGGCTAACATAGCCTGATCCTTCACCACCCTTTCTAGGATTTTAGCACTAATGTCGATCTGGTTCGACATCTGCTGCTGGGTCTTGTCAATTTCACCCACATTGGAAAACAGAAGATCGATACTCTCCTCCATCGCGTCTCAGCGACTCTTCTCCTGTTGCTCCCAGTTATCCTAGTTCGTCTTCTCGTGCTCACTCCAATCATCCCAGCGCGTCTTCTCACGCTGGTCGCGATCATCCCAATGGTTCTTGTCACGCGCACTCCAATCGTCCCAACGCACCTTCTCACGATCCTCCATGGATTGAATCGCGTCGAGCACAAACTAGATTTGAATCGTCGGCTTCGGGGGCGCCATGGTGAATCGCTCCGGAAATCAAATCCGCGTGGATGGGAATCACAGGGTCAACTCGAATAGCAGTGTACTACTCGAATCGAAGAACCCTACCACACCCGTTTGCAGACTCAGATCGACGGGGTAAGTGGACTCACCACAGTGTTGCCGGAGATCAGCCGAAATTGATGCTCCCTGCTCGTCCCCAGCTCCCACCGTCGTCTACTCCGTTGACGTGAAGAACTCCACCACCAGCTCCACCGGAAATCCACACACGCCATGCCCAAACACCACACATGAACAGCTCTGCGCCGCCGTCCAAACTCGCCGAGGAACGCCGAATCTGATACCACTGTAACCACCCTTGGCCGCCGGAGAGATCAATCCTGACGACGTGAGCCAAATCACAACAGAAACCAGGATAAGATCCCGAGAACCAGAGAGGGGCAAAGTGCCCCTGCCTCTGAAGTTTGTTTTTCTATTCAGATACGAAAAGAGTTCATGTCTTTCACCGATACAAGCAACATGCATATATGCCTCCCCACACAACGGCCTCGGGCCCACTACTTAGTTACACACGGCCTCAGGCCCAAATCAACATGCAAAGCATAAACTAATTCCCGAGTAGCAAATATGTCTTGAGGCTTCGAACGCTGCCGTGACACCAAGCTCACGCTCCAAGCCGCCTTTGCAGTCGAGCTGCCCGACAACATCTTCACATGCGTGACTCTAGAGGAGATCAGCCTTTCGTCCAGGGCAGGGATGTCATCGGGCCCAAGTCTGTGCTCTACCTCCCACGCCTAAAGAAGATGCACCTTGAGAACTGGCAGATCGATCCGTCTGCTGTGGAGAAGCTCAACTCTGGGTGGTCGTCGCTCGAGGACTTGAATCTGTCTCGGTACTGACTCTGTCGATTACTGATTGCAGGTATGATGAGATGCATGTTTGTGCTCCTAACATTGGTTCACTGAAGATAGATCATTTTGGAAGAGTGTACCCATCTGCAGTGGCGGATCTAGCGGTGGGGCGGGTAGGGCTCAAGCCACCCCTACCGCCGCAGAACCCTTGAAGCCCCTACTAAAATTTCTGCCATGAATAAGCGGCGTTGGAGGTCAATTTGGTCGTGCGGAGGTTGAAGATGACCGCGACAACAGAGTCATATTGTAGTTTCAGCCTAAAACAATGGCCAAGGACCAAAAAACCTTTCTTTTTTAATCTCCCTAGCACCAACCCATCGGGCCTTTTCCCCTTGATCCACGTTACTATTCTGCCCCCTAGTACAGGTGTTAGGATTTCTTTGAGTTGCAAATTGGGATGTTTGTGGCTCACAAAGTTAGGGGAATAGTGCTGGGCTCTTTTTGTGTTGAGACTGCGTATTATGATCCTGAAATGACGGTTCATGCTATTGTGTAGAAATGTAGTGTTGATGAAATTTTATATAAAGGAACATGGATCCTATCCTTTACTACCTTTCATCTTCCAGTTTTCTGTTAAAAGTTTGGTAATCTTCATTACTTAATCTCCTTGAAATGTCTACATTCGCCATACTTTTAGGCATTTTTACCATCGTACTCGTTTGTTGTATACGTGTATAGTAACAACACAAGCTGCTCTTAGATCAAAAATGGTTATTATTTCTGATTTTGATTTATAGATGAATTGATTATGCAAAGGAATGATTTCAGGGGGAACAGGAGGGAATGGAGGAACTAAATATCAACAATGCGAGAGGAGGTGCTCACATGAGATTCGATGCAAAACACGTAATGGAACTGAGGGCTACACTGTCAACATCGGCAGTGAATAGGATTAAAGAGCTTGGCTTTGAGCATTGTTTGGAGATATCTTTCCTTAACCTAGGGTGTCGGGATCTGATCGAGAGGTGCACAGGAAATGCAAAGTCGTGGAGTTCAGTGACCAATCTTATATCCTGTTTAATATGGACCTTGAGAACCCATACTACATGACGCCTGAGACAGTAGGTGTAATCCATGGTGCTCCAAAATGCATGGATAGCAATGCAACGCCTTCAACGTCCAATGTGGAAATGTTGGATGAACCAGAAAAGTTGAATGAACTGTTGCGTGAAATGCTTGGCCTAGGTCCGAAACAGGTTATTAATGCAGATTACATCTTAGATGCGGCGAAGTTTGCTCAGAATTGTCATGATGTGGACTTTGAAGTCAAGTGCTTCTTCTCGCTTTTGTTCAATGGGGTGCTGACGACCCACACTTCGCCGTATATTTCTTCTGGTGTCATCGGTTATGTTGAGGACTTAACATCGATAGGTAAAGTTGACTGGCACAAGCTTGTATTGGAGAATATTGTATTGGGTTTTAAGCGTCAATCTATTTTTAACGCAGCGATGCTACTTGTAAGCCTCTTGCCTCTTATCCTTTCATTTTTCTTGGGACAAATTTTCACTCTCTAAAAGTGATTATGCTGTAAAGATTTTTTTCGGAACATTATTGATTGGGGTAGTGATGAGTATGGTTAATCTAGTGGGTTTAGGGTTCCTCGAATCAATTATTGTACTACAAAGATGGTGATGAAGCTCGTCACGCTTAAATTTAGACAAGATAAAAGTAATGTTTTTTCTCTATGATGTCTACTTGCTATAAATTGTTGATACATCGAATTACACTTCATGTGCCTGTTTTTAGTTCAAACCCTTGAAGGAGATGGTCTACACCAAAAAAAAAGGTGTAGAACAGCCTCAGTTCCGGGAAGGTGTAGAACAGCGTGAGGAGACCAAGGTCCAGGCCAATGTAAGTGCAAATGTGCACTGAAACAATTTTCTATGCCCTAGCAACATGTGCGCATATGTTAAACTAAAATACATTCTATGCTAAAAAACATGAAGATGAAGCTCTTTGCCGTAAATGTTTTACCATACCACCCTGTCTACACTGTTTTACGGCAAAGAGCTTCATCTTCCGGGTTTTTAGCATAGAATGTATTTTAGTTTAACATATGCACACATGTTGCTAGGCCATAGAAAATTGTTTTAGTGCACATCTAAACTTACATTGGCATGGACCTTGGTCTCCTCACCTGTGTTCTACACCTTCGGGATACGAGGTTGTTCTACACCTTTCTTGGTGTAGACCATCTCCTTCCGGGGTTTGAACTAAAAACGAGCACATGAAGTGTAATTCAATGTATCAACAATTTATAGCAAGTAGACATCATAGAGTAAAAACATTACCTTTATCTTGTCTAAATTTAAGCGTGACAAGCTTCATCACCATCTCTAGTAGTATAATAATTGATTCGAGGAACCCTAAACCCACTAGATTAACCATCCTCGTCACCACCCCAATCAATAATGTTCAGAAAAAATCTTTACAGCATAATCACTTTTAGAGAGTGAAAATTTGTTCCAAGAAAAATGACAGGATAAGAGGCAAGCGGCTTACAAGTAGCGTCGCTACTTTAAAAACTAGATTGACGCTTAAAACCCAATACAACATTCTACAATGCAAGCTTGTGCCGATCAACTTACCTATCAATGCCAAGTTCTCAACATAACCAATGACACCAGAAGAAATATACGGCGAAGTGTGGGTCATCAGCACCCCATTGAACAAAAGCGAGAAGAAGCACTTGACTTCAAAGTCCACATCATGACAATCCGAGCAAACTTTGCCACATCTAAGATGTAATCTCCATTAATAACCTATTTCGGACCTAGGCCAAGCATTTCACACAATAATTCATCCAACTTTTCCGGTTCATCCAACATTTCCACATTGGACGTTGAAGGTGTTGCATTGCTATCCATGCCTTTTGGAGCACCATGGATTACACCTACTTGTCTCGGGCATCATGTAGTACGGGTTCTCGGGGTCCATATTAAACGGGATATCGGATTGTCCACCGAACTCCACGACTTTGCATCTCATGTGCACCTATCGGATGAGATCCCGACACCCTAAGTCAAGGAAAGATATCTCCAAACAATGCTAAAAGCCTAGCTCTTTGATCCTTGTGAGACATGGGTACCCATGGGTCCCCACCGACCGGGGTCTCGGCCGTCCACGACGGGCGGGCCCGACCTACCGAAGACCGTCGACCGTACGTGGACCCTACCCGACCCGACATGTGGGCCCAAGACATGAAGATACTTGGTGTACAAGACAAGACGGTGCGGACGGTTTAAGGCAATTCGGATAAGCCTTCCATATTGTAACCGAGTAGGATAGATGGAAACCAACTTGTAGCCCAAGGTCGTCGGCCAATATAAGGCGGCACGGGGCACCCTGGGGGCGAGATGACTCTCCACATAATACCACCACCAAACCGGATGTAGGGTTTTACTCTCCGGAGGCCTAAACCGGTATAAATCGCCATGTCTCTCGTGTCTCGCCGAGATTTCCGAGTTCCTGCGAACTACCACCTACGCTCTTAGGTCCCGATCCCCCATCAATCGACCTACAACCGCTTGGGTAGCCCCCTTGCGGATCCGTCCGTGTCTCACCCCACGACAATCCTATTCACCGCCACCGTTGACAATGTAGCCCTCGGTTCCATTACATGTTTTGCATCGAATCTCATGTCGCACCGCCTCTCGCCTTTTTGACATTTAGTTCCTCCATTCCCTCCGTTCGCCCCGAAATTATTCCTTTGCACAATCAGTTCATTTATAAATCAAAATCATAAATAATAAGCATTCCTTGATCTAAGAGCAACTTGTGTTGATACTACACACGTATACGACAAACGAGTTCGGTGGTGAAAAAATGCCTAAAAGTGTGGCGAATATAGACATTTCGGGGAGATTAAGTAACGGAGATTACCAAACTTTTAACGGAAAACGGCGGATGAAAGGCGGTAAAGGATAGCATCCATGTTCCTTTATATAAAATTTCATCAACACTACATTTCTACGGAATAGCATGAACCATCATTTCGGGACCATAATATGCCGTCTCAACACAACAAGAGCCCAACACTATGCCCCTAACTTCGTGAGCCACAAACATTCCAATTTGCAACTCAAAGAAATCCTAACACCTATACTAGGGGTGGGGGGACTGAATATTAATGTGGATCAAGGGAAAAAGGCCCGATGGGTTGATGCCGGGGAGATCAAAAAAGAAAGGCGTTTTGGGCCTTGGCTATTCTTTTGGGTCGAAACTACAATATGACTTTCTTCGTCGTAGTCATCTTCAACCCTGCACGACCAAATCGACCTCCGGCATCGCTTATCCATGGAAGAAATTTTAGGAGGGGCTAAGGTGGGGCTTCAAGGGTTCGCACACGGTAGGGGGCTTGAGCCCCGCCCGCCCCACCGCTAGATCCGCCATTGCCCGTCGACATGCTATCTTTGGTCACTACACGGGTGAATTGCGTTGTTGAAGCCGATTACCTTGCTCCATGTGCTTATGATCTCATTGCGGTGCTTTGCAATGCTCGGCGCCTCGAGTTATACGGATTTGAATTTTGACGTACTCCTTCGGTTGAAAATCTCTACCTACGGTCCCACACTCTTGAACTCATCGCATCTTTAATTTTGAACTAACATCTCGTAGTTTCATACTTTCATTCATATGCAAATTAAAATTTTGTTGATCTATTTTTATGGTAAAGGATATTATTGTGCAAAAGGCGCCACCGAAGCCCGTCGTTCGGCAATTTGAAGAGCCTACACGTTGGAGAATGACGAGTCACCGACGGTCACCGAGCTTCTTCAATACACTTGACCTTTTCATCCGGCGTGCTCCTAATCTGGTTGCTCTTGCTTTGGATCAATGGAAGGTAACATGTTGTACATCTGCCATTGGCACCCTATTGTCATTAGTGAATTTTAAACTAAAGAAATTAATTTGCTTCTTCGAGAAGATGCATCAAAGGCCCATCAATGGGTTCTTACCCATGCTGTCGTCTAAGGAAACCAAACCTAGTGCTCATGGCAACTTGAAAGCGCTACCTTCACTCCCCGAAACACGAAATGCTTTGGATCGAGTGTCCAAAGGCGAGGATCTTTGAGGAATTCCGTAAGATGCGCGGCACGTTGAAGGAGAAGACAAAACCTAGAGAGATGGAGGTGGCGTGGTTTGAAACTTGATCCACGTAGCCATTTGCCATTTTGTCCTGCATACCCATGCATAGTACCATGCTACTTCTGTTTTCAACTCTTGAAATGTTTGCAGATTAGAGTCTATGAAATGTGGCTCTTTGCAAAGTGTAGTTTTATTTTCTAGCTGCGGTGCTTGAAGAAATCAAAGCTGTTTTTTTGTGAAACCTCTATTTTAATTTCCAAAGGCGGCTCAATGATCACTCTCACGGTCTCACGTGTGGACGTCCCTCGCGTCTTGCTTTCTCATGAAGTGGGCATGATTGGTTCTTGCACGCGAGTGAACCGGGCTCACAAGATGCGGGGAGTGGTAGTTTGGTTACTGTTCACGACTTGGAGCCGGGCTCCCAACGTGCGAAAGGTCTTGCGGCCGGGCTCCGGAGAAACGTGGGAATCGACCGTTCCTAGAGAGTCCGGTTCGGACGAGAGAGCATCAAGTTGGTGCTTCCCGCGGGGGTGCCTCTCGCTCCAATCCCGTGATGAGCGATCCCCGAGGAGATGGGAGCTAAAGAAGCGAGCAACCTTCTATTCGGTGGATGGAGCCTCACGCTTCGTCCTCCCGGCTTCCTCCGCCGCCGCCCGACTCTCCGCCGCCGACGACCACCAAGCTTCACCTAGCCACTCCCAACCGGCATCCCACGTATCCGGCCGACTCCGATGGCACGTTGCCGGTCCGGGGGCCATTGGGCAAGAAGCGGTAGGAAGACGGGGCATCAAAGGATGTAAGGCTGTCTCCGGCGAGCCTTGCCGGCCGGATCTGCATCTACAAAATGAGTAACGAAATGCTACGTAGCGGCTCCGGCGGCTGCGCAACATGTTCCGCAAAATGTGATCCCACCCTCGTCTTCGCTGCATTCGCGGGGGACTCCCCCCCCTCGGCGCATTTCAACGGCCGCGGGCCCCGCCTCCTCTTCTTTCCCCTCCCTTGTCTCTCTTCCTCCTCCCTCCTCATCGCCGGCGGCGGAGTCCTTCGTGCTCCGCCTCGAGCTCGAGCGGAGTAGGGCGGCGGGGAGCTTCATCGAGCGAGGCGGAGTGATGGAGGAGCAGCGGCGCGGCGGCCCTCCATCTCGGCGGCACGGCCGGCCGCGCAACTCGAGGTGGGACTTACGGAGCTCACGGATCAAGGTCGCGCGAGCCTCTCTTCCCCGTCCCCCGAGCTCGACATGGCCTCGTGGCGGTGGTGGAGAATGTCCGGGCGGTCTTGCGTGGCGGTGGGCACGAGGCGAGCGGCGGCCTCCTCTCTCGCCGCATCGAGCGGGCGCGAAGCGGTGGCCTCCTCTTCCTCTCCCGGCACCGCCATCTCCCCCGGCTCCTCTGCTCCCTCCCTCTTCCCTTTTCTCCGAGCGCGGGGCGGAACGGTCGAGGTGAGCCCACCTTCATTCTCCTCGGCTAGCGACGGCCGCCTCTCGGGGCGGATCGACGAGGTGTTGAGGATTCCGGTGGCGTCCCCATTTGCGGAGCTCGTCGGCGCGTTGATCGGGGAGATGGCCGACGCGCGAGGGAGAGGCTGCTGCCCCTATGTCGGCCGGGAGAGGCGCGCCCCGAGCACGACCGCGACAAGGGACTTGCGGATCCGCGGGAGCCAACCGCCCCGAGAGATGCACGACCTCTTTGCGCATGCTGGAACACCTCTTTTGCGTGCGCCCTCTGTCTGCATCTTGTGCCCAAAAGAGGCTATATGCAAATGCAGATCGGCATGCTTGCTGGAGACAGTCTAATAGGTGAGTACGAACACATAGCATTGAAGGCTTCAAAAGGTGAGGGGGGACAAGGCGGCGAAGGATTCCGGGGGTTCCAATGAGGGTGGTTTCTCCTAAAGGGATGCGGTGGTGATGTCGCGCTCCTTCGGGTTGCGGTTCCCACCCGTCTCGTCACATCAAGGAGGACAACGGTGGTGCGGGGGGACAGCGCGGGGGAAGACAAGGGGCGGCGGCCCGGCTCGGTGTGGGAGCGGCTTAGTGCCGGGGGCTCGGTGTGAGGCTGGCTGGAACGTCTCCTCTTTTGCATGCGCCCTCTGTACGCATCTAGTGCGCAAAAGAGGCTATATGTAGATGCGGATCGACATGCTTGCTTGGAGGCAGTCTAACGGGTGAGTCGGAACACGAGCATTGAAGGCTTCAAAAGGTGAGGGGGACAAGGCGGCGAAGGATTCCGGGGGTTCCGATGAGGGGTGGTTTCTCCTAAACGGATGCGGTGGTGATGTCGCGCTCCTTCGAGCCGCGGTTCCCGCCCGTCTCGTCACATCAAGGAGGACAATGGTGGCTGCGGGGGACAAGCGGGGGAAGACAAGGGGCGGCGGCCCCGGCTCGGTGTGGGAGCGGCTTAGTGCCGGGGGCTCGGTGTGCCTTCAATTCTAAATCGTTTGAGCACCAACCCAAAGTTTGCCGAGCGAGGGGGAGTGCGAGAGAGCCTTTTACTCGTGCTTTTGAAGGCCAAGGCGGGGGACCGACGCCGCTTCAAGCGTTTCACGTCGGACCACCGCATTTCCCGGTGTCGAGACCCGCTCGGGTGCCTCGTACGCTCTAGGTCGGGCCACAAGGCGGTGTTTTTCCCTCGCCGGTGTGGATCCTTTGCTACGGCGGGAGGAGCGCGAGCGGCCGAAGGAGGTTGTCGGGGACGCCACGGGGGTCCCCTTAAACAAGCGGGAAACCCCACTTAAAACACGTAAAAAGCCAAGGCCAAACACGTCCGCTTAAACACACGGGGCATGGCCCACGCCACGGTGGCACGACGGCCCACCAAGGCGGCCCACTCAAAGATCCCCTCGGCGAGGCTCCGCCCGGCTCGAGGGCACACACCTACCTCGAGTGGGCTCCGCCCCGCTCGAGGGTGTACGCCTACCTCGGCGGGCTCCGCCTCGCTCAAGGGTTCACATCGCTCCGAGCGGGCTCCGCCTCGCTCGAGGGCGCCCCGCGCGCGCCGCCGTTCCCGTGCGCGGGTACGGGCATTTAATGCTCGACAACGGCGGGGCGGCACCATCATGCGCACGGGACTCACGCCCGGTCTGTTGCACCAAGCGCCTAGGAGGGAACCCATCCCCGCCCGCGTGGGGGGCGTGCGGCGTGGCCGGTGCCGGCCCCGTGACCCCGCGCGCCTACTCTGTGCGGCTAACGCGCGGGAGCCCTCGAAGGGGGCCGGCCGCACCCTCGATTTGCTTTCCCGTGACTTTGCGGGGTTGGGTCAAGATGTTGGGCCGGCGGGGCGCCATCCCTACCCCTGTTAACGGCGGGCGGCCGCCCCGCGCGTACAACCCCACGCCGGGCCTTGTGGTAACACCTCGGCGCGGCGCGAAGCATGCGGGGAACGGGACGCCGCCATGCACCGCCCGCGTATCCCGTACGGATCGACGTCGACAACCCCCTCGAGCCCGCACGGGGACATCACGGCCATCCTTTGCGCCGTACCCTCGAAGCCGCCCTTTGTTCGGGTACGAGATGCGCCATGATGGCACGATCGCGGCAAGGACCGTCAAGGCGGCCGCCTACTCTACGGCGCGGCGCACCACACTTCCCCATGTAGGCGAATAGTGCGGCATGCATGTAGTCGCTCTCTCCTTGGCCTATAGAAGGAAGGCGAACTCCCCCACCGCGAGGGGACGGAGGGCGAACGACAAGAGACAACGACGGACAACACACGACACACCACACACTTGCTTTCCAATTCTCCCACAACATCTTCGAGCCACTTCACCGGGGACTTGGAGGCCACGCTTCCCTCTCCCGCCTTGCTTGTAGTGCCCCACTACGGGCACCCCCGGTCTTGAGCAATACGGTGCCTCGAGCACACCCGCTGCTGGACGTACGGCCCTCGGCGGGAACCGGGATAAACCTTGTGTTTCGATTGCTTGGCATCGACCATTGAGGGATAGACCTTGGCGCTTATTACGGTTAGTGTCGGGACCACATTCCGCACAGCCGGTTGGCGCCCACCGGTGGGGCAAGTGAGCGTCTAAGGTCAATCCACCGTCAACTCCCTCCATGGTGATCCGCATCGAGTACGCGATACGCGCTACTCCATGGGCGGCTCGGACCCCCCCCCCCGCCGGGTTTGAAATCCGGTTCGGGAGCACGAATTTTCGAGGCCACGGGGAACGGCTACACCCGATGCGCCTCACCAACGGGTGAGGGGAGCTCCGTGCGCGGCGCCAAGCGCGGGTCCGTCCCCGGTCGCCGGCGCGCACGCCATCGCGACGCGGACGCCCGCCGGCACGGACGGCTGGCGGGTCCGTCGGCTTCGTGGCGTTGCCGCCGCTGCGGTCGGCGCTCACGCCGGGCGCGGTCGAACGCCAACAAGGCCGAACGCGCCGCCTCTCGGCGCGGCGCGCCGTCGGCACGACGACCACCGCCCGGCGGGGGGAGCGCATGGTCTCCGGGCCACGCTTCCCCATCGGTACGCGCGGCGCCACGACGACCTACAACGCCAACGTCAACACCATGATGCGCGAGTTCCCACGGCCGCCACGTCTTCGTCGCCGGGGACCCGGTGCCTCGCCGGCGACGAGTCGTCCCTAGGCTCCCTCGACGCATTGCCACCCGCCAACCTGCACGGATATGCGGAGTGGGACTTTTCGGCGTGCGGGACCCCGATGTGTTCGGGCGTTTTCTCGACGCCACGGACTGCTTGGTTCGGTTGCTCCGATGACTCCAGCACCGGGAGCTACGACCCCGCACGGGAATGCTGCGTCGTCATCGCCAACGACCTAGCAAACGCCACCGGTGCGGCGGGCGCGCGGCGATGGGGGAGGTTACGCCCGCCCCGGGGATTGCTCCGCGCACGGGCTGCGGGACCAGGAGCACCCCTCGCCGGGGCCGACATCGACGCGCAGCTAGCCCAAGCTCGCGAACTCGAAGCCAAGCTGGCGGAGGAGTATCGGACGGTGCGGGCGCTCCGCGCCTCCATGGCAGGGGAAGCCTCCGCGCGTGGCGAACGCGTGCGGGAGTTGGGCATACAGGCCCGCGACCGCATCAACGCCGACTTCAACGTCGACAACCGGACACGCCTTCGCGGGCGAGCGCCGAAGCTCATCGCCGCCGCGGCCTGCTGCGTTCCATGCCGCCCCCCTCGACGCCCGAGGCGCGGGGCCTGCACCGTGAGGTGCGAGGCACTCATCGAGCGGGCGGCCGTTCAACGGGCGAGAGCTCGGCGTCACGCATCCGCCAACAAGGGGACGCACGAGGGCGACGGGGCCGCGTAGGGGGGGCGAACCCTCGGTCCATGCGGGTGAAGCGGCGGAGTGACCCGCCAACCCGGGACGCACACCGGCCAAAGAGCGGCTCCTCGACACGCGCGGGGCGCGAGACGGCGGCGCCCGTAATGTCATCAATGCTCGGCGGACGAGCAAGGCGGATGCGCGAGCGGGGGCGAGGCTACCACCCTCGGCGGGGGTGGACGCTACGACGAGCGATGAAGACCGCTCTCCCGGCGCGGAGCCCCCGGGGACCCGTGTGTTCGGCGGGAGATCCACGCGGCGGCCTTCCCCGAGCGCTTCGCCGGCCCACGACCATCGTTAAGTATAACGGGGAAACGGACCCCCGCGTGTGGCTCAACGATTACCGCCTAGCATGCCGGTGGGGCGGGGGCCACCGACGACGAGGTCATCATTCGCAACCTCCCCCCGCACCTCGGCGATTCGGCCGGGCGTGGCTCGAGCATCGCCGGCCGGTCGGATCCATAAGCCGGGATGATTTGGTCCGCACGTTCGTGGGCAACTTCCGGGGGCACGTACGTGCGCCACGGGAATTCACCGGGACCTGCGCTCCTGCACCCAGAAGCCCGGCGAGTCGCTCCGGGACTTCATACGGCACTTCTCCAAGCGCTGCACGGAGCTCCCAAGCGTGGCGCAATTCGAGATTGTGCACGCCTTCCTCGAGGGAACCACGTGCGAGATCTCGTGCGAGTCTTGGGGGTGCGGCCCGCCTGCGGACTCAAACGAGCTGTTCGACATCGCCACCAGCTTCGCCTCGGGGAGAAGAGGCCGTGGGGGCGATCTTCGACGGCAAGAAGGGCAAGCGCTCGGATGACGCGCCGCGGAGGGTAGCAAGTCCGGGGAGCCCCACGGAAGGACAAGCGGGGCAAGAAAGGGAAGAAGTCGCGCGCGCGGCGCGCGGGAGCGAGGGACGCGCGGCGATGACGCCGAAGCCCTTCGCTGTTGACCCGGCTCGACGAGGCCCTCGGCCGGCCCCTCGAGGTCCGGGGGTGTTCGATGACATCTTGAAAAAGCCATGTCCATACCACAAGACCCCGGTGAACCACACCCTCGAGCAATGCGACGTGCTCAAGAAGTTCTACGGTAGCGCCGCCGCAAAGGACGCGGAGGCCAAGAAGGACGGTGGAGATGGCGACGCCGGCGGCTTCCCCGCCGTGGAGAATGTTTTCCTCATCTTCGAGGGACCGACCGTCGACATGTCCAGCCGCCAGCGCAAGCGGGAGCGGCACGAGGTTCTCGCCGCAGAGAAGGCGCCTCTCTCATTGCTTGACTGGTCGGAGGAAGCCATCACGTTCAGCCGCGAGGATCACCCGAACCGCATCTCCAACCTGGGGCGAGGTACCCACGGTGGTCGACCGGTCATTGGGAACGCGCGGTTCTCAAAGGTCACGATGGACGGAGGAAGCGACCTCAACATCCTCTACGCGCACACGGCGGGAGCTTGCTCGGGGATCGAGTTGGACCGAGCCGCGGCCCAGCACGACGCCGTTCCATGGCGTCGCGCCGGGCAAGCGCGTCCAACCCCTCGGGCAGATCGACCTACGGTTTGGTTCGGCACTCGAGCAATTTCCGCAAGGAAACGCTCACCTTCGAGGTGGTGGGGGTTCGGGCGCCTATCACGCCATACTTGGGCGGCCCTGCTACGCCAAGTTCATGGCCGTCCCCAACTACACCTACCTCAAAATGAAGATGCCGGGACCAAACGGTGTCATCACGCGTGGGCTCGTCCATCGAGCACGCGTTCGGCTGCGACGTCGAATGCGTGGAGCACGCGAAGCACTAGAGCTGGACGAAGCGCGGTGACCACCTTGGAGAAGATGGTCAATGAAGACCTCGACTCCACCGCCAAGCACGCGGCGGTTTCGAGGCCGCGGAGCGGACCAAGGAGGTGCCCCTCGACCCTACGCCCCCGAGGGCAAGGCGTTGAGGGTCGGCTCCACCCTCAACCCGAAATAGGAAGTAGTGCTCGTCGACTTCCTCGCGCCAACGCCGACATCTTCGCGTGGAGCCCCTCGGATATGCCGGGCACCCCGAGGGAGGTCGCCGAGCACTCCCTTGACATCTGCCTCATTCCCGCGTCGTGCGGCGGCGGCTCCGCCGCTTCGACGAGGGAGCGACGGCGGGCGATCGGAGGCGGAGCTGCGGAAGCTTCTCGAGGCCGGGTTCATCAAGGAAGTATTCCACCCTACGTGTCTAGCGAATCCTGTACTAGTAAAGAAAAAGAACGGGAAATGGCGGATGTGTATAGACTACACTAGTCTTAATAAAGCATGTCCTAAAGTTCCATTTCCTTTGCCACGCATCAATCAAATTGTTGATCCAACGATAGGGTGTGAGTCGCTTTGCTTCCTTGATGCCTACTCCGGGTATCACCAAATAAAGATGAAGGAGTCCGACCAGCTCGCGACTTCATTCATCACGCCGTTCGGGATGTTTTTGCTACGTCACGATGTCGTTCGGCCTCGGAACGCGGGTGCAACATATCAACGCGCGCATGCAACACGTTTTACGAGATCACATCGGACGGACGGTTGAGGCGTACGTAGACGACATCGTCGTAAAAACGAGGAAGGCGGACGACACGGTTGGCGACCTCAACATCGCGTTCGGTACACTTGCGGGCTAACGGGGAAAAATTGAACCCCAAAAAATGTGTCTTTGGTGTGCCGCGGGGCATGCTCCTAGGATACATAGTCTCCCGACGAGGCATCGAGGCCAACCACGAGAAGGTTGCGGCCCTTGAGCGAATGGGTCCAATTCGGGACCTCAAAGGGGTACAAAGGTCTTTGGGGTGCCTCGCCGCCTTGAGCTGCTTCATCTCGCGGCTCGGCGAAAAGGCTTGCCCCTCTACCGCCTCCTCAAAAAGCACGAGCGCTTCTCCTGGACCACCGAGGCCCAGGATGCGCTCGGCAAGCTTAAGGCGTCCTTGACTCGCGCCCCGATCCTCACGCCGCCGCAGGACGGCGAACCTCTGCAGCTCTACGTGGCCGCGACCACCCATGTGGTCAGCACCGTAATCGTGGTAGAGCGCACGGAGGAAGGGCACGCCCTGCCAGTCCAACGGCCGGTGTACTACATCAGCGAAGTCTTGTCCGACACCAAGACACGCTACCCTCAGGTCCAAAAGCTGCTGTACGCGGTGGTCCTCGCGCGGCGCAAGCTTTGCCACTACTTCGAGGCCCACCCTGTCACGGTGGTTTCCTCCTTCCCGCTGGGGGAGATCATCCGCAACCCGGACGCGGCGGGCAGGATAGCCAAGTGGTCGGTGGAGCTGATGGGCGAGACGCTCGCCTACGCCCCGCGCAAGGCCATCAAGTCCCAGATCCTGGCGGATTTCGTCGCTGAATGGACAGACACGCAACTACCGCCGCCACAGATCCAAGCAGAGTGCTGGACTCTGTATTTCGACGGCTCGGTGATGAAGACCGGGGCGGGCGCGGGCCTGCTCTTCGTGTCACCCCTCGGGGAGCACATGCGGTACGCAGTACGTCTCCACTTCCCCGCGTCAAACAACATGGCTGAGTACGAGGCCCTCCTTTGCGGCCTCAAGATCGCCATCGAGATAGGCGTCAAGCGCCTCGACGTGCGGGGGGATTCGCAGCTCGTGATTGACCAAGTCATGAAAAATGCGAGCTGCCACGACGACAAGATGGAAGCGTACTGCAAGGCCGTGCGAGCCCTCGAGGACAAGTTCTACGGCATCGAGCTCAATCACGTGCCCCGCGGTACAACGAGGGAGGCGGACGAGCCGTCCAAGATCGCGTCGGGTGGATCACCGTCCCCCCGAACGTTTTTGCCCGAGATATCGCCCAGCCCTCCGTCACCCTCGAGCTGCACCCCTCGAACCACGCGGAACCCTCGAGGGCTCCCTCGAATCCGACGGGCGTGGAGCCCATGGATGAGGACCCCTCAAACGAGGCGTATGTGCTCTCCCTCCTCGAGGAGTATGGCGGCCGACGAGGCCGATGTGATGGATGTCGAGCCGGCTCCCATCAAGGCGGATTGGCGCGACAAGTATGTCGCCTGGATGGCTCGAGGGGAACTCCACTCGAACCGGGCCGAGGCCGGGTGCATCGCGGGAATGACCAAGTCCTTTGCCCTCGTCGACGGCGGCCGCGCCAAGCGCGCCGCTTCCGGCATCTGCGGCGATGTGTGCCCATCCCCGAGGGGCGCGAGCTCCTCGGGACATTCACGCGGGGATCTGCGGCCATCACGCCGCACCCCGCACCCTCGTAGGCAATGCGTTCCGTCAAGGCTTTTACTGGCCTACCGCGGTCGCGGATGCCAGCGAGATCGTGCGCACCTGCGAAGGGTGCCAGTTCTACGCCCGCAAATCCAACCTTCCTGCTCACGTCCTGCAGACCATCCCCATAACATGGCCTTTCGCCGTGTGGGGGCTGGACATCGTCGGGCCCCTGCGGAAGGCGCCCGGGGGCTTCACCCACTTGTTGGTTGCAATCGACAAATTTTCCAAGTGGGTAGAAGTATGCCCCATTACGAATCTCAGGGTAGAGCAAGCGGTGACGTTCTTCACCGACATCATCCATCGTTTTGGAGTGCCAAACTCCATCATCACTGACAACGGGTCCCAGTTCACGGGCGGGGAAATTTCGGAGTTTCGCGACAAATTCCACATCCGTGTGGATTGGGCGAGCGTGGCACACCCACGGACTAACGGCCAAGTAGAGCGTGCCAATGGCATGATCCTACAAGGCCTTAAGCCCGAATTTTTGACCGGCCGAATAAGTCTGGTCGGAAATGGCTCCAGGAGTTACCAGCGGTCGTGTGGAGCCTAAGGACCACCCCAAGCAGAGCCACTGGGTTCACCCCATTTTTTCTAGTCCATGGCGCGGAGGCCGTCCTCCCCACGGACTTAGAGTATGGGTCACCCAGGGTACGAGGCTACGACGAGGACGCCAACCAGCGAGCCCGCGAGGACTCACTGGACCAGCTGGATGAAGCACGCCTCGTGGCCTTGATGCACTCCGCAAGATACCAACGGTCCCCCGGGCGCTACCGGGCACGGAAGATACGCGGCGGGACTTCAGCGAAGGGGATTTGGTCCTAAGGCTACGCCAAGAAAACCGAGGACGCCACAAGCTATCACCTCCGTGGGAGGGACCCTACGTCATAGTGAAAGTGCTCAAGCCGGCATGTACAAGCTAGCCAACGAGGACGGCGAAGAACTCACCAACGCTTGGAACATCCAACATCTATGTCGCTTCTATACCTAGCTAGGATTTCCAAGTCTTTTGTTGTAAATCACGTGACCAACACCCCGTTGGTGACAACCATGTAAACATCACCGAGTTCAATGAAAAGGGCAACTCGGCTTTCCCCCCGAAACCCAAGTTACCCTCGGGGGCTACTACGGGGGGCATCCCCCAAAAATGGTCCCATTTTTCGCAAAAAAAGAAAATACCCTCGCGCGCTAAGCATGTTTCTACTTCGGCCTCGAGCAAAATTCGAACGGGGCGCGGGCGCCTAGCGGAAAGGACACGCAAGTCAGAGATAGCCTACGCCTCCGCGAGGATACGGCCCTTCTCTCTTGCCTCCGACCCAGCAGGTCGCTCGCGAAAATCGAACTCCCCTAACGAGAATTTACTCAGGAAGAAGGAGAAACAAAAAAGCGCAATAAAGTAAAGGGCATCATTCCACTTTCACAAACGTTTGAAGAAAAGTGATCTGTTTATTTACACGGCCACATGGCCCGCACACTAACACATAAACAAAAAAGGGCCTGGCGCCCGGCAATCTTCAGGCTGGCGGAGCGGCAGCGTCAGCGGCATCTGGGAACAGAAACTCCTCGAAGGCCTCGGCGAGCGCCCCGGCGGCGTCGGCGGCTAACGCGTCCACACGCTCCATCGCCACCTCGTCCTCGACGCCCTCGGGGACGATGTAACCCTCCGCCACCGCTCGAAGTTGATCTCGTAATGAGATCGCACCACCCCCGAGGGCCTTCTCGGACGCCGAGGTGCGGCGCCGGCGCATGCGCCGGTGACGTGCCCGCAAAGGGCGCGCGGGCGGCGGCCGCCGAGCTCCCGGCCCGCACCTCTCCCTCCTCCACGGCCCGGCGGGTCTCGAGGGGCGCGAGCGCAACTCCGGCGGCTCTGCTCGGAGGAGTTGTAGGAGGTGCGGCGCCTCGGCCCGCTCGGCCGCGTGCCCCGGCGCGGTGCGCAAGCACGAAGTTGCCAAGCAAGAGGGGGATCGAAAAGGGGGCGGACCCCCTAAGGGAAAATCGCAAAACAAGAAACAAACGGCCGACTTACCCTCGACCTCGCTTCTTCTCCACCTCGAGGGCGCGGCGCTCGGCCTCAACCACCTGGCCGAAGTCCACCGAGGGTCTCGCTCTACTCCCGGAGGGCCGGCTCCGGCTCGCGCTCGTGATGCCGAGCACCACCGGCTCGCCCTCGAGCTTCAAGAACTCGGCGTTCCGCCCCTCCGCCGACTTCTCGCGCCGCCTCGCGAGCGACGAGCTCTGCTCGAGCACCGACCGGGCGTCGGCAAGGGCAGCCCTGCTCTGCCGGAGCGCCCCTCGGCCCCCCGGCGGGCGGTACGCTCTGCGGAGAGCCGGCCCTCCGCGACGGCGAGCGCCGCAACCTTAGCGTCGAGGGCGGCCTTCAGATCATCGGCCTCCTTGGCCTTCTGCTCGAGCGCGCGCGCCCTCTCTCCTCGGCCCCGGCTCGCCGAGCTCGCGCCCCCGGAGCAACGAATGGAGCTCCAGGTTGTCGTTGCGGACGGCGACCACCTCCGTCTCCCAGTTGGCCGCCAGGGTGCGCATCCTCTCCAGGTCCGCCCGCGCCTGCCGCAGCGCCTCATCCCGGTCGATGAGGGCCGTGCAAACCCGCTCGAGGGTGGAGGGGCGCGCCGCGTCCTGCCTTTCGCACTCCTGGAGCTGATCGCGCAGGGCCACAGCCCGGTATGACAGCCAACTGTCCGGAGTCCTCAAGGCGTCGGCGAGCGCGTCGAAGGCGTCGCACCGCTCCCGGAGCTGGCGGAGCTCGGCGCTCATCTGATCGAAGGCGCCGTATTTGTCGCGGGCGCGGTGCTCGAGCTCCTGTCACCAACAAGCCGAGACCTGTGAGTGTCACGCTGCAAGGATCGCGCGCAGAGACGCGAAAGAAAACGAAGAAAGCAGACAACGGCGCCCCACCTGGAAGACGCGCCACGCGGGGTCGCCATGAATTCGCAGCGCCTCGTTCAACGCACGGTCGAGCGCGGCACCGTGGTTGCGGAGCTCTCCCCACAGCTCTTGCTCCTTCTGAGCGTCGGCGAAGGCGAGCGAATCGCCAACGCGCCCCTCTCTCGGGGCGGAGCGGCCGGCGCGGGAAGAAGAGGCCTCGGCACCGTGCCCTCGGCCTCCCCGCCACCATGTGGCCGTCCCGCCGCCCTCACAAGAGCCCCCTCCCGGGACTCGGAGGACGGCGTGGGAAAACTCACCCACCGGTCCCACCCGGCGGCGGGGGAGTCGTCGTCCGGATCTCCACCACCGCCGCCGGGAGCCGCGGGCGGTGCCGGCCTCGCGTCGCCTCCATCGACGCCTCCGCCCGCGCCTCCGTGACCGCGGGCCTCTCGCCGCGGCGCCGCGGCCACCGCCTTCCGCCGCGTCTCCGCAACCGCGGGCGCTAGCTCGCCCTCCTCGGCAGCGCCGCCGGCCGCGCCTCCACCACGTCCGGCGCCCGCCGCTCCTCGACGGTCACCGGCGGCGCGCGGCGGGCGGCATCCACCGGCCGTGGCCTCGGGGCCTCGGCGGGCGCCCGCGAGCTCTCGCCCGCCGCGGCCGCCGCGCTCGCCCCCGCCCGCGGCGCCCTCGACGAGCGCCGCGGGGGGTGGGAACGGATGCATTCGCCCTCAACACCTTAGCCGGTGCGAGGGGGAGGCACGGTTGGCACCACCCCCGCGCAAACGCGAACACACGGTCGGGTCCTTGGTTGTCGGATGAGCAACCCCGCGAAAGAACAAGCCCCTCACCTCGAAGAAGAGAAGGCGCGCTTCCTCTTCCTCGATGTCCCGGCGACGACGCCGGCGCGGCCGCGCACGGTCGCCGCCGCACCTCCGCCATCTCCGCCACGCGCGCGGACCCCGCCCGCGCGTGGGCGCGCCCGTCGCGCGCACCTCGGGGGGCGCGCGCGCGCGCCTCCGTGGCCTGCGCCGCCTCCGTCGTCGATTGCCCGGCGGCGGGCGCCTCCGCACCGGCCCCGGGGCGATGCTACTCTTGCCGCCGGAGCGGCTCCGGCGGCGGGGGCGCGAGCTCCCACCTATCGGGGAGGCCCCCGCCCCCGGCCTCTTCCTCCTCTTCCTCCTCCGAGGACGAGTACTCCCGGTCCCCTCGAGAAGAGAGCCCCCCGCCGCTCGCGCCGCCCCGTACTCCTCGTTCCTCCGTTCGCGACGCTCGCGGTGTCGCCCCGCGCGCTCCTTCTTGCGTGCCGCCCGCTCCCGCTCCCGTTCTGCCGCGCCGCTCGACCGAGCGCGCGAGAGCGGGGAGTGGGCGGATCGACTTCACGGCGCTCGGGCTCACCGACCGCGAGCGAAACATCGAAGCGCACCAGCAACCTGAAGTATCAGCAAAATCAAAAACGGAACCAAGAATTCCACTCACCAGCGGGCCGGTGGGGAGCATCTCGAGATCCCACAGGGATCGGTCGCTGCGCAGGGACCGGGTGTCGACGGCGCTCCGCGCCCGTGTAGCCGCATACTCCCGCAGGAGGGGACTCTGAAGCATCCGCGACCTCGCCAGCGTGACGGGGTTCGCCGTCTCCGTCATCTCGAAGATGCGGAGTGGCCTCTCCATCAGGGGGACGACCCGCCGGTGGTGGAGGAAGGCGAGGACGGCCCCCGCGGTCAGCCCGCGGCCCGCCAGGTTCCTCGGGGCGCGGCCGAAGCGAGTCCAACCAATTCCGATGCCGGACCGGAGACACCCCGTGGCTCCGGGAGTCGGGCTTCGCCCCGGGAGCACCGCACCGGATAGGGGGGAGACCGGGCTCGTCGTTGCGAAGGTAGAACCACCCCCGCTCCCGGCTGCGTTGTTGGTCGTCATGGTGCGGGGGATGTAGTCGTCCTTGTACCGACCTCGCAAGGCGAGCGACATGCCGCCGGCGCACACCGCGCGGCGGGTCCTCTCGCTCCGACGTCGGGCCGCGTGAAGCAGCTCCGCGCGGAAGAGGTGAATCCGAGAGATCCCAATTCACGGGATCCCTAGATACCCCTCGCAAACGCCCACGAACGTGGCCGCCTACGAAATTGCGTTCGGTGCGAAGTTGTGCGGCTCCACGCCGTAGTAGTGGCGAGCGCCCGCATGAAGCGACTCGCCGGCGCCGCGAAGCCGCGCTCGTGGAAGCGGGTGAAGCTAACCAAGTAGCCGCTCGGCGGGTTGGGCGCGTGGTCCCCGGCCCGCGAGCACGATCCACTCGGTCGGTCGGCCCTCCTCGTTCGCCGCCAGCTGACCGGCGGCCACCAGCTCGTTCAGGGCCAGCCGCGTCACCGTCGAGCGCTCCCACGCGTACGGATTGACGATGACGAGAGGCGGTAGAGGCGCCATGAGGGAAGGCAAGGGGACGAGGAACGAAGAACAGGAAGGAGGAGAAGAGCTCCAAAGGCGGAAAGGCGCTGTGGCAAGAACGGCTCGGGGGCTGGAGCGCAAGGAGCGAGAATGGCGAATACTAAGGTAAAAACCGCCGTTTCCCCCCTCTTGTCGGATTTATAAGCCGCGGGCGAGCTCTCCGGAGCACGCGTCCCCGCGCGCATTAACCGGCAGGGGGATTCTTCTCTCACCGACGGGCGGGCCCCACCACGACCGCGGCGGCCACGCCACCCCGACGGGCCATCATCACGGCGTAGAACCGGGAGGACCGTGGCAGGCGGTCACGTCCGCCTGCCCACGCCGCCCACTACGCGCATGGGCGCGCCGCCTAAAAAGGCGCGCCCGCGACGCGAAACCGCAGCCGCGACTGTGAAGCATTAAACGGCCCGGTCCCTTACCAAGTAAGGAAGACCCTCGAGCGGCGCGAGCCCCTGGCTCAGAAAAATTCAACCCTCAAAGGGTGCAAGCATCGGACGGTCACCTCGGGGCCCGTTTGAGGTAAAACAGGCACCACAGGTACCTTCGATGCGCTATTCTCCGATCGACCGCCCTCGAGGGCTGACACGGTCAGGTACCCTCGAGGATTCGCAGATGCAAAGACGGGGGTGCCTAGCCGCCACCCCGCGCTATTTTACTGATCAGCGCCTCGAGGGCTGACGCGGTCAGGGACCCTCGAGGACTCGCAGATGCAAAGACGGGGGCGCCTAGCCGCCACCCCGCACGGCCCTACTGATCAGAGGTTCGAAGCCTGACCCTCGACGGGTTCGAACAGGCGCCCCAGATCACCAGAGTCAGGGACGACGAGGGCACGTGCATTTGAGCCGTTCCTCGAGCCCACCGGCTCGAGGGTGCCCCACATGTCGTGTTCGAGAGCCAGCGAGGGCAGCTAGCCGGGGGGATCCCACCGAGGGAGAGCTTCCGCACCCTCGGTCCCTAGCGAACGGGACCGAGCCCCACCTAGCAAACCCACGCAAGCGCTTTAATGGACGTGTCTCCGGACCGCGCAGCCCTACCCTTATCGAACGGGGCATGGGCGTCCACTCGAACCACCCACTAACGACTCAACGAGGAATCCGCAATCCGCGACCCGACCGATGGGGGTTGCGGAAACCTCACCCTCCGTCCCGCGAGAGGGACGGCGAGGGCGCGTTAAAAACAAGTCGTAGAGCTCTACCCGATCGCCTCGAAGGGGCCCGGGCTCGGGGGCTCGACGCACGGCTACACCTCCCGGATCACACCGGCCGCGGGAAGTGCCGGCGCGCGCGTGCGTCACCGCAGCCGGCTGAAACATTGCCGACGCCGGTTGAGATATGTACCACGCCCTCTGACCAAATCTCGCGGTAAAACCCCCCCCGCAGAACACCCACGCTCCTACAGGGCTTCGGGGGCTAGACCCGCGGGTCCGCTGACGCGGCCCCACGGAAAGCATTCGCAAGCCGGGGGGGGAAGGACGTACTATCGTAGGCTCCAGCATCTGCGGGAGCCTGGCCGGCGAACCCGCAGATGCTCGGGGGCTACCGTCGGGGGACAGCCCCCGGGGGTCCCCTTAAACAACTGGGGAAACCCCACTTAAAACCTGCAAAAAGCCAAGGCCAAACACGTCCCACTTAAACACACGGGGCATGGCCCACGCCACGGTGGCCCCGACGGCCCACCAAGGCGGCCCACTCAAAGATCCCCTCGAGCAGGCTCCGCCCCGCTCGAGGGCACACACCTCCCTCGAGTGGGCTCCGCCCCGCTCGAGGGTGTACGCCTACCTCGAGCGGGCTCCGCCTCGCTCGAGGGTTCACATCGCCCCCGAGCGGGCTCCGCCTCGCTCGAGGGCGCCCTGCACGCGCACGCCCGTTCCCGTACGCGGGTACGGGCATTTAATGCTCTGACAACGGCGGGGCGGCGCCATCATGCGCCTGGGACTCACGCCCCGGTCCTGTTGCACCAACTCCCTAGGAGGGAACCCATCCCCGCCACTGTGGGGGACTTTGCGACGTGGCCGGTGCCGCCCCCGTGACGCCGCGCCGCCTACCTCCGTACGGCTAACGCGCCGAGCCCTCGAATGGGGGTCGGCCGCACCCCTCGATTTGCTTTCCCGTGACTTTGCGGGGTTAGGTCGAGATGTTAGGCCGGCGGGGCGCCATCCCCGCCACCGTCAACGGCGGCGCCCGCCCCCGCGCGTACAACCCCACGCCGGCACCGTGGTAACGCCCTCCGGCGCCGTGAAGCATGCGGGAACGAGACGCCGCCATGCTCGCCACCGTATCCCGTACGGATCGACGTCGCAACCCCCTCGAGCCCGCCCTCGGGGGACATCACGACCATCCACCGCGCCCCTACCCTCGAAGCCGCCACCGTTCGGGTACGAGATACGCCATGATGGCCAGATCGCGGCAAGGACCGTCAAGGCGGCCGCCTACTCTACGGCGCGGCACACCACACTTCCCCATATAGCTGAATAGTGCGGCATGCATGTAATTCGCTCTCTCCTTGGCCTATAAAAGGAAGGCAAACTCCCCCTTCGCAGGGGACAGACAGAGGGCAGAACGACAAGAGACAACAGCAGACAACACACGACACACCACACACTTGCTTTCCAATTCTCCCACAACATCTTCAGCCACTTCACCAGGGACTTGGAGGCCACGCTTCCTCTCCCGCCTTGCTTGTAGCAGCCCCACTACAGGCACCCCCGGTGCTGAGCAATACAGAGGCCTCAAGCACACCACCGCCGGGACGTACGGCCCTCGGCGGGAACCGGATAAACCTTGTGTTTCGATTGCTTGGCATCGACCATTGAGGTATAGACCTTGGCGCTTATTACCGGTTAGTGTTGGGACCACATTCCGCACCAACAGAGGTAGAGGGGACTATGACTATGAGTTCCCACCCGGGGACACTGGCATGCGCCCGTCGATGGTGTGCGTGGCGGCAGCTACGACTCCGGGCATCCGAGCGGAGGAGCGGGATCTGGAGCTGTGCACCCTAGTGGCGGTGCAGTGTGATGGTCGAGCTCCGCTGACCTACGCGGCTGTGCTCCCGGAAGCTCCACGACAGCTTCGCATCCCGGAGCACGAGCTGGGGGTGGATGGGTTGAGTCGGGCAACCTTCCTACTTCGTTTCAGTTCCTCTGCCATCAAGAACACGGCGCTGCTTGCCCGCTCTTTCGCTGTGGGTAACTGTGTGCTCAACGTCATGCCGTGGAGCAGGAGGATTGGGGCCTCGATTGGGAAACTGAGGTTCCGCGCCTGGGGGTGCCGTGGCATGCCAGGAGCGCGGCGGCCGTGGCGCAGCTCTTCGCAAGTCCATCCTTCATCGACGAAATCAACTGCCCTGTGGAGAAGGAGGAGGAGCGGTTCTGCTTCAACGTCTGGATTTGGATTGCGGCTCCGAGTGAAATCACTATAAAAGGTACTCTACAACTTGAGGAGCTGCGCGTGCCGTCTGATGATCACGGTTTTACCTTGAGGAGTATGGCGGTGCCACCATTTCGGGATGAGCTTGCGGCAACCTTTGACTATAATGTGCTCATTCACCTCGATCGTGTGCTGGATTACTCTTCCCCGGTAGCCAGTCCCGGCATTCCGGGCGATGAGTCGCCGGAGCAAGACTTCCCAGCGTGCTACAACTACACTTGGCATCTGGGCCTGGAAGATAGGGAACGCCCTTTGAGGCGTACGCCGGTTCATGAACGTCTGGGTGAGCGTGGAGGTCGGCAGGATCAGCCGCCGCCACAGGGTGATGGTGGAAGTTCTGGTTTGCATCAGCATGAGGGGATGGATGGTCAGGAGTCCCTGCTGGGGGAGCAGCTGGTGCGGGAGGTTAATCATGATGGGGGTTTAGCGCTGGAATGCACAAATCACAGTGCAGCTGGTGCAGGAGGTTTCCGCGACAGAGTTGAGGTGGAAGTACAGGCGTTTACAAGTGGCCAGCTGATGGTTGTCTTGGAGCAACAGGAGGCCCAGCGCTCTCCTGGTTTAGGTCCTTCTTTTGATTTGAATGTGGGCCTGGAAGAGGCCCAAGTTGAGGCAGGCTAGGTGGATAACGGGCTGATGGATTTGGTCCTTGTGGGTGCTACTGAACTGGAGGGTCGTTTTGCTGAGGAGTTGATGCGCTGACTGATGAGCCGGTGGGTGTTCAGGTGGTAACAGGTTTGCGTGCAGTTTTGGGAGATGCGGGTGGCCGAATGAATAGGACTCCAAACGAGTTGGGTGCGACCAAGTTTCAGGGCAAGGGTGTGCCTAAGTTCATTGCGCCCCTGCGGAAGTCGCTACTGTGTAACCCACATACCAAAGTCAGGCCGGCAGCATCCCAAGGGCTGCAGCTTAGAGCAACTTTAGCGAGATGGAGGAAATTTAATCCCCTATATATAGTTATTGGGAGTGGAGTAAAATTATTTTCATCCCCTATATACAACTGGCTGTGCCAGCCTTCCCTATTCTCCTTCCCCTACTCGTGGGTCCCACCACGCCACATCAGATTCTCCTCCCCTCCCCCAAATCTTCTACCTTTCTACGCCGCCCGCGGCTCCCGTCCCCTCCCGCCGCCCGCCGCTCCCATCGCCGTCGAGGGAGGGCGAGCTGTCGTGCCCAAATTGGAGGTCGTGGCTTCCTCCTCCTCCAACGCTGGCGGCCGCCCTCCTCTCCTCCCCGCCCGTCCGTGCCGGAGTCGGGCCCGGCCGCAAGCCGGCGGGGCCGTTGGTGGCCGACGACGAGGGGGACGGGGGCCGTTTTCCTCGTCGCCGTGGGGAAGCCGCCGCTCGCCGCGGAGGGGGTTAATCCGGGGCCGGCTCACGGCGCCGCGTCCCTTCTCTCGGGTGATTACCCTTTGCCCCCCCCCCCCCCCCATCTCATTTTGATATCTTCCTGCGCTGCTGCCAGTAGTCTCTCAAGTAGGGTAACTAATCAGTCGTTCTGCAAGAAGGCATTTCTTCGCTGTTAATAAGTAGGTTGATAGAATGATAGATGATGGTGATAGCTACCTCTTTTCTCAATGCCCATGACTAGGAAGGAGTTGTGAACTGGTTTTGGGAAAACCATCCGTCTTGTGAGAAATAGTCATGCTACTCTTATGTTGTTGTGAATCTGTGTACTCGTGCCCGGTCGAGTATAACTTTGCATTCACCTCATCTCATTTTCTATGTGTCTTGCTCTTACTGCACTGATGCCCGATGTGGTGTTCAGTTGATCAGTTAAATGTACAGCATGTTGCCTGGACGCAGCCCAGTGTTCTTGGGGTATCATGCAGCTGCAATGCAAAGCACAAAACCTTCCTGATCTCTCAGTCTCTCACTGCCTCTATACATCTTCATTTCCTTCTGCAGTTACTTAACTAAATCGGTCAAATTTCTGTACGAAATAATTTGCATTCCAGATCAAAACCATACTCACTCACAGGACTGACAGGAGTTTTACATTTCAGATCTTGCCCAACACAGCAGCGAGAGAGCATGGACGAAGACCTGGTCGTCGTCGGGCAGCCCACAGGAGCTCAGCCACCGCCCGCTCAAGGCCCGTCGGTATGAAGCTGCGAAGTAACAAAAGCGCCATGTTTTCTTTTCTTTCATGGAAAACATCATTCACTCACTTCGTTGTGCTTATGTTGCTCATCTTTTCCGAAATGATTGCATAATTATGTAGACGAATTTACAAGCTACTATTCTTTACCGAAGATATGATTACAAGCTACTATTCCAATCTATCACTTGCGGTAACACAATTTTATCAACAAGTGGGCTCATTCGTGGAACAACATTGTGTCATCACTCTTAGACATCACCAATGATCCAATTTAATCTCGCATTTTCTCTAATGCGGATGAACAATTCAATTGACATGTTCTTTGAGGATTCCTCATCGGATGATGACGACGACTTGGACATATTCACATTGCTTCGGTGGATTATGCAAGGAAGAAAAAGCGCAAGCGTCGTGGTTCCATTGATATTCAATCGATTTGCCGAATTTGTTGATTCCGAATGTTCCTGGAGAATCCGTGTGTGTCCGCGTGCACGTAGACAAGACGAAGTGGAGCAGGCCGGGTCGGGCCTGGTTTCGATCTTGTTTTTTTCCTTCCGGGCCTGCTAGCACATCGGTTGTACCGAGTGCAATGCACTCATCTCGTAGACTCGAGTACAACAAATTCGGAAGTATCCGTTATTGAATAAATGTACCGAGTTGTCATGTTAATTTATAAATTATGGTACTTTGTGTAATATTGTCACTCGTAATATTTATGGCAATGTGTCGTTTCGTGAAATATATATTCAGCCACTTTGAAAGAAATCAATATTGTACAAGATTGTGGCATTGACTAGGTATATTCGGTCACTCGAAGATAATCGAACTCGAACATAATTTCGTTATCTCTACAATTCGAACATAATTGTTCAAGAAGATAATCGAACCTCGAACCGAACCCGTTCGGTGGGAACCGCATTTGTATATCCGCATTTTTTCAATACGAAGGATTGATGACGGGATTGATGCCTTTAAGAGTCGGTTTATGAAGTGCCCCTCCTCTTCATACAAGCATCCAAAGAGAGAACGGAATACATGTTGCATGATCCAACAAGTTACTAGTACTCCACAGGGGTTCTTGAATCCGGCAAATATAAATTAACGAGCAAGTTGAAACTCGGCAAATATATGTAGGACAAGTAACAACTTATATATATGCGATCTTGTAACAACAACAATGACTAATTATTAACTAATGTTGACACTGCAACTCCAACTCCAACTCCAACTCTCATTTGCCTGAAATGACATGAAGATATGAAATAGCAATAAGAATTGGCAGGATGGACAGCCTCATCCAGATTTTTGGCTGAAACTTTATGAAACTGGCATGTGTGCAAATATGAAAGTTTCAGGTATTCACCATGTCAACTCTGATTACATAAATAACTGATCAGCAGATTAACAACAACAACATAGTAATTTTGTACCTCCACTGTAACTGATTCTGTCACACAGATTAACAACAACATAGTAATTCTCATTCATGTAACAGCAACATAGCTCACTGGAAAACACTGAAACTAAATTCTTAAACAAAGTAGGATAATAACATGGCTGGTAGAACACATGCAACAGAGGTATAAGTATATGACATTCATGTGACTGTTCTGTGAAAGTTTACATAAATAATTTAGCTAACTGATCAGCAGCATTAACTTAGCACTAATTATTAACTTAGCACTTATCACAGGCTGAGTTTAACTACTTCCACTACCACTAGCCCCTCTTGTCCTTGATGCCATAATCTCAGCCCTCATGACTTGGAAATAGGCTCTCTGAGTCTCATCGAGACCATTTAAGTCCTGCAACATAATTTTGGACTCCTGCTCCATTTTCTTAGCAGCCGCTTCCGCTTCTTGAACTTTTAATTTCTTCTCTTGGACAAACTTATCTCCATTTTCTTGGCATCTCGCTTCTCGCTTCTTGAACTTTTAGTCGCCTCTCTTGGACAGCTATCCGGCGTTCCCGCAACGACTTCATGTACTCCCACCTCTCATCTTTGTCTAGCTTCTTAGATGCCTCAATATCTTTCTTGGCTTTAACTATCTTTTCTCTCGCGTCCCTGCAGCCTCATCCACATCCCCCGCTCTCTTTTTTCTCTCCTTCTCTTTCTTTCTTCCGGCGGTCTCTCGCTTGACGGCGGCCAATCCGAAGTTGTACCGTTGCTCGCACCATCATCATCATCTTGCAATGTGGCGAGTTCGGATCGGGTAAGCCACCGTGCTTTGTAGGTCGTTGATCGGCGTATCTCTTGTTCCACTTTTCATTGTGTTGGAGCAACACCCAGCAATGCATCATGACGAATGACCTATGCTTTGGTTCCCTTTGCTTGTAGAGTGCATGGGTCTCGTTCAGCTACAAAAGTAAGCATTTTATTAGTTACTAATGCCAAAATGGTGCATCATGTCCTGTCAGCGAAAATGATATATTACATACCCTTTCTTGCATTGTCGTCCCACTTCGGTGTTGCCGCTCGACATTAACCAAACAACCCGCCCACCGTGTGCAGCACTCCGAGATACTCGTCCACCGGTGGCTGAGGGATCCAATTGAGCGGTTGGAAGGATACTTGACGTTAGCGTGGAAGTACTCCGACATTCGCGCCCAATACGTTGAGCCCGATTGGTCTTTCCCTGCCACTGGATCAAGGCTCACATTCTGCCATGCTAGAACCAGGGCTTCATCCTCATCAACCGAGTAGTTGGACCCTCTAGAACTCTTCTTGGAGTTTGCATTAAAGACATTTGAATCTTCATCATTGTTCAAGGGATAGTCATCAATAGCATCCATCATGGCTCCAACGAAACTCTCCCTGTGATAGCAAAACCAACATGTCATATATACAAGGGACTAAGTAACATATTGAACATTCATGATTAATACTACCAATGCAAACCGATCATAAATTCCTTCAAGAATAGTGAACCTAGCTATATATGTAGATGATCGGGAAGACCGAACACACACCTCTTCGATTTTTTTAGTGTAACACATCCCGAATTTCGGTTAAACAAAAAGAAACATGCATCTTCGGCATCCAGGAGTGATCCATGCATGAGACCATCATGAAACAATTATATTTGTCGATTAAGCCGGATCATCCTAGTCCGTGCTAGCTAGTACTCCATGAACATGAACCACAAGTAGGGTGTGTTTAACTCAACCACCAAGTGACCAACCAGGTAGTACTCCATGAACATGAACCACAAGGTATGCCCGCATGCGGGGAACTAGAACATACACGGCCAGTTTACAAATAAATAAGTTTTGTTTGATTGGCGAGTACCAAAAGAACACGAGATAATGCAAAGTTCCAAACAGAGTGGCCGAGCTTTTGGCTGGACAGCCGGTCCACTCAACATTAGGATAATGCAATCGAAACAAGCCATGAGAGTGGATTCTTTTCAGAATTCAGCAAACCTAGAGGTCTCCATGTAGGAAAAACAAGATCAATCAAATCTGGTGTAATGTGACTCGGTCACCACACAAAAAAAGGGCTAACCAAAAACCATTATTGATATGTCCAGAGGAAGTAAACATTATTAGCAAGCTCAAGTTGTGGGCTCAGAAAATGCTACATACTAGGATCAGATGCAAGATAGCTGTAGAGGATTAGAAAAAACATGAAACATGTGTTGTTGCTTTCTCATCACTGGAGCATGAAACATGAAACATGAAACATGAAACATGAAAAACTGGTTACTGTTCAAATCATGGGAAATTGTCAGTATTGTACCTTGGCACCTCATCGAAGAGGTCGAGACCATCATCCTCTGGGGCTGTTTCACTGTGTAGCAAGGATTGGAAGTCCGTATGTATGGCGTGTTGATTGGCCTGAGCTTCAACCTCCATGGCAGGGACATCGGAATGGGGGGCTACATTGGCACGCGAACGCGGCTTTGGCAGTCCTTGAGGACGGGATGCAATTGAATTTGATCTCGTAGATGAGGTGGTCGCCTTCTTGGCCTTTGGTATGGTCGTCGCCTTCTTCTTCATTGGAGCACTAGTCTTCGTGGCTATTGGAGCCTCGCTTCAATGGTGGGCACGGGGGGGCAATGGTGGAAAGGTGGGGAGGCGGCGGAGGCAACATGCGACGGAAATTGGAGACGGCGGACGTTGCTCCCGGACCTCCCTTGCGCCAACGGAGGGAGGAGTCCCGCCGCCGGGGGGGGCGCGTCGTCCCGCGCCCGGGACATGTGGCCCTCCTCCACGCCGCCGGCGAGGTGGGCGCGCCCTCGCCGCGACGCCACGACGCCGTGGTCCCTCGGCATAGCCGGCGGCGGCGCCTCCTTCGTAGGGCGCGTCGTCCACGCCGCCGGCTAGGTGGGCACGCCGGCGGCTAGGTGGGCACGCCCGCGGCCGCGCGGCGGGAGGAGGGGGGGCGAGGCGGGCGTGCGGCGGGAGGAGGGGGGGCGAGGCGGGCGTGCGGGGAGGAGGGGGGGGCGAGGCGGGCGTGCGGGCGCCGCCGGCTGTGCTGGCGCCGCCGGCCATGCGCTCGATCTGTTTCGGCTCGATCCGGTTTGGAGTGGGTCCCAGCGTTTTGGGGGTGGAGGAGAGATCCCCTGTATAGAGGGGATGGAGAGTGAGTTTTAGTCCATGGAGAAAAAGAGGGGAGGGGATAGTGAAGCTGCTGGAGAGGTTTTTTTAGCATCTGATCCCCTATATCACTGTTTTTTAGTATTGGGGATGGGAAAGAGGAGCAGCTAAAGTTGCTCTTAGCCAAGCGGCCAAGAAGAGTGTCAAAGTGGCTGTAAAGGTTTTTTCAGGCTTGACAGCGGATGAACGGGCTACAGTGCTACTCATGAAGACTAGTGGTTTGGCTGTGGGAGTGGAACCGATGTCCAAGGGACTTGCGGGCTGCTCTCGGCATTCCAGGAGAAGGAGGCATCTCTGTGCTTGATGCCCTCGCCGTCGCTGATGAGGCCTGAGTTGTGGTGATGGCCGCGTTTGAGTGCTCCGTTTGGAGGATGTGTATCTTTTAATTTCCAAATGTTATCTCTCCTTTGTGTAATGTTGGGTTTGCTGGTGGTTTGTGGCTGTGTTGGTGTTGCTGGTGCATCCCAGTCCTGTTTGTGGATGTCGACTTTGTGTTGTATGCTAGTTATCTATGGGAGTTTGCAGGGGGTGCTGGTGTGCTGGGTGTCTGTGCTTCCTGTAGTAGTAAGGAGAGAGTTTGTCTGTTCTCCATGTTAGATCAGCACTGTGTAATTTTCAATTGGAATGTGAGGGGGCCTGAATAGCACGACAAGGAGGCAAGTTGTGTTTGACTCGGTTAGGGACTGCAGAGCATCCATTGTGGCACTTCAAGAGACAAAATTGGATTTTATTGACAAGCAAACGGTGTTTGAAATTCTGGGGAGTAAGTTTGTGGATAATTTTGTGGTCCTGCCTGTAGTTGGGACTAGAGGAGGGATCTTACTGGCAGTGGATGAGAACCATTACAGAATCATCAGCCATGAGATTGGGGTTCATACGGTGACAACCACTGTGCTTGCTGCTTCTGGGCAGGTTAGTTGGTGTTTAACAGTTGTCTATGGACCGCAAGATGATCAGGCAAAAATGCAGTTCCTGGAAGAGATACGATGGTTACAGCATGGTGTTTGTGACAGGTGGCTGTTGCTGGGTGATTTTAACATGATTCTCCAAGATGAGGATAAGAGCAATGTGAATTTAAATAGAAGGCAAACGGGGGCTTTTCGTCAGGTGGTGCGTGATCTGTCTTTGAAAGAGTTGAATCTCAGGGGGGTGTAAATTTACTTGGTCAAACAACCATACTCAAACACGAATTGATAGAGCCTTTTGCACTACTGCCTGAGATCTAATGCTACCAAATGTGCACCTGCAGGCACTGTCTTCTCAGGTTTCTGATAATTGCCAGTTGCTTATCTCTGAAAGTGTTGTAGTGAGAAAGTTTAAGGGGTTCAGGTTTGAGGCTTTTTAGCCGAAGCTGCAGGGTTTCTTCAATGTGGTCCAGGAGGCTTGGGAGATGCCGGTGCAGGCAACTAATCTGTTTCTTCGGTTCCACATAAAGTTGCAGCGCACTAGTAAGAAGTTGAGGGTTTGGGCCAGGAATCTGATTGGGTACAACAAAGTACTTCTGTGTGCAACAAAAAAATTAATTGCCATTCTTGATGTGGTACAGGAGTTCAAGTCATTATCACCATCTGAGATTACATTGCACAGAGATCTAAAGGCAAGGCCTTTGGGACTAACTGCAGTTGAAAAATTAAGGGCAAAGCAAGCATCAAGGTTAACTACCATTAGGGAGGCTGAGGCTAATGAGAAGCTGTTCTTTTTGCAAGCTAATGGGAGAAGGCGTAAGAACACTATTCATTCTCTGCAGTCTGACAATATGTGCTATTCTCATGAGGAGAAAGAGGAGGTTCTTTTCCAGCATTTTAGCGCTCAGTTCAGTCAACCTTCTGGTCGGGACTTTTCTCTAAATTGGGAGGAAATAGGGTTGTCGGTGCATGATCTATCTCATCTGGAAGAAATGTTCTCCGAGGATGAAGTGCTTGCTGTCATCCATGAAATTGCAGTTGACAAGGCCCCTGGGCCCGATGGTTTTATTGGGCTTTTTCTTAAGAAAGCTTGGCCCATAATTAAGCATGATTTGTTGCAGGTCTTCCAGTTCTTTTTTCAGCAGCATGATTAGCATCTGAAGCTCCTAAGTACAACCCACATTGTTCTTCTGCCAAAGAAACAAGATGCAAGACGTGTGCAAGATTATAGACCCATCAACTTAACTTATTCTATTGCCAAATTAATTTCGAAGTGCCTTGCAAGTAGATTGGCACCTGAATTGGACTCTATGGTCTCGAGGGCTCAAAGTGCTTTTATCAAGAAAAGAAGCATTCAGGACAATTTTTTGTTTGCATAGAATCTTATTCGGTCACTTCACAGGAGCAAGCAGTAGGGTCTCTTCTTAAAGCTAGATATCGCGAAGGCTTTTGACAGCGTACGATGGGATTTTCTCATGGAAGTTTTGCAGCATTTTGGTTTTGGAGTGAAATGGAGAAATTGGGTCACTGCACTGCTAGCTTCTAGTTCCTCTTCTGTTCTATTAAATGGCTCTAGGGGCCCTAGTTCCGGCATGTCAATGGTTTACGGCAGGGGGATCCTTTATCCCCGATGTTGTTTATTCTTGCAATGGAACCCCTGCAGAAAATGCTAGCCATAGCTGCAGATGATGGCCTGTTGTCACCCCTTTCTTCACGGGGCTCTACCCTTCGTGTCAGTCTGTACGCTGATGATGCTGCTATTTTCGTCAAGCCAATCAGAAGTGAAATTCAGGTGGTAGCCAATATTTTGGAGATCTTTGGACATGCTTCAGGTTTGAAGACTAATAGGGACAAGTGTGCGGTGTTTCCAATTCCTTATGGTGATGTACCTCTGGACGAGATTTTGGAACCTTTCCCTTGTCAAGTTCAGTCCTTCCCTTGCACCTAATCCTTTCAAATTAGCTTGGCGCAAGAAAAGCAAAGTGGCTGATGATCTGCACAACCAATAGTGGACTAGGGGGCTGTGGCGAATGAGTATTGCAGAGCAGATCGCGGAATTCATTGTTCTCTGGGAAAAGCTGCAAGTTCACTTATCTGATGAACCTGACGCCATCTCATGGCGTTGGACTTCCAGTGGCACCTATACCTCAAAATCGGCTTACACTGTTCAGTTTCATGGCTCTTTTTGCAGCTTCAACACCAAGGCCATTTGGAAAGCTAGTGCTGAAGCTCTTTGTGTGGCTGCTCGTTCAAAACAGGATTCTGACAGCGGACCTCCTTCTGACGCGCAATTGGCCGTGTAATCCGGTCTGCATATTGTGTGATCAGGCGTTGGAGACGGCAGGGCATTTATGCCTCCATTGTCTTTTTGCGAGAGAGGTGTGGTTCATGGTTTCCAACTGGGCGGATGTTGTGATTCAGGTTCTTTTACAGCAGGTCTCGTCTGAGTTGTGGTGGAATGAAGCAATGCAAGGGAGGCCAAAGCATGTAGTACGCCGTGTGGCGGCCATCTTGATGTGCACAGCGTAGAATATTTGGAAGGACGATTTTTCAAGGTCTCTTCACAACACCGGCGCGAGTGTTTCAGTTTATCAGGGAGGAGTTTAGTTGAGAGTGCTCGTGTTGGGAGGCAGAGGTGTCGTAGTTCCTTAATGATAGGCCCTTTCCTGTGCGTTGAGTTGTTCTTTTTTTTAAATAACATCACTGTAAAGTTTCACATTCTTCTCCTTCTTATATGATACGGCAGTGCTCCTGCCTTTATTTTTTTAAAAAAAGAGAGAGCCTAGTTCGCGGGATGCAGGGCTGCTCTGCTTTGAGAGGTGTGCAGAGGAGAAAAGTTGCTAAGATGCTAGCCGTGAAGGAGACCAAACAGCAGCTCGTATGAACCTGTATCTATGCGTGCACACAAACAATCAAACTATGGGCATCTTTGGCAGGGCTCCAGACCCGGCTCCAGCTCCGGTTCCAGGTGAAGCCCTGCCAAAGAGGGCATTTTGGGGTGCTCCACACCCGGCTCCAGAACCGGAGCCCCGAGAAATCCGCTGACTGGAGCTAGTTGGGGGAGGCGGAGCCACATTTTGGTGGCTCCGTCCGGCTCCTCCTCGCCCACCCATCTTCTTTCTAGTCTTTGCCCTCGAGGTGGGGCAGGGCAGGGCAGTGCGGAAGCCGGCCGACGGTTGGAGCTTGTGGCCCGTGAGCGGCGGGAGGCCAGCCGGTGGTGGGTTCTCGCGATGCGCGGCAAGCGAGGGCGGGGGGGGGCGGCCGGCGATTGGAGATTGTGGCCCGCGAGCGGCGGGAGCGGCGGGGAGGCCGGCCGGCGGCGGGATCCCCGCGATCGCGCGCAAGCGGGGGCGGAGGCATTGGCGGCCGGTGGTTCTCGTGGCCCGGGAGCGGCGTGAGCGGTGGGAGGCCAACCGACGGCGAGGATCCGCGATGCGCGACAAGCGGGGCGGAGGTGCGGGCGGGGCAGGAGACGGTCGACGGTGGGAGCGTGTGGCCCAAAAGCAGTAGAAGCGGGGGGAGGCCAGCTCGTCGGCAGGGATGAGGCTCGACGGGGGGCCGGCGGCTCGGCGAAACCGAGGATTAAAGAAGAAAGGATGAGGGTGGAGAAGGAAGGGAAGAAGGCTATTATGGTCATTTTACATTTTTTTTGTATTTTAGCATCTACATGGAGCTGTTTTGCCAAATGTTTGCATAAAACGACTTCACTCCATAAAAAAAGTCGCTCCGCCTGGGGAGCCAGAGCCGTAGCCGTTTTCAGAGGAGCCGGAGCCCTGCTAAATAGGTCCTACCTTCCATGCCGACGGCCTGGCCAGGGGCGGCCTGGTTCAAGGATGCGGGACAGGATGAGCAGGGGCAACGATCCAATCACGCCCGCATGCACCATATGTAGGCAGGATCATACTCTTTCCCAATAAAAAAACAGTATTTTCCTTCACTTTAACTAGCAAAGTGTACGTGCGGCACACACGTATTTAAAAAAAATCTTTAAACCACTATCATACATGTTACAACCCCTACTTGTAGAAAGAGATATATATGAAAGGCAACAAAGTAATGTTGACTAACACAGGCACTAACCGTTTCAACAAGCAAAAGCGAATTCATTGTTTAATTCTTATCTAGTCCAATATCTCAGTTCATGTCAATGTAGAAAGGCAAACTTTTTCCAGCCATGTTTAGTATATAAGGACGACTTATGCAGTTGCTACTGTATGCAGCTTGTAATTGTCTTTCCCAATCACACCGGCCAGGAACAACACCTCGATGAAGTTCATGTCAATGTAGAATGATAAACTTTTCCCAGCTATGTTTAAGATACTTGTTCCTCAGTTTCTTGTGTACTGAAGGTCTGAAAATGATCCACAAAACCAAACACACAAGCCATTTTTTAGACAGAATAACCAATAAGATCGACAACAGATTGCGCACTATACCATCAGATATAGAATATAATCAATCAGCTTCATTGACCAATTAATCACAATGAGGGGAATAACATCAATTTAAGGTTGAAGTTTACACAAACCTTAAAGACATAGGGATACCTCAGTGCAGAAGCCATACAACTTGGATTACTGCTTCTTGGGACAATGATCTCTGCAAGATTTGTAACACTTGGACATACTGGTGGTTACACATTTCCAATAAAATGTGGATGAGCAATAACTAATGTAATCTAATAAGTAACCTAACTTTTATACTGACAAATACATCAACAGAAATTCATTTGTGATGTCCTAGAATTAATCTAGGTAGTGACAAGTATGTCGCTTCATAGCTTCTTTTCAATCATTTTGTACATACATGAGGGGGACGGGATATCACAGACCAC
Organism: Cenchrus americanus; assembly: GCA_947561735.1. Lineage (NCBI taxonomy): Eukaryota > Viridiplantae > Streptophyta > Magnoliopsida > Poales > Poaceae > Cenchrus > Cenchrus americanus. Next base: position 229,382,575 of record OX387240.1, read on the forward strand.
GTATATTTTACATATCTCAAATAGTGTTGCACAAATCATAATTCCTAGGGGAATTTCTAAACCATACACACAAAACAAAAAAAAATCTTACCTCATTACCAGACACTGCTACTATGTTGTTCCAGCAATGGGATTACGAAATCAGCTCTCCTGCACTTTTCTATGTTTGTAGAAAATTACATTTTCTAGATGAAATAAGCAAATATCACAAATGTAAGCAATATAAAAGCTGCGTAAAACTTGGTTCTGAAATTTATTTGACAACAAGAAATTTAGTTGTGGATATGATGCATGTCAGCAACAAAAAAAAAGATTAAAAACTACCAAAGACGTGGAGTTTCAGAAGTTTAGCTAACCAGAACAGAAGACGCCATGATCTTTCTCACAAAACCCACCCAGATAATTACCATCAGCTTGTTGAGTTACACTCCTTTTATTAGGATTCATTATCTTGAAAAGAAAGCATCACTCAGCCTCCATACCCATAAAGCAAGCATCATTATATTGTGCATAGACTATCCTCCATCACTGATGCCATAATAAGATCGGTTGTGCAATGGGCCTTCTGTGATGTGCATGGGTACGGTGAGCCTAATCTAGGTGACAATTGATATCAATTATCTTGCTCTTTATAGTATAGAAGATAGACTTGCAGTGACAACAGAGACAACAATGTTGACTCCATTCTTCCAAAATCCTGAATTGTATGGGCTGGTAAATTATTTCAATTAACCAATGATAGTGTGAAGTTACCCAAATGAAATGGTAAAGCTAAAGACCGAAAAGTTTCTAACTTCATGCCAAAGTGTACAGAGGAGTAGATGACTTACTTCTGGGGGGAAGCTTTGTTGCTTGGGATCTTCTCAGACATACAAGGTTAGGGCAGCTGCTGCAGCGACAAATACTATTGGCAAAAGTTTGCCAGCTGAATTGTCTTTACCTGTGATTTTTCCAAAAAAAAAAACAAATCAGTTCAAATTTGTCCAGTACTACATATGTTTTGCTATATTAGCTCATTATTTCAATGATGTTGCCCAATGAACAAAGTGTGTTTATCTCAGAAACTCCTAGATGACGTCGTGGTGTGCAATGGATCACCCATATACATGGATCACCCATACTGACCTCCCGTGGTGCCTGGTACAGTCACCGAAGGCGCCAGTGCTGGAACAACCTCTTCTTCGTTCATGTGCAGCTTCACCATCGGAGCGCCGGTGTAGAACTTATTCCTGAGCTCGGACCTCAGGTTGCACCGCGAGCCGGCGAGCCTCGCGCCCTCCTCGTCCGGCTCCAACTCACTCTTGCTCCGCCACCGATCCACCAGATCCAGGAGGCATCCCTGACACTGCGCCGGCGATAGGTCTGGATGTTGGGGACCCGTGGGTTGTGCTGTGCCCCATCAGTTGCCCTGTAGCGAAGAAGAGCCTAGGCGACGACGATTTGTCCATCGCGTGATGCGTGGTGGCGTTGAGCAGCCGCGTGACGGCGCGGTCGTAGGCTCAGAAGTTGACGCCGGCACAGATGCTGCTGCCGCTGATGAGCTGCACCATGCCACACGCTAGTCCCGTCCCGATGGACGTGCTGGATCTGCCCGGCCATCAGGCTGGTTCCTCCCAGCGGCGGCGCGCGCTGACCCGGCCGGAGCCTACCTCTCCTAAGGACACAACGGCGTGACGGGGGCGAGCACAGGGAGGTCGTCCTCCCTGGCGTGCGAGATGTGCGGCGGCGGCAAATCGAGATGCGGCGGCGTGCGATGGGGAAAGAATTGAAGGGGATGATCTTGTGGTCGTGGAGATGATATGGTATGCGCACGACGACGGTGATCTATCTAGTCCATCGTCGATTCGCTCAAAAAAAACCTAGTCCGTCGTCGACGGCCGCCCAAGACGCCGAACCATGCCGCCGCGTTGCGCCACCGCCGCCAGCCGCGACCGCCTGAGCGCGCTTCCCGACGACGTCCTCCACCGCATCCTGCGGCCCCTGGACGCTCGGAAGGCGGTGCGTGACCTCAGCCTCCTGTCGCGCCGGTGGCGGCGTGTGTGGGCGTCGTCGCCCTTCGTCACTGTGAGGGACAAGGGCAGCGCCGGCTCGGAAAGGTTCTTGAACAACCTGCTCCTCCTCCGCGAGAGTCATTTACCTACGTGCCATTAAAAAAGTTACTGGTTACGCACATGCCACAAAAAAGTTTTTAGACACATGTGTGCCATGAGCTCAACTTCCGTTTACTTGTGTGCCATTCCGTCCATTTTGTGAGTTAACGGTGTCAAACCAACACGTGAAATGACCATTTTATCCCTTGTGGGCCCCACCGGTCATCTTCCTCCTCCCCTTCTTCTTTCTCTCGCTGCCGGCCATCACCCCGGACGGCGCGCGCGATTCAGTTGTGCGTAGCGCAGCACGCCGTGGGAGAGGTGGAGCTCGACGCGCGCCACCATGGACGGCCGCGGGACGGTCGCGGAGCTCGGCGCGTGCCGCCATGGCCGGCCGCGGAGCTCTACGGCGACGTGGAGACGAGGCGGGCCGGAGCTCGCCCCCGGCCGCGCCGGCCCCCGCGCTCGCCCGGCCGCACGGGCGCGCCTGGTCTTGGGGCCCGCGCCCATGAGAAGGAGCGATGGGAGGAGGAGGATGGAGTCGGTGAGGAGCGCTGTGAAGGCGGCAGCAGTAGCTCCCGCCGGCCGCCGGTCAGGCCCATCACCTGCGCCCGCATCGCCATGCACGTGTCAATTTCCTTGTTCCTAGTCTGCACCAAATAATCCAAATCTCTCTCCACTCCCTTGCTTTCTTCTCTCGCTTTCTTCTCACGATCCAGCGGTTAATCTGTGGAGTACTCACGCAGTCTAACTTGAAATGAATCGATGGAGACTCGAGTCCATCCCAGATCTACCACCTGGGAATAGAGCAGAGCACCGAATGGCCGGAGGAGGATGGAGTGGCATGCAATGCTGCGATTGGCTTGAGCATTCGAGAGAAGCAAAGGAAAGGCTGCGCCCGCCCCTGCGCTCGCCTGGCCACGCGGGAGCGCCGGCGAGAGGGACCGGCCGGATGTGGCGGCGGCGGCGGCGGTACACGGGGAGACGAGAGGAGGACGGGATAGACATGTAAATGCTAAGGGCAAGATAGGCATTTCCATATGTGGGTCCCACTCGCCAGCTCAGTGGAACTGTTAAATTGTAACAGATTGTGGACGGAATGGCACGTGGGTAAACAAAAGTTAAGTGCATGGCACACAGGTGCCTACAAAACTTTTTGTGGCATGTGCGTAACAAGCATCTTTTTTAATGGCATGTGTGTTAATCACTCCCTCCGCGACCCTACGGATCTGCAGGCCCTCTGCATGCACACTTGGTTGTGTGAGCACTTCAGTTAGGATCCGGTTACCTATTGGGCCGCTAGTTCCTTTGCCCACTGGGCTTCGCTGGGCCTGCGTGCCTGTTCCTATTGGGCTTGGCCCGTGTACTCGCAGGATATAAGCTAGACAGGGAGAGGCACAGGGGATCATCGAATCATTTGTAACTAAACAGACAAGTATCGTCTTCCTCCTCAAGCCGCCGGCGCTCTGCCGTGCTTCTTCCTCCTACGTCCTGCCCTTGATTCTACTGCTTCTATCCTCTATCCCTTGTTGGTTGCTAACATCTGGTATCAGAGCCATCGATTTTGGCCCCCAATTTCACCCCTACCACCATGGATTTGCCTTCTAAGATCTCCCATTCCACCCTGTTCCTCATCGCAGAGATGCGGAAGATGTTCGCCGAGTTCCGCATGAGGCCCTCCGAAACCTCTGTCGTTGCCGCTGCCTCGGGGGCGTCTGCTCCTGCCACATCCACCGACGCATCTACCCCCATCGCGTCAGCGCTCTCCACCACCGCTGCCACCGCTTCCACCGCGCTCATGACCGCATCCACGGCTGCGGCGTGCGAGCCCACGGCCGCGCCCACCATCGCCGTCTTGGTGCGTCGGGCGTTGTACCTACGTCTGCGGCGTCAACCTCAGTGGCATCGGCTCCTTCCGCGGCCTCGACTTCGACCGCCGCCGCGTCCGCCCCTCCCGCGTCCACTCGGGTCATCGACGTGGACGACTTCATCGAGCACAACGAGTGGATCGCCGCGCCCTCCGCCGCCGCCTCCCGCGACCGCGGTTGCGCCGCGGCCACAACCCCCGAGGGCGCCTACTTCCGCCGCCGCTTCAAAGCGCGGCCTCCGGCTGCGCCGGCGCGTGGCCGGCCGGGGAGCGCCCGCGTCCCGCCGTCGCCGTAGTTGACGCGACCGCTTCGGAGCGAACTCCACCGGCGTCGACCGCAGCCGCATCAGCCACGACCTCACCAGTCAACATCGCCACCACCATCGGGTTCCCCATCCAAATCCAAGAGCACGAACGAGAACTCAAGGAGGTCGGGGTGGACGCGAAGGTCTTCCCATCCACTGGCAGCGAGCATGTCTACGAGATCTTCGAGGACGGCCTCACCGCTTCGCGTCCACCACGAGCTTCACCTTGTGTCGGTGCGGAATGTAGTCCCGACACTAACTAGTAATAAGAGCCAAGGTCTATCCCTAAATGGTCGGTGCTAGCAACTAAAGACACAAGATTTATCCTGGTTCCGGCCGGGGGCCGTACGTCCAGCAGTGGCATGCTCGAGGCACTATATTACTTTGCACCGGAATGCCTGTAGTGGGGCGGTTACAAGCAAAGCGGGAGAGGAGGCGCGGCCTCCAAGTCCCTGGTGGAGTGATCGAAGTGAATTCAGATGTTGTGGGAGAATTGAGTAGTGTGTGCGTGGTGTGGTTTCGGATGTTCGTGTCTGGGTTTCTGATGTCTCATGTCCCCTGCGGCGAGGGGGTTCACCTTCCTTTTATAGACCAAGGAGAGAGCGAATTACAAGCATGCCGCACTATTCAGCTACATGGGGAAGTATGGTGTGCAGCGCCGCGGAGTTGGCGGCCGCCTTGACGGTCCTTGCCACGATCTAGTCATCATGGCGTGTCTTGTACCCAAACAGTGGCAGCTTCGAGGGTAGGGGCGCAGTGGTTGACCGTGGCGTCTTCAGAAGGGCTTGAGGAAGCTGTTGACGGCGATCCGTATGGGATACAGTGGCAGGCGTGGCGGCGCCCGTGCCCGCGTGCCTCACAGCGCCGGAGTAGTTGTAACAGTGCCCGGCGTGGTGCCGCGAGCACGGGGGCGGCCGCACGGGACCAACGGTGGCGGGGATGGCGTCCCCGCCGGCCTAGCGTCATGATTTGCCCCTGCAGGTTCACGAGAAAGCGGTTCGAGGGTGTGGCCGGCCCCCCCTTCGAGGGCACGGCGCGTTAGTCGTACGGTAGTAGGCGGCGCGTGCCGCGGAGCCGACACCGGCCATGTCGCACGGTACCCCACGGTGGCGGGGATGGGTTCCCCCTAGGGAGTTGGCGCAACAGCGCCGGGGCATGATTCCCAGGCGCAGGACGGCGCCGCCCTGCCGTGCCAGAGCATTAAATGTCCGTACCCGCGTGCGGGAATGGGCGTGCGTGTGAGGGAGTCTCGAGCGAGGCGGAGGCGAACCCTCGAGCGAGGCGGAGCCCGCTCGAGGGGGCCGTGAACCCTCGAGCGAGGCGGAACCCGTCGAGGGAGGTGTGAACCCTCGAGCGAGGCGGAACCTGCTCGAGGGGGCCTTTGAGTGGGCCACTCCGGTGGGTCGCGGGGACCACCGCAGTGTGGGACGTGCCCCGTGTGTGCGCTTAAGTGAGATGTGTTTAGTTTTGGTCCTTTGTAGACTTTAAGCAGGATTCCCTGGTTGTTTTAGGGGACCCTCAGGGCTGTCCCCGACAGTAGCCCCCGAGCATCTGCGGGTTTGCCGGCCAGGCTCCCGCAGATGCTGAAGCCTACTGATAGGACATCCTTCCCCCTGGTTGCTAATGCTTTCTGTGGGGTCGCGTCAGGGTCTAGCCCCCGAAGCCCTGCAGGAGCGTGAGTGCTCCTGCAGGGGTTTTACCGCGGAGTCTGGTCAGTGGGCGTGGTGCTTATCTCAATCGGCGTCGGCGATGTTCCAGTCGGCTTCGGTGACGCACGCGCAACTGGCACTACCTGCGGCCGGTGCAACCGAGGAGGTGTAGCCGTGCGTCGAGCCCCCGAGCCTGGGCCCATTCAATGCGATCGGGGCGAGCTCTCCGACTTGCTTTTAACGCGCCCTCGCCGTCCCTCCGCGGGACGGAGGGTGAGGTTTCCGCAACCCCCATCGATCGGGTCGCGGATTGCGGATTCCTCATTGAGCTGTTAGTGGGTGGTTCGAGTGGACGCCCATGCCCCATTCGATAAAGGTAGGCTGCGCGGTCCGGAGACGCGTCCATTAAAGCGCTTGCATGGGTTTGCTAGGTGGGGCTCGGTCCCGTTCGCTAGGGACCGAGGGCGCGGAAGCTCTCCCTCGGTGGGATCCCCCCGGCTAGCTGCCCTCGCTAGCTCTCGAACACGACATGTGGGGCACCCTCGAGCCGGTGGGCTCGAGGAAAGGCTCGAATGCGTGTGCCCTCGTCGTCCCCGACTGCGGTGATGCTAGGGCGCCTGTTCGAACCCGTGGAGGGTCAGGCTTTGAACCTCTGATCAGTAGGGCCGTGCGGGGTAACAGCCAAGTCCCCCCGTCTTTCGCATCTGCAGGTTTCGAGGGTCACTGGCCATGCCAGCCCCGAACCGTTGATCAGTAGTACTCGTGAATCGAGGGCACATGTGGCGCCCGTTTATTTCAAACGGGCTTCGAGGCCACTGGTCAATGTTTGCACCCTTCGAGGGTCGTATTAATTTGAGTCAGGGGCTCGAGCCGCTTCGAAGGTCCACCTTACTCAGTAAGGGACGAGCCATTAAATGCTCGCGGTCGCACGTAATCTCGCGCCGCGGGCGCGCCTTTTCGAGCGCCGCGCCGCGCGCGTGGTGGGCAGAGTGGGCAGGCGGATGTGACCGCATGCCACGGCCCCCCGGTTACCGCGCCGTGATGATGGCCTGCGGGTGGTTGCGTGGCTGCCAAGATCGTGGTGGGGCCCGTTCGTCAGTGAGGGAATATTCCAGCTGCAGTTAATGCGCGCGGGGCGTGCGCTTCGGAGAGCACGCCTGCGGCCTATAAATCCAATGGGAGGGGAATGGGCGGTTTTTACCTTTGCGTTTAACACTCGCCGTTCTTGCCTCTTTCTAGCCCCCGAGCTGCTCTCGCCATTGCACCTCTCTCCTCTCGGAGCTCTTCTTGTTCCTTGTCCTTCGCCTCTTCGCCCGCTCGCATGGCGCCCCAGCAACCTCTCATCATCATCGACCCGTTGGAGTGGGAGCGCTCGACGGTGACACGGCTGGCCCTGAGCGAACTGGTAGCCGGTGGCCAGCTGGCGGCGAACGAGGATGGACGGCCGGCCGAGTGGATCGTGTCGTTGGAAAGGGAGCGAGCGCCCAACCCTCCGGGCGGCTACGTGGTCAGCTTCGTCCGCTTCCATGAGCGCGGCTTCATGGCGCCGGCGAGCCGTTTCATGCGGGCCCTCTGCCACCACTACGGCGTGAAGCTCCACAACTTCGCGCCAAACACGATCTCGCAGGCGGCCACGTTCGTTGGCGTCTGCGAGGGCTTCCTGGGGATCCCGGTGAACTGGGATCTCTAGGTTCATCTCTTCCGCGCGGAGCTGTACACGCTGCTGACGACGGAGACGAGGACCCGCCGCGTGGTGCGTGCTGGCGGCATGTCGCTCGCCGTGCGGAGCCAGCGCAAGGATGCTACATCCCCAGCACGATGACGACCAACAACGCGGACTGGGAGCGGGGGTGGTTCTACCTCCGCAACGCCGAGCCCGGCCTCCCCCCTACACCGGCCTGGTGCTCCGGGAGAGGCCCGCCTCTTGGTACCACGGGGTGTCTCCACCCCAGCACCAGGAGCGGTTGGACTCGCTCCTGGCCGCATTGAGGAATCTGGCGGGCCGCAGGTTGACTGCGGAAGTCGTCCTCGCGCACCTCCACCACCGGCGGATCGTCCCCTTGATGGAGAGGCCGCTCTGCATCTACCAGATGACCGAGGACGCGGACCCCGTCGCGTTGGCGAAATCGCGGTCGCTGCCGAGCCCCTTCCCGAGGGAGTACGCAGCCACGCGGGCGCGGCGCGCCATCAACCCCAAGTCCGGGCGCTACAACGAAAAGGTCCTGTGGGATCTTGAGATGCTGCCCACCGGCCCGCTGGTGAGAGGAGTTCTTGATTTCATTCCCAGTTTCGCCAGTTTTCCGAGTTGTTGACGCATTTAATGCTTGCCCGTAGATGGTGCGAGTGAGTGCTGCGAAGTCTGAGCCGCCTACCCCCCGCTCCCGCGTGCTCGCGCGCACGGCGCTGCAGTGAGAGCGGGACCGGGCGGCGCGCAAGAAGGAGCGTGCGACGCGACATCGGAAGCGTCGCGAGCGGTGGAGTGAAGAGTTCCGGCTGCTCGAGCAGCAGGGGCTCTTCTCGCCGGGGACCGAGGAATACTCGTCATCGGACGAGGAGGAGGAAGAGGAGGAAGAGGTTAGGGGGCAGGCCCTCCCCGATAGGTGGGAGCCTGCACCCTCGTCACCAGAGCCGACTCCGGTGGCGAGAGTGGCATCGCCTGGGGCGGGCGCGGGGGCCGGCGCCCGCCACCGGCAATCAACGACGGGAGGCGGCGCGAGCCCCGGAGGCGCCGGCGCACACCTCGGAGGCGTCCGTGCGCGCGGCGGAGGCGCCCGCGCGTGCGGTGGAGATGGCCGGAGGTACGGCGGCGGTCGCACGGCCGCACTCGCAACGTCGGCGGGGACCTCGAGAAAGAGGAAGTGCGCCTTCTCCTCCTCGAGGTCGGGAGATCGTCTTTCGAGGGGTTGCGTGCCGTCGGGGCGGGGAATGCGACGGTTTGTTTGCATCTCCGCGGGGGTGGTTCCAACTATGTCTCCCCTCGCATCGGCCAAGGTGCCGAGGGCGGATGCGTCCGTCCCTACCGGCGGCGTTCGTCAAGGGCGCCGCGGGCGGGGGCGAGCGAGGGCGGCGACGGCGAGCGCGAGTTCGCGGGGGTGCGGCGAGGCCTCGAGGCCACGGCGGTGGCCTCGCTCGCCGAGCCGCGGCCAATGGTTGCCGAGGAGTGGCGGGTGCGGTCGTGTAGGAGGCGCGGCGGGCCGCGGCCGCGGCAGAGGCAAGGCGGGAGGCGGAGGCATAGCCGGCGGCGCGGTTGTAGCGGCATTGCCGGCGACGTCTGCGTCGTGGAGGGCCACCCGGCGCCGCGGCCGGCCGAGACGCGGCCGGGGGCGGCGGCCATGGTGCCGCGGCGGGGAGACCGCGACCGCGGAGGCACGGTCGGAGGCGATGGTGGGGGCGCGGCGAGAGCCCGCGCTCGCCGGCAGCTCCCGGGCGGTGGCGGTGGAGATCCCGGACGACGACTCCCCGCTGCCCGGGTGGGACCAGTGGGTGAATCTGCCCATGCCGTCCCCCGAGTCCCAGGAGGGGGCACTTGTGAGGCGGTGGGACGGCCACATGGTGGCCGGGGGCCGAGGGCGCGGCGCCGAGGCTTCTTCTTCCCACGCCGGCCGCTCTGCTTCGGGAGAGGGGCGTGTCGACGAGCCGCCCGCCTTCGCCGACGCTCGGGGGGAGCGGCCGGGTGGGGGGGAGCTCCGTGACCACGGCGTCGCGCTCAACCGGGCGTTGAACGAGGCGCGCGCATCCACCGGCGGCCCGGCGTGGAGCGTCTTCCAGGTGAGGCATTGTTGCCCTTTTTCTTCGATTTCGTCGTCTTTGTGTTTGTTTCTTGCGCGCGCGACGCCTTGCGGTTTTGATGCGTTGGCGGCAGGAGCTCGAGCACCGCGCCCGCGACAAGTATGGCGCCTTCGACCAGATGAGTGCCGAGCTCCGCCATCTCCGGGAGCAGCGTGACGCCTTTGACGCGCTCGCGGACGCCTTGGGGACCCAGACGGCTGGTTGTCGTACCGGGCTGAGGCCCTACGCGACCAACCCCTGGAGTACGAGAGGCAGGCCGCGGCGCGCCCCCCACCCTCGAGCGGATTTGCACAACCCTCATCGATCGGGATGAGGCGCTGCAGCAGGTGCAGGGGGGTCTAGAGAAGATGCGCACGGTGGCGTCCAACTGGGAGGCAGAGGTGGGCACCGTCCGGGCCGACAACCGGGAGCTCCACACGTGGCTTCAGAAGGCGCAGGCCCAGCAGAGCCAGGCCGAGGAGAGGGCGCGCGCAGCTGAGCAGAAGGCCAAGGAGTCCGACGAGTTGAAGACCGCCCTTGATGCTAAGGCCGCCGCGCTTCTCACGGCGGAGGAGCAGCTCCGGCAGGAGCACGCCGCCCGCCAGGAGGTCGAGGGCCAGCTCCAGCAGGAGTGAACCGCTCTTGCTGACGCTTGGTCCACGCTCGAGCAGGAGCGTTCCGCTCGCGAGACAACGCAGAAGTCGCTGGAGGAGCGGGACGCTGATGTTTCAAAGCTCGAGGGCGAGCTGGTAGCCCTCAGCATTACGAGTGCGGATCAGGAGATGGCCTCAAGGTGGAGAAGAAGCAGGTTGAAGGTAGGTTGCCGTTTCGTCTCTTGTTTTGCTGATCTTTCCTTTGAGGGTTCGTTCCCCTTCTGATTTCTTTCGCTGGTAACGTTTAGGCCTGCGCACCGCGCTGGGGCACGCGACCGACCGGGCCGATGCGGCGCGGGACTCCTACAATTCCTCCGAGCGGGAGGCCGGTGGAGGCTGCGTTCCGCGGCCCTCGAGACTCGCCGGGCCATGGAGGAGGGCGAGGCACGGGGCGGAAGCTCATTGGCCTGTCGCCCGCGCGCCCTCGGCGGGCACGTCTGCGGGGCGCATGCGCCGCGCTCTGCGTCTTGGCGTCCAGAAGGCTCTCGTGGTGGTGCGGTCCCACTACGAGATCAACTTCGAAGCCGTGGCGGAAGGCTACATCGTCCCGGAGGGCGTCGAGGATGAGGCGGCGATGGAGCACGCAGACGCACTAGCCGCTGATGCCGCCGTAGCGCTCGCCGAAGCCTTCGAGGAGTTCCTCTTTCTGGACGCCGCTGACGCTGATGCTCCTCAGGCCTGAAGATTGCTGGGCGCCATGCCCTTTTTTATTTGTATGTTAGTGTATGGGCCGCGTGGCCATGTAAATGATCAAACATTTTGTTTCAAATGTTTGTGGAAGCGGATGGTGCTAGTTGTTTTGTCACGCTATTTTGTTTCTTCCTTTTGCTGAGTGAAATCGAGTTAGGGGAGTTCGGTTTTCGCGAGCGGCCTGCTGGGCTGGAGGCAAGAGAGAAGGGCCGTATCCCCGTGGGAGCGTAGGCTATCTCTGGCTTGCGCATCCTTTCCGCTAGGCCACCTGCGCCCTGTCTGAATTTTGCTCGAGGCTAAGGTCGAACCATACTTAGCGCGCGTGGGTTTTTTGCGAAAAAATGGGACCGTTTTTAGGGGGGGGATGCCCCCCGTAGTAGCCCCCGAGGGTGACTTGGGTTTCAGGGGAAAGCCGAGTTGCCATTTTTATTGAATTGTTGCCATTTACACGTTTGTTGCCAACTGGGGTGTTGGGCACGTAATTTACAACAAAAGACTTGGAAATCCTAGCTAGGGGTAGAAGCGACGTAGCTGCTGTATGTTCCAAGCGTTGGTGAGTTCTTCGCCGTCCTCGTTGGCTAGCTTGTACGTGCCGGCCTTGAGCACCTTCACCACGACGTAGGGTCCCTCCCACGGAGGTGATAGCTTGTGGCGTCCTCGGTTGTCTTGGCGTAGCCTTAGGACCAAATCCCCCTCGCTGAAGTCCCGTCGGCGTACCTTCCGAGGGTGGTAGCGCCTTAGGGGACCGCCGGTATCTTGCGGAATGCATTAGGGCCACGAGGCGCGCTTCATCTAGGCGGTCCCGGTGAGTCCTCATGAGCCCGCGGTTGGTGTCCTCGTCATAGCCTCGCACTACGGGTGACCCATATTCTAAGTCCGTGGGGAGGACGGCCTCCGCACCATGAACTAGAAAGAACGGGGTGAACCCGGTGGCTCTGCTTGGGGTGGTCCTTAGGCTCCACACGACCGCGGGCGGTTTCGGAGCCATTTCCGACCGGACTTGTTCGGTGGTCGAAAACCTACGGGCTTGAGGCCTTGTAGGATCATGCCGTTGGCACGTTCTACTTGGCCGTTGGTCTGTGGGTGTGCCACGGCCGCCCGATCCACACGGATGTGGAATTTATCGTAAAACTCCGGGAATTTCCCCGCCCGTGAACGCGGGACCCATTATCGGTGATGATGGAATTGGGCACTGCAAAGCGATGGACGATGTCCGTGAAAAATGTCACCGCCTGCTCTGCCCTGAGATTCGTAATGGGGTGCACCTCTACCCACTTGGAAAATTTGTCGATTGCGACCAACAGGTGGGTGAAGCCCTCGGGCGCCTTCCGTAAGGGCCCGACGATGTCCAGTCCCCATACGGCGAAAGGCCACGTGATGGGGATGGTCGCGAGGCGTGCGCGGGGAGGTTGGATTTACGGGTGTAGAAGCGGCACCCCTCGCGGTGCGCACGATCTCGGCGGCGTCGGCGACCGCGGTGGGCCGATAGAAGCCCCGGCGGAACGCGTTGCCTACGAGGGTGCGGGGCGTGGCATGGTGGCCGCAGATGCCCGCGTGAATGTCCCGGAGGAGCTCGCACCCCTCGGGGATGGGCACGCATCGCTGCAGGATGCCGGAAGCGACGCGCTTGTACAGCTCGCCGTCGACGAGGGTGAAAGATTTGTCCATCCTGGCGATGCGCCTAGCCTCGGACCGGTCCGAGGGGAGTTCCCCTCGGTCCATCCAGGCGATGTATTTGTCGCGCCAGTCCACCCCGCTAGGAGCTGGCTCGACGTCCATAACTTCGGCCTCGCTGGCGCCATACCCCTCGAGGAGGGAGAGCACGTACGCCTCGTTCGAGGGGTCCTCGTCCATGGGCTCTGCGCCTGCTGGACTCGAGGGAGGCCCCGAGGGTTCCGTGTGGTTCGAGGGGTGCGGCTCGAGGGTGACGGATGGTTGGGCGATATCTCGGGCGAAGACGTTCGGGGGGACAGTGATCCGTCCCGACGTGATCTTGGCAAGCTCGTTCGCCTCCTCGTTGTACCGGCGGGGCACATGATTAAGTTCGATGCCGTAGAACGTGTCTTCGAGGGCCCGCACGACCTTGCAGTATGCCTCCATCTTGTCGTCGTGGCAGCTCGCGTTTTTCATGACTTGGTCGATCACGAGCTATGAATCCCCCCGCACGTCGAGGCGTTTGACGCCTATCTCGATGGCGATCTTGAGGCCGCAAAGGAGGGCCTCGTACTCAGCCATGTTGTTCGACGCGGGGAAGTGGAGGCGCACGGCGTACCGCATGTGCTCCCCGAGGGGTGACACGAAGAGCAGGCCCGCGCCGGCCCCTGTCTTCATCACCGAGCCGTCGAAGTACAGAGTCCAGCACTCTGCCTGGATTTGCGGCGGCGGTAATTGCGTGTCCGTCCACTCGGCGACGAAGTCTGCCAAAATCTGGGACTTAATGGCCTTGCGTGGTGCGTAGGCTAGTGTTTCGCCCATCAACTCCACCGACCACTTGGCGATCCTGCCCGCTGCATCCGGATTGCGGATGATCTCCCCCAATGGAAAGGAGGAGACCACCGTGACAGGATGAGCCTCGAAGTAGTGGCGAAGCTTGCGCTGCGCGAGAACCACCGCATAGAGCAGCTTCTGGACTTGGGGGTAGCGCGTCTTGGTGTCGGACAAGACTTCGCTGATGTAGTACACCGGCCGCTGGACCGGCAAGGTGTGCCCCTCCTCCGTGCGCTCTACAACGATTACGGCGCTGACCACCTGGGTAGTCGCAGCCACGTAGAGGTACAGAGGTTCGCCGTCTCGCGGCGGTGTGAGGATTGGGGCATGGGCCAGCGACGCCTTTAGCTTGTCAAGCGCCTCCTGGGCCTCGGCGGTCCAGGAGAAGCGCTCGTGCTTTTTGAGGAGGCGGTAGAGGGGCAAGCCTTTCTCGCCGAGCCGCGAGATGAAGCGGCTCAAGGCGGCAAGGCATCCCAGTACCCTTTGTACCCCTTTGAGGTCCCGAATCGGACCCATTCGCTCGAGGACTGCAACCTTTTCGGGATTGGCCTCGATGCCTCGCTGGGAGACTATGTATTCTAGAAGCATGCCCCGTGGCACGCCAAAGACACATTTTTCGGGGTTCAGTTTTACCTCGTTGGCCCGTAGGCAGCCGAACGCGACACCGAGGTCGCTGACCAGGTCGTCCGCCTTCTTGGTTTTTACGACTATGTCGTCCACGTACGCCTCGAAGGTCCGCCCGATGTGGTCTCCGAAAACGTGTTGCATGCACCATTGGTACGTTGCACCCGCGTTCCGGAGGCCGAACGACATCGTGACGTAGCAGTACATCCCGAACGACGTGATGAATGAAGTTGCGAGCTGGTCGGACTCCTTCATTTTGATTTGGTGGTACCCGTAATAGGCATCAAGGAAACAAAGTAGCTCACACCCGGCGGTCGAATCAACAATTTGATCGATACGTGGCAAAGGAAAAGGAACTTTTGGACATGCTTTATTAAGACTGGTGTAGTCTACACACATCCGCCACTTCCCGTTCTTTTTCTTTACTAGTACAGGATTGGCTAGCCACGTAGGGTGGAACACTTCCTTGATGAACCCAGCCTCGAGGAGCTTCCGCGGCTCCACTCCGATCGCCCGCCGCCGCTCCTCGTCGAAGCGGCGGAGCCGTTGTTGCACGGCGCGGGAGTGAGGGAGGATATCAAGGGAGTGCTCGGTGACCTCCCTCGGGATGCCTGGCATGTCCGAGGGGCTCCACGCGAAGATATCGGCGTTGGCGCAGAGGAAGTCGACGAGCACCACTTCCTATTTCGGGTCGAGGGTAGAGCTGACCCTCAACGCCTTGCCCTCGGGGGCAGCACGGTCGAGGGGTACTTCCTTGGTCTGTTCCGCGGCCTCGAAGTTGCCGGCGTGCTTGGTGGTGGAGTCGAGGTCCTCGTTGACCATCTTCTCCAAGTTGGTCACCAGTGCTTCATCCAGCGCTAGTGCTTCCGCGTGCTCCACGCATTCGACGTCGCAGTCGAAGGCGTGCTCGATGGATGAGCCCACGGTGATGACGCCGTTCGGCCCCTGCATCTTCATCTTGAGGTAGGTGTAGTTGGGGACAGCCATAAACTTGGCGTAGCAGGGCCGCCCAAGTATAGCGTGATACGCACCCCTGAACCCCACCACCTCAAAGGTGAGCATCTCCTTGCGGTAGTTGCTTGGAGTGCCGAACCAAATGGGCAGGTCGATTTGCCCGAGGGGCTGGACGCGCTTGCTCGGCGCGACGCCATGGAACGGCGTCGTGCTGGGGTTGCGACCGGGTCCAACCCGATCCCCAGCAGGCGCAGCGTGTGCGCGTAAAGGATGTTGAGGCTACTGTCTCCGTCCATTAGGACCTTCGAGAACCGCGCGTTCCCAATGACCGGGTCGACCACCAGTGGGTACTGGCCCGGGTCGGGGATGCGGTTCGGGTGATCCTCGCGGCTGAAGGTGATGGCATCCTCCGACCAGTCAAGGAAGGAGGGAGGTGCCTTCTCCGCGGCGAGAACCTCGTGTCTCTCCCGCTTGCGCTGGCGGCTTGACATGTCGACGGTCGGCCCCCCGAAGATGAGGAACACGTTTTCCACAGCGGGGAAGCCGCCGGCGTCACCATCGCCCCCGTCCTTCTTGACTTCGGCGTCCTTCGCAGCGGCGCGGCCATAGAACCGCTTGAGCAAGTCGCATTGCTCGAGGGTGTGGTTGACTGGTGTCTTGTGGTAGGGACATGGCTTCTTCAGCATGTCGTCGAAAACCCCCGGAGCTCGAGGGGCCAGTCGAGGGCCCCGTCGAGCCGGGTCAATAGCAAGGGCCTCGGCGTCGTCGCCGTCGCGTCCCTGCTCGCGCGCCTCGCGGCGCGGCTTCTTCCCCTTCTTGCCCTCGCTTGTCCTTCGGTGGAGCTCCTTGGACTTGCGCCCTCCGCGGCGCGTCGTCCGTGCGCTTGCCCTTCTTGCCGTCGAAGATCGCCCCCACCGCCTCTTCGCCTGAAGCAAAACTGGTGGCGATATCGAACAGTTCGTTCGAGTCGACTGGCGGGTTGCGCCCCAACTCGCGCACGAGGTCCCGGCACGTGGTGCCCTCGAGGAAGGCGTGCACAATCTCGGATTGCGCCACGCTTGGGAGCTCCGTGCAGCGCTTGGAGAAGCGCCGTATGAAGTCCCGGAGCGACTCACCGGGCTTTTGGGTGCGGGGAGCGCAAGTCCCGGGAGTTCCCGGGGGCGCACGTACGTACCACGGAAGTTGCCGACGAACGTGCGGACCAAGTCATCCCGGTTGTGGATCCGGTGGCCGGCGGTGCTCGAGCCACGTCGGGCCGAGTCGGCGAGGTGCGGGGGGGGAGGTTGCGAATGATGACCTCGTCCACTGGTGACTCCGCCCAGCGGCACGCCGGGCGGTAGTCGTTGAGCCACACACGGGGATCCGTCTCCCCGTTGTACTTGACGATGTGTTGGGGGGATTCGGAATCGAGCCTTCGCATACCCAAAAAATAGAGAGCGGCCATACGAAGGATGCCGGCAGCAAAACCCCAGAAGTAGCAGATTCCATTTCCACCCTCCGGGCGTCGCTTTTTGGCAGGCACCCTTCGTCGCCACCAAAGCCATCAACACGAATCCAACTTAACACAGGGCGTCAAAGTCTCGCTTGGCGACTTATTCCATGACGAAACCCCTAGGGCGAATATTATCCACCCAGAGAGCCTCGGCCTGGGATTCGAACAGGGGGTTTCGTCGTTCCTAACACTTAATGAGTTCAAACTTGAGTGTGGTTTTTGTTTCAGGTGATGAAGAGCGCTAGGCGAAAGGGGGATCTCCAAAAGGCTCGGGGGTTTTCACCCCGACAGGCGCACGTGATGAAAGATGGAAAGGCGCCGCGATTTGCGGCGTGACATCATGAAGCGCCAATTACGTGGAGACCTAATTGGAGATTACCCGAAGATAGCCTAGCACATTCTGTTTTGATTCGTTTTACACGAGGGTGTTCTCGGAATGTAAAAAGTCCGCCCGCCTCCCTATAAAAGGAGACGGACCGGCACTTGTAAATGGGATCGACTTTTGAGAAATCAACTGTTGAGTAAAGGGCTTTTGGTTGTCTTCTGTCTTGAGTTTTGGTTTTGGTTCTTGAGCTTTAGTCTTCTCTTATTGTTCGTGTGCGAAAGCTGTGGCTTTCCCCACAACAATTGGCGCCCACCGTTTGTGTTTGGCTCGAGTATCAAACCCAGAATGTCCACAAGGAAGAAGAGAACCACCGTCAATTCCACCAAAGGGGCGTCGTCCTCCTTGGACGAGGAGCCCAATCTCTCAGCTATGCTCACCCGGGGAGAGGCGCTCCCGGATCCCAACCCAACGCGGGAAGCGGAGGGCGGCCAAAGCTGCGCAAGGAGGCCGAGGAATTGGCCGAGAACCAAGAAACGGCTCACGGCAATACAAAGCACGAAGCGAGAGATCCAAAAGCGAGAAGCGGAAATCGCTACCCTAAAGGAGGAACTACGCGCTCTAAAAGCAAAACAATCCTTAAGCTTCACCCAACCGTCACCCGAGTACACGGTTCCTAGCCGGCCTAATTTCAATGAGCGCACCGAGTTTTTCACCCGGCCCCCTCCGCACACTACCTTCGGCCCGCAACCCCTTCGCGAGCCCTTTTGAATCTGGTCCCTCGCACCAAGACATTCACACCATTCGCACGAGACCATGGGACCCCAAATCCCCCTTGTCTCAAGAGATTCAAATCACTCCGTGGCCGCAAACTTACAGGCCAGTTCCACTGCCTAGATTCTCGGGCCAGTCTGACCCAAGGCAATTTCTAATGAGCTACGAAGCCGCCATCCTTTCGGCCGGCGGTGACGACTCTGTACTAGTGAAATCTTTCATCATCGCCGCTGATGACGCGGCAGCACAGTGGTATTCTCTGTTAAGCCCAGGCGTGATTCACGGATGGGATGATCTGAAGCAGCGAATTCTCTCAAACTTCCAAGGTTTCCAGCGTCCAGAACTTACAGAGAGTGACCTTTTCTCCCGCCAAGCGAAGGACAAGGAACCCCTTCAAAACTACTTCAGAAGATTTGTGCACTTAAGAGCCCAGGCACCAAATGTGTTGGACGCTGTCGCCATCAACGCTGCCATCGTGGGTTTAAGAGCCGGTCAATTCCGCTCGCATCTCATGCGCGAAAGGCCCAAAACTATCCAGCGCCTCTACGAAGAATTCGAGAAGTATTGTCGCTCAGACAATGACTTCAGAATGTGCATGGAAGAGCAATCCCAGCAGAAAAAGTCTGCGAAAGCCAACCAACCCAGCGAGAGGGAGTGGTCCAATCCCAGAAACACCTCTCACACTAATCCTCGAGGCGTTTTCGGCACGGAGGGCGAAAACACCCAAGAAAATCCTTGCCCACGAGGCCGATCCACGAGCACTGGTCCCAAGCCCACCTAGTCCCCCTCACCCCAATCGGGGGGGGGGGAGGCCGCGAGGGCGGAAGAGGTGGAGGCGGGGGTAGAGGTCGAGGCAGAGGCCGAGGCCATAACGAGAAAAGGAAATGGTATTGTATTTTTCACAAGGAAAACGATGACCATAGCTCAAACTACTGCCCAGACAAGAAAAGGTTCGAAGCTATCCTCGAAGAAGAGAGGAAGGAAAAAGAGAGAGCGAGTGCGTAAACCATTCCCGCCCGGCTTGGCAAAATCCTAGTTTTGGGAGAAACTCTTTCGCAAACCCATTCCAACCACCTCAATACCAACCACCGCTACCCAATTACCCCCAGCCTCCGCCTTGGCAATCACAAACTTTCCAAGCTCAAAATATCGAGCGCAGGCCCGTCGAGCAACATCCTATTCCTCCCCCTCCCCCTCCTTACAAAGGTCCCTCAGCTCCACCGCTCCCAGCCAAGCTCGAGGGCCAAAGCGACCCCTTGCCATCTGTCGGCACCATAATGCCTATTTCAGGGGGCTCCGCCCTGGAATTCGAAACCAAGAAGGAGCGGAAACACTACTTTCGCGAGGTGCGAAACATCTGTGTGGAAGGAAGAGTGGAAAAAACAAGATGGTCTCACATCCCGATTACCTTCTCGGAGGAGGACGTAAGGTTGCAAGGTTTCCCTCACAACGACGCTCTTGTGATAGAAGCCAATATAGCGAGCTGGACTCTGGGAAAACTGTTGGTGGACAATGGTTCATCAGCAGACATCATTTTTGCCGACGCCTTTGACAAGATGGGGCTCAATAGAGACTTGCTGCAACCACCAGACACACCTCTGTATGGCTTCGGGGGGCGTGTCATCCACGCAGTGGGCAAGGTGGTCCTCCCTGTATCTTTCGGCACAGTACAAAATGCCAGAACTGAGTATTTATCCTTCGACGTTGTGGAAATGTACTATCCATACAATGGTATCCTAGGCAGAGGGTTCCTCAACAAGTTTGAGGCAGTCATCCACCAAGCATTTCTATGCATCAAAATCCCGGCGACGCTGGGGGTCATCACAATATGGGGTCATCAAAACGATGGCCGCAACCTAGAAAGAGGCCGTACCCCAAAACGGCGAAACGTGCACGCCCTCGACGAGGCGGTCGAACGCAACGAGGTAGAAAAGCGGCTCGAAGGCGAGACAAAGAAAAAATCAACATCCGGCCGGATCGCGAGACCAAGCGAGTTCCTTTGGACACGATGATCCTCGATCGGGCCGTCGTCATCGGCTCGGATCTATCGGGCGATGAGGAAGCAAGTCTAGTTCTTTTCCTCCGGAAGAACAAGGATGTGTTTGCATGGTCCGCCAAAGATCTCACGGGCGTTGACCGAAGCTTCATCGAGCACAAATTGAACATCGACCCATCGGTCAAGCCACGCAAACGAAGGCCGAGAAAGATGTCGACGACAAGGTGGTGGCCGTCAAGTCGGAGGTCCAAAGGTCGCTTGACGCCACCGTCATCCGCGAAGTCATGTACCCTAAATGGCTGGCCAACACGGTGCCTGTCAAGAAAAAGAACGGCAAATGGTGCATGTGCATCGATTTCACCGATCTCAACAAGGCAACGCCAAAAGATAACTATCCGTTGCCTCGAATGGATCAAGTGGTGGA
This sequence comes from Cenchrus americanus, assembly GCA_947561735.1. Taxonomy (NCBI): domain Eukaryota; kingdom Viridiplantae; phylum Streptophyta; class Magnoliopsida; order Poales; family Poaceae; genus Cenchrus; species Cenchrus americanus. The sequence continues at coordinate 229,402,670 of OX387240.1, forward strand.
CTCTGCGGCCAATGCCGCGATCATGTCCCTGTTGGATTGTTTCTCCGGTTACCATCAGTGTTGGATGGCGAAGGAGGACGAGGAGAAAACTAGTTTCATCACACCCTTCGGAACCTTCTGCTTCGTCCGCATGCCAGAGGGGTTGAAAAATGCTGGCTCAACGTTCACCAGAATGACCGGAGCAGTATTCAAGCCACAGATAGGCAAGAACATTCAGGCCTATGTCGATGACCTCATCGTAAAAAGTTCCGACGGGGCCGGCCACGTAAATGATGCGGTCGAAACCTTCGCCAACATGATGAGGGCCGGCTTGAAGCTAAACCCGGACAAATGTGTGTTCGGGGTCACAAAAGGAAAGATTGCGGGGTGCCTCATCTCCGCTAAAAGAATCGAAGCCAACCCCGACAAGATCAAAGCAATCGGGGAAATGGAGGAGCCCAAAATGAAGAAAGACGTCCGAAATTGAACGGCCGAGTAGCGGCCTTGAACAGATTCATCTCAAGGTCCGCGAGCGAAGCCTTCCGTTCTTCAAGGCACTAAAAGGCAAGGGCGCAATCGAATGGGGCCCCGAGCAAAGCAAGGCTTTCGCCGAGCTCAAGGACTACATAGAAAAGATGGCAATCTTGTCCCCACCTTCGCCCTCGGAGCCGCTACTCCTCTACGTAGCCGCCTCAAGGGCCGCGATCGGCCGCTGCTGCGGTCCGAGAGGTCGAAACCGAAAAAGGCAAACTCCAATCCCCGTCTATTTTGTCTGCGAAGCCTTAGCGAGGGTCAAAGCGCACTATTCGAGCTAGAGAAAATTGCTTACGCCGTAATCATGACCACAAGAAAGCTCGGGCATTATTTCGAGGCTCACAAAGTCACGGTGCTCACGGATCAACCTCGCGAACGATGCGTTCATTAACAAGGAGGCTTCGTCCCGGAATTGCCAAATGGGCAACCGAGTCGTCGAGAATACACAATTGATTTTGGAAAGAGATCGGCAATCAAATCCCAAGTCCTAGCGAGACTTCATCGTAGGCGGACTTCACCTAGCAACGTCAATGCCGACGAAGAGCTAGTGCCAATGCGGGAAATCGGATGTGACGGAGCTCGGGGACGCAAGGGTGCGGCATTGCAGCCATCATCACCTCCCCGGCAGGCATCAAGCTAAGATATGCCACCGGTTAGATTACAAGGACCCATCCGACGGATGCACTAACAACACCACCGAGTACGAAGCCTTGCCGCTAGGCCTTCGCAAAGTAAGAGCTCTAGGGGCCGCAACTTCCTAGTCAAGTGCGATGCCAAGGTCATCAAAGACCATGTGGAAAAGGAAAGTGAGGCCAAGGAGCCGGAGCTAGTCAAGTACCTAGCGGAGGTGCGCAAAATGGAAAGGCATTTTCGAGGATTCACCATCGAGCACACCGCCCGGGAAATACAACGGCGAAGCCGACGAGCTCGCAAAGAAGGCCGCAAGGGGGGAGGCGATGCCTTCGGATGTATTCTTCGAAATTTTAGTCGCTCCGTCCACAAAGCCGGACAAGCAACCGCTCGGCACCATCAATGCAATCGCAAGCACGGCTGGAGAGCCCCCATAATCGCCTTCCTTCGCGGGCACTATGAACCTGTCGAAACCCACGACCTCAAAAGAATGCAGGCGCGAGCCAAGGGTTACATCCTCAAGGATGATGTCTTGTTCAAGTCGGGTGTATGTGCACCACTGCTCAAATGCATTTCCCAAGATCAAGGCATCGAGCTCATGAGAGAAATCCATGGAGGGATGTGCGGCTCGCACATTGCAGCGAGAGCATTGGCAGGAAAAGCCTTCAGGCAAGGTTTTTATTGGCCAATGGCCATAAAAGACGCAGAGCACATCGTGAAAACTTGCAAGGCATGCCAGTTCGCGGCAAAGCATCAGCGAAGGCCCGGCGCGCCATCGCAACTCATCACACCTACCTGGCCGTTACAACGGCGGGGAATGGACATCGTCGGGCCGCTCCCTACTGCCCGGGGTAACTTCAAGTTCGCGGTGGTAGCGATCGAGTACTTCACAAAATGGATCGAGGCAAGACCTCTCGCTACTATCACCTCAGCCACTATCAGGAAGTTCTTCTGGCAGCAAATCATTTGCAGATTTGGGGTACCCAAAGAGCTCACTGTCGACAATGGAAAGCAATTCGATTGTCAAGATTTCAGGGAATACTGTCGTTCAATTGGGACGAAGCTATGCTTCGCATCCGTGTACCATCCCCAATCCAACGGCGCTGTGGAAAGGGCCAATGGGCAAATCTTCTCTGCCATTAAAAAATGCCTCTTCGAGCAGAAGAAAGGAAAGTGGGCGGATGAGCTCTCGAAAGTCGTCTGGTCGCATAACACTACAGAATCGAGAACAACCAAATTCACCCCATTCAGACTGTTGTATGGGGCCGAAGCGATGTGCCCCGAAGAACTCAACAACGAAAGCGCCGCAGTTTTGGCCGGTAGCTCTCGCGAGAGTGAAGAGGCCGACAAGGATCTAGTGGAAATCGACGGGCTTGATGCGGTCCAAAACCTCGTTGAAGTATCAAGAGGAAACCGGGGAGGTGGAGGAACAAGAAAGTATCCCTCAAGAACATCAAAGTGGGAGACTTCGTCCTGAAAAGAAAGAAGAATGCCGACGCTGTAGGAAAATTCCAGTTCGCTTGGGAGGGACCCTACGTGGTCTCAAGCTCGGTTCGAGATGGGGCTTTTCGCCTCAAGGACGAAGCAGGTGTGGAGTTGCCTCATTCATGGAATGTGGACAACTTGTGTAAGTTTTTTCCGTAGTCTACTTTCAGTAGGAGCCTTTCGCACGGTACTATAAGTGCGGAGGACTCATCTTAGATTTGCATTTTCCAGTATTTACTTTCGCACTTTACAATTCAATAACAAGGCGGGTACTCTTTTCCTCACATAGGGAGGACTCCACTGGAGCGTGAGGTTTTTAACGAGGCAGCCTTGATGTAAAATTTATTTCCAAGTGAATGGAATACTTCCTCCCTAAAGTTTTGTTATGTTTCTTTCGCATAGCTTAAAGTGCTATCTTAAGATAGCCCATCCCAAAAGAGGATGAATTGAAGTGCTATTTCAAAATAGCCCTCTCCGAAAGTGAGAGCATCAAAGTGCTATTCATTAATAGCCCACCCACAAGTGGTGCAGTCGAAACGATTCACAAGAATCAATTTTACAAAGAGCTGTCCTCTCGACAGCCCGTCCAGGAAGGACGTTCTAAAGCGATTCAGTCTCGAATCGAAACAATCTGATAGCTGAAATGTTACGGTCCCTAACTTGCGCGGAAACTACGTCGCAAATGATAAGGCACGCTTCAAGGACGACCACTTTTCAAAAAACGCGAGTAAATGCCTCGTCAAAAAACAGCTCAAAAGCTGTAAAATTTGACAAATTCAAAACAGCTCCTAGTCCTTCGACACGTTCCACGCCTAAGCGTCGGGTCGCGAGCTAGTTTTTATTCGTTTCCATCAAAAACCGTAAACAACAAACGAGAAAATTCAACACTTAGCATCGCGCAACGTCTAAGCAAACCAACAAGTTCTAAACTCCGATGACATAACAATTCTAAGCAAAGTGGTCGAGCTGAAGTTATCCCTGCTTCCGAAGGGGGGGAAGACGTTTTCTTCCGAAAGCTGTAACTCGAAAGCAGCGATAACTTCAGCTCTAAACGTTCAAGGACCTTAGCACGACAAAAATTACGACCGGCGTTTACAACACCCCGTCGTCGCATACAAGTTCACATTTTAACTTTCAAATGTTTAAATGGCCGACATGCCACTCTCAGTTTTCATTCAAAGCACTAATCCGCTGATTCAGAGCCGAAGGGGAGCCAACGCCTCTCCGTGCGGGATCCACCTGACCGCCTTCGCCTTGAGGCGCGTCGCGAACTGGGGCTCCGGGGATTGCCTGCTCAGGGGCATCGTCAGTTGGCTTCGGCGGCCAGTCCCTAGGGGGCCCATAAGGCCCCAAAGTTGCCTCAGGACCGTGCGTCGTGCGATGCTCTCGAAGCTCCAAAGCTTGTTTTGCCTGCCCAAAATGGAGCTGTGAGAAGGAAGAAAGCATTAACAACCATCATAAGCAATCGATTAGCAAAGGTGACCAATGTTGAAATAAACCAAAAGTCCTACCCTCGCCAAGCGATCCACTGCCTTCTTTCGTGCATGCGCTCGCCCACTCTTGGCCCAAAAGTTGCGAAGGATGATCTTATTTATCAGATCAACCGTCTTACTTGGGGCTGGAGCGTCGTCGGGTGAGGGAAACACGAAGCCTCGGCTTCCAAAAGCTTTGAAGTGTTCACAACCCTGTCGCTCGAGAAGACTCAGCAACATCTCAGAGCAGGTAGCGGCGCCATAGTCCCCAATCTTGCTCATGGTATCGGGAAGAAGCTTCAACTCGCTATGCAACCACTCTACAAAACTCGAGATGTTGTCGGTAATCTTGAAGTCCTGGGCCTCGGCACCGAAGCTCTCCAAAGCTCGACGATACTCAGTCGCTAGATACGCCCCCCATTGGTGACAGTAAGCCTCGTTTTTCTCTAGAGTATCCTCAAGCTCGCCCTTGACTTCTTCAATTCCGCAATGAGGTCGGCATTAGCGGCCGGCAAGATGTTCGCGCATCATATTGCGTCACCATATCTTTCAATTCTCGACGACACTCTTCATAGCATTTCACGCTCAACTCAAGCTCTCTTTTTAAAGCGTCAAGGGCTTCTTCTGCTTGGCGCGGCGGATTCGCCCAACCATTGGCGTCGCGTCTTAACCTCTCATTCTCTTCTCTCAAATGTCGATTCTCATCCTCCAACATCTTTTGCTTGTCAACCGAGGCTTTCGCTTCCGACGCGGCCTTCTCGAAGCCTTTACGGCGGGGCGACGATACCTCTTGAAAGATAAGCGCGCACAATCTTCATTAGATCATCGGCGCTTAGGCCCTCCGGGGTACGTTCAAAATCTGCGAGATGATCAATAACAATGTTATCTAGCGTATATCCTTCGCATCGCCGGCACGACGAAGGTGCAAAGTCAAAAATCAAAAAGCAAAACGATAAACGAAACTTCATACCTGGCTCCCCCAGCATTGACGCGAGACCTGACCTTGATGCGGAGGGATCCGCCTCGATCTGGGAGACCTCCTTCTCCCGGTCTTTAATGCTCAAGTTGACCAAAGTGTTCGCTGCCAAAAATAATGGGAAAGCAAAAAGCGTAAACAAACAAAACGCGTGATAAAAAGAGAGAGCACGAAAACGTTGCTCTTAAGTTAAAGCAACGTACCGGCGTCTTGGTGCCGGGAGACTTTCGGACGCCGTCAACTTCCCCGACGGGGCGGCCTCAATAGGTTTCGGCGACGCCGGGTCAACATCTCGTGACACCGGTGGAGGCGAACGAGATGTCCGTGCCGCCGAAGCTTCAACTGCACGGAGCATCCGGGTCAATCACATTTTGAGCTTTCGCACCGAGCCCTCGTTCAAATTCATCGCGGCTTCACACCGGGGCGGCGGCCGATACATCCGGTCCCTTTTTCGATCGAGTGGCGTCGTCATCAATATAGCAAAGTGATTCCGACTCATCCACGACATCCACTAGACCGGCCACACGCTCTTTCGGAGGTCGCCTCGGCCATGGCAATATCCTTTTGGATTAGTTCAGCCACGCGCCTGCCTCTCGCTTCCCGCGCCTCCAACTCCTCTGCATCAGTTTGACCCACTTGCGGAAGCCCCTCGGCCCGGTTTCCGCGGCGATCCTTTCGGAGGGTACTTAGTACGAATTTGAGGTGTCGTCATAATATCGACATCTTCGTCAGTTTCAGCAACTGGATCAACTCGCGCTCTCTTAGCGGAAGCCTCAGCATCCTCAGGCTCTTTCTCTTTAACCGCAAGCTGCTTCACCTTTTCAATGGTGTCCAGCGGTCTCTTCCTCAAAACCAGTCCCTTGTCTACCTCTCCGGGGACGGCGGGGTCTTGCGCCTTTTTCTTCTCTCTCTCGGCCGCGGCCACTTTCGCCGCCTCAACCTTGCGACGGGCCAAGGTCTCATTAACTTTCGACAACTTCGTAGACTTTTCTGCAAGCGTTGGCGGGGGTTGCTTTTGCAGCGTCCGCCTTCCGCTTGGCCAAGACATCTTGGGCTTTACTGCTCTTCACGATATTTTCAACAACTGAGCTGGTCTTGCCTAACTTGGCCTTTCGTGAGGTCTCGACGGCCTCAGACCCAACATTGCCTGGAGGCTGCATTTTCTTGCCGGCCGTCGGAGGCACCGGACGAGGGGAATACGTCACGCCCATCTCATCAAAAACTCGGTTAACACGGCCCTGATGCTTCAAAATCCTCTGGGCACATTCCCATTCCTTATGGGTAAAATTTCCTATCATTTGTACAACTTTCCTCTCCACTTCAGCAACGATTTCTTCGTCGGTCATATCCTCCGGTCGTTTGACATTGAAGATGGGGCTTCGTACATCATTATCGAGCCCGGGCAGCCATTGCACCTTAAATGCCCAAGACCCCCATCGGGGGCGGCACGGCCGGACATCGGCGCCCACAAACTCTTCCAGGGCATCGCGCGTAGTGATCACACGCGTCGCCTGATAAAACGCCGTTGTACTTGCTGAAGACCGGCCGGCCTTCGTCAGGTGCGGCGACAGTTCAACCTCTAGATCGACCATGCGGCTAGCCAAATCGTATGTTGTTACCTCTTCTTGCTTTGAATTCCGACCAATCACTTCAATGGGAACATAAAACCAATATGAAGTCCATCGGTTAGCCCATTTGTTCTTGTATGCCGGAGCCAGTTCCACCGGAGCCTGATTTTTGGCCAAGCGACGGGTCTGAAAGGTACAGCAGCCATATTGAGCTTCCTTGTCTTCATCATCAACCTTCACAAGCCTTCTAGCCCAATGAATCTCAAAATGTCGAACGAAGGTTTCGACATCATTATCCCCGGCGAAGGTCCGACATGCCCACAAAAACTTCAGTACTTGAGGGATAGAGTTGGGCGTCAGTTGATGAATTTGAACACTATAGGCCGCCAAAATATCCGCAAACTTCTTAGATACCGCAACCGAAGGCCCGCAGGGAAAAAATCCCGGAACACCACACTTTCATTTTTGCGGGGTTTCGGCGTGGTTTCTTTTCCGGGCAATCGACACACCCGGGCTCGAAGCATCCCTCTAACCGTAAGGCATCCAAATCGGCCCGAGTCATCAAGGACCGACCAATATAACAAGTCCGGGCTTTTGCTCCCGGCGGGTTCCCTTCGAGACTCTTCCATAGCTGCATCAGTCTCCACTCCTATTTCGCCTTCCTCCACGTCCACAAGCACACGTTTTTCAACATCTGTGTCGCTAGGCATTATTTCGACATAACTCCCATCCGAACCACTATTTGCATCGCTACTAGAAGAAGATGAGGTATTGCCACTCTCACGAGAGCTGGCAGACCAATCCAAACCAGAAATCTTACCAGACTCCGAGCTAGACGTCGAGGTGGAGGAGGTCGCGGTAGCTTCCGCAACTGCTGGCGCAATCTGTTTCCCACGATTTGACGACGATCCTTCGTCCTCCATGTTTTCGCAAGAACGCTTGACACAAACAACTAAGTTTCCTCATAAACATAGACTCAAGCGCGTAGTACTGGAAAATGAAGAACGAAAGTGAGTGTGAAAAGCGGAAGCAGAACTAACCTCACAAATTGGACTGGGGCTTCTGCTGAAGCGATTCGCCGGAAGCAGAGGCGAAAACAGCAAACAGAAGCCGCGAGGGAAAAATGAGGCTGGGAACGCAGGCGGGGTTGCACCGGCGGCGGTCCCCGGCTATTTATAGGCGGTAAAACCCAACGGTCGAAAATTTCAAACTCAACGGTAAAAAACACCCGTCCAAGGGCAGTTTAGGTATTTCAAGAGAGACCCTTGGGGCACCACCGCCGAGGAAGACGTTTTCTTCCGCCTCGATTCTCGATCCCCGGGTTTCGCTGGCTCAGGTTTGCAATCAAGGCAAGCGCTTCGCCATCGAGGGGCTTCTGTTGGGGGGATTCGGAATCGAGCCTTCGCATACCCAAAAAATAGAGAGCGGCCATGCGAAGGATGCCGGCAGCAAAACCCCCAGAAGTAGCAGATTCCATTTCCACCCTCCGGGCGTCGCGTTTTGGCAGGCACCCTTCGTCGCCACCAAAGCCATCAACACGAATCCAACTTAACACAGGGCGTCAAAGTCTCGCTTGGCGACTTATTCCATGACGAAACCCCTAGGGCGAATATTATCCACCCAGAGAGCCTCGGCCGGGGATTCGAACAGGGGGTTTCGTCGTTCCTAACACTTAATGAGTTCAAACTTGAGTATGGTTTTTGTTTCAGGTGATGAAGAGCGCTAGGCGAAAGGGGGGATCTCCAAAAGGCTCGGGGGGTTTTCACCCCGACAGGCGCACGTGATGAAAGGCGGAAAGGCGCCGCGATTTGCGGCGTGACATCATGAAGCGCCAATTACGTGGAGACCTAATTGGAGATTACCCGAAGATAGCCTAGCACATTCGTTTTGATTCGTTTTACACGAGGGTGTTCTCGGAATGTAAAAAGTCCGCCCGGCTCCCTATAAAAGGAGACGGACCGCACTTGTAAAGGGGATCGACTTTTGAGAAATCAACTCGTTGAGTAAAGGGCTTTTGGTTGTATTTTGTCTTGAGTTTTGGTTTTGGTTCTTGAGCTTTTGTCTTCTCTTATTGTTCGTGTGTGAAAGCTGCGGCTTTCCCCACAACACGATGGTCGTAGGCCGGCGGAAGCAACCGGGGGGAAGGCCGGCGCGCGGATCTCCCGGCTGAACACACGGGTCCCCGGGGGCTTCGGCGTTGGCGAGCGGTCTTCATCGCTGTCGTAGTGTCCACCCCGTCGGGGGTGGTAGCCTGCGGCCGCCCGCGCCTCTGCTTTGCTCGTCCGCCGAGCATTGATGACATTGCGGGCGTCGCCGTCCCGCGCCCGCCCACGTGTGTCGAGGAGTCGCTCCTTGGCCGGCGTGCGCCCGGGTTGGCGGGGTGCTCCGTTGCTCTACCGGCATGTATCGAGGGTTCGGGCCCCCGCATGCCCCCATCGTCCCGCGCGTCCCCCTGGCCGGCGGATGCGGTACGCCGAGCTCTCGGTCTGCTGGACGGCCGCTTGCTCGATGAGCGCCTGCGCCTCACGGTGCAGGTTCCGCGCCTCGGGTGTCGAGGGGGCGGGCATGGCCCGCAGCAGCGTTGCGGCGGCAATGAGCTTTTGGCTCGCTCGCGGAGGCGTATCTGGGTTGTCGACGTTGAAATCGGCGTTAATGCGGTCGCGGGCCTGTATGCCCAGCTCACGCGCGCGTTCGCCGCGCGCAGAGGCTTCCCCCGCCATAGAGGCGCGGAGCAACCGCACCGTCCGATACTCTTCTGCCAGCTTGGCCTCGAGCTCGCGGGCTTGGGTCAGCTGCGCGTTGATATCGGCCCCTGTTGGGGGTGAAGGAGCAGGGGCACTTGGCCCCGCAGCCAGGCGCGAAGCAGTCCCTAGAGCGGGCGGAACCTCTCCATCGCCGGCGCCCGTTGCGCCGGTGGCGTTTGCTGGGTCGTTGGCGATGACGACGCAGCACTCCCGCGCAGGGTCGTAGCTCCCAGCGCTGGAGTCGTCAGAGCAGCCGAACCAGTAGTCCGCGGCGTCAAGGAATCACCTGAACATTACTGGGTCCGGTACACCGGAGAAGTCCCACTCCGCGTACCCGTGCGAGGTAGCGGGTGGCAACGCGTTGAGAGAGCCCAGGGACGACTCGTCGCCGGCTGAGGCGCTAGGATCCTTGGCAACAAAAACGTGGCGGCCAGGGGGAACCCTGCGCATCGTGGTGCTTTGGAACCGGCGTTGGTGGTGTAGGCCGCCGTGGCGCCGTGCGGCCGATGGGGGAGCGCGGCCGGAGACCGAGCGCTCCCCGCCGGGGGCGGGTGTCGTCGTGCGACGGGCGCGCCGCGTTGTGAGGCGACGCGCTCGGCGTGCGTCGCTCGCCGACCGTGCTCGGCGCGAGCGCTGGCCGGAGCGGCGGCGGCGCCGTGACGCCGATGGGCCCGCGGCGTTCGTGCGCGGCGCGCCGGTGTCGCGGCGACTCGTGCAGCAGCGACCGGGGCGGACCCCGCTTTGCGCCGTGCGCGAATTTCCTCACGGTTGGTGAGGCACATCAGGTAGCCGTTCCCCGTGGCCTGGAAGTTCAGGCCCCCGAACCGGATTTCGAACCCGGCGGGGAGGGGTCCGAGCTGCCCATGGAGTAACGAGTGACGCGGTACTCGGTGCGAATCACCAGGAAGGGAGTTGATGGTGGATTGACCTTCAGCGCTCGCGTGCCCCATGGTGGGCACCAACTGTCGGTGCGGAATGTAGTCCCGACACTAACTAGTAATAAGCGCCAAGGTCTATCCCTCAATGGTCGGTGCTAGCAACTAAAGACACAAGATTTATCCTGGTTCCGGCTAACTGTCGGTGCGGAATGTAGTCCCGACACTAACTAGTAATAAGCGCCAAGGTCTATCCCTCAATGGTCGGTGCTAGCAACTAAAGACACAAGATTTATCCTGGTTCCGGCCGGGGGCCGTACGTCCAGCAGTGGCGTGCTCGAGGCACTATATTGCTTTGCACCGGAATGCCTGTAGTGGGGCGGTTACAAGCAAAGTGGGAGAGGAGGCGCGGCCTCCAAGTCCCTGGTGGAGTGATCGAAGTGAATTCAGATGTTGTGGGAGAATTGAGGAGTGTGTGCGTGGTGTGGTTTCGGATGTTCGTGTACGGGTGTACGATGTCTCATGTCCCTTGCGGCGAGGGGGTTCACCTTCCTTTTATAGACCAAGGAGAGAGCGAATTACAAGCATGCCGCACTATTCGGCTACATGGGGAAGTATGGTGTGCGGCGCGCGGAGTTGGCGGCCGCCTTGACGGTCCTTGCCACGATCTAGTCATCATGGCGTGTCTTGTACCCAAACGGTGGCAGCTTCGAGGGTAGGGGCGTGGTGGTTGACCGTGGTGTCCTCAGAAGGGCTTGAGGAAGCCGTTGACGGTGATCCGTACGGGATACAGTGGCGGGCGTGGCGGCGCCCGTCCCCGCGTGCCTCACAGCGCCGGAGTGGTTGTAACAGTGCCCGGCGTGGTGCCGCGAGCACGGGGGCGGCCGCACAGGACCAACAGTGGCGGGGATGGCGTCCCGCCGGCCTAGCGTCATGATTTGCCCCTGCAGGTTCACGAGAAAGCGGTTCGAGGGTGTGGCCGGCCCCCCTTCGAGGGCACGGCGCGTTAGCCGTACGGGAGTAGGCGGCGCAGTGCCGCGGAGCTGACACTGGCCATGTCGCACAGTCCCCCACAGTGGCGGGGATGGGTTCCCCCTAGGGAGTTGGCGCAACAGCGCCGGGGCATGATTCCCAGGCGCATGATGGCGCCGCCCTGCCGTGCCAGAGCATTAAATGTCCGTACCCGCGTGTGGGAACGGGTGTGCGTGTGAGGGAGTCTCGAGCGAGGCGAAGGCGAACCCTCGAGCGAGGTGGAGCCCACTCGAGGGGGCCGTGAACCCTCGAGCGAGGCGGAAACCGCTCGAGGGAGGTGTGAACCCTCGAGTGAGGCGGAACCTGCTCGAGTGGGCCACTCCGGTGGGTCGCGGGGACCACCGCAGTGTGGGCCGTGCCCCGTGTGTGCGCTTAAGTGAGATGTGTTTAGTTTCGGTCCTTTATAGACTTTAAGCAGGATTCCCCTGGTTATTTTAGGGGACTTACGGGACCGTGAGGCTGTCCCCGACACCTTGCTCGATTCGGCCTCCGCGGCCGCCGTGGCTTCATCTACCTTGACGCGCCACTCCTCGTCCGCCTCAGCTTCACCAACGGCGACGTGCTCCCACGCGCCTGCCATGACATCGCCGGCCTTGGCTCATCTTCATCAGCTACCCTCGGGTCGAGATGATTGCGCCTGCCTGCATCACGGTCGAGTCCGCGGCGGAAATTCGACGCACGTGCATCACGACCTCGAGGCCACCACCGGCGACCATCACATCCACGCCTGCCAGGTGTTCGACACAAGCTCCAGGCACAACGCCGCGTCGTGCGCCGCATCTGCGTCGAGCCCCACCGCGTCCACCTCGCCCTCGATGCCCGCGGCGACCTCGTCTGCTTGTGTATCAGCTTCCGTGACAGCGGCGACCTCCACGCCTGCCCTCTCTTCCACATCCGCGGTGTGCTCATTTGCGGCTGTTGAGGCTTCGTCGACCACGGCGCGTTTCTCCGCGTACGTCGTGGCTCTGCCTCCCGCACTCGCCTCAGCTTCGCGGACCGCGGCGTGCCCCTCCACGCCATCATGGGCGTCTCCCTCCTCACCCACCCTGGCTTCGATCGGGCTCGCCACCATCGTCATGCTTGAGTGTCCGAGCTCGCTGCCGCGTTGCAGCGACCATTCTGCTGACCTCATCCACCACTACATCAGCAGCAGCAACGTCGCCCTGCCAAGCTATCGAGCATCCGCGAACACTGACCACCATGTGTTCGACGAAATGTTTGAGCTGCATTGTCGATGAGCTCAAGTCTGCGGACACTGGTTTTGGGACTGCACCAACAACCTTGCTTCTCTTAGCAGCTGAGATTGCACTGGCCTTCACCAACAAATGCTCCCTCAAGTACTTGCAGCGAAGGTACATCCTTATCATTGGCTCATCTCTGTCAAGTGTTGCTGCTATGTCCAATGGTCATGGTTACCAGGAGGTGTTCCAGAGCATGTCAAGTCAGTGTCTAGTGCTGCCAGAATTATTTTATGCTGCTACGATTGACATAGGTCCTCGAATACCCCCTCTGAAGAACAAGTATGCATTTCTTAGTGACACTGTTAAGTCACATGGTAGTCTGGACCTTTCATTCTATTATGATCAGGGTGTTGTTATCAGTAAACCAAGCTTCACAGTGGAGATTCACAGCAATGCCTATCTGTTATTTCTCATCCATCATTTATATCTTGGGTAGATATGTCTTGGTTGTTCTTTAATTGTCATCAAGATCCGGTGCAGTGGCAGCCCTCCTTGTTGTCCTTGTTGTGCTTAGCCATGACTGATAGTGGTGGTGTCAGTGGTGTTTCTACTCTACACATTCTAGCGCATCACAGTGTTGCCCATGTGCACTTGAAGACATCACTGAATATTATGCTTCTGAATATTGGCTATCTTGTTGCTGAAGTGCAATTGAAGGGAATTCTTTCAGTCATGCTTGCTACTAGCATTTTCCATGACTATGTCCAACTCGTCGAATATCATGAGTTTTTCAACTTATTGGAGGCTTGTCAAATGGTCAGTTGCTCGCCAATGTTCCAGTGTTGAGGTGTTGCTGAAAACAGTTTACATGGAGTCTGTAACAGGAATTGTTGGGCATATAATTCTAGTACAGCGGAAGTGTGGTGGATTAGTTTTCTCTCTGCTTTGGCTACCACCAGCATGTGAACAATTTGTGCATTGGATTCTCTGGGAAATCCCTTGGCTATTTTCTGCATTGGTGAATTGGAGTTCTGATGTTTTGGCTATAGTGGCAGTGATCACAAGTGCGTCCATGCTACTTCAGTCCTACCCAAGCAGATTGGAATTTGCTCTCCAAGGGACTTTCATGCTACCTGATACCTACTATATTAATTGGGTTCATGCATTTCTTTCAACGATATTGGATGCTTCGCTGAGTAAATGCAGGAGCATATCTCTCAATGGTGACATCAAGTTCCAGTGTTCAGTTAACAAGGGACAATGGTTGTCTATGCTTTCTGAAATCATTCAACTATGCTTCAGTTGTTGGCTAGTGGTTAAAGGTGATTGGGCAACTGAGCAACTTATGCCACAACCTTGGCCACCACCAGTACAATGTGTGTTGCAGGATAATGGTTTTCAAATCAAGCTGGAACTTACAATGTGCTCACCCATTTTATTTGCATGGTGTGAGGATACTGCTGAGGGTGCATATACTTCATTTTTCTCACTTGGCAAAGTGGCAGACATATTACTTTGGGTTGCTTACTGTGCTGCTATTGTCAACATATGGATTTGCTTGGGAGTTGTCACTGGAGCACATATGAGTTTGAAAGGACAAAGATCACTGAAATCTGTCTTGTCACTTGAAGACTCAAGATTTGGTGCTGATAGTGGTCATCAAGATCAACGACACGGTGCAAACTCTCTGGGTGCTTCAGTTCTACAGTCACATAGTTGAAGATCCCTGAGGCTTACTTCTCCAGAAAAGCTATCCAATATCCTTTGTTGCTACCAAGTTTCTACATTGTCATTGCAAAAGCTCATTGATGAAGCTCACTGAGGATTATACAAGGACTTCACAGCTTGAGGGCAAGCTGCTTTTTAAGAAGGGGGGAATGTTAAGATCCGGTTACCTATTGGGCCGCTAGTTCCTTTGCCCACTGGGCTTCGCTGGGCCTGCGTGCCTGTTCCTATTGGGCTTGGCCCGTGTACTCGCAGGATACATAAGCTAGAGAGGGAGAGGCACAGGGGATCATTGAATCATTTGTAACTAAACAGACGAGTATCGTCTTCCTCCTCAAGCCGCTGACGCTCTGCTGTGCTTCTTCCACTTACTTCCTGCCCTTGATTCTACTGCTTCTATCCTCTATCCCTTGCTGGTTGCTAACATTCACCTTCCAGCGCCGGTGGCTGTGCGACGCCCTGAGCCGCGGTCTCCGCGTGCTCGCGCTCGCGCTCCAAGCCGCCTTTGCAGTCGGGCTGCCCGACCGCATCTTCACCTGCGTGACTCTCGAGGATATCAGCCTTTCGTCCAGGGCTAGGGATGTCATCGCGCCCAAGTCTGCGGTCTGCCTCCCATGCCTGAAGAAGATGCACCTAGAGAACTGGCAGATCCATCCGTCTGCAGTGGAGAAGCTCAACTCTGGGTGGCCGTCGCTCCAGGACTTGAATCTGTCTCGGTGCTGGCTTGGTTCGTTCAAGATTTCATCCGAAACCTTGAAGACTCTGTCGATTACTGACTGCAGGTACGATGAGATCCATGTTTCTGCTCCTAACACTGGTTCACTGAAGATAAATGTTTTTGGAAGAATCTACCTGTCTGCCACGCCATCTTTGGTGAGTGCCTGGGTGGATTTTGCTGGTGCACATGTTCAGTTTGTTCCATGTGCTTATGATCTCATCACGGCGCTTTGCAATGCTCAGCGCCTCGAGCTATACAGATTTGACGTACTATTCTTTCAGGTGAAAATCTCTACCTACGTGGCTATTGGCTACACTCTTTGAATTCATTACTCGACCTTTTGAACTGCGTAGTTTCATATATATGCAAACTTTTGTTGATCTATTTTTATGGTAAAGGATAATATTATTGTGCAAAAGGCAGACACTGAAGGCCTCTCGTTTAGCAATTTGAAGAGCCTATACCTTGGAGAATGGATGGTTACTGACTTCTATAGCCCTCTTGCCTTTTTCCTCAAACGGGCTCCTAATCTGGCCGCTCTTGACTTGGATCAATGGAAAGTAACATGCAGCATATCTGCCATAAGCACTTACTGCCATTAGTGAAATTTAAACTGAAAGAATTACTGTCTGCTTCTTTAGAACTTGCATCAAAGGTTCAGTGGACCAGGACCAGTGTGGAGGGAAACGGAAACTAGTGCTGATTGCAAGCTGAAACTGCTACCTGCACTGCCCAGAAACCTTGAAACACTTTGGATCAGAGTGTCTAAAGGCGAGGATGCTGAGGAATTCCGCAAGATCCACAGCGCGTTGAAGGAGAAGACAAAACCCAGTGAGACGGAGGTGGTGTGGTTTTAAACTTGATCCACGTACGTGACCATTTGCCCCAGCATACTCGTACAGTCGTACCATGGTGCTGCTGTTCAGTTCGTGTAATGTTTCCATATTAGAGTGTGTGTGACTGTTTCCAGATAGTACTTCTCACAAATTTTTTTAATAAGACAAATCGTCAAACACTAGGACAGAAACGATTTGTCCTAGCGGCTAAAACCGGTATTTGATGGCGGGCGCGACACCCGCCAACAACTTCGAGCCAGTAATGGCCATTTGTGCTGGTGGTTCACTTAAACGCCCGTCAACACAAATGTCATCAGTGCTGGCGGTTACTGAAGCAACCCGCCAGCACAAATGCCATCAGTGCTGGTGGTTGCTTAGGTAGCCCGCCAGTACAAATGTCGTCTGTGTTGGCGGTTGCTTAAGCCGCCCGCCACATAAAGCATTTTCCCCATTTGCTATATAATTTCCCATAATTATTTATAATTTGTATATAATTTGTTATTTTCGTTTATTATTTGTATTTGACTACTATATTCGCCCGTGTTTTTTTCATATTTGCATTTGTAGGCCAAATTCACTTTAATTTATTATAATTTGTATTTAACCGCCAAATCCAAATATGTCTCAAAAACACATAATCCAAACTAAAATATAAAAATGTATACATAGGTCACATTAAAAAACATCGTGCATAATAGAACCCTAAGACACCTATTTACGTAACCTTTCCGCATTGTCTAATGTCAAGACTCCTTTATCAAAAAATTCTCCATCCTCGTGGCAAATCTCACGTATGATGAATCTCGCCATGTCCACACAAATGTTGGTGATTTGATTTTCATCAAGTTGCCCCCATGATCCCTCAATGGTAGGCATCTGCACGTAAACACAATAAATGAAGATTGTTATGCATTACCATCAGGACCATAATTAGCACATACATAGTTGTGTACAAACAAGATGCTTACGTCTTCAGAATTTTTCGAAACCTCACACACATAATATCCACATAGCACATTGCCAGGAGGTTGTTTGTACCACTGCAAACAAATAAAAAATGATCGATACTTATTAACATAAGTGTACAACTCTGATAAAAATGATTGGTACTTATTAACAGAAGTGTTCTTACCATTTGGCATGTCTTATCACCAATTTTTTCTTCTTGTGCTGCCCGCCATTGACTATGTATAGCCTATGCGCACTTTAAGGATACAAAGACATAAGTTAGTAATACAATTTGAACTATAGCGATACACGCAAAAGTGATTTTATATTGCACTGAGTTGTCTTACTTTCTTATAATCTCAATGATTTTCATGTAAGAAGCCTCTGAGTAGTGTAATGAGTCGAAGACCCTCATAGTTCCCAACTTCGGACAATGTGAAAGCAAATGAAATGATCACTGCATAAAATTAAAATAGTTAATATAAATAGACTAAAAAATGAAGGCAAATGATGAAATAGTTATTTAAAGGATCTTACTCAAAATTGTAAGCACACTTGATAGAATCCTTATGTTGGTTTTTCCTTATTACCCTTGTAATGTATACAACCAACTCATGAAGTTTAGCTTTATCGTAACCCTTTGTTAATTCTTCTTTCTCATGTGGTGTATTTGCTTGTTCCTCTATTTGCTTTTGTAGATTATCCGACATTATGAACGTGTGTTGTAGCTTGCTTACTTGTTTCGGGTCCATATATGCTACCTTCCACCTCCCATTTGTCTTCCTTTCATCCAACGCTTGCATCCTGCAAAAAAAGTTTACTTAGGATGGTAATAACAATACATATGGAATTGAATAGATTTGGATGTCGTATAGGGATGTTGACTTACATGGACCAAATGGTGACGAGATTGATGTCGAGTTTGTCACGATGGAACACCACATGCAGGGGAAATCGATTGCAACCTTCCGTTCTAAAGAGCTACTGAACACCCATTTCGGGACATTGGCAGTGATAGTGTTAATGCCTTACTTCATGGCGTGCATGATCCATCCATGCAGCCTCATCAATTCTGACGGCCCTTCGTTCAGTTTCCACCTAAACAATAATGGTTTGTCATGCTCATACTTGTCAGGCACCTCATCCGACGAAAACATACTTATGTGCTCCTTTTGTTTTTGAAAAGAGGTGCGGGTTAAAGATTTTTCATCTGGTACCTTCTTGAGTACTTGAACATTAGATGATTCTTTACCAGATGTTGGAGCCAGTTTAGGTTTATTCTTCAGTACTTTCAAGAACAAGTCAACATCAGATGATTTCATCTTTGGTTCATATGAGTTTATCATCCGGTGTATTGCTGGCGTCTTGGTTTTGCTGGACATGGCGGAGGAGATTGTGGTCTTGGAACAGATTTCGGTGATGATGCCCCTTCATCGAGGGTTTGTTGGACGGGTGATTTGTTCTCATTGTTACCTCCCTGCTCCCCACCCATCGTAGGTTGTTCCGTGTTCCCGACATCTGCTTGGAGGGGTGCCTGTGGCATGTTGTTGACATTATTGTTAACTCCCTCCTCCCCACCCATCATAGGTTGTTCCGTGTTTCTGACGTCTGCAACATCTTGGAGGTTCATGTTGTTGTCATTATTACCTCCATGCTCCTCACCCATCGTGTACTCGACCATTGCAGCATCTGAATCCTGGGGGTACTCGTTCTTGGCTAGGTTGCAAGGGACTTGGTGATGCATCAAGTATGATATCTCGACGATGCCACATTATGTATTGGTTCCTCGCATCACCGAGAAGCTCAATCCCATCCTCAGTAGGGATATCAATCTCGCATGACTCATCAGAAATCGAAACAACTTGAACCCATGCGTACATTGGTGGTGGTGGATTCGGAAACACATGACCTGTTAGTGCCATGGCTGTCCCAACTTCTCGAAACTTATCTAGTTTTCTTCCATACAAAATAACCAACTAGCATGGTGTATCCTCTACAATGCCATCCACAGGATGCTTGGCGTTAGCAATAGAACCAACACTACTTGGAGTCGGGATGACTCCGATCTGGGCAAGCATTAAGTTTGGAGGGACCTGTACAGAACCACTAGATATTACATTCTCTGCACTAGGCCCAATGGAAACTTATTGTTGTTGTATGAAGAAGCCTATCAACTCTTTCTTGGCGATTTCTCTCATCTTGTCTTCAAGCTGCTTCTTATAACGGTCCCACTTCTTATAACTTGATCGGTGTTCACGAAATGCTTTACCCCAGGGCAAGGTAGAAGAAATCCCTCGAACACGACCAGAGTGCTCAGGCGTTCCGATCGCGGCGATTAGCATATCTTTCTTCCCGTCGGGCATGAAAAGACCATTCTTTTGCATTTCCGCAAGTCCTTCCAGCTTCTGATAAATTTGTTCTGTTGTGGGCTTATGGAATGAGACATTGTCGTCATGTGCTATAGCTGGAACTCGAGCAAGGATCCAATTCCTGCAACGCTATCCATGCCTTCAAACAAAGTTGGTAAACGAGCTACCCTCCTTTCTTCTTCCTCATTCCTTCATTTTGCCATTTTGGCAGCATATCCTCCCGAACCCAAGTGTTGGGGGTTCTCAGCAACTTTCATAGCCTTCTCCTTTTGTTGGACACTCAGAGCTACTGCTTCTGCCGTTTTCTTCTGTTCTACAAATTCTTCCTACACTGCTAGCGGAATGTTACCATACACATCCCTAACATCCTTGCCTTTCTGGACAAATTCAATATTAAGTATAGACCTCCAATTCCTAAGAGCTCTTCCACACAAGCCCTCAGCAAAAGTTCTACCTGCATTTTCTGTCCCTTCTGGATAAGCAAACTTTTCTTTCACTTTGGCCCATAATAATCCTTCGTAGCCTTAGGCACAATCTTCTAATTACTAGTTGTGATCCAAGACCCCAATTGGTCTATGAAAATTGCACCGACGATGTTCTGAAACCTAGCAGCTATCCCCTTAGGTTCGACATGCTCACCTTTGTCACCCAACTGTTCTATCACAAGTTGTCCAATTTCAGGGATCTGGTTTCTTCTTCTATGACCACGTTTCCTTTTCAGGTTACTAGAAGTAGTAGTACCCGAAGATTGTGGTGCTGAAATGACTTCTGCCTCTTGGGCAAGAATGTTAGATGCTCTACGACGTCGTGGCAGGTATCGCTCATTGTTCTACACAAACATTATTTAAAGTATATCTTAATTTGAAAAACAAGCATTAATTCGAGTGAATGTGCATGCAGACCTCATTATCGCTTGGTTCGTAATCAACATCATCGTCTTCGGGATGCCTACGAGGTCGTGGTTCATTGGTTCGTACTCAAATGGAGTTTCATAGTCTCCCATTATAGCACTATCACTGGAATCCTCCTCATCGGATTCTTCACTGTTAACATTTGATCATAGATAATTTACAATTCCTCCATATTTTTTAGAATTGATCATAGGTAATTGTTGTTTACAACAAAACTAATTAAATTAAATTCATAGTCCATTTTTATATAATAAATTTATTTAAAAATATATTTATACACAATCCATAGTCTATATTTATAATAAGTCTATTTAAATATTATACACAATCCATAGTCCATACTTATAATAAATCTATTTATACACAATGCATAGTCCATTTTTATAAAATAAATCTATTTATCCACAATCCATAGTCCATATTAATACAATAAAACTAATTAAATTAAATCCATAGTCCATTCTTATATAATAAATCTATTTAAAAATTATACACAATCCATAGTTTATTTTTCTAAATTACATGTAATTGCAATTTGAAAAAAAAAAGAAAAAAACAAATCGAGCCTCCTCGCGGGGGGCGGTCGTCGCTGCGTAACCGGCCCCATCCCCGGCCTCGATGCATGCCGAGGAGACGAGCGGAGGAGATGGCGCTCGCCAAGAAGATGAGGCGTCGGTGGCGAACGGGGGCGGCGGAGCTATCGGCGGTGGCGGTTCGTGGGCGGCAATTGGGGAAGCGGCCGGCGGGGAGGACGACGTCATCCTGGTAGGGGAAGAGGGGCGGCGGCGCTCGGGGGAGGAGGTCGGCGGGGTGCCCGCGGACGACGGCGGTGGTCCACGGGGAGAAGGGGCGGGGCGACTTAAGCGCGCGTCAGTGGTGAGCATCCCCGCTGGCGGTTATCTTAAGTGCCCACCAACACTGTGGTTTGCCAGAATTTGAACTAAACTTTTCAAATAGGAACACTATGAGAAAACACCTCCTATACATGAATTAATATATTTTCGGAGAATTTTGGAAGTTTCAAAAAAATTTGAACCATTTAAGGTAGGATTTAAAATTTTTCATATTTGGCAAACTACTGTGCTGGCGGTTGACTTATGACAACCAGCAGATGCCAGTTTCACCACTGGTAGGCACTTAAGACGCCCGCCAGCATAGTATTTTTCTAGAATTTGCAAAATTTGAAACCATGGCTTAAAATGTTCAAATTTCATTGAAAGTTCCAAAAATATTATAAAATATGTGAATTTAAGTATAGGAGGTGTGTCTCTTGTAAAAGAAGTCCTAGTTTGAAAAGGTTAGTTCAAATGGGACTCTAGGGTCATACACCTAATGAGTTATAGGTTGTTTGACCCTAGAGTCTCATTTCATAGAAACATCCAAAACCCTCCTAAATTGATTGAAAGTCTTACAACAACACTAATTATATAAAGTCTTACAAGTGACACATGAAGCCCGACTAATAAGAAATGCAAGTTTATCCTTTAACAATTCTCCCTTCACAGTCTGTACGTAACCATGGCTTCTCCGATTTAGGAATGTTGACTTCAATTTTTTGTATTCTTTTCTCATGATCTTTGAACAAGACTAGTTCCTCAAACTGATTGTAACCCTCAACATCAATTACACCTTCTACTCTTAGAATTCTTTGTTTTCTGGAGACTACAATGTGCTTCTTCACATTCATAGGATCAGCTATGTAGAAAACTTGTGTAACACGCTCGGCGAGTACCCATGGATCATCTTTGTAACCTACATTGGCAAGGTCTACCAAGTGTCAACCCATAATTGTCATTTGTGACGCCATTCGGGTGTTTGACCCATTGGCAACGAAACACGGGGAACCTGATATTCTCTCCATAGTCAAGTTCCCATGTTTCCTCTACAAACCCATAGTAATGATGTTGTTTCCGGATTTATCAGTCGCATCTATGCGAACACCACTGTTTTGATACGCGACACTCTTGTTGTCTTTCGTGACGCCATTTGGGTGTTTGACCCATTGGCATCGAAACACGGGGAACCTGATATTCTCTCCATAGTCAAGTTCCCATATTTCCTCTATGAACCCGTAGTAAGTGATGTTGCTTCCGGATTTATCAATCGCATCTATGCGAACACCACTGTTTTGATACGCGACACTCTTATTGTCTTTCGCCTTCGTATAGTAGGTGTACCCATTAATTTCGTATGCTTGCCATGAGGTCACATTGCTTGATGGACCAGCCGCCAACCTGGTCAACGTTGTGTCGTCTATGGAATTTCCTTGAAATAGATGCCCATGTTCCTTTAACCATGATGGGAAACGACGCTTTTGCTCTTTGATGACAATCCTCGGTTCGACTATCATTTTCTTCACGAATCTCATTTTCGTGTTGCACAATAAATGGCTCCACTATTGCAAGTTGTTGTAGAACACTAGCATGTGCTTTCTCCAGTTGCTGGTTGTCCTCGTCAATGAATTTTTTCCTTCCAATGGTCCTTTTCCTTAACAATCTGCCTTCGTGTCGAGATTCCGATAAACCGGTCGCTCTCTTATCTTTTATGTAGTCTATGCAGCAATCAACACTCTCTTCTGTATGGTAGCTCTCGATCATGCTTCCCTCTGAAAATGCCTTGTTTCTCATGTATCCATTGAGAATCGACATGAACCGTTCGTACGTCCACAACTGATGAAAGTACATAGGTCCTAGTTCAATAATTTGCTCGACCATGTGGATCATTAGATGTTCCATGATATCAAAAAATGACGGAGGGAAGCACATCTCAAGCTGGGCTTGAGTTTCTGACATAAACAGCTGAAAGCCTTGCGAACTCTACACAATCTACCACTTTCTGCGAAATAACGTTGAAAAAGTAGCACATCCTTGTGATAACCATCTGAAGGAATACTGGTTTGACAGCTCGGATCGCAATCGTGAGAAAAACAGTGATTATCACATGACAATCATGAGAGTTACAACCAGTAAGTGTCATGTCCTTAAACGAGACCAATGATCGGATGCTGGATGAGAATTTGGTTGGGCACTTTCAGCCCACGCAAGCATTTGCAGATAGCCAACCTCTCATGTTGTGTTAAGTTGTAGCTAGCATGTGGAAGGTACTGCTTACCATTAGGACGTGGTTGTGGGTGGGGTTCTGCCCTAATTTTTAGGTCAACAAGATCCATACACGACTTCAGTCGGTCCTTTACCTTTCCTGTTAAGCCTAAGAATCCCATTGTGCTTTCAAACACATTCTTCTGAAGATGCATCCCATCGATGCAATGGCGCACTGCCAAATCTTCCCAGTATGGCAAGTACTTTAAAAATATAGACATCTTCTTGAAAGGCACGTCAATGTTTTCTGTAGTTTCAGCCTCCTTTCTTCTCCTTTTTGAATTATCATCAATATCACCTTTTGACTTCTTACCAAGTTTGAACTTGACCTTCTAGCACATTGCAAATACGGTTCTACCGGTGATCGGTTGTGGGGCAAAAGAGTCTTTCTCAATCTTTCCATCAAAAGAGTCTGCCATCTTGCGGTAGTTGTGAGTCCTTATAAGCCAGCGTCTGTGCCCCATATACACTGTCTTCTTAGATCCTTTTAGGTACACAAATATTGTATCATTCAAACAAACTACACAACCTGTTTTTCCTTTTTTTCTGACCGGACAAAGAAAATAGGGTAGGGTAATCATTAATGGTAACAAAGATAATTGCCTTAAGTGTGAATGTCTCCCTTCTATACTCATCCCACATCTCAACCCCATGTTTCCAAAACTTCTCCATTTCTTCCATCAATGGCTCCAAGAAGACATCTATGTCGATACCAGGTTGCTTCGGTCCTTGGATTAGAATGATAAGCAAAAAGAACTTCCTCTTATGACATAGCCAGGGGGGAGGTTGTATATGGTCATCAACACTGGCCATGTGTTGTGCGTGCTGCTTCTTTCACCAAATGGATTCATGCCATCTGTACTTAACGCGAACTGTATATTTCTTTTTTCATCTCTAAACTCTTTGTGCTTGGAATCAAAGGTCCTCCACTGTCGAGCATCAGAATAATGTCGAAGCTTCCCATCAGACTTCTCTGGTGATCTATGTGCCAAGTCATTGGTTCAACGGTCTTTGGGTTCTAGAACAATCGCTTCAGATGATCCTCCACCAGCAAGTACCACATCACCAATGCAGGGACTTTACATTGACTAGCAGTGTCAGTACCGATACTATACTCCTCCTCAACTTGAGAAAATGCACTTTTTTTTTCCACCCACCTTCCTCTTCACGCCTTTAGATGACCCTTTCCACAGCAAAATCGCCATTACTTTTGTAACGACTAGCATCGCAATTTGGACACTTCTCTAGTTCTGCATAGTCACTGTGGTACAATATGCAATGGTTCCTACACGCGTGTATTCTTTGCACTCGCATCTTCAATGGGTTGATAATCTTCTTTGCTTCATATGTGTTTCTTGGGACCAAGTTAGGCTTCGGGAGTAGATTGTCCAACAAAGTAAGGGGTTCATTAAAACTATTGTCCGACCATCCGGATTTTGCCTTCACAATCAGAAGATGGAGCATGAAACGCAACACGGTCCACTCCTTCCCACAACCCTGATACATGCTGTCCTTTGCTACCTTCTTTAGTGTCTCAAAATTTTCTAACCCTTTAGCACTCCCTAGCAACACCTCCGGTTCAATGTGGCGCAACATTTCTTCCATATCAACATCACATTCCTCTTCCACTTGTGGTGCATCTGTTTGATCATCATTTTGATCTTAACAGCCAAAAGCATCATCCATCATGACATAATCATTTTTATCTGCATCTTTATCACCCACGTCATCATACCTGGTGCCGATGTCTGCATTGTTGAAAGTACTTTCTGGTTCACCATGGTGGGACCAAGTTTTGTATCCTTTCACAAAACCACGCTTTATCAAATGCATCTTGATGGCATTGGTATCTTCCCACACAAGTTTGCTGCAACAATCACAACACGGACAAAGTATTTGCTTTGTCCTAGAAATTTGGGCATGCTTCTGCGCAATCTCAAGAAAGTTTGTTAACTCTGTCAAGAATGTAGACGAATGTCTCCGTATGCCATACATCCATGCTCTATGTTCCATCTTAAACAACCTATAAAAGATAATTCTATTATAAACTCACGTATAATAAAAACTGAATTCTACAATTTCAAACTCAATTGTAACTTGCTTCAATTAATATGTAAAACGGAAACAAAACTAAATTATACAATTTTAATTTATGAAGCTAATAATTTAAATGACAAACTAATAATTTAAATAATTTAATATTATATAATTGCAATAATTCTATTATGAACATTTAAATAATTTGCATTGACAAACTAATAATTTAAATCTAAAGCTATTTAAAAAATAAATCTCTAAATCAATATCTCTCTTCACTCCCCTCTCTCTCCTAGCTAACCCTAGGTCTAGATCTAGATCTCTATCTACATACAAATCATGAATAAAAGGAGAAAACTAAGGTTAAAATATCACAAACTCACCTTATATAGCCACCTCCTCCAAGAAAATCAAGAGCAAAACCTTCCCCCTAGATTTGGTGTTTTTGGAGCTTTTCCCGAGCTCCTCTCGGGCAAAGTGCCATTGGAAGGTTGCTGGGAAGAAGGGGTTGTTCTAAATTTATAGAAGCCACAGTGCTGGCGGGTGGCATAAAACGACCGCCAACATTAATCTCTGTGCTGGCGGTGCCTTATGTTGACCGCCAACACTGTGTACATTTATCTTGGCGGTCGACTTAAGCCACCCGCCGGCACCACTACAAGAAACTATTTAATCCGTGACGCTTTCTCCGCGACGTTTTCGGAAAACGTCACGAATGAGCATTGCGGCCCAAAACAACGCAACGATTTCTTTAATTCGTCGCGATTCTACGACGTATTCCTTTTTTCGTCACGGATTTGCATCGAAGCCCAAAACACCTTGCGACAAGTTGTTAAATTCGTCGCGATTCTACGACGTATTCCTTTTTTCGTCACAAACACCGCGACGATTTGTTTAGTTTGTCGCGATTCTACGACGTATTCATATTTTTTCGTCACGGACGTGCATGGATGGATATTGAAGCCCAAACCATCACGACAATTTGTTAAATTCGTCGCAATACGGCCCACAACAACGTGACGTTTTAGCGCATTCGTCGCGATCCGTAAAAAACGACCACCTCACCGGCACCTAGGACCCACCCACACCGCCACGCGAGCGCCACCTCACCCGGGCGCCACGTCACCACCACGTGAGCGCCCGGGGCCCACCTCACCGCCACGCGAGAACCACCTCACCCGGGCACCACCTCACCACCACGTGAGCGCCAAGGGCCCACCAAGCGCAGCGGGCGCCACCTCACCTAGGCGCCACGTCACCACCACGCGAGCGTCGGGGGCCCACCTCGCGCCACGCGGCGTCACCTCACCCGGGTGCCACGTCACCACCACGTGAGCACCCGGGGCCCACCTCGCGCCACGCGGGCGCCACCGCACCCGGGCGCCACGTCACCACCACGTGAGCGCCCGGGCCCACCACACCGCCACGCGAGCGCCACGTCACCACCACGCGAGCGCCGGGGGGCCCACCTCACTACCACGCGGGCGCCACCTCACCCGGGCGCCACGTCACCACCACGTGAGCGCCCGGGCCCACCACACCGCCGCTGCGAGCACCACGTCACCACCACGCGAGCGCAAGGGGCCCACCTCACCGCCACGTAGGCGCCACCTCACCCGGGCGCCACGTCACCACCACGTGAGCGCCGGGAGCCCACCTCACTACCACGCGAGCGCCACCTCACCCGGGCGCCACGTCACCACAACGCGAGCGCCCGGCGGCCCACCTCAGCGCCACGCGGGCGCCACCTCACCCGGGCGCCACGTCACCACCACGTGAGTGCCCGGGCCCACCACACGCGCCACCGGCGGCGCCACGTCACCACCACGGGAGCGCCGGGGCCCACCTCAGCGCCACGCGGCGCCACCTCACCCGGGCGCCACGTCACCACCACGCGAGCGCCGGGGGCCCACCTCAGCTGCGACGCGAGCGCCACCTCACCCGGGCGCCACGTCACCACCACGCGAGCGCCGGGGGCCCACCTCGCCGCGACGCGGCGCCACCTCACCCGGGCGCCACGTCACCACCACGCGAGCGCCGGGGGGCCCACCCACCGCGCCACGCGAGCGCCACGTCACCCGGGCGCCACGTCACCACCACGCGAGCGCCGGGGGCCCACCACACGCGCCACGCGGCGCCACCTCACCCGGGCGCCACGTCACCACCACGCGAGCGCCGGGGGCCCACCTCGCGCCACGCGGCCGCCACCTCACCCGGGCGCCACGTCACCACCACGCGAGCGCCGGGGGGCCCACCTCACCGCCACGTAGGCGCCACCTCACCCGGGCGCCACGTCACCACCACGTGAGCGCCGGGGCCCACCTCGCGCCACGCGAGCGCCACCTCACCCGGGCGCCACGTCACTACCACGCGAGCGCCGGGGGGCCCACCTCCTCGCGACGCGAGCGCCACCTCACCCGGGCGCCACGTCACCACCACGCGAGCGCCGGGGGCCCACCACACCGCCACGCGGCGCCACCTCACCCGGGCGCCACGTCACCACCACGCGAGCGCCGGGGGCCCACCACCGCGCCACGCGAGCGCCACCTCACCCGGGCGCCACGTCACCACCACGCGAGTGCCGGGGGCCCACCACCGCGCACGCGAGCGCCACCTCACCCGGGCGCCACGTCACCACCACGCGAGCGCCGGGGGCCCACCTCGCGCCACGCGAGCGCCACCTCACCGAGGCGCCACGTCACCACCAAGGGAGCGCCGGGGCCCACCTCACCGCCACGCGGTGCCACCTCACCCGGGCGCCACGTCACCACCACGCGAGCGCCCGGGACAACACATAGTGTATCAATATAATGTACGCGACGGGACCATGTACCTACACAATAAAAGATTGAACAAGAAATTTAGAGCGAGCAAGTTATGGAACCGAGATACACAACACACAATAAAAGGCGAGTCTAAAAGACTCGTCATATTTTTTTTTTGATTTTGAGTTGACGGTGGCATGCGATCACGAGGGTTGTGAAATCGAGCGACAACATGCCACATACCTTCAACCCCTCACTTGCTCATCTAATTTTTGTTATCCCTGTTCTTCTAATTTTGTCGGTAATAGGTAGTTTAGTAATGCAATTGGTCTTCTCTATCTTGTACCGACACCATGGCATTAGTTCGGTAACTTGGTAGTTAAGTAGTTCAAGTATTAATTAGTTAAATCTCATAGGTGAAGAAACTATTAGCGAGTTTAGTAATAAGCTTTTTCATATTTTTAGCAATATCATTGTCATTTTTTATTTATTCCCTCTTTCTTCGGTAATTTAACATTCTATGTCGGCTTTTAGTTTTATCTATAGTTTGTTTTATCGGGTCTTTTATTTGTTAGTAATCTAGTTTGTGTTCGGTACCAACATGTCGTGCGGTGGCTTTTTTCTCTATATCGAAGAAACTTAAATTGCGAACATCATTTTTTTAGTTTTACGTAGCTGCACCATTCATTACCGAATGTCATTTCGAGGATTCAAGAAGTTCATCGTTCATTATCAAATATCATTTTTCGAGGCTTCTAGAAGTCATGCTCGATGAGAATGAACTAAATCACAAACTCCTATTGGATATAGGATGATTACGCAGTAACATATTTGGTATGTCCTCATTGTTAGTATTTCGGTATTCGGTAACATAATGATTACGCGGTAACATATAGTGAGATTTTTAGATTGGCTCATAAGCTTTAATAGTACAATGCCTTTTTTGTTAGCTAAGTAGTACAATTTGTTCACTAGAATGTTATTTTATTCGGTAAAATGTTGTGATTCCAGTATTTTCCCAATGTGTTCGGTAATTGTAATATGCATGTACTTTGCTCCTATTCTTTTCAACCTGGTGGCGGATATGTTAGCAATTGCACCAATTTGTAGTAGGCTCATCACTCTCAACTGTCCCTCCTGCATTCACAAACACCGACAAACTATCTTGCAATGTTGGTCTAATTTTTCACGGTTGCACAATTGGTTATTTATATGGTCACTCAATTGCTTTTGACCTCTAGGTTCGAAACGATTACAACGGTACTCACAAAGGAGTACATTGATGCTTTGCCAAATGGGCGGGAGGAGTATGCATGGCGCGGGATCCACAAAGGAATCCTTACGTGGGTAGATACAAATCTTTGCCATTTCATCTAAACTTAAGTTACTCAATGAATCCTTTTTATTTTGCGGGACGGACCCTCCTCCAACTTTGGCGAACATTGCGGTTCCTAGCTCCGGTGGCAAAGGGTTCCTCGCGACACCGGCAACCCTATTCGACCAAATACCGAAAGGTATGTTGCATCACTCATGTGTAGGTTTAGTTGACCTAATGCGACTGAATGCACTAGATTATGCGAAGCTAGAGTCCATATCCATGCATTCATAAACTAAATCAAACTCCTTTTCATTTCTATATGTTTGTAGTTTGGAGTGGATGCCTAGATAGTCGGAAAGGTGGTGTACCGGGAAACCACCTAGTCTGCTATGTCCATCATAGATCACAAGGTCGATCATTTTCCTCTGTCGATCATTGTTAACATGATTAGAACTCGATTGGTTGCGGTAATGTAGTATTTACGGATCATCGATTTGATAACGTTAAGGTGATAAATAATGCAAACTAGAGGAGCCTTGTACTTTCTTTGGTAAATTACACACAACTGTCTCATGGTGATACTCAATTATTTAATGATTGGAATATTGGTGTTTGTTACCTGTCATAGTAGATCAGTTTGGTCTTTGTCCGATTTGATTCATCTAAAGCAAGAATCTAGTTAAGTACTAAAAGCTTTGACACTTAATATTTGAGAACTTTAACATTACCCTCTAACTATTAGTATTTGGTAATGTGCTCTTTCGGGGCGAGGATCGGATCGGCAAGGAGCAAGCCACTAGAAGTGATTGGATGAGGATCGGTTGCATCCAAGTAACAAGCGAGTTAGAAGGAAAGAGGAGACTTGATTTTCTATCTTTGCACTACTAGTGATTAACAAATGCATGTGATCTTTTATTATTCGAATTGTAAAACATGTGATGCCGATACTTGTGAGGTGGAATTACTTCTTGTTAAATGTTAAAATTGGGATGTTCTGTTGTAATAAATTTGACTCCCCGATTGCTTCTTGTTGAATGAATTGGGATGGAAAAATGATTGAAATTTGGTGTGTTAATTGCCACGTCATCGTCCACGTAGGATGCCACGTCATCGGCCACGTAGGATGCCACGTCATCGTCCACGGAGGATGCCACGTCATCGTCCATGTAGGATGCCACGTCATCGTCCACGCAGGATGCCACGTCATCATCCACGTAGGATGCCACATCATCGTCCATGTCAGCTGCCATGTCAGTAGCAATCCGCGACGATTTTATTTTGTCACGGATAGTGAGCCATGGGTTCGGCTGCTTGGGCCTCGGGCTGCTCCGGGACGATTCAGATACGTCACAGATCGCGACGTTTATTAAGGGAACGTCGAGAGATTTAATCAATGACGCTCATTCCACCACGAAAATCTAAATCGTCGCGGATGCTGATTTGCGACGAATTTTATTTAATCCGCGACAGAATGGTTACGTCATAGATTAAATAGTTTCTTGTAGTGCACTAATCTCTCTCCTGGCGGGCTCTTAAGCCACCCGCCAGCACACTGGTCGGAATAAGATCGGTTGGAACCGTTTGACTCAACACTGACTCACATACTCTTGCTTCGCTCCCAACCCTAGCCGCCTCGAGCACCGCCGCAGCCGCAACAGCCCCTGCCACGCCACCGCCACTCGTGAGCTTCACTCGCACGCCGCCCGTGTCTCGCCATTGCCGCTCGTGGGCTTCACCCGTGCGTCACCGTCGCAAGCCGCCGCCTCGGCCCTCGCCAACGCGCGCGCCAGCAGCACCCGTGCCCCGCGGCCACCGTCGCAGCTTGCGGTGGAGGAGGAGATCGAAGGCAAGCTGTTGACCTAATCTTCTACCTCCAGTTCCTTGACGGACGTCGAGCACCATCACCGCCATGTGGCGAGCAGCTCCGCGCTGAACCTTATCCAATTCGCGCCTCTCCCCCTAGTGGAATGCAAGTACTGCCGGATCCGGGTGGTTTGGTTCAAGAGCAAGGCAAATAACATCATCTACAAGTGCCCGAACAACCAAGCGGTTTGATTTTCATCTCCCGTCCTAATTCAGTTGATTAGTAGTCACTTTAGGATTTGTTGATTACTAGTGATACGGTTGATATAATATTAGTGATTCGATTGATATAAGTTTAGTGATTGTTAATTCAGTTTATGTCTAGAGAATTATCCAATTTATTGATGGAAGCCACATTTGTTGATTGTTCTTGTAGATGATGTTAAACCGAAATCAATCTTGCCATATATGGATAATTATAAACTATGTTGCATTTGTTACTACCCTATTAACATAGTTGCATTTGTTGATTATTCTTATAGGAGGACCCTAATTCATGTCCGTAAGTTTGGTGGGATGGTCAATACCTCCAGCATTTGAGAACAAATTACCCACATTTGGTGTCGTTAAACTATCAGATTTTCACCAGTGTTGTTGCACCGCCACAAGCGGCACCACAACCGGCTAGTGTAGTGTATCCGCCGGGGTAGGTGCAACTCGTTTCTGAAATTATGGATCAATTGAATCAGTTAAAGTGTGTCGTTTCTGATATGAAGTTGGGGTCTAGTGATTTGACGTTATCAAATAACGAAATGAGGCACGAACTTGCAAAACATAGAGGGCAACTTACTGAACTTATGGCGAAGAATGGCTATCGGAAGAAGTCCAAGAAAAATAAAGGATTATGCATGCAGGGCACCATCCTTGTTGTTGTGGTCTTGATAATAGATGTAGTGCTTGGTAGTTATCTCACTGGCGGACTGTCTAAGAACTGAGTGAGGCAAGTTGTAGTTGACTTGTGAGTGAGGCCCCTATTGTAGTGTACTCTAATTTGTGTTGGTTAAGTGTGCTTTGAAACATTTGTGATCATGCATGCTGTTTGTGTGAAATAAACCTTTCTAAGGTGCTGTTTTTATTGATATTTCCGTTTGAATTTGACTTTTAGGTGATTCAATTTGACTTGTTGGTGCTGTCGATGTTGAAATATTGGTGATAGGAGTATCAATTTCAAGCTATTTTCAGCTTCACTGTGTTGGCGGGTGCATATAAAAACCATCAGTAGTAAAGATCCCTGCTGGCGGTAGATATAAGCCGCCCGCCAGCATAAATGGGACCATTTGTGCTGGCGGGTGGCATATGTAGACGGCCCCCACTAATCCTTCTATGCTAGCGGTCGACATAAGCCGCCTGCCAGCACTGATCCTTCAATGCTAGCTGTTGCTGGCCAGGCGCCCCTACGCCCCGCCAGCACGCTAATTTACTTGTGCGAGGACAAATCGTTTCTGACCTAGTGAAACAAACGTGAAATGTCAAAAACACCTTTTTTTAGACGGAGGGATTACGTCGGAAATCGTTTCTGACCTAGTGAAACAAACGTGAAATGTCAAAAACCTAGGGATGGATACGGATCGGATACGCACGAATACGAATCCGGATGTCACTATTTACAAGTGGTATTTCGAATTCAGATACGAATACGAATATTGTCGAATATGAATATAAACTGGATATTTCGAATTCGGATTCGGATTCGGATTCGAATATTTACTCAATTTATAGCATAGAGTCATAATGAGTATCAATTTTATTTGTCGATGATTTTATAATTGATCAAATCATGTTACAAGTAGAGTGTAAATTATGATCATTATACATAGTAGATATCTTATTGCAAATAACATATTAAATAACAAATTAATTAATTAATATATCACAATAAATATAAAATAAGTAATTTTGTAAATATATAAACATCTTTTATTAGTAAAAATAAGTACATAAATAATTTAAATATAATTTATTTATTTTCTAAATAATATAATGTATTTAAAAGTACTATGATTAGTCAAAAATAATTAAAAATATCATTATATAATTTAGTAATATTAGGTTAGCATAATTAGTTAGTTGTCATATGTATATAATTTTTAATAGTTAAAACGGTGTAAATTAATTATTTTACTAGCAATATTAAAATTAATTTCATTTTAATTAATATTTAGTAATATAAATAAATTTTAGATGATTTCTATGGGTACTTTATTTTTACGGATACGAATAATGTTGGATATGTCGGATTTTTGTCGAATAATTCGGATAATGTCGAATTCGGATAATATTGAAAATCAGATTCGAATACATCCATCTGGCATCCATATAAAAACGACTACGAATACACATATCCATATTAACGTTTTTAGCGGATACGAATACGGATAGTTCGGATTTCCAGATATCTGAATCCCTATCAAAACTCCCCAACTGAGAGCATTGTCACGTGCGGATGTTCCTCGCGTGTTTCTTTCTAAAACCATGTACTCTTTTCCACTAAAATTTGTATTCAATTTCCTATACTTGTAAAATATTGAATCACTGCAGAAGTTGACTGAACAAAATCAATAAAGACATGTCATTCATTCCATACAAAAATAGTTGTATCAACAATTCATCATGTCTCACATAATAAAACCTTGAAACACTAAACATGTTGAGTCAACAACGAAAACTTTTGAGTCAACGAGAAAATATCGAACCAATAACAAATTGATAATAAATTTTGGTAAATAGAAGAATATCAAGACAACAAAAAGGATATACATTGGTCAAAATTGATATTGATTGCTACTACTAAGCTATAAGCACTAGTCATTCGAAACTACTAAGCTATAAGCACCGGTCATTCAGGGAAAAAAATGAACGCCTGGAATTTTTATTTTATTCTAACCTTTTTAATCTAAATTTTTTAAAATAGCTCCTCCCAAACTAATATTGTAAAATTAGCCATTTTGGATGCGCTAAGATCATGGCACGAGTAACAATGAGTCACATTATATGATGTGGCATGACTAATGGACACAGTGACATTAAAAAAAGTCGCAACTCACACGATCGCAACATCATATGCCTTGACTCGATTGTTAGTCGAGCCACGAATCTTGACGCGACCAAATGGGTAAGCTCTTCAAATTTTAGTTTGGGAAGAGTTATTTTTAAAATTTTAGATTTAAAAGGGTCAAAATATAAAAAAAGAACGTGTGATGCTTTTTTTTCTTTTACTATTTTTCGTCTATAATAAAAATGAAATGATGAACACAACTAGGACGGGCTTGTTGGGCCGGGAGAGTAGAGCCTGACCCACTAAACGAGGTTTGAGCCCACCAAATTTGTGCGAGCGTCCTCCAGACTCCATTCGACGTGCTTGCTATTTTGCCTTGTAAGTCATTTACCTACATGCTATTAAAATAGATTGCGGTTACGTACATGCCATAAACAAGTTTCCAGACACCTGTGTCTGTTTGCCATGAGCTCAACTTTTGTTTACCTGTGTGACATTCCGTCCGTATTCTGAGCTAATGGTGTCGAAAGGGATGGACCCGGATACCAATTCAGATATCATTTTTAGTCATTCTTTTTTTATTTTAGTTAAATTAGTCATAATATTTTGTACCAAAAATTTATATTCTTGTTCTTAGCATTGTGCTTGTTAAGATTCAGACAAAATAAACCCCAAATGTGTGCTATATTTTAATCAAATGATGAAAAGAAATTCGGATATCTATTAAGATTCGGATACAGATGTTTTTTCACCTTTTTCTCTTTCGAAAGCAAATAATTCATAATAAAATTGTAGCTAATATTTTTTATTTTTTCCAGTAATGAGCTGATTATAATACATAAAAAATTAGCACCTAATTTATTTTATTGTGATCTAAAAGTATCAATCTATTACACAATTAGGATGTTTTGGATCCATCCCTAGTCAAAACAGGCAGGTGAAATGACCATTTTACCCCTGTGGGACCCACCAATCTTCTTCCTCCTCCCTGCCTCTGTCCCGTGTGTCGGGGACAGCCCTGGGGTCCCCTTAAACAAATGGGGAAATCCCGCTTAAAACCTGCAAAAAACCAAAGCTAAGCGCATCTTGCTTAAGCGCACACGGGGCACGGCCCACGCCGCGGTGGCCCACCAAGGCGGCCCACTCAAAAGTCCCCTCGAGCAGGCTCCGCCCCGCTTGAGGGTACACACCTCCCTCGAGCGGGCTCCGCCTCGCTCGAGGGTACACACCTCCCTCGAGCGGGCTCCGCCTCGCTCGAGGGCGCTCTGCACGCGCACGCCCGTTCCCGCACGCGGGTACGGGCATTTAATGCTCTGACAACGGTGGGGCGGCGCCATCATGCGCACGGGACTCACGCCCGGTCTGTTGCATCAACTCCCTAGGGGGAACCCATCCCCGCCACCGTGGGAGAGCGTGCGACATGGCCGGTGTCAGCCCCGTGACGCCGCGCCGCCTACTCCCGTACGGCTAACGTGTCGAGCCCTCGAAGGGGGGGCGGCCACACCCTCGAAATGCTTTCCGTGACCTTGCGGGGCCGGGTCAAGATGCTAGGACGGCGGGGCGCCATCCCCCCGCGTGCTGGCGGGGCGGCCGCCCCCGCGCGTACAACCCCACGCCGGCACGCGTGGTAACGGCCTCCGCGCCGTGAGGCGTGCGAGAACGGGACGCCACCACACACTCGCCACCGTGTCCCATACGGATCGTCGTCGACAACCCCCTCGAGCCCGTGCGAGGGCATCACGGCCAACCACCGCGCCCCTACCCTCGAAGCCGCCGCGTTCGGGTACAAGATACGCCATGATGGCCGGATCGCGGCAAGGACCGCCAAGGCGGCCGCCGTCGGGGACAGCCCTAGGGGTCCCCTTAAACAACGGGAAAATCCTCACTTAAATCTCGGTACCGAAACACGTTAAGCCTAACCATGCAGGTAACTAACTGTGCAGGACACGGCCCACACCGCGGGACCCCGACGGCCCACCAAGACGGCCCTCTTCGCTCGAGAGCGCGCGCCCCCTCGGGCGGGCTCCGCCCCGTTCGAAGGGCAACGTTTCCCTCGAGCGGTCCCGCCCCGCTCGAGGGCTCACTCCCCCTCGAGCGGGTCTCGTCTCGCTCGAGGGTTCGTCCCGCCCTCGGGCCGGGGCCCGCCACGCTCACGGGCGCCCCGCACGCGTGCGCCGGCCCCGTACACGGGCATTTAACGCCACGACGCGCGCAGACGGCGCCATCATGCGCCCGGGGCTCGCACCCCTGTGCCGCCGCACCAACTCCCCAGGGAGGAGCCCATCCCCACCACTGTGGTGGGGGACTGTGCGGTACGGCCGGTGTCAGTCCCGTGACACCGCGCGCCCTCTACAGTACGGCTAACGCGCCCGACCCTCGAAGGGGGCTGGGCGCACCCTCGATTTCACTTTCCCGTGACCCTACAGGATTAGGTAGAGGCGCTAGGCCGGTGGATCGCCATCCCGGTCCGTAACGGCGCGCGGCCGCCGTACCCACGCGTGCAGGCGCACGCCCCGGCCTTGCGGCGGCCACTCCGACACCGTGAAGCGCGTTGGGGAGGAACGCCGTTCCGCCTACTCCCCGTGCCCCGTACCGGCCATCGTCGGCACCTCCCTCGAAGCCTATCAGGGGACGCCACCACTATCCGCCGCTCTCCCTACCCTCGAACCGCCCTCGTTCGGGTACAAGTCGAGCCATGATGACCGGATCGTGGCGGGGGATCGTCCGGACGGCCGCCCACTCTACACCGCAAAGCACGTCGCACCTCTCCACATAGCTAGGTAGCGCGGCGTGCATGTAACCCGCTGCCCCCTTGATCTATAAAAGGGGGGGCGAACCCCGGCCGCGGGGGAGGCGGACGAGCGAGACGCAAGAACACTCCACACAGCACGTACTCACCCTCATTCTCCCACAATATCTTCACCCACTCCTCCAGGGACTTGGAAGCCACGCTTCCTCTCCCACCTTGCTTGTATTTGCCCCACTACAAGCACCCCCGGTGCTAAGTAATACGGTGCCCCGAGCACGCCCTCGCCGGACGTACGGCCCCCTCGGCGGGAACCGGGATAAAACCTCTCGTGTCACTTGTTACTTAGCATCGACCATTGAGGGATAGACCTCGGCGCTATCTACCGGTTAGTGTCGGGACCACATTCCGCACCGACGTTGGCGCCCACCGTGGGGCAAACGAGCGCCTAAGGTCATTTCGCCAACTCCCTCCATGGTGATCCGCACTGAGTACCGTGGTACGCGCTACCGCATGGGTAGCTCGGACCCCCTCCCGCCGGGTTCGAAATCCGCTTCGGGGACCTGAACTTTCAGGCCACGGGGAACGGCTATCTCATGCGCCTCACTAACCGTGAGGAACTCCGCGCGCGGCGTCGGGGCCGGGTCCGCTCGGACCCCCCGCCGCACGCACGACTCCGGCGCGGGCGCCGCGCAGCACGGACGTCGCGGGTCCGTCGACGCCACGACGCCGTCGTCGCTGCGGGCGGCGCTCACGCCGGACGCGGTCCCCGAGCGGCGGCGAGCCGAGCGCGCCGCCACTCAAAGTGGCGCGCCCACCGTCACAACGGCCGCCACCGCCCCGGCGGGGACCGCGCGTGGTCTCGGACCGCGCATCCCCATCGGGCCGCGTGGCACTACGACGGCCTACAACGCCAACGTCAACACGACGATGCGCGGGGTTCCGCCCCGGCCGCCATGTCTTCGTCGCCGGGGACCCCGCACCTCGGCGGCGGATGAGTCATCCCCGGGCTCCGTCGACACGATGCCACCCGCCAACCACCACGGATACACGGAGTGGGGACTTCTCGCATGCCGGACCCGGTCGCGTTCCGGCGTTTCCTCGACGCCGCGGACTGCGGTTCGGCTGCTCCGACGACTCCGGCACCGGGAGCTACGACCCCACGCGGGAGTGTTGCGCGCGTCATCACCAACGACCGGCTAACGCCGCCGGCGCGGGCGGCGGCGCGGAGACGGGGGAAGTCACGCCTGCTCCGGGGGATCGCCGCGCGCCCGGCCGCGGGGCCAAGCGCTCCCCGCCGGGGCCGACGTCGACGCACGGTGGCCCAAGCCCGCGAGCTCGAGGCCAAGCCGGCGGAAGAGTACCGAACGGTGCGGTTGCTCCGCGCCTCAATGGCGGGGGGAGGCTTCGCGCGTGGCGAACGCGCGCGGGAGCCGGGGCCGACCGGTCCGCGACCGCCTCAACACCGCCACCAACGTCGGAAACGCGGACGTGCCCCCACGGGCGAGCCGAAGCTCGTCGCCGCCGTGACGCCGCCGGCGGGCTATGCCGGCACCCTCGACCCCCCGAGGCTCGAGATATGCACCGCGAGGTGCAAACTCTCATCGAGCAAGCGGCCGTCGAGCGGCCGAGAGCTCGGCCTCACGCATCCGCCAACGGGGGGGGGATGCGCGGGGTGACGAAGCCGCACCGGGAGGCGAACCCTCGGTGCACGCGGGGGGACCAGCGGGGCATCCCACCGAGCAAGGACGCACGCCGGCCAAAGAACGACTCCTTGACGCGCGCAGGGCGCTGGATGGTGACGCCCGCAATGTCATCAATGCCCGGCGCACCGGCAAGGCGGACGCGCGAGCGGCAAGGGGTTACCACCCTCGAAGGGGTGGACGCTACGACAGCGGCGAGGATCACTCCCCGACGCCAGAGCCCCCGGGCACCCGTGTGTTCAGCCGGGAGATCCGAGCGGCAGCGTTCCCCCAACGCTTCCGCCAACCCTCGACGATCGTCAAGTACAACGGGGAGACGGACCCCCGCGTGTGGCTCAACGACTACCGCTTGGCTTGCCCGGCGGGCGGGGCCACTAGCGACGAGGTCATCATCCGCAACTTGCCCCTGCACCTTGGCGATGCGGCCCGGACATGGCTCGAGCACCTGCCCGCAAGCCAGATCCATAACTGGGACGACCTAGTCCACACATTCGTGGGCAACTTCCAGGGCACATACGTGCGCCCTGGGAACTCTTGGGACCTGCGCTCCTGCACGCAGAAGCCCGGCGAGTCGCTGCGG
The DNA here is from genome assembly GCA_947561735.1 of Cenchrus americanus. Lineage (NCBI taxonomy): Eukaryota > Viridiplantae > Streptophyta > Magnoliopsida > Poales > Poaceae > Cenchrus > Cenchrus americanus. The sequence goes on from OX387240.1 coordinate 229,441,758, forward strand.
GACTTCATACGGCGCTTCTCCAAGCGCTGCACGGAGCTCCCCAGCGTGGCACAGTCCGAGATCGTGCACGCCTTCCTCGAGGGCACCACGTGCCGGGACCTCGTGCGGGAGCTGGGACGCAGCCCGCCCGCGGATTCCAATGAGCTGTTCGACATCGCCACCAGCTTCGCCTCCGGGGAGGAGGCCGTGGGGGCGATCTTCGACGGCAAAAAGGGCAAGCGCTCCGAGGACACGCCCGCGGAGGGTAGCGGGTCCAAGGAGCCACACCGCAATGACAAACGGGGCAAGAAGGGGGAAGAAGCCGCGCCGCGAGGCGCGCGAGCAGGGCGCAACGGCGGCAACGCCGAAGCCCTCGCGCGTCGACCCGGCTCGACGGGGCCCTCGACCGGCTCCTCGAGGCCCGGGGGTATTCGACGACATGCTGAAGAAGCCATGTCCCTATCACAAAACCCCGGTGCAACACACCCTTGAGCGATGCGACATGCTCAAGAAGTTCTATGGCCGCGCCGCCGCGAAGGAGGCGAGAGGCCAAGAAAGACGGAGGCGATGGCGACGCCGGCGGCTTCCCCCGCCGTCGAAAATGTGTTCCTCATCTTTGGGGGACCTACCGTCGACATGTCGACCCGGCGGCGCAAGAAGGAGCGACACGAAGTCCTCGCCGCGGAGAGGGCGCCTCCGGCCTTTCTCAATTGGTCGGAGGATGTCATCACCTTTAGCGGGAAGACCACCCGAATCGCATCCCCAATCCGGGCCGATGCCGCCGGTGGTCGATCCCATCATTGGGAACGCCGGTTCTCAAAAGTCCTTATGGACGGAGGCGATAGCCTCAACATCCTCTTCGCGCATACATTGCGCTCGATGGGGATCGGGTTGGACAGTCGCGGCCAAAGACAAAGCCGTTCCACGGCATCGCGCCCGGCAAGCAGGTTCAGCCCCTCGGGCAGATCGACCTGCCGGTCTGGTTTGGTACCCCTAAGAACTTCCGCAAGGAGACCCTCACCTTCGAGGTGGTGGGGTTCAAAGGGGCCTACCATGCCATCCTTGGGCGACCTTGTTATGCCAAATTTATGGCGGTCCCCAACTACACCTACACCGAAGATGAAGATGCCGGTCCAAACGGCGTCATCACCGTCGGGTCGTCCATCGAGCACGCATTCGATCGCGATGTCGAGTGCGTGGAACATGCAGAGGCACTGGCGCTGGATGAAGCGCTGGTAAACACGCTGGAGAAGATGGTCAACGAGGACCTCAACTCCGCCGCCAAGCACGTCGGCACCTTCGAGGCAGCGAGAGCAGACCAAAGGGGTCCCCCTCGACCCTTCAGCCCCCGAGGGCAAGGCGTTGAGGGTCAGCTCCACCCTCGACCCCAAATAGGAAGCAGTGCTCGTCGACTTCCTCCGCGCCAACGCCGACATCTTCGCGTGGAGCCCCTCGGACATGCCGGGCATCCCGAGGGAAGTCGCCGAGCACTCCCTTGATATCTCGCCAAATGCCCGCGCCGTGCGGCCGGCGCCGGCCGCGCCGCTTCGACGAGGAGCGGCGACGGCGATCGGAGCGGAGCCGCGGAAGCTCCTCGAGGCCGGATTCATCAAGGAAGTATTCCACCCTACGTGGCTAGCTAATCCCGTGCTTGTAAAGAAGAAAAAATGGGAAGTGGCGGATGTGTGTAGACTATACTAGTCTTAATAAAGCATGTCCCAAAGTTCCTTTTCCTCTCGCCACGCATAGATCAAATCGTTGATTCAACGACTGGGTGCGAATTACTCTCGTTTCTTTGATGCCTATTCCGGGTATCATCAAATAAAAATGAAGGAGTCCGACCAGCTCGTGACTTCATTCATCACACCGTTCGGGACGTTCGCTACGTCACGATGCCGTTTGGCCTCGAAACGCGGGTGCAACATACCGGCGCCGCATGCAACACGTTTTTGGGGATCACATCGGGCGGACGGTCGAAGCATACGTGGACGACATCGTCGTGAAGACCGGAGAAGGCGGACGACACGGTTGGCGACCTTGGAGTCGCGTTCAGCTGCCTACGGGCCAATGGGGTCAAGTTAAACCCCGAAAAATGTGTCTTTGGAGTGCCGCGAGGCATGCTCCTGGGTACATTGTCTCCCAGCGGGGAATCGAGGCCAACCCTGAAAAGGTCGCGGCCCTCGAACGAATGGGTCCGATCCGGGACCTTAAAGGGGTGCAGAAGGTGTTGGGGTGCCTTGCCGCCTTGAGCCGCTTCATTTCGCGGCTCGGTGAGAAGGGCCGCCCCTCTACCGCTTACTCAAGAAGCACGAGCGCTTCTCCGTACCACCGAGGCCCAGGACGCGCTCGACAAGCTGAAGGCGTCTCTGACGCGCGCCCCGATTCTCACGCCGCCACAGGACGGCGAGCCCCTGCAGCTCTACGTGGCCGCGACCACCCAGGTGGTAAGCGCCGTGATCGTTGTGGAGCGCACGGAGGAAGGGCACGCCTTGCCTGTGCAGCGGCCAGTCTACTACATCAGCGAGGTCCTCTCGGACACGAAGACGCGCTACCCCCAGGTCCAGAAGCTGCTATACGCGGTAGTCCTTGCGCGGCGCAAGCTCCGCCACTACTTCGAGGCCCACCCCGTCACGGTGGTTTCTTCCTTTCCGCTAGGAGAAATCATCCGCAACCCCGACGCCGCGGGGAGGATCGCCAAGTGGTCCGTGGAGCTGATGGGCGAAACGCTCGCCTACGCCCCACGCAAGGCAATCAAATCGCAAATCACGGCCGATTTCGTCGGCGAGTGGACGGACACACACGGTGCCGCCCCCACAAATCCGGGCGAGGCTGGACTGCGTTCTTCGACGGCTCCGTGATGAAAACGGGGAGCGGGCGCGGGCTCGCTCTTCGTGTCACCCCTCGGGGAGCACATGCGCTACGCGATGACGCCTCCACTTCCCCGCGTCCAACAATATGGCCGAGTACGAGGCCCCGCTCTCGCGGCCTCAAAATCGCCATTGAGTTGGGCGTCAAGCGCCTCGACGTGCGGGGGGACTCGCAGCTCGTGATCGATCAAGTCATGAAGAACGCGAGCTGCCACGATGACAAGATGGAGGCCTACTGCAAGGCCGTGCGGGCCCTCGAGGACAAGTTCTACGGCATCGAGCTCAACCATGTGCCCCGAAGGTACAACGAAGAAGCGGACGAGCTCGCCAAGATCGCGTCCGGGCGGATCACCGTTCCCCGGAACGTTTTCGCGCGCGACATCGCTCAACCCTCGGTCGTCTTCGAGCCCTACCCCTCGAGTCATGACGGACCCTCGGGGACTCCCTCGAACCCAGCGGGTGCGGAGCCCATGGACGAGGACCCCTCGAACGAGGCGTACGTGCTCTCCCTTCTCGAGGGGTACGGCTCTCACGATGCCGATGTGATGGACATCGAGCCGGCTCCCGTCCAGGCGGACTGGCGGGAGAAATACATTGCCTGGATCGCTCGAGGGGAACTCCCCGCGGACGGGCCGCGGCCGAGCGCATCGCCAGGATGGCCAAATCCTTCACCCTCGTCGATGGCGAGCTGTACAAGCGCGCCGCCTCCGGCATCCTACAGCGGTGCGTGCCAATTCCCGAGGGACGCGAGCTCCTGCGGGACATCCATGCGGGGATCTGCGGCCACCACGCCGCACCCCGCACCCTCGTCGGCAACGCGTTCCGCCAAGTCTTTTGCGGCCAACCGCGGTCGCGGACGCCGCCGAAATCGTACGCACCTGCCGAAGGGTGCCGTTCTACACCCGCAAGTCCAACTTGCCCGCCCACGCCCTACAGACCATCCCCGTCACATGGCCGTTCGCCGTGTGGGGGCTGGACATCGTCGGGCCCCTGTGGAAGGCGCCCGGGGGCTTCACCCACTTGCTAGTCGCGATTGACAAGTTCTCCAAGTGGGTGGAGGTGCGCCCCATCACGAACCTAAGGGCTGAGCAGGCGGTGACATTCTTCACCGATATCGTCTACCGCTTTGGAGTGCCAAACTCCATCATCACAGACAACGGGTCCCAGTTCACGGGCGGAAGTTCTTGGAGTTCGTGACAAGTTCCACATCCGCGTGGATTGGCGGCACTGTGGCGCACCCACAGACCAACGGCCAAGTGGAACGTGCCAACGGCATGATCCTACAAGGCCTAAAGCCCAGAATTTTCGACCAGCTCAACAAATCTGGGCGAAAATGGCTCCAAGAACTACCAGCGGTCGTGTGGAGCCTAAGGACCACCCCAAGCAGAGCCACCGGGTTCACCCCATTTTTTCTAGTCCACGGCGCGGAGGCCGTCCTCCCCACGGATTTAGAATACGGGTCGCCCAAGGTTCGAGGCTACGACGAGGATGCTAACCAGCGAGCCCGCGAGGACTCGCCGGACCGGTGGACGACGAGGCACGGCTCGTAGCGTTGATGCATTCCGCGAGGTATCAACAGTCCCTACGACGCTACCAAGCACGCAAGATACGTCGAAGGGATTTCAGCGAAGGGGATCTGGTCCTAAGGCTGCGCCAAGATAATCGAGGGCGCCACAAGCTATCGCCCCCATGGGAGGGACCCTACGTCGTGGTGAAGGTACTCAAGCCGGGCACATACAAGCTGGCCAACGAGGACGGTGAAGAGCTCACCAACGCTTGGAACATCCAACAGCTACGTCGCTTCTACCCTTAGCTAGGATTTTCCAAGTACTTTTTGTTGTAAAAATCACATTGCCAACGCCCCGCTTGACAACGACTATGTAAATACTTCAAGTCTAATGAAAAGGATAACTCGCCTTTCCCCCGAAACCCAAGTTACCCTCGGGGGCTACGCGGGGGGCATTCCCCCCCCCAAATGGTCCCATTTTTTTTCGCGCAAAAAAACAAAACAACATGCACTAAGTTTGTTTCCTACTTCAACCTCGAGCCACGATTCGAACGAGATGCGGGCGGCACGGCGGAAGGAGCGTGCGAGCCGAGAGATAGCCTACGCCGCGTGGATATGGCCCTTCTCTCTCGCCTCCAACCCAGCGGGCCCCCTGCGAAAATCGAACTCCCCTAACTAGAATCTACTCAGGAAGAAGGAGAAACAAAAAGTGTGATAAACAAAGAACTTCATTCACAACATATGTTTATGTTCATGAAACAACTTGTTCATTTACAAAAGGCCACGAGGCCAGAATACTGATACACATAAACAAAAAACGGGCCTAGCGCCCAACTGCTTTCAGGCGGGAGGAGCAGCAGCGTCAGCGACGTCCGGGAAGAGGAACTCCTCGAAGGCCTCGGCGAGCGACCCGGCGGCATCGACAGCGAGCGCGTCCACACGCTCCATGGCCACCTCGTCCTCGACGCCCTCGGGAACGATGTACCCTTCCGCCAGCGCCTCGAAGTTAACCTCGTAGTGGGATCGCACCACTCCGAGGGCCTTCTGGACGCCCAGCTGCAGCGCCCGGCGCATCCGCCTGGTGACATGGCCACCAAGGGCGCGCAGGCGGCCGGCCGCCGAGCCGCCGGCCCGGGCCTCGCCCTCCTCGACAACGCGGCGAGTCTCGAGGGCCGCATCGCGCAGCTCCCGCAGCCCCCTGCTCGGAGGAGTTGTAGGAAGCCTGCAGCCGCCTCGCCCGCTCGCCCGCGTGCCCCGGGGCGGTGCGCAAGCACGGAATCGACAAGACCAAAAGAAATCGAGAAGGGAGAAGCGAACCCTCTAAAGCAAAAAACCAACAAGCAAGAGTCAAACAGTGGCTCACCCTCGACTTGCTTCCTCTCCGACTCGAAGTCGCGGCGCGCGGACTCGATCGCCAACTCGAGGGCGCTGGACGGTTTCGCCTTGCTCGCGGAGGGCCAGCTCCTGGCTGGCGTTGCTGACGCTGAGCGCGAGCGCCTCGTCCTCGACCTTGGAGAACGCGGCGTTCCGCTCCTCCAGTGACTTCTCCGCCGCCTCGCGAGCGACGCACTCCGCTCCGGCGCCGTCCGGGCGTCGCCGAGGGCGGCCCCCGCTCCCCGCCGGAGTCGCCCCTCGGCCCCCGGCGAGCGATGCGCTCTTGATGGAGCTGCTCCTCGGCGGCGACGAGGGCCGCGGCCTTGGCGTCGAGGGCGGCCCTCGGGTTGTCGGCCTCCTTGGCGCGCTTGCTCCAACCCGCGCGCCCACTCCTCGGCCGGCGGCCGTTGCGCTGCGCCCCCTCGAGCGACGTGCGGAGCTCCCGGGTTTCGGCGCGAGCGGTGGCTACCTCCGCCTCCCGGTTGGCGGCCGGCGTCCGCGTCTTCTCTAGGTCCGCGCGCGCATTCCACGAGCGCCTCGTCACGGTCGACGAGGGCCGCGCGGACCCGCTCGAGGCTCGAGCGCCGCGGTGCGTCCCGTCCCGAGCTCTCCGGGAGCTCGTCGCACCACGCCATCGCCCGATACGCCAGCCAGTCGTCCGGCGTCCTGAGAGCGTCGGCAAGCGCATCGAAGGCGCTGCACCACTCCCGGAGCTGGTGAACCTCGGCGTTCACCCGGTCGAAGGCGTCGTACTTGTCATGGGCACTACGCTTGAGCTCCTGGCAATCACAGAATCGGAGCCCGTAAGCACCAAGACTTGAATGCAGCGTACGAAACGAAAAGGGAAAAAGGACGAGAAACCATGGCTCACCTGGAAGACGAGCCAGGCCCGGCCGCCGTGGACCTGCAGCGCCTCGTTCAGCGCGCGGTTGAGCGTAGCGCCGTGGCTCCGAGCTCACCCCGAGCTCTGCTCCCCCCGGCGTCGCAAACGCCGGGGGATCCTCGACGACCCCCTCCACCGGGCGGGGCGACCGGCGTGGGAGGACGAGGCTTCGGCACCATGTCCTCGGCCCCCCACCACCATATGACCCTCGTGCCGCCTCACGAGGGCCCCCTCCGGGGCTCGGGGGAGTTCGTGGGCCGCCCGGCCCACCGATTCCACCCGGCGGCGGAGAGTCGTCCGAGACCTCCACCACCTCCGCCCGAAGATCGCCGGCGGGCGCGGTCGCTTGCGCCGCCTCCGCCGGCACCTCCACCGCCCGCCTCCGCGGCCGCGGGCGCCCCGGCGCGCGCCGCCGCGCCCGCCACCTCTGCGGCCGTACCACCGCATCCACGGGCGCCCCCGCGGCTGCGCCCGCTCCACCTCCTCCACGGCGGCAGCCCTCCGCGGGCCGTACCTCCACCGTGGCCGCCACCACGGCCGCGTCTCCACGACGACCGGCGCGGCCGCCCCCGGCGACCTCTCGGCCGCGCCGCGGCGGGCGATCCGACGGCCGGGGCCTCGAGGCCCCGGGCGGGGCTTGCGAGCTCGCGCCCGCCGCCGTGCTTGTCCCCGGGCGCGACGCCCTTGACGAGCGCCGCCGGTGGGGATGGACGCGTCCGTCCTCAGCACCTTGGCAGGTGCGAGAGGAGGCACGGTTGGCACCACCGCACGAGGCACGGACAGAAGGTTAGGGCGCCTAATCATCGACAAATCAAACCAAACGAAAAAGGACGGACTCCTTACCTCGAAGAGGAAAAAACCCGTTCCTTTTCCTCGAGGCCTCGGCGGATGAGGCCGGCGTAGGCCGCCACGCCCGCCGCGGCGCCTCCCGACGGCGCGCGGCCGTACGCGCGAGCACGCCCGCCCCCGTGCGCGGGCGCGCGCCCGACGCCGCTCCTCCCGAAGGCGCCGCGCGCGCGCGGGCACGCTCGCCCCCGCGTGCGGACACGCCCGGCCGTCGCGCCTCCCGACGATGGTGCCGCGCGTGCGGGCACGCTCGCCCCGCGCGCGGGCACGCTCGACGCGCGCACGGGCGCGCCGCCGCGCGCGCCTCCGCGGCCACGCGCCGGCGCCCGCGCGCGCGCGCGCGCCCTTGATGTCGATGGCCCGGCGACGGGCGCCGTTGCGCCCGCCCGGGGCGATGCCGCCCTCGCCGCCGGCGCCGGCTCCGGCGAGGGAGGCGCGGCCGCCACCGTGCGAGGGGCCCTCCCCCTCGGCCTCTTCCTCCTCGTCCTCCTGCGAGGATGAGGGCTCCTCGATCTCCGGGGAGGAGAGCCCCGGCTCCTCGCGCCACACGGGCTCCGCGGCCCGCCGGCCGCGGCGTGCTTGACGTCGCCTCGCGTGCTCCCTCTTGCGCGCCGCCCGCTCCTGCTGCTCCCGCTGCGCCGCCCGGCCACGCGCGCGGGAGTCGGGGGTGGGCGGAACGGAATTGGCGATGGTGAAAGTCACCAGCTGTACACGAAAGCAACAAGGGCGCGTCAGGAGGCAAAGGCAACGCGGAGGACTGGAACGAAATCAAGAACCACACTCACCAACGGGCCGGTGGGGAGCATCTCGATGTCCCACGGGGTCCGACCCGCAGGCGGCGGCGCCCGGGTGTCGACGGCGCTCCGCGCCGGGTGAGCGCGTACGGCCGCTCGAGGGGCGTCGGGAGCATCCGCGACCTCGCCGGGTCGACGGGGTTGGCCGCCTCCGTCATCTCGAAGATGCGGAGCGGCCTCTCCATCAACGGCACGATCCGCCGGTGATGAAGGAAGGCGAGGACGCCCATCGCGTTCGCCCCCATCTTCGCCGGGCGGCCGGCCGCGGCCGGGGACCGACTCTGCCGCGCCCGATCTGGGGCGTGGACACCCCGTAGCCCCAGGAGGCAGGCCTCTCCTTGAACACCCGGCCGGTGTAGGGGGGGAGGCCGGGCTCGGCGTTACGCAAGTAGAACCACCCCCGCTCCCAGCCGGCGTTGTTCGTCGTCATGGTGCAGGGGATGTAGACGTCCTTGAATCGCCCCCGCAGGGCAAGCGACATCCCGCCGGCGCGCATCGCGCGGCGGGTCCTTGGCTCCGTCGTGGGCTGCGTGATGAGCTCCGCGCGGAAAAGGTGTACCCAGAGCTCCCAATTGACCGGGATCCCCGGGGGACCCTTCGCGGACGCCCACGAATGTGGCCGCCCGCGAGATCGCGTTGGGGGGCGAAGTTGTGCGGCTCCACCCCATAGTAGTAGCACATCGCCCGCATGAAGGTGCTTGCCGGCGCGGTGAAGCCCCCGCTCGTGGTAGCGGATGAAGCTCACCACGTAGCCCCTCCGGCGGGTTGGGCTTGCGGTCCGCCGCCGGCGGCACGATCCACTCCGCCGGGCGTCCGTCTTCGTTGGCCGCCAGCTGGCCGGCGGCGACCAGCTCGCCAAGGGCCAACGGCGTCACCGTCGACCTCTCCCAGGCATACGGCTCCAGGATCCTAAGGGGAGGCTGAGGCGGCGCCATGGAGAAGGCAAAGGAAAGCGAGAGCGGAGGACAAGAAACGGAAGGAAAGCTCTAGCGGCGACACCGCGCGGTGGCAGGAGCTAGGCGAAGACGAAGGGGCGGGGGACTGAAAATGGTGAGATGCCAAGGTAAAAAACCGCCGTCTCCTCCTCCCCGCAGCTTTATAGGCCGACGGGCGAGCTCTCGGAGCGGACGCCCCGCTAGCATTACTTGCGGGGGAATCTTTCCATCGCGTCGACGAGCGGGCCCCACCACGACCGGCGGCGGCCACGTCACGGCGGGCGGGCCATCATCACGGCAAAGACCCGCGGCGACCGAGGCGATGCGGTCACGTCCACACCGCAACGCCGCCCACTACGCGCGCGCGCGCGCGGCGCCAAAAAGGCGCGCCCGCGCTGCAAAACCGCGGCCACGACCGCGAGGCACTTAAATGCCCGGGTCCCTTGCCAAGCAAGGAGAACCCTCGAGCGGGGCGAACCCCCGGCTCGAAACAAAAGCGACCCTCGATGGGATATCAGCGTGAGAAGGTCGCCCGGGACCTGCTCGATGTAGAGCAGGCAACCGCGGGCACCCATGCCACGTAAAACCCTCGAGCGGCACGGGCCCTCGGCTCGAAACAAAATCGACCCTCGATGGGATATCAGCGTGAGAAGGTCGCCCGGGACCTGCTCGATGTAGAGCAGGCAACCGCGGGCACCCATGCCACGTGAAACCCTCGAGCGGCACGAGCCCTTGGCTCAAGATGACGTCAACCCTCGATGGGATATCGACGTGAGAAGGTCGCCCGGGACCTGCTCGATGTAGAGCAGACACCGCGGGCACCCATGCCACGCAAAACCCTCGAGCGGCACGAGCCCTTGGCTCGAGACAATGTCAACCCTCTAAAAAGAAGGCACACGCGTGAGAAGGGTCGCCCAGGGCCTGCTTGAAGTAAAGCGGGCACCGCAAGCACCCATGCCGCGCTGTGCTGCCAACCAGCGCCTCGAGGGCTGGCTCGCCCAGACCCCTCGACGGCCGCAAACGCGAAAAGACGGGGCTGTCCAGGCACGGCCCCGCACGGCCCTACTGATCAGAGGTTCGAAGCCTGACCCTCGACGGGTTCGAACAGGCGCCTCAGATCGCAGAGTTAGGGACGACGAGGGCACGCGCGTTCGAGCCGTTCCTCGAGCCCGTCGGCTCGAGGGTGCCCCACATGTCGTGTTCGAGAGCCGCCGAGGGCGGCTAGCGGGGGGGATCCCACCGAGGAGAGCTTCCTCGCCCTCGGTCCCTAGCGAACGGGACCGAGCCCCACCTAGCAAACCCATGCAAGCGCTTCCATGGACGTGTCTCGGACCGCGCGGCCTACCCTTATCGAACGAGGCATGGGCGTCCACTTGAACCACCCGCTACCGGCTCGAAGAGGAATCCGCAATTCGCGACCCGCTCGATGGGAGTTGCGAAACCTCACCCTCCGTCCCGCGGAGGGACGGCGAGGGCGCGTTAAAAAACAAGTCGTCGGGGCTCTACCCGATCGCCTCGAACGGGCCAAGGCTCGGGGGCTTGACGCACGGCTACACCTCCTTGAAACCGCACCCGCCCGAGACAAGGATGCGCGGTGCGTGCACCCCCGAGCCGGCCGAAACACCGCCGATGCCGGTAGGCATATGTGCCACGTCTCTCTCCGTCCAAAATTCTCGCGGTAAACCCCCGGGGAGAACCCACACTCCCCGCAGGCTTCGGGGGCTAGACCCGCGGGTCCGCCCGACGCGGCCTCACGGAAGCGTTCGCAAACAAGGAGGGAAGAACGTCATATCGGTAGGTTCCGGCATCCGTGGGAGCCTCAATGGCAAACCCACGGATGCTCGGGGGCTACCGTCGGGGACGGCCCTAGGGGTCCCCTTAAACAACGGGGGAAATCCTCACTTAAATCCCGTGCGATCGAAACACGTTAAGCCTAACCATGCGGGTAACTAACCGTGCAGACACGGCCCACACCGCGGGACCCCGACGGCCCACCAAAACGGCCCTCTTCGCTCGAGAGCGCGCGCCCCCTCGGGCGGGCTCCGCCCCGTTCGAGGGGCAACGTTTCCCTCGAGCGGTCCCGCCCCGCTCGAGGGCTCACTCCCCCTCGAGCGGGTCTCGTCTCGCTCGAGGGTTCGTCCCGCCCTCGGCCGGGGGCCCGCCACGCTCACGGGTGCCCCGCACGCGTGCGCCGCCCCCGTACACGGGCATTTAACGCCCACGACGCCGGGGACGGCGCCATCATGCGCCCGGGGCTCGCACCCCGGTGCCGCCGCACCAACTCCCCAGGGAGGAGCCCATCCCCACCACGCGGGGGGGGGGCCGCGGTACGGCCGGTGTCAGTCCCGTGACACCGCGCGCCCTCTACAGTACGGCTAACGCGCCCGACCCTCGAAGGGGGCTGGGCGCACCCTCGATTTCACTTTCCCGTGACCCTACAAGATTAGGTAGAGGCGCTAGGCCGATGGATCGCCATCCCGGTCCACCGAACCGCGCGGCCGCCGTACCCACACGTGCGAGGGGCGCACGCCCGGCACTTGCGGCGGCCCACTCCGACACCGTGAAGCGCGTTGGGGAGGAATGCCGTTCCGCCTACTCCCGTGCCCCGTACCGCCATCGTCGCACCTCCCTCGAAGCCTATCGGGGGACGCCACCACTATCCGCCGCTCTCCTACCCTCGAACCGCCACCGTTCGGGTACAAGTCGAGCCATGATGACCGCATCGTGGCGGGGATAGTCCGGACGGCCGCCCACTCTACACCGCAAAGCACGTCGCACCTCTCCACATAGCTAGGTAGCGCGGCGTGCATGTAACCCGCCGCCCCCTTGATCTATAAAAGGGGGGCGAACCCCCAGCCGCGGGGGGAGGCGGACGAGCGCGAGACGCTAGAACACTCCACACAAAGACGTACTCACTCTCATTCTCCCACAATATCTTCGACCACTCCTCCGGGGACTTGGAAGCCACGCTTCCTCTCCCACCTTGCTTGTATTTGCCCCACTACAAGCACCCCCGGTGCTAAGTAATATAGTGCCCCCGAGCACGCCCCTGTCGGACGTACGGCCCCCTCGGCGGGAACCGAGATAAAACCCTCTCGTGTCACTTGTTACTTAGCATCGACCATTGAGGGATAGACCTCGGCGCTATCTATCGGTTAGTGTCGGGACCACATTCCACACCGAGCCGCCCGCCTACTCTAGCGCGCAGCGCACCATACTTCCCCATGTAGCTGAATAGTGCGGCATGCATGTAATTTGTCCTCTCCTTGGCCTATAAAAGGAAGGCGAACTCCCCCGCCGCGGGAGACAGACGCGGGACAACAGACAGCATACGACACACCACACGTACATTCCCCAATTCTCCCACAACATCTTCAATCACTTCACCAGGGACTTGGAGGCCAGGCCTCCTCTCCCGCCTTGCTTGTAGCCGCCCCGTTGACGGTTAATAATTGTATCAAAGTTCGTTCGTGACTCGCAAGCGTACAAGTCTCCCGTCGTAGTCAAGGGACCCTTCTTCCCTCGAGTGGTGAACCCAAGGTATCGAATCCGTGGAACAAATGTGTGACGCAAGACTTAATCTATTAAAGCCAAATAACCGCAATCTTCAATAAAGAACCTAATGCATCTAAGTAAAAGACACAAAACAGATCTAATCTACTAAAAACCGGAGAAAACAAAGTAAGATTGGGTAGATAAACCGATCTAGAGGGATCGGGGTAAGCCTTTTGTTGAAGTTCCAAGCAAAAGAAGAAGTAGCAAATCGAATCTTAATAAAAGCCTCTTTAAATCGTGGTTTCCCGTCCAAATCCGAAAACATCCGCCTTTCGAGACCCCCGTTCTGTCACAACGTATCCCTATTCATGCGGGGAGCTTAGGGCGAGTCAAAAGACAAGTCGAGATTCTTTCGGAGGATCCGGCGTGTACCTCTAGCCACCGCGGCTACAAGAACACCCTATGTAATCTATCTCGAGAATAGAATTGAAATAAGCAAAGCCGATCGAAAAACGAAATCTTCGAGGAAACTCTTGATCGCTGAGAAAAGATTCAACTTGATAATTCAACTATAACAATGATACATACACAAGATCACCACCGGGATCCTTCCTTGATCTTGCTTCTAGCTCCGGAACTCCGACGTGGTCTTCCGTGCAAGGTTCCCACGTCGGCTAGGGAAACCCTAGTCAACTAGCTCGACCCTCTCCTCTCCTAGATGGTGTCCCTCTCTTCTCGCTTCTCGGCGGCCGAAGACGAAATCTTCTCTCGCGTGGCTCTCGGTCGGGGGACTATAAATAGCCCGATTGGCGGCTAGGGCAAAGGACGACGCGTTTGGGCCCTAAATGGGCTCGGGCCGACCGGATCGGGGCCGGCCGGCCGGGCCCATTTAGGCCCGGCCCGCGGGCTCCTTTGCCCGAGGTCGGTTCCCTTGCTTCCTGGATGCTTCCCCCTTCGCATACGGGTCCATGTCGTCGGTTTCTCTCCGAATTGGACTCAACTCCTTGTCTTGGAAGATTCGACGACTTTTCCGGTCGGGTCCCCGGAGTATGTCGTCTTCTCGGATCAAGTCCCCGCTTCTTGGAGTTAATTTTACTTCATTGCATGACTTGTTCGGGGCTTCAAAGTCTTGTCATGAGGTGCTTGATGAACTTACCCCGAAAGTCTTGCATTCAACACTAAATCCCCGCATAAACATTAAACTCCAAAAACGACATGCACACGTGAACTTGTTATACCACGGGGGTTAGTACCAATGGATAAAGTATAAAACTCATGCCAACACCGAAGGTAAACTCATGGCTAGGTTGACGGATTTTCACCGTCAACATCTCCCCCATGCTTAAACCTTGCTCGTCCTCGAGTAAGCCTTCGATGGATATCATCATTGCTAAACAATGTTTAAACTTTGCATTTGATCATACATGAGAAAACATAATGCTCTCAAAATATTAATTCATTAAAGTTCCATAATGTACTAGCCTTCATCTCCACGGAGGGTAGATTCTTATTAAGCTTATCCCACAAGTATTAACATGCTCACAAAGTTTTAAATGGATCTCGAATTTTTGAAATGAAGAACGAGATAAGAAAAGCTAAACCAAATTCACAAATTTAAATCATCTCATGTATTGCTCATAAACTCTCATCTCACTTGTCTCTCAAGCCTATATATTCTACTCCTTTCCCTCTCATATATATGTGGTAGGCTTTATATGGAGCTTTTGGGAAAGTTTAGTCCTAACAAGAATTTATAAATGAGGTGTTGTCAAAACAAGACAAGCTTCTCATGGTCTTACCGAGACTCGTCAAAAAGGTCATTGGAAAATAATGTTAAATCAAGGAGGGGAAAGAGAAAAATACACACACTTTAGATGAATGGACATGTGCAAATGGCAAAGAGTGATCCCGAGGCACAAAGAAAGTCCTCGTTATCGGATTGCACATGGTTGGAAAATTGAGAATGGATCTTTTTATCTTGAAGCCTTGAATGCACTCCTAGAGAACCGAGGGAGTTCACTTTACGCACAAATATATTTTTTTTTCTTTCTCATTCTTTTCTTTCTTTCATTCATTCATTTTTTCTTGCCTCGTCATATATTCATCCATGACTTTCACAACGAAGTTTTGATTTTTTTATACCTTGAAAGTCATGAATATTCGAAATCCGGTTCGGGGACGCACGAGGCGATGGGGGCGTGCGGGGGGCGAACCCTTGGTCCACGCGGGCGGAGCGGCGGAGCGACCCGCCAACCCGGGACGCACACCGGCTAAGGAACGGCTCCTCGACACGTGTGGGCAAGCGCGGGACGGCGACGCCTGCAACATCATCAACGCTCGGCGGACAGGCAAAGCGGATGCGCGAGCGGTGGCAGGCTACCACCCTCGATGAGGTGGACGCTACGACGGCGATGAAGACCACTCGCCGACGCCGGAACCCCCGGGAACCCGTGTGTTCAGCCGGGAGATCCGCGCGGCGGCCTTTCCCGCCGCTTCCACCCGACCTACGACCATTGTCAAGTACAACGGGGAAACAGACCCCCGCGTGTGGCTTAACGACTACCGCCTAGCATGCCGGGGGGGGCGGGGCCACCAGCGACGAGGTCATCATCCGCAACCTCCCCCTGCACCTCGGCGATTCGGCCCGGACGTGGCTCGAACATATGTCGGCCGGTCAGATCCATAACTGGGATGACTTGGTCCGCACGTTCGTGGGCAACTTCCAGGGCACGTGAAGCGTCCCCTCATCGAGGTGACTAAATGTGCCACAAATACCGTCCCAGGAGGCCGGTAACACATTTATTACAACAAGGTGGAAATCGGTCTTTTACATCACGGCGACACAAAGGGCACGGTAGTGCCAACGCTACAAGGAACAACACAAACGCTAGTGACCACACTACAATAGCAAAGGCTTCCATAGCCTCCTCGCAGTACCACACCATGGAAGCTTTCGGTAGGGCCCCGGGTACACGAGCACGGTTGGGTGTAGGGCACGACCTACTCAACGTCTTCGGGAATGTAATCGGGATCCTCCTCTCGTAAAATAGTTAGTAAAACAAGGGTGAGCACATACGTACTCAGCAAATCCAACCCCACCCACGGAGGGGCTTATAAAGCGAGAATCATGCATAGGGTATAACAAGGATCGGGTTCGAGATTCATTTTGCAAACTTACACATGCGGGGGTTCATTTCAAAAAGGTTTTCACAAATCATTTTCATAACCCAAGTAACTCAATTGTTTTAGGAAAACCACCGTGGAACTACGGACTTCCCGTCCGTCGTAGCCCGTGCACACACCACACTCTTCACCCGGAAAACAACTCACGCCAGAAAACATCCCATCCCAAACACTAGTTTTTGTGACCACACCGTGACTCGTCCAATACCGTGGACACGGCTATTCAAATAGGTTTGACACTCTGCAGAGGTTGTACATCTTTACCCACAAGTAGGGTACCGTCACACGGACACCTCAGTGCCGGTACGGATCCTATCAAAGCCATTACCCACCTTAGCTAACGCTACGAGCCACCACGGAAGCACCCAAGGGGTTATCCCACATAACCAGGGCGTACCTCACACAGAGCGTACCCCTACTCCTTGGTCTCCCGCCGCTCACCCGCACACCAGATGGCAAGTAGATTAACTAGTGGGGTTTATGCTAAGCCGTTGCCACATACAACGGTCGAGTGGTTGTACGATGATTTGGGTCAGGTGAGATGTCACGCAACCCGGTCCTTAACCGACAAGATGGACAACTCCCAACACGCTCAACCACACAGTACGAGCTCACCCATACCTCCCGACACACACGTCCATCCCGTCTATCCAGCTTCTTTACTCATTTTCCAAACATATCCCCTTTTTGTTTTTTTGAAGCACTCACGCGTTTTGAAAGCACTCACACATTTTGAAAGCACATTTTAAAGCAAACATTCAAAGCCAAAACAAGGTTCCATCATGGCAATCAAGGGTGGCTATCCTACCATGTTTTGCGGTAAAACAATATGCAATTTATAAAATGGGTATAGGGTATATTTATAAAACTTAGGACGGAAGCATGCATCAAAGGATGAGATTGAACTTGCCGTCTTCGAAGTCTTCGGGGAGTGCCGGCTCGGCGTTCGGGACCTCGGGCTCTCGCTCGCGTAGTCGGCTTCGATCTCCGGCTCCGGGTACCCTACTCCGTCTACTCCGTCGGCTATGGCATACACACAAGCAAGCAAGCAATATTAGCACACACGTTTCCGCCGAGCTCGGGGAGGGAAAAGTGAGCGGAGGAGGGGTATATATAAGCCCTAGGGGGGGTGGTATCGTGTTCGGGGGCGCATCGGGTGATATTCGAAATCCGGTTCGGGGACGCACGAGGCGATGGGGGCGTGCGGGGGGCGAACCCTTGGTCCACGCAGGGCGGAGCGGCGGAGCGACCCGCCAACCCGGGACGCACACCGGCTAAGGAACGGCTCCTCGACACGCGCGGGCAAGCGCGGGACGGCGACGCCTGCAACATCATCAACGCTCGGCGGACAGGCAAAGCGGATGCGCGAGCGGTGGCAGGCTACCACCCTCGATGAGGTGGACGCTACGACGGCGATGAAGACCACTCGCCGACGCCGGAACCCCCGGGAACCCGTGTGTTCGGCGGGAGATCCGCGCGGCGGCCTTTCCCCGCCGCTTCCACCGGCCCCCTACGACCATTGTCAAGTACAACGAGGAAACGGATCCCCGCGTGTGGCTTAACGACTACCGCCTAGCATG
This sequence comes from Cenchrus americanus, assembly GCA_947561735.1. NCBI lineage: Eukaryota > Viridiplantae > Streptophyta > Magnoliopsida > Poales > Poaceae > Cenchrus > Cenchrus americanus. The sequence continues at coordinate 229,459,201 of OX387240.1, forward strand.
CCACCGGGCGGGGCCACCGCCGACGAGGTCATCATCCGCAACCTCCCCCCGCACCTCGGCGATTCGGCCGGACGTGGCTCGAACATATGTCGGCCGGTCGGATCCATAACCGGGACGACTTGGTCCGCACGTTCGTGGGCAACTTCCGGGGCACGTGAAGCGTCCCCTCATCGAGGTGACTAAATGTGCCACAAATACCGATCCTAGGAGGTCGGTAACACATTTATTACAACAAGGTGGAAATCGTCTTTTACATCACGGCGACACAAAGGGCACGGTAGTGCCAACGCTACAAGGAACAACACAAACGCTAGTGACCACACTACAATAGCAAAGGCTTCCATAGCCTCCTCGGAGTACCACACCATGGAAGCTTTCGGTAGGGCCCCGGGTACACGAGCACGGTTGGGTGTAGGGCACGACCTACTCAACGTCTTCGGGAATGTAATCGGGATCCTCCTCTCGTAAAATAGTTAGTAAAACAAGGGTGAGCACATACGTACTCAAGAAATCCAACCCCACCCACGGAGGGGCTTATAAGCGAGAATCATGCATAGGGTATAACAAGGATCGAGTTCGATTCCTTTTGCAAACTTACACATGCAGGGGTTCATTTCAAAAAGGTTTTCACAAATCATTTTCATAACCCCAAGTAACTCAATTGTTTTAGGAAAACCACGGTGGAACTACCGGACTTCCCGTCCGTCGTAGCCCAGGCACACAACCACACTCTTCACCCAGAAAACAACTCACGCCAGAAAACATCCCATCCCAAACACTAGTTTTTGTGACCACACCGTGACTCGTCCAATACCGTGGACACGACTATTCGAATAGGTTTGACACTCTGCAGAGGTTGTACATCTTTACCCACAAGTAGGGTACCGTCACACGGACACCTCAGTGCCGGTACGGATCCTATCAAAGCCATTACCCACCTTAGCTAACGCTACGAGCCACCACGGAAGCACCCAAGGGGTTATCCCACATAACCAGGGCGTACCTCACACAGAGCGTACCCCTACTCCTTGGTCTCCCGTCGCTCACCCGCACACCAGATGGCAAGTAGATTAACTAGTGGGGTTTATGCTAAGCCGTTGCCACATACAACGGTCGAGTGGTTGTACGATGATTTGGGTCGGTGAGATGTCACGCAACCCGGTCCTTAACCGACAAGATGGACAACTCCCAACACGCTCAACCACACGGGTACAAGCTCACCCATACTCCCGACACACACGTCCATCCCGTCTATCCAGTTCTTTACTCATTTTCCAAACATATCCCCTTTTTGTTTTTTTGAAGCACTCACGCGTTTTGAAAGCACTCACACATTTTGAAAGCACATTTTAAAGCAAACATTCGAGCCAAAACAAGGTTCCATCATGGCAATCAAGGGTGGCTATCCTACCATGTTTTGCGGTAAAACAATATGCAATTTATAAAATGGGTATAGGGTATATTTATAAAACTTAGGACAGAAGCATGCATCAAAGGATGAGATTGGACTTGCCGTCTTCGAAGTCTTCGGGGAGTGCGGCTCGGCGTTCGGGACCTCGGGCTCCTGCTCGCGGTAGTCGGCTTCGATCTCCGGCTCGGGTACCCTACTCCGTCTACTCCGTCGGCTATGGCATACACACAAGCAAGCAAGCAATATTAGCACACACGTTTCCGGCCGAGCTCGGGGAGGGAAAAGTGAGCGGAGGGAGGGGTATATATAAGCCCTAAGGGGGGTGGTATCGGGTTCGGGGGCGCATCGGGTGATATTCGAAATCCGGTTCGGGGACGCACGAGGCGATGGGGGCGTGCGGGGGGCGAACCCTTGGTCCACGCGGGCGGAGCGGCGGAGCGACCCGCCAACCCGGACGCACACCGCCAAGCGAACGGCTCCTCGACACGCGTGGGCAAGCGCGGGACGGCGACGCCCGCAACGTCATCAACGCTCGGCGGACGGGCAAAGCGGATGCGCGAGCGGTGGCGGCTACCACCCTCGATGAGGTGGACGCTACGACAGCGATGAAGACCGCTCGCCGACGCCGAACCCCCGGAACCCGTGTGTTCGGCCCGGGAGATCCGCGCGGCGGCCTTTCCCCCGGCGCTTCCACCGGCCTACGACCATTGTCAAGTACAACGGGGAAACGGATCCCCGCGTGTGGCTTAACGACTACCGCCTAGCATGCCAGCTGGGCGGGGCCACCAGCGACGAGGTCATCATCCGCAACCTCCCCCCGCACCTCGGCGATTCGGCCGGACGTGGCTCGAACATCTGTCGGCCAGTCAGATCCATAACTGGGACGACTTGGTCCGCACGTTCGTGGGCAACTTCCGGGGCACGTGAAGCGTCCCCTCATCGAGAGGTGACTAAATGTGCCACAAATACCGGTCCCGGGAGGCCGGTAACACATTTATTACAACGGGTGGAAATCGATCTTTTACATCACGGCGACACAAAGGGCACGGTAGTGCCAACGCTACAAGGAACAACACAAACGCTAGTGACCACACTACAATAGCAAAGGCTTCCATAGCCTCCTCGAGTACCACACCATGGAAGCTTTCGGTAGGGCCCCGGGTACACGAGCACGGTTGGGTGTAGGGCACGACCTACTCAACGTCTTCGGGAATGTAATCGGGATCCTCCTCTGTAAAATAGTTAGTAAAACAAGGGTGAGCACATACGTACTCAGCAAATCCAACCCCACCCACGGAGGGGCTTACAAGCAGAATCATGCATAAGGTATAACAAGGATCAGGTTCAGATTCATTTTGCAAACTTACACATGCAGGGGTTCATTTCAAAAAGGTTTTCACAAATCATTTTCATAACCCCAAGTAACTCAATTGTTTTAGGAAAACCACGGTGGAACTACCGGACTTCCCGTCCGTCGTAGCCCAGGCACACAACCACACTCTTCACCCAGAAAACAACTCACGCCAGAAAACATCCCATCCCAAACACTAGTTTTTGTGACCACACCGTGACTCGTCCAATACGCGTGGACACGGCTATTCAAATAGGTTTGACACTGCGCAGGTTGTACATCTTTACCCACAAGTAGGGTACCGTCACACGGACACCTTAGTGCGGTACGGATCCTATCAAAGCCATTACCCACCTTAGCTAACGCTACGAGCCACCACGGAAGCACCCAAGGGGTTATCCCACATAACCGGGGCGTACCTCACACAGAGCGTACCCCTACTCCTTGGTCTCCCGCCGCTCACCCGCACACCGATGGCAAGTAGATTAACTAGTGGGGTTTATGCTAAGCCGTTGCCACATACAACGGTCGAGTGGTTGTACGATGATTTGGGTCGGGTGAGATGTCACGCAACCCGGTCCTTAACCGACAAGATGGACAACTCCCAACACGCTCAACCACACAGTACGAGCTCACCCATACTCCCGACACACACGTCCATCCCGTCTATCCGAGTTCTTTACTCATTTTCCAAACATATCCCCTTTTTGTTTTTTTGAAGCACTCACGCGTTTTGAAAGCACTCACACATTTTGAAAGCACATTTTAAAGCAAACATTCGGGCCAAAACAAGGTTCCATCATGGCAATCAAGGGTGGCTATCCTACCATGTTTTGCGGTAAAACAATATGCAATTTATAAAATGGGTATAGGGTATATTTATAAAACTTAGGACGTGAAGCATGCATCAAAGGATGAGATTGAACTTGCCGTCTTCGAAGTCTTCGGGGAGTGCCGGCTCGGCGTTCGGGACCTCGGGCTCTGCTCGCGGTAGTCGGCTTCGATCTCCCGGCTCGGGTACCCTACTCCGTCTACTCCGTCGGCTATGGCATACACACAAGCAAGCAAGCAATATTAGCACACACGTATCCGCCGAGCTCGGGGGAGGGAAAAGTGAGCGGAGGAGGGGTATATATAAGCCCTAGGGGGGGTGGTTCGGTGGTGTACCACGGGGGAATAGCGGGGTGACGTCCGGGTTTAACCGTAAATGTTGGGTCACAGGGGTGGTATAGGAGTTAGGGACCTATTAGCAATTCCTACAAATGGTAAGAAGGGTGTTTATGCTAATATAAACTAAGTTAGAGTCATTTTGTAATTTATTCTAGGGTATAGCAGTGTTTAACCTTTGATTAACTATTGACCTAGGGACTTAATTGGGAAGAATAAAGGGAAATAAGAAAAAAGGGCTCAGTTTGAAGGAATAAAGGGGAGACAGGGGGTCTTTGGCAAAAGTGCCATCTCCTTCCCCCTTCCCCCCTTCGAATCAGACAGAGGGGGGGGGGGCGCGCGCGCGCGCGGCCCCTCGGTCCGGCGGCGGGCGGCGCGCTCCGGGGGTCGATGGCGGCGGGGATAGGGGGAAAAGAAGGAGGAGGACCGGGCATTCCATACCCGTGCTCACCTTAGGCTAAAGGGGCTCGGTGGAGGTGGCTCGACGGCGGGCGAGAGGGCGGCGGCGGCGCTAATGGTGGCGGCGCGGTGGTGATTGGGAATCCGGCTCGGGGAGGCTTGCTTGAGGTGCGGTGTGGCGAGGTGGTGGTGGTGCCGGCCTTAAATAGGCGGCGGAGGTCGGTTCGGGGAGGGGAGATATTTTCCCCGGCGAGACCGCCCGGCGAGCTCGGGGGAGCTTCGCGAACTCCGGCCGGCTCCTTGCGGCGACCGGCGACGCGACGGCTCGGTACGGGTCAACTCGTGCGGTGCGTAGCGTGGGGCGAGCTCCGGCCGGTGGTGGACGTGATAGCTCGAGCGAGGGGGCACATGGCGGCCGCGGCCCGGCGCCGCGGCCGGCCACCGGCGTGCGCGGCAAGCGGGGCCGGTGGTGGCGTGCGAAGCGGCGTCCCCGCCGCCCGATGGCGTGCGGAGGTAGGGGGAGGTGCCGGCGCGCGCGGGGCCCCGGTTAGCGGTGGCGGGCGCCGGTCGGGGCCGGCCGCTCGCGCGCGGGAGGCGAGGGGAAGGAGGAGAAAGGAAGAAGAAGAGAAGGAAAAGAAAAGAGGGGAAAAAGAAAAAGGAAAGGAGAAAAAGAAAAGAGGGAAGAAGGAGAAAAAGGGAAAAGGAAAGGGAAGGAAAATAGGGAAAAGATTTTGGGAAAAATCCGGAAATTGTTAGGGGAAAATGGGAAGGGGTTTTGCGGGGGTTTTTCTCGGTGTTTCGGGCGTCGGCGCATTTTACGGGACGGCGGTGATGGCGAGGCGGGACCGGTCACCGGGACCGCGGCGTGCGCGGGATTCCGCCGGTGGCCGACCGCGGCGTTGGGAAGGCGCGCGGGGGTGCGGCCGAGGTGCGTGCGGCGGGAATTGCGGCACGCGCGTCGGGGAGAGAGAGAGAGAGAGCGAGAGAGAGAGAGAGAGAGAGAGCGGTGGCTAGGATTTGAATGGTAATTGAGCTCGGCGGATCAGTTTTTGAAATTACGCATGATTTAGTAGGTGATCTCGTTTAGAGCTAAAAACGCGGGCGTTACAAACCTACCCCACTTAAAATGAATCTCGTCCTCGAGATTCGGCTAAGTCTCGAATAGGTGGGGGAATTCTTTCCTCAGTGCATCCTCTCGTTCCCACGTAGCTTCTTCCACCCCGTGCCTACTCCATTGGACTCTGCACACCCGTACTTCTGACGTCCTTGTCCGCTTGACCACAGTGTCCAAGATCCTGACGGGCACCTCTTGGTACCTAAGGTCTGGCTGTAGGTCGATGGTCTCCACCGGTACTCGCTTATCTTCCCGGAACCTTCAAACATCGGCGTAGGCGAGAGATGTGGAATACCGGTGTATATCCGCCATTTCCTCGGGTAGCTCCAACCGATATGCTACCGCTCCGACTTTCTTGATCACTTTATACGGGCCGATGTACCTAGGGGCCAACTTCCCGTGTACTTGAAACCTTCGAGTCCCCGGATGGGTGAAACCTTGAGGTAGACGAAGTCTCCTGGATTGAAGCTCGCTTCACGCCTCTTCTTGTCTGCGTAGCTCTTCTGTCGGGACTGGGCAGCTTTCAACTTCTCTCGAATATCAGCTACTCGCTCCTCGGCTTCCTTTATAAGCGCGGGCCCAATCAGGGCACGCTCTCCTACTTCTGACCACATCAGGGGTGTCCTGCATTTTCTCCCGTATAGTGCTTCGAATGGCGACATTCCCAGACTTGCCTGGTAACCGTTGTTGTAGGAGAATTCGGCATACGGCTCTACTCCCAATCTTTGCCATAGGTGAGGACGCAGGCTCTCAACATATCTTCCAGAATTTGATTCACCCTTTCAGTCTGCCCGTCCGTCCGGGGGGGGTGGTACGGCGAGCGAAGTCTAGTTTGGTGCCCATGGCTTTGTGCAGGCTTTTCCAGAACCTAGAGGTGAACTCGGGTCCCTCCGTCCGAGACTATTCTCGCTAGGCACTCCATGCGGCTTCACTATATTTTCTATGTAGAGTTTCGCCAATTTCTCTCCACCATAAGTGGTCCGTACGGGTAGAAAATGAGCGACTTTGGTGAGTCGGTCCACGATCACCCATATGGAGTCATGTCCTTTACGAGTCCTTGGCAACCCTACTATGAAGTCCATACCTATCTCGTCCCACTTCCATACCGGGATTGGTAAAGGTTGCAACGATCCTGCGGCTTCGATGTTCGGCTTTGATCCTTCGGCAAGTGTCGCGGTGGGCGACGAATCGTGCAATGTCCGCCTTCATCCCATTCCACCGGTATTTCGCTTTAAGTCCATGTACATCTTGGTGGATCCCGGGTGAATGGAGTATGCTGAGTTGTGTGCCTCATCCATGATGGTTTGTCGGAAATCTCCTCCTTCGGGCACGCATATCCTGTTCTTGTACCATAGGGTGCCTTGGTCATCTACCCTGAAGTCAGGGGCCTTGTTCTCTCCGGTATGCTTGCGGATCCTCATCAGATCCTCGTCGGCTTCTTGGGCCTTCCGTATCTTCTCTCCTAGGGTAGGCCGAACACTCGGTGGCGGACGTAGCCTTGGGGGACGATGTGCACGTTGAGTCGGGCCATCTCCTCTTGCAACTGGGCACTCTTGGGTGCGCCTTCTCATAGGTTTTCCGGCTTAGGGCATCTGCTACCACATTGGCCTTTCCCGGGTGGTAGTGAATCTCTAGATTATAGTCCTTGACTAGCTCTAGCCATCTTCTCTGCCTTAGGTTCAGGTCGGGCTGGGTGAAGATGTACTTTAGACTCTTGTGGTCTGTGTAGATTTCACACTTGTTCCCGATCAGATAGTGTCTCCAGATCTTCAGGGCATGCACTACGGCTGCAAACTCCAGATCATGGGTGGGATAATTCCGCTCACGGGGCTTGAGCCGACGGGAGGAATATGCCACTACCTTCCCATCTTGCATGAGAACACATCCCAACCCTTGTCGGGAGGCGTCGCAATACACGACGAAGTCCCGTTGAATGTACGCGGGGGTCGACGCGGGGGCCGTGGTCAACCTCTTCTTCAACTCTTGGAAACTTCTTTCACGGGGCCTCGGTCCCGGTTAAACTTCTTTTCTTTCTTAAGCGGCTCCTGTCATGGGCGGGCGATCTTGGAGAATCCCTCGATAAATCTCCGGTAGTATCCGCTAAACCTAGGAAACTCCCGATCTCACTCACGTTGGTTGGTTGCCGCCGGTTGGAGGCTTGTCTCAACTTTCCCGGGGTCTACGCCTACTCCTTCCGCAAGTCAATATGTGCCCAAGGAAGGATATTTTCTCTAGCCAAAACTCACACTTGCCGAACTTGGCGTATAGCTTGTGTGCCCTCAATTTTCCCAAAGACTACTCGAAGGTGTTGTTCATGCTCCTCCACGCTCTTGGAATAAACAAGTATGTCGTCGATGAAGACCACGACAAACTTGTCCAGGCTCTTCCATGAACACCTTATTCATGAGGTTCGTGAAGTATCTTTGGTGCATTGGTTAGTCCAAATGACATCACCGTGAACTCATATTGCCCGTAGCGAGTGACAAAGGCGGTCTTGGGGATGTCACTTTCCCCGATCTTGAAAGTTGGTGGTACCACGATCTTAGATCCACCTTCGAGAAATACTTGGCTCCCTTCGGTTGGTCAAACGGGTCATCTATTCACGGGAAGAGGGTACTTGTTCTTAATAGTGACCTCGTTCGGCGAGCGATAGTCCACACACATCCTCATGCTCTTATCCTTCTTCTCCACGAAAAGCACCGGGGCTCCCCAAGGTGATGAACTTGGTCCGATGAACCCACTTCGGCGGAGCTGCGCTAGCTGCTTCTTCAATTCTCGCCAACTCGGGGCCTGCCATCCTATAGGGTCTCTTGGCTATGTGAGAGGTTCCGGGGATAAGGTCGATCACGAACTCTATGTCCCTGTCGGGTGGCATTCCGGGGAGTTCTTCGGGGAACACATCCGGGTATTCTCGTACTCTTTGGGACATCTTCTATGGACTTGGCTTCTATGTTGAAAACCATTATATCCGCCTGTGTCCCGGGTGTGGCGAGTCACTTGTATCCCGTCCGGGTTGGTCGGGTGTACTACTTTATCGGCGCAACTTATGAGGCCATGGTGTTGTCTTAACCGGTCCATACCAAGGATCACATCTATCCCCTTGGATTTCGGTACTACGGTGTCCGCTAGGAACTCTACCCCACTTAAAATAATCCTTACCGGGGGCATCCCGGTTGACAATTAATGTCACCTCGGGTGTTCGAGTTATTAGGGGCGCTTTGAGTAGTACCGTGGGTATGCTATGCTTTTCCACAAAGCTTGAGGATATAAATGAGTGCGATGCTCCCGAATCGAATAGTATGGTAGCCAAAAGCGAGCCGACCGGGAACTCACCGAGTACCACTCCTTGTGCTTCCTGTGCCTTCGCGCATTGATGTGATTCACCCGAGCGCGTCCATACGGACCGCCGGGGCCGCCTCCTCTGGTCGGTTGCCGGTGTTGTTGCCGAAGTTGTTGCTTGCGCACCGGCATGCGGTTGGCTCCGACGCAAGCGGCCTCGGCCCGTTCACCGAGTTGGAGTAGGTGGTGGTGGGCGGCTTTTTAGCATAGGGGCGGTTGGCGATGAAGTGCCGGTTTCCGGCGGTTGAAACACACTCGGGAGTTGTTGTTGTTGTTGTTGGTAGTGATCCGGCCGGTGTTGTTCGTGGGGGCTTCATGGCATTACGGTTGTAGGAGGGCTTGAACCGGGTTACGGGGGCTCGTGAGCTCGTGGCTTGGGATTGGGTTACGTACTACATAGGGGCTTGGAACCCGGACATGGGGTGTCCGAAGTTTCTCGGCCTCTGGGACCGCTCTTGCTGCTTGGCCTTGTGCTCCATGAACTTGCGCTTGTTTTCCTTCTTTTCTTCGGCCTTCGCTCTTTCCGTGAGGATTGCCATGTTCATAAGGGTGTTAAAGTCCGGGTAAATCTGAGGAGTCAGCAGTGTCCTCAGTTCCGTTTCAGCCCCTTCTTGAACATCTCTTGCTTTTTGGAGTCTTTATCCACCTCCTCGGGGGCATAGCGTGCCAGCTCTATGAACTGGTACGTGTATTCCTCCACAGACATGTTGCCTTGGCGGAGTTCGCGGAACTCGTCTGCCTTCCGCTTCAGTGTGGCCTCCGGGATGTGGTAGCGACGGAACTCCTCCACGAATTCGTCCCATGTGATGGTGGAGGGATCCTTGGCGGCGGCGCAGTAATTTTCCCACCAGGCTAGGGCTGTCCCGGTGAGCTGATGAGCTGCCAGGAGAACCCTGTCATGGTCCTCGCAGTGGAGGGGCTCCAGTTCCCTCAGGATGGCTCTCAGCCAATCGTCAGCGTCCAAAGGATTCACCGACCCGCTAAAGGTGGGCGGCTTAGTCCTGAGGAACTCGATCAGCTTCTCATTCATGCTCATGGCACGGGGTCTTGGGCGGTTGATGGCATTGAAGATAGCCTCCATCAAGACAGTCTGGTTGGCTAAGACTTGAGCCAAGTCAATAGGAGGGGGTGGTGGTGGCAGGACCACGTTCTCTCCTCCATCTTCATTTTGGTTAACCTCCGTTCGTGGAGGCGCTCCCTCCGATCGGCTTGCGATCCCTCGAAGATCCGACCGGTGGGTCCCGACAGGCGCCCGGAAACCATCCGTAAAGAAGCGGGTTTCTAAGAGATCTAGTTTTATGTGATGTTTAAGTGGATTATAACGGATTTCTTTTTGAAAAGGCGGGGTTTATTCCCCGGTAAGCACACAACAAGCACATAGCAAACAAGCAAGCACAAACAAGTTTTTATTACAAACCGGTGAGGAGGATACATCCCGACTATGCGGACACACTACACGACTAAAGGCTAAGGGCGCGACTTGGACCGGTACGGCTTCATTCCCCGGGTCTTGGGGCACATTACTCGCGAGGGGAGCGTCTTCTCGGGGTCGAGTGTTCTTCCGGCGGAATGAGCAACTCGTCATCGTTTCCGCCTTCGGGGTCTCCGTTTTCCGGGGGCGTGGCCGCGGCTTCGGTGGTAGCCGTTGGGGGTTCGGTGATTGCTTGGTGGTGCTGGTGGGACGTCTATGGTTCCTCCCCATCCTACAAGGGGTGTTCCCGGCGGGACTTGAGGTTCTCCTATGGGCGGAACGGGCGTTCCGCCGTGGGTCCATTCTTGCATGCGTTGGTCCCGGATCCTTCCGAGGCTTTCCGGGCAACGGCCTCACTCGCTTATGGCCGCCGCGGTCCTCGCTTCGGCTTGAGCCACTCGGACTTGGTGCATCCGCCTTGTGACTTCGGACTTGCTCGGCCCGACCGATCCGTTCCCTCAAGTGTCCGGCTCTGGTCATCAAAGAGCTTGTCCCGGGGAGACAAGGTAGGCGACTACGTGGTATAGCGAGTCCTCTTAGTGGCGGCGTCGTTCCGGGTTCCTCATGCGGGCCTCGCCAACCGGGGTCCCGATGGCGGGAGGGAAGTACCTCATCGGTGTGGGGACGAGGTGCTCTTCGTAGATTCGGCACAAGTAGCGGAGGGCTTTTCGAGGGTCAAAGGATAGGTATCCCGGTGTCGGAACCCCGTGGCGGTCACTCGCCACGGCTCGATGTTGGTGTGGCGGTTGCTTCTAGCGACGGAGAGGACCACTCTACGGCGAAGAGTGCCGAGTTGCTCGTACTCCCTGTCGTAGTACCTAGGGCGCTCGCAATACCGAGGCGCTCCGGGGAGTTGATGAGCAGGGCGTGCAAAACCGGGCTCCTCCGGCACACGCCTTGGGTCCATCCATCTTCCGCCATCCGAAAACAAAGGTAGAGTTGAACGGGTTGTGGTGGGGTACAAGAGATGGATAACTTTATTTAGTAGGAAGGTTGGGGTACATCCTTCGGGGTACACTTATTACTAGGGCTCTACTTCTAGCCTAACACCCTAGTCTTATCCTCATGGTGACTCTTCCTCTAGCTGGATACGGCGCTTCTTTAGTGGAAGATCTTGCTCCAGTATCTCATCTTCAGTCTGGGTTCCTTTGTCCCAGTGGGTTTCTTCGGGTTCATTCTCTTCTGCTCTGGCTCCTTCGTCTCTGCTTCTACGCTCCTTTAGTTCATCCCATAGGGCTTTGTGGGCCATCGGTGTGCGCTCTCTTTCCCACGAGGTATTCTTGCTTTGTGTTGTGTAGTTCCACTTCGCTATGGTTGTCTTCACCCTTTCTAGTTCTATCCTCCGTTCTCGCTCTTTCCGCTCCGTCGATCTGTCGCTTCGATTCGTTGGGCTTGCTCCCCGATAAAGGTGGTCTAGGCCTCCGAGGTATATGGATAGGTGGGAGACGCGCCTCTTCTAAGTCTTCTTCCTCTCGTTCCAAACCTCTCATGCGATCAATCCACGAGCGTCCTCTTCCTCCGGAGGGTGGAAAGAATCCCATTGGAGTCCTTCGGAGGTGCCGTCTATAAACCACTCGTAGGCGGCGCGAGGCCTTCCGAGCAGCCTTGGGGTAGGTGTCGGCAAAGCGAAAACCGGTGGCGTTAACGAACCATGGCTCTATGTCGGGGTAAAGCGTGCTCCTTCCCACAAAGATCGGCGGCTTACACCGAGGGGTGCCGAAACGTTCGTACTCCCGGTAGACGAACTGCGGCGGATCCCTTACTCCGACGCGCTCTAGGGCGAGTAGCAACGGGTTAGGGAGGCCGGCCGGATGGGGCAAATTCCTCCGTTCCACTCGGGGTTAGGCATGCGGAAACGAGGCAAGAATCAAGGTAAGGATTTGGACAAAGGTGAGCTTAGCAAAGGAAAGGTTAGAGAGGGCCAAAGGAGGTCTCATATCCTAGGGGTCATGTCCTACGGCCAACCTACGGCTCGATACCACCGAAGCGTCCCCTCATCGGAGGTGACTAAATGTGCCACAAATACCGGTCCCGGGAGGTGGTAACACATTTATTACAACGGTGGAAATCGGTCTTTTACATCACGGCGACACAAAGGGCACGGTAGTGCCAACGCTACAAGGAACAACACAAACGCTAGTGACCACACTACAATAGCAAAGGCTTCCATAGCCTCCTCGAGTACCACACCATGGAAGCTTTCGGTAGGGCCACGGGTACACGAGGCACGGTTGGGTGTAGGGCACGACCTACTCAACGTCTTCGGGAATGTAATCGGGATCCTCCTCTGAAAAATAGTTAGTAAAACGAGGGTGAGCACATACGTACTCAGCAAATCCAACCCCACCCACGGAGGGGCTTATAAGCAGAATCATGCATAAGGTATAACAAGGATCAGGTTCAGATTCCTTTTGCAAACTTACACATGCAGGGGTTCATTTCAAAAAGGTTTTCACAAATCATTTTCATAACCCCAAGTAACTCAATTGTTTTAGGAAAACCACGGTGGAACTACCGGACTTCCCGTCCGTCGTAGCCCAGGCACACAGCCACACTCTTCACCCGGAAAACAACTCACGCCGGAGAAAACATCCCATCCCAAACACTAGTTTTTGTGACCACACCGTGACTCGTCCAATACCGTGGACACGGCTATTCAAATAGGTTTGACACTCGCGGAGGTTGTACATCTTTACCCACAAGTAGGGTACCGTCACACGGACACCTTAGTGCGGTACGGATCCTATCAAAGCCATTACCCACCTAAGCTAACGCTACGAGCCACCACGGAAGCACCCAAGGGGTTATCCCACATAACCGGGGCATACCTCACACGGAGCGTACCCCTACTCCTTGGTCTCCCGCTCGCTCACCCGCACACCGGATGGCAAGTAGATTAACTAGTGGGGTTTATGCTAAGCCGTTGCCACATACAACGGTCGAGTGGTTGTACGATGATTTGGGTCAGGTGAGATGTCACGCAACCCGGTCCTTAACCGACAAGATGGACAACTCCCAACACGCTCAACCACACAGTACGAGCTCACCCATACTCCTGACACACACGTCCATCCCGTCTATCCAGTTCTTTACTCATTTTCCAAACATATCCCCTTTTTGTTTTTTTGAAGCACTCACGCGTTTTGAAAGCACTCACACATTTTGAAAGCACATTTTAAAGCAAACATTCGAGGCCAAAACAAGGTTCCATCATGGCAATCAAGGGTGGCTATCCTACCATGTTTTGCGGTAAAACAATATGCAATTTATAAAATGGGTATAGGGTATATTTATAAAACTTAGGACGAGAAGCATGCATCAAAGGATGAGATTGAACTTGCCGTCTTCGAAGTCTTCGGGGAGTGCGGCTCGGCGTTCGGGACCTCGGGCTCCCCGCTCGCGGTAGTCGGCTTCGATCTCCGGCTGCGGGTACCCTACTCCGTCTACTCCGTCGGCTATGGCATACACACAAGCAAGCAAGCAATATTAGCACACACGTTTCGCCGGAGCTCGGGGAGGGAAAAGTGAGCGGAGGAGGGGTATATATAAGCCCTAGGGGGGGGGGGTGGTTCGGTGGTGTACCACGGAGGAATAGCGGGGTGAGGTCTGGTTTTAACCGTAAATGTTGGGTCACAGGGGTGGTATAGGGGTCAGGGACCTATTAGCAATTCCTACAAATGGTAAGAAGGGTGTTTATGCTAATTTAAACTAAGTTAGAGTCATTTCGTAATTTATTCTAGGGTATAACAGTGTTTATCCTTTAATTAACTATTGGCCTAGGGACTTAATTGGGAAGAATAAAGGGAAATAAGAAAAGAGGGCTCGGTTTGAAGAAATAAAGGGGAGGCAGGGGGTCTTTGGCAAAAGTGCCATCTCCTTCCCCCTTCCCCCCCTTCGAATCAGACAGAGAACAGGGGGGGCGCGGCCGCGCCGGCCCTCGGTCCGGCGGCCGGGCGGCGTGCTCCCGGGGTCGATGGCGGCCGGGGATAGGGGGAAAAGAAGGAGGAGGACCAGGGCATTCCATACCCGTGCTCACCTTAGGCTAAAGGGGCTCGGTGGAGGTGGCTCGACGGCGGGCAGAGGGCGGCGGCGGCGCTAATGGTGGCGGCGCGGTGGTGATTGGGAAACCGGCTCAGGGAGGCTTGCTTGAGGTGCGGTGTGGCGAGGTGGTGGTGGTGCCGGCCTTAAATAGGCGACGGAGGTCGGTTCGGGGGAGGGGAGATATTTTCCCCGGCGAGACCGCCGGCGAGCTCGGGGAGCTTCGCGAACTCCGCCGGCTCCTTGCGGCGACCGGCGACGCGCGACGGCTCGGTACGGGTCAACTCGTGCGGTGCGTAGCGTGGGGGCGGGCTCCGGCCGGTGGTGGACGTGATAGCTCGAGCGGGGGGCATTAATGGCGGCGGCGCGGCTTCGGCGGCCGGCCGGTCCGCCGGCGTGCGCGGCAAGCGGGGGCCGGTGGTGGCGTGCGAAGCGGCGTCCCGCCGGCCCGATGGCGTGCGGAGGTAGGGGAGGTGCCGGCGCGCGCGGGGGCCCCGGTTAGCGGTGGCGGGGCGCCGGTCGGGGGGCCGCGCGCGCGGGGAGGGCGGGGGAAGGAGGAGAAAGGAAGAAGAAGAGAAGGAAAAGAAAAGAGGGGAAAAAGAAAAAGGAAAGGGAGAAAAAGAAAAGAGGGAAGAAGGAGAAAAAGGGAAAAGGAAAGGGAAGGAAAATAGGGAAAAGATTTTGGGGAAAAATCCGGGAAATTGTTAGGGAAAATGGGAAGGGGTTTTGCGGGGTTTTTCTCGGTGTTTCGGGCGTCGGCGCATTTTCCGGGACGGCGGTGATGGCGAGGCGGACCGGTCACGGGACCGCGGCGTGCGCGGGATTCCCGGCCGGTGGCCGACCGCGGCGTTGGGAAGGCGCGCGGGGGTGCGGCCGAGGTGCGTGCCGGCGGGAATTGCGGCACGCGCGTCGGGGAGAGAGAGAGAGAGCGAGAGAGAGAGAGAGAGAGAAGTGGCTAGGATTTGAATGGTAATTGAGCTCGGCGGATCGGTTTTTGAAATTATGCATGATTTAGTAGGTGATTTGTTTAGAGCTAAAAACGTGGGCGTTACGGCACGTATGTGCGCCACGGGGAACTCCCGGGACCGTGGACTTCATACAACGCTTCTCCAAGCGCTGCACGGAGCTCCCAAGCGTGGCGCAATCCGAGATTGTGCATGCCTTCCTCGAGGGCACCACGTGCCGGGACCTCGTGCGCGAGTTGGGGCGCAGCCCGCCGGCGGACTCGAACGAGCTGTTCGATATCGCCACGAGCTTTGCCTCAGGTGAAGAGGTCGTGAGAGCGATCTTCGACAGCAAGAAGGGCAAGCGCTCAGACGACGTGCCCGCGGAGGGCAGCAAGTCCAGGGAGCCCCACCGGAAGGACAAGCGGGGCAAGAAAGGGAAGAAAACGCGCCGCGAGGCGCGCGAGTAGGGACGCGACGGCAACGACGCCGAGGCCCTTGCTGTGGACCCGGCTCGACGGGGCCCTCGACCGGCCCCTCGAGGTCCGGGGGTGTTCGACGACATGCTGAAGAAGCCATGTCTATATCACAAAACACCGGTAAACCACACCCTCGAGCAGTGCGATATGCTCAAGAAGTTCTACGGCCGCGCCGCCGCGAAGGACGCAGAGGCCAAGAAGGAGGGAGGGGACGGCGATGCCGGCGGCTTCCCCACCGTGGAGAACGTGTTCCTCATCTTCGGGGGGGCGACCGTCGACATGTCGAGCCGCCAGCGCAAGCGGGAGCGACACGAGGTCCTCGCCGCGGAGAAGGCGCCTCCCTCCTTCCTTGACTAGTCGGAGGATGCCATCACCTTCAGCCGTGAAGATCACCCGAACCGCATCCCTAACCCGGGCCAGTACCCACCGGTGGTCGACCCGGTCATTGGGAACACGCGGTTCTCAAAGGTCCCGATGGACGGAAGCGGCGGCTTCAACATCCTCTACGCACACACGCCGCGCTCGCTCGGGGATCGGGTTGGACCGAGCCGCGGCCCGGCACGACGTCGTTCCATGGCGTCGCGCCGGGCAAGGCGCGTCCGAGCCCCTCGAGCGCATCGATCCGCCGGTTTGGTTCGGCACTCCGAGCAATTTCCGCAAGGAGATGCTCACCTTCGAGGTGGTGGGGTTCCGGGGCGCCTATCATGCCATACTTGGGCGGCCTTGCTACGCCAAGTTCATGGCCGTCCCGTACTACACCTACCTCAAAATGAAGATGCCAGGACCGAACGGCGTCATCACCGTGGGCTCGTCCATCGAGCACGCGTTCGACTGCGACGTCGAATGCGTCGAGCACGCGGAAGCACTGGCGCTGGATGAAGCGCTGGTGACCACCTTGGAGAAGATGGTCAACGAGGACCTCGACTCCACCACCAAGCACGCCGGCAACTTCGAGGCCGCGGAGCAGACCAAGGAAGTGCCCCTCGACCCTGCCGCCCCCGAGGGCAAGGTGTTGAGGGTCAGTTCTACCCTCGACCCGAAATAGGAAGTGGTGCTCGTCGACTTCCTCCGCGCCAACGCCGACATCTTCACGTGGAGCCCCTCGGACATGCCAGGCATCCCGAGGGAGGTCGCCGAGCACTCCCTTGACATCCTGCCTCACTCCCGCGCCGTGCAGCAACGGCTCCGCCGCTTCGACGAGGAGCGGCGGCGGGCGATCGGAGCGGAGCTGCGGAAGCTCCTCGAGGCCGGGTTCATCAAGGAAGTGTTCCACCCTACGTGGCTAGCCAATCCTGTACTAGTAAAGAAAAAGAGCGGGAAGTGGAGGATGTGTATAGACTACACCAGTCTTAACAAAGCATGTCCCAAAGTTCCTTTTCCTTTGCCACGTATCGATCAAATTGTTGATTCGACCGCCGGGTGTGAGCTACTTTGTTTCCTTGATGCCTACAACGGGTACCACCAAATCAAGATGAAGGAGTCCGTGTGACACCCTAAAATTCCATCACTAAAATCACTTAACAACTTAAATTAGTCTTAAGGATTTAAAGAATTTAAATTGCTATTTAAATTGAGCTCTAAAATATTAAACATAATTTAATAAACTTAGAGACAACAAGTGTTTGTGCATCATCAGTTGGCTTGCATGGTTTTTGGTTGCTTGTGTGGTTTCTAAAAAGTTTATAAATTTTTGAGAAAAAGTTTGAAAGAGTTTTGATTTGAATTTGAAAAGAAAAGTGGTTTTAAAAAGAAGTTTGAAAAAGAAAAGAAAAAAAACAAAACCTTACCTGCTTACCTTTCGGCCCGGCCCGGGCTCGGCCGGCCCGGCCCCTAGCCGTCCCGCGCCGCCCGCCTCTCCCTCTCTCTTTTTCTTTTCTTCGCACTCGGCCGACACCGGGCCCCACCCGTCGGCCCTCTCCCTCCCTCCTTCCTTTTCTTCTTCCCCCTGCTCGCCGGCCCGCCGCTGCAGCCGCGCAGATTCCGCCGCGCCCCGCCTTCTCCCCTTCCTTTTTCTCCCAAGCAAGCTCGCCAATTAAGGCAATTAATCGCCCACTCCAATCCCCGGCCGTTTCCCCTTTTCCCCTTGCCCTCTTTACGCCCGGACGGTCCGCCGGCCATCAATGGGAAGCTCGCCGGCCGCCCCGTCCCTTTCTGCTTCGCCTTCCTCCCTGCACCCCTATTTAAGCTCGCGCTTGAACTCCTGCGCCTCCCTTTTGCACCCACAGCACACTACTCCACGCAATCGAGCCCCAATTCCCCAGCGCCGCCGCCTCTGCTTCTTCCCCGCCGCCGGTGAAGTGCATCGCCACCTTGTCCTTTTCTTCCCCGAACACGATCATGACCCTCACGTGATGCTTGTTGACCGGGGAAAGCCGCCACGGAGTCGAGCGGCCGTCCGGAGCTTGGGTCCCCGCCGCCGGAGCGCCGCCCGAGCCGCCGTCGCCGTCGAACTCCATCTCTGCTGCCTCCCCTTCGCCCGTGAGCTCGCCCAACGTTTCCTCGAGTGGTGAGCATCATTTTCCCGGCTGCTTTTCCCTTGAGCTCGCACCGCAAAGAGCGGCACCCGCACGCCGGCGAACCCCGCGCCGCCCCTTTCGGTGCCGCCGCCGTGGAAGCCCAATCCACCTCCCTGAACCCCCGGAGGCGTGCGCGTGTCGCTCGGCTACGCGTAGAGTCCGCTCGCGCGCGAAACGGCGCCCCACGGCCGATCTTGGGCCGCGCCGGCGGCCGCCGCCGCGCGCCGCCTCACTCCGGCGACGTCGCCGCCGCCCATCGCTTCGTGCGTCCTGGGCCGTTAGATCTCGCGCGGATGGCCAGGATCGCGTACCCCTTCGTTTTAAACGGCCGGTCCACCGTGGACCCGTGCACCGGGCGCACGGTGCGGTCCACGGCGCGCGCGCGCCGGTAGCCGTTGGATATGAGATCCACGGTGCTGATCTGGCTGTTTTGTTTAAGAGCCCCTGAGCTTTTACAGTTTTGCAAGCCGGTCCTCCCACCGATAGGTTTTCTTACGGTTAGGTCCTGATTTTTATGTTTTAGCCCCTGGCCAGCCTAGATTCCTTTAATAAAGGTCCTTTTCATTCCTTTTAGCATATAAACCCCTCTGATTTATTTTATAATTATGTTTTAGCCCTGATTTTATTTATAAAAAGCCCTGTAAACTTAGTTTTCTTGCAGATAGGTCCCTGTAACTTGTTTTAATCATATCTTTCTCGTTTTAACTCCGTTTTCAGCGTTCTATATACCGAAATGATCGTCTCGACGAGTAGAATCTTTTAAACAGCAAATTTACCAGTTTTGTTACTGTTTGGTGTACTGTTTATTTATTGTTTGTTGTTCATGTTTGACTCGTAGATATCGTGCCTATTTCGTCTGAGCTCCCTGTCGGAGGTGATCAGGAAGAGCCTGTTTTCGAGGAAGAGTTCACTCAGCTTGTAGAGGAAGGCAAGTGTCTTTCCCCCTCTGCATTATCTTTTTGAACCTATGTCACTGCATGTTAAACAATATTTCTATTCCTGTTGCTATGCATAAACCTGATGGGCAAACACCTAGTTAAGGACTTGACTAGATACTTTACCACTTTACCTTGATCAACCCTGTTTAAACAAATGCTTGGGGTAGATAAATGCTTAGTTTGCTTTACATGAGTTGGTTATGCTTTGTTTATGTTTTACATCTCAGTTTTGTTTATATAATATGTTTGTGCTTAAAACAAGATAACTTGATTTATAATCGGAACATGGAGAACCACCCAAGACAACAGTACAACCACAGTCCACATGGCTCTGGCTTAGCCAAATAATTAGGAGAGTGGGTTAGCTAATAGCTCATTTCCGAGAGGGGCACAGGGGGCTCAGGGTTGCAGGGGTATAGCCCGGTTCTTTTGGGGTAGCAGCCTTGGCTAAGGTGCTGACCACTAGGGAGGGTTATGGTCCGCCCGGGCCGTAATCGTTGCGAGCCGTTGGTTTCTCTTCTTTTCTTTGTAAAGGCTTCGTAGTTGACCCCTAGCCACTCACCTTGGAAGTGTTTAAGGGTCTAGCTAACCCGGGCAAGATGGGGAACACGAACTGTGGGTAAAGTGTACAACCTCTGCGGAGTGTAAAACTGATCGATCTGTCGTGCTCACGGTCAAGAGCGGCTTGGACCCTCACATGATTAATAAACTTGAAGATTAATGCAAATCATGGGTTTGTGGTTTGGTTTGAGGTTTCTTTTAAGGTTAAGTGGGTTGGTATACACTTACACCTAGTAATTAGGTGCTTGCTAATAAAACTTGACCAACACTTAAAATGCTTACCGCTGTGAACCATAGCCTATCCTTGATAGCCTTGCATTGTTTCCCCCACTTGCTGAGCACCAACCATAAGTGTGCTCACCCTTGCTTAACGTTGTTCGGAGGAGAACGTCGGAGGCAAGGACGAGTACCGGAGTGACTACGAGGAGTTCTAGGGCATGCGGAGCCCCCGGTCATCATGCCCGTGGAAGTCGGAGATGGAGCTGCTCGTCGCTTAGTTATCGTTGTGTTCGGACCTTCGAGTCCACCTCTCTGGATGTAATAATGAATATCGTACTGGTTTAACTCTTGAACGATTTATTACTGCAATGGTATTACACTCGTTTTGTCTATCATGTGTGTGTAAAATGATCCTGGCGCACACGTGAGATGCATTCGGTTTTCCTTGTAAAATCGGGTGTGACAAAGTGGTACCAGAGCCGTGATGACTGTAGGTCGCAGCCTTAGTTAGAAATGGACGAAATTAAGGATTCATGTTCTAGAGAACCTTATCATGCTTCAAATCATCTTATTTACACATTAAAAATCTAATTTAATTTTGTTTATCATTTAAACCGTCATTTTGATTTATTCTGTACTCTGAGATCAGTTTTGCTTTGACAGATGGCCAGAACCTACATGACCCCTCGCAAGAGCACTGGTGGGCGCTTTCCCTCTGGACAGCTGGCTCCTCGCCATCGTCTTGAGGATGTTGAGGAGGAACCGGAGGAGTTCCAGCCAGAGGTTGAGGTGGAGGAAAACCCAGAGGAGGTCCAGCCGGAACCAGAAGAGGAGGATCCTGAAGAGATTGAGATGGAGGAGGAGGAGCCAGATGAGCCATTGGAACAGCCACAGCTGTACGATGGCACCGTGCTGGAGGCAGACGCTGATGGGGACATTGTGATTCCACCGGCGCCTGTGGCAAATGAGGAAGCACCCCCTGCACATGTTGATCCAGTGACTGATGGTGAAGGCGGTGACCCGGATGATTCAAGTGATGACAGCGGAGATGAGGAAGGTGATAACAATGCTAATGGCATCCCCGAAGAAGATGTGGATGAAGACCCTCGCTATCACGGGGCAGAATATCACAAACATTCCACTGAAATTGAGAACGGACAGTTTTGCATTCTTCTGTGGGAGGTTAACGCGTACTCGGGATATACCATAAGGCCTCTCTACGTGACAAAGCACTTCGCCGAGCCGGGAATGAGAGACTACTACACCCGCGAGTCTACATCAGGGAAGCCCCCGAATGATACGAAGGCCGGAGGTATCGCTCAACTCACTACAAAGCACGGCTCGGTTCTCCACGGATGATGCCGCGGTGAATGATGCGGTGAGGAGGGCACTCGGGGTCAATCCGCAATGCAAATCGGGTGCACTGTTCCACTCGGAGTATCGCCATGTGCCTCGTCGTGCAAGTGGCACGAGAGGTGACTATGGTGCCAGCGAGGAGGTAATGATCGCATCGACGTCTTGGCACGTGTGAATGCTGCCTTGAACACAGATCCGGAGGGGGCAACTACCGAAATGAACAAGTATCACGAGGAGTTGCAGTCGCTCGGGGTGAAGATAGCACGTCCGGAAGCACGAGTGGCGGGACAAAGCAACTTCCTCAAGAAGTTATGCCATATCGACCACGCTTCCCCTCCGCGCAAGAGGCTCCGTTACGGCTCCGATGAAGCTACTACTCGTCTTGGCTAGGATCCTAGGATACTCGCCCTTATCATTTACTTTTTCGCTAGATCATTACTGCGTGAACGTATTGCTTGTAATAATGAATGCTGTTTGCAAACATGTTTGAGTTGGATCTTTGCTTGATTGTGAATTGTATGGTGGAGTGATGGCCACTATGCAATCAGAATTGCTAAGTTAATTAAAGGATGGTTTGGGTTTTATCGGTTGTCATTGCTTAATCTTCTATGCAAGTTTGAATGGATTAAATCTGTTTTCGCAGTCACATGACATACCAGTAATGTTTTGTTTATAACTCAAACTACAGAACTCCAAATGACATGAAACCAGTTGGGTTAGTTCACAAATTTAGAGGATGAATTTCTTTCAAAAATTCAAGGGTATACAATACATATTCTGGGAGTTATGCACAAAGTAATGAACATGTCAGAATCTGTAAATTTCTGCTGATACAGCTGAACTGTTTGAATTTTATCTCGAGTTATAGATGTCCAAATGAGGTGATTCCAGTTGGGATAGTTCCATAATTTTATACATCATAATCTGGTAAAAATTTGTGGTCATTGGATAATTACACAGAAAGTTATACATAATTCTTTGAGGTCAACAGAATCTGTTCTAGCTGAAGAACACGTTGTTATTTCATTTTGAGTTATCCTCTTATGCATTGATTCAAGTGCAACTATCTGAGATATGATTTTTCTAACGGTCGGTTGGTAAACACCAGGTCCGAAGGAGGTCAATACGTGCCGCCCGTGATCCGTGCACATATCGCAAATCAACAGAACCCAAGACCACCCCCACCGATCAACCAAGCAATGGATCCAAACATACAACAGTTTCGGCGGCGCGGTATGCAATTGATACGAATCTCACCAACACCGTGCAGCAAATGCAAGCTCAACGTAACCAGCCACCACGGCCGATTCCTCCGCCACCCCCCGCCACCAAGGGACAGCACAAGGAGTTCATGAGCCACCATCCTCCTACGTTTTCCCACTCGTCCGATCCACCGGATGCGGACGACCGGCTGAAAACCATCACCAAGAAGTCGGAGATCGTGCAATGCACCGACGGGAGATGGTCCCGTATGCCGCCGGGAAGACTCGTGGGGCAAAGCCGTGCGGAGCGGTGGGACGCGTACTCAACTCGCTCATCCCAACGGGCGAACATTACTTGGCGGGAGTTCCGTGACAACTTCCGTACTTACCACATCCCTTCGAGAGGTTACCAAGCTTAAGCGAGAGGGAGTTCTTGTCACCGAGGGCCGGGAAATATGTCGGTGACCGAGTATCTGGACAAGTTCACTCACTTGTTACGCTATGCACCCGATGAAGTCAACACCGACCCAAAGAGGCGGGGAAAGGTTTACGGATGGCTTGATTGGGCCTTTAAACTATCAACTCGCAGTCACATCTTTCCGGACTTTCGTACGCCGGTGAACAAAGCTATTGGGCTGGAAAGCAAGAGAAAGGAGATGGGTGAACGAAACGCAAGTTTCGGTCACATGGACGATCTAGCAGCAACACCCGTCCTCGTTACGGTTCTCGGCGAGCCCGGCTCCATATCGTCCCGGTGGTCAAGGTGGGAGGTACCCACGGAACATGCGACTGCGGCGCTCGTTTCAGCCACGGCGCTTCAATCCTCGGACACCCGCAGCTCCTACCCCCTCGACCGAGTCGTCCTAACAATAACTGCGGGGCACACCGTCGAAACACCAACCCCGTTCGACTCGGTGGATGCTTCAAGTGTGGAGAGATGGGGCATTATGCTAACAATTGTCCCAAGAGGGTGATGCAAACTCCGCGGAGAGACAAGTGGAAACAGGACCGGGGCAGCCATCTTCGCGGGCTCGTACTCCACGTACACCCGGCAAGAGAGGCCGGCGAGAGTCATGTGCGTGGCCGAGTTAATCATGTATCGGTGGAGCAAGCTCGAATGACGCCGGCGTGGTATTGGGTACGTTTTTCGTCAACTCGCACCTCGCTACCGTATTATTTGATTCAGGAGCATCACATTCATTCATAACTAATCAATTTGTGGCAAAATATAACTTATCTATGAGCTCAATGAAGAACCCACCGATAGTTAGCACTCCTGGTGGAGAAATGAAAACTGGTCATATATGCCCACATGTAAAGATTAATATCATGGGGGTAGACTTTCTTGCTAATACGGTAGTTCTAAAATCTTGGGGAATAGATGTCATTCTTGGGATGGATTGGTTACAAAAGCATGATGGAGTTATTCAGGTGTCGGAAGAGGTCGGTCACGGTTAACCAGTCCTCAAGGGGAGAGAGTAGAATATGTGAGTACACCCTCATCCAGCAAAGGAGTTGTGAACTTTGTGGAAGGCAAGGCCTTGGAAGATATAAGGGTAGTGAATGAATTCCCTAATGTATTTCCAGAGGATTTGCCAGGTATGCCACCTGATCGTGACATTGAATTTAGTATTGAACTTATACCTGGTACTGCTCCCATATCTAAAAGACCATATAGAATGGATGTAAAAGATCCAGCTGAATTAAAGAAACAAATTGAAGAACTACTTAGTAAAGGGTTTATCCGTCCTAGTTCATCACCATGGGGAGCCCCCACACTCTTCGTTGATAAAAAGCATGGATCTAGGAGGTTGTGTATAGACTATCGATCACTTAATGAGGTTACCATCAAGAACAAATACCCTTTACCTCGGATCGGGGATTTATTTGATCAGATGAGAGGAGTTAAGGCATTCTCTAAGATAGATCTTAGATCAGGTTATCACCAGTTAAAAATCCAAGTGGAGGATATACCAAAGACAACATTCACATCTAGATACGGGTTGTATGAGTTCACTGTGATGTCCTTTGGCCTGACCAATGCACCAACATACTTTATGTATTTGATGAACAATGTATTCATGGAGTATCTGGATAAGTTTGTTGTGGTGTTCATTGATGACATATTGGTATTCTCTCGGAGTGAGGAAGAACATGAAGAGCATCTGAGGCTTGTGTTGCAGAAGCTTCGGGAACATCAGCTGTATGCCAAGTTCAGCAAGTGTGCTTTCTGGTTGAAGGAGGTCTCTTTTCTCGGACACATCATCACAGATGGAGGAATTGCAGTCGATCCAAGCAAGGTTCGGGATGTATTGAACTGGAGTCCGCCTAAGAATGTACCGGAGATCAGAAGCTTCCTTGGACTTGCAGGATACTATCGGAGATTCATTGAAGGATTTTCTAAGATAGTGAAGCCACTTACCACTCTGCTCGAGAAAGGAAAAGAATTCAAGTGGGATGAGAAGTGTCAGGCTAGTTTTGAGGAATTGAAGAAGAGGTTGACCACAGCACCGTGTTGATCATGCCGACATACACAAAGGATTCGATGTATACTGTGATGCCTCTCGGCAAGGATTGGGATGTGTGTTGATGCAAGAAGGAAAGGTAGTAGCTTATGCTTCAAGACAGTTGAGGAAACATGAGCAGAACTACCCTACTCATGATCTTGAGTTAGCCGCGGTTGTTCACGCATTGAAGATTTGGAGACACTACATGATTGGAAACAAGTGTAGGATCTTCACCGATCACAAGAGTCTGAACTATATCTTTACTCAGAAGGATTTGAATTTGAGGCAAAGAAGGTGGTTGGAGTTAATCAAAGATTATGATTTGGATATTCAGTACCATCTAGGAAAGGCAAATGTTGTGGCAGATGCTTTGAGTCGGAAGGGACAGACTAACATGCTAATAGGACACCTGCTACCTCAGGAGCTATGTTGGGAGATGGCACAGCTCAACTTGGGAATAGTTGCTTCAAGTGAGACTTTGACATTAGAAATTGAGTTGACGCTTGAGCAGGATATTAGGAAAGGACAGTTGACTGATGACAAGATTGCAGAGTACAGGAAGCTGATTAAGTTAGGCAAAGTTTCGGAATTCAGAGAAGATGAGCAAGGAACAGTGTGGTTTAAGAACAGAATCTGTGTACCTGAGATCAACGAGTTGAGAGAAGCTATCTTGAAGGAAGCACACGCAGCTTACTCTATACACCCTGGGAGTACTAAGATGTATCAGGACTTGAAACAGAGATAATGGTGGTATGGAATGAAGAAAGATGTAGCAGCTCATGTAGCTCTGTGTGATGTGTGTCAAAGAGTGAAGGCTGAGTATCAAAGGCCAGCAGGATTGCTTCAACCTCTAAAGGTACCTGAGTGGAAATGGGAAGAGATCGGTATGGATTTCATAGTAGGCTTACCTCGTACTCGAGATGGGTATGAATCTATTTGGGTTATTGTGGATAGATTAACCAAGGTAGCGCACTTTATCCCAGTGAAGACGACCTATACAGGAGTAAAGCTAGCTGAGTTGTATAATTCAAGGATAGTGTGTTTGCACGGGGTACCGAAGAAGATAGTGTCAGATCGAGGCACACAGTTTACTTCACGGTTTTGGCAGAAGCTGCATGAATCGATGAATACAAAGTTAAACTTCAGCTCAGCATACCATCCTCGGACGGATGGGCGGACGGAGAGAACAAATTAGATTCTTGAGGATATGTTGAGAGCTTGTGCGTTGAAGAACAGTGGCGGTTGGGATAAGAGTTTGCCTTATGCGGTAGTTTTCTTATAACAACAGGCTATCGAGTCCAAAGCATTTAAATGGCACCTTTTGAGGCTCGTATGGAAGGAAGTGTAGAACACCATTGTTTTGGAACCGGACTAGTGAGAGACAACTCTTTGGACCGGACAAGATACGAGAAGCTGGAAAAGCAAGTTGAAATCATAAGGGAGAATCTTAAAGCGGCACGCTCACGTCGAAGAGTTGTACCGATCCTCGGAGAAGAGAGGTGATTTTGGAAGTTGGTGATTATGCATACCTCAGAGTGTCACCTATTCGGGGATTACGAAGGTTTAATGTCAGAGGGAAGTTATCACCTCGATTTATCGGACCTTTCAAGATTTTGGAACGGAAAGGAGAAGTAGCATACCAGTTGGAGTTGCCAGCACAGTTGTCGGGAGTCCATGATGTGTTCCATGTATCACAGCTGAAGAAATGTACAAGTGAGGTTAAGATAGAACCGGTACAGTTAGAGGATATTCAAATGGAGAATGACCTGACATACAAAGAATACCCTGTTAAGATCTTGGATATATCAGAAAGAGTTACCAGGAGTAAGATCATCAGAATGTGTAAAGTACAGTGGAGTCATCATACTGAGGAAGAGGCAACTTGGGAAAGAGAGGATGAACTTAAGGAAGACTTTCCTCAGCTGTTCTCTAAGTCTTCTGAATCTCGGGACGAGATTCTCTTTAAGGGGGTAGGATTTGTGACACCCTAAAATTCCATCACTAAAATCACTTAGCAACTTAAATTAGTCTTAAGGATTTAAAGAATTTAAATTGCTATTTAAATTGAGCTCTAAAATATTAAACACAATTTAATAAACTTAGAGACAACAAGTGTTTGTGCATCATCAGTTGGCTTGCATGGTTTTTGGTTGCTTGTGTGGTTTCTAAAAAGTTTATAAATTTTTGAGAAAAAGTTTGAAAGAGTTTTGATTTGAATTTGAAAAGAAATGTGGTTTTAAAAAGAAGTTTGAAAAAGAATAGAAAAAAACAAAACCTTACTCGCTACCTTTCGGCCCGGCCGGGCCCGCCGGCCCGCCCAGCCGTCCCGCGCCGCCCGCCTCTCCCTCTCTCGTTTTCTTTTCTTCGCACTCGCTGACACCCGGGCCCCACCTGTTAGCCTCTCCCTCCCTCCTTCCTTTTCTTCTTCCCCCTGCTCACCGGCACCGCCACCGCAGCCCGGCCGCGCATTCCGCCGCGCCCCACCTTCTCCCCTTCCTTTTTCTCCCCGGCAAGCTCGCCAATTAAGGCAATTAATCGCCCACTCCAATCCCCGGCCGTTTCCCCTTTTCCCCTTGCCCTCTTTACGCCCGGACGGTCCGCCGGCCATCAATGGGAAGCTCGCCGGCCGCCCCGTCCCTTTCTGCTTCGCCTTCCTCCCTGCACCCCTATTTAAGCTCGCGCTTGAACTCCTGCGCCTCCCTTTTGCACCCACAGCACACTACTCCACGCAATCGAGCCCCAATTCCCCAGCGCCGCCGCCTCTGCTTCTTCCCGCAGCCGGACGCCGCCGGTGAAGTGCAACGCCGCCTTGTCCTTTTCTTCCCCGAACACGATCATGACCCTCACGTGATGCTTGTTGACCAAGGAAAGCCGCCACCGGAGTCGAGCAGCGTCCGGAGCTTGGGTCCCCGCCCCCGCCGAGCGCCGCCCGAGCCGCCGTCGCCGTCGAACTCCATCTCTCGCCGCTCCCCTTCGCCCGTGAGCTCGCCCAACGTTTCCTCGAGTGGTGAGCATCATTTTCCCGGCGCTTTTCCCTTGAGCTCGCACCGCGGCACCGCACCCGCACGCCGGCGAACCCCGCGCCGCCCCTTCCGGTGCCGCCGCCGTGGAAGCCCAATCCACCTCCCCGAACCCCCGGGAGGTGTACGCGTGTCGCTCGCCTACGTGTAGAGCCGCTCGCGCGCGAAACGGCGCCCCACGGCCCCGATCTTGGGCCGCACCGGCGAAGCCGCCGCCGCGCGCGCGCCGCACTCCGGCGACGTCGCCGCCGCCCATCGCTTCGTGCGTCCTGGGCCGTTAGATCTCGCGCGGATGGCCAGGATCGCGTACCCCTTCGTTTTAAATGGCCGGTCCACCCTGGACCCGTGCACCGGGCGCACGGTGCGGTCCACGGCGCACGCGCGCACCGGTAGCCGTTGGATCTGAGATCCACGGTGCTGATCTGGCTGTTTTGTTTAAGAGCCCCTGAGCTTTTACAGTTTTGCGAGCCGGTCCTCCCACCGATAGGTTTTCTTACGGTTAGGTCCTGATTTTTATGTTTTAGCCCCTGGCCAGCCTAGATTCCTTTAATAGAGGTCCTTTTCATTCCTTTTAGCATATAAACCCCTCTGATTTATTTTATAATTATGTTTTAGCCCTGATTTTATTTATAAAAAGCCTTGTAAACTTAGTTTTCTTGCAGATAGGTCCCTGTAACTTGTTTTAATCATATCTTTCTCGTTTTAACTCCGTTTTCAGCGTTCTATATACCGAAATGATCGTCTCGACGAGTAGAATCTTTTAAAAAGCAAATTTACCAGTTTTGTTACTGTTTGGTGTACTGTTTATTTATTGTTTGTTGTTCATGTTTGACTCGTAAATATCGTGCCTATTTCGTCCGGGCTCCCCTGTCGGAGGTGATCGGTGAAGAGCCTCGTTTTCGAGGAAGAGTTCACTCAGCTTGTAGAGGAAGGCAAGTGGCTTTCCCCCCTCTGCATTATCTTTTTGAACCTATGTCACTGCTTGTTAAACAATATTTACTATTCCTGCTGCTATGCATAAACCTGATGGGCAAACACCTAGTTAAGGACTTGACTAGATACTTTACCACTTTACCTTGATCAACCCTGTTTAAACAAATGCTTGGGGTAGATAAATTCTTAGTTTGCTTTACATGAGTTGGTTATGCTTTGTTTATGTTTTACATCTCAGTTTTGTTTATATAATATGTTTGTGCTTAAAACAAGATAACTTGATTTATAATCGGAACATGGAGAACCACCCAAGACAACAGTACAAACATAGTCCACATGGCTCTGGCTTAGCCAAATAATTAGGAGAGTGGGTTAGCTAATAGCTCATTTCCGAGAGGGGCACAGGGGGCTTGGGGTTGCAGGGGTATAGCCCGGTTCTTTTGGGGTAGCAGCCTTGGCTAAGGTGCTGACCACTAGGGAGGGTTATGGTCCTCCCGGGTCAGAATCGTTGCGAGCCGTTGGTTTCTCTTCTTTTCTTTGTAAAGGCTTCGTAGTGGACCCCTAGACACTCACCTTGGAAGTGTTTAAGGGTCTAGCTAACCCGGCAAGATGGGGAACACGAACCGTGGGTAAAGTGTACAACCTCTCGCAGAGTGTAAAACTGATCGATCAGCCGTGCTCACGGTCAAGAGCGGCTTGGACCCTCACATGATTAATAAACTTGAAGATTAATGCAAATCATGGGTTTGTGGTTTGGTTTGAGGTTTCTTTTAAGGTTAAGTGGGTTGGTATACACTTACACCTAGTAATTAGGTGCTTGCTAATAAAACTTGACCAACACTTAAAATGCTTACCGCTGTGAACCATAGCCTATCCTTGATAGCCTTGCATTGTTTCCCCCACTTGCTGAGCACCAACCATAAGTGTGCTCACCCTTGCTTACCGCTGTTCAGAGGAGAACGTCGGAGGCGAGGACGAGTACTGGAGTGACTACGAGGAGTTCTAGGGCATGCGGATCCCCCAGTCATCATGCCTGTGGAAGTCAGAGATGGAGCTGCTCGTCGCTTAGTTATCGTTGTGTTCGGACCTTCGAGTCCACCTCTCTGGATGTAATAATGAATATCGTACTGGTTTAACTCTTGAACGATTTATTACTGCAATGGTATTACACTCGTTTTGTCTATCATGTGTGTGTAAAATGATCCTGGCGCACACGTGAGATGCATTCGGTTTTCCTTGTAAAATCGGGTGTGACAGTCCGACCAGCTCGCGACTTCATTCATCACGCCGTTCGGGATGTTTTTCTATGTCACGATGTCGTTCGGCCTCCGGAATGCGGGCGCAACGTACCAACGCTGCATGCAGCACGTTTTCGGAGACCACATCGGGCGGACCGTCGAGGCGTACGTAGATGACATCGTCGTGAAAACCGGAGAAGGCGGACGACCCGGTTGGCGATCTCGCATCGCGTTCGGCCGCTGCGCGGCCAACGGGGGTAAAATTGAACCCCAAAAAAATGTGTCTTTGGTGTGCCGCGGGGCATGCTCCTAGGATACATAGTCTCCCGACGAGGCATCGAGTCCAAACCCAAAAAGGTTGCGGCCCTCGAGCGAATGGGTCCAATTCGGGACCTCAAAGGGGTACAAAGGGTGCTGGGGTGCCTTGCCGCCTTGAGCCGTTTCATCTCGCGGCTCGGCGAAAAAGGCTTGCCCCTCTACCGCCTCCTCAAGAAGCACGAGCGCTTCTCCTGGACCACCGAGGCCCAGGAGGCGCTCGACAAGCCGAAGGAGTCCTTGACTCACGCCCCGATCCTCACACCACCGCAGGACGGCGAACCTCTCGCAACTCTATGTGGCCGCAACCACCCGGGTGGTCGGCGTCGTGATCGTGGTAGAGCGCGCGGAGGAAGGTCACGCCCCCGCCGGTCCGGCCGGCCGGTGTACTACATCGGCCGAAGTCTTGTCCGACGCCAAGACACGCTACCCTCAAGTCCGAAGGCCGCCGTACACGGTGGTCCTTGCGCGGCGCAAACTTCGCCACTACTTCGAGGCCCACCCCCGTCACGGTGGTCTCCTCCTTCCCGCCGGGGGAGATCATCCGCAATCCGGACGCGGCGGGCGTAATCGCCAAGTGGTCGGCGGAGCCGATGGGCGAAACACTCGCCAACGCCCGCGCAAGGCCATCAAGTCCTAGATCCCGGTGGATTTCGTCGCCGAGTGGACGGACACGCAACCGCCGCCGCCGCGATCCGGACAGAGGCCGGACTCGTATTTCGACGGCTCGGTGATGAAGACCGGGGCGGGCGCCGGCTCGCTCTTCGTGTCACCCCTCGGGGAACACATGCGGATGCAGATGACGTCTCCACTTCCCCGCGTCGAACAACATGGCCGAGTACGAGACCCTTCTCTCGCGGCCTCAAGATCGCCATCGAGATAGGCGTCAAGCGCCTCGACGTACGGGGGGATTCGCAGCTCGTGATCGACCAAGTCATGAAAAATGCGAGCTGCCACGACGATAAGATGGAAGCATACTGCAAGGCCGTGCGAGCCCTCGAGGACAAGTTCTATGGCATCGAGCTGAACCACGTGCCCCGCCGGTACAACGAGGAGGCGGACGAGCTCGCAAAGATCGCGTTCGGGAGGATCACTGTCCCCCCGAACGTTTTTGCCCGAGATGTTGCCCAGCCCTCCGTCACCCTCGAGCCGCACCCCTCGAACCACACGGAACCCTCAGGGGCTCCCTCGAATCCAGCAGGGCGCAGCCCATGGATGAGGACCCCTCGAACGAGGCGTACGTGATCTCCCCTCCTCGAGGGGTACGGCGCCGACGAGGTCGAAGTGATGGATGTCGAGCCGACCCCATCGTGGCGGATTGGCGCAACAAGTATATCGCCTGGATGGCCCGAGGGGAACTCCCCTCGGACCGGTCCGAGGCCAGGCGCGTCGCCAGGATGGCCAAGTCTTTTGCCCTCGTCGACGGCGAGCTGTACAAGTGCGCAGCTTCCGGCATCCTGCAGCGATGCGTGCCCATCCCCGAGGGGTGCGAGCTCCTCCGGGACATTCACGCGGGTGTCTGCGGCCACCACGCCGCGCCCCGCACCCTCGTAGGCAACGCGTTCCGCCTGGGCTTTTACTGGCCCACCGCGGTCGCGGATGCCAGCGAGATCGTACGCACCTGCAAGGGGTGCCAATTCTACGCCCGCAAATCCAACCTCCCTGCTCACGACCTGCAGACCATCCCCATCACATGGCCTTTCGCCGTGTGGGGGCTGGACATCGTCGGGCCCTTGCGAAAGGCGCCCGGGGGCTTCACCCACTTGCTGGTCGCAATCGACAAATTTTCCAAGTGGGTAGAAGTACGCCCCATTACGAATCTAAGGGCGGAACAGGCAGTGACGTTCTTCACTGACATCGTCCATCGTTTTGGAGTGCCGAACTCCATCATCACCGACAACGGGTCCCAGTTCACGGGCAGGAAATTCCTGGAGTTTTGCGACAAATTCCACACCCGTGTGGACTGGGCAGCCGTGGCACATCCACATACCAACAGCCAAGTAGAACGTGCCAATGGCATGATCCTACAAGGCCTTAAGCCCAGAATTTTCGACCAGTTGAATAAGTCTGGTCGAAAATGGCTCCGTAAATTGTCCGTGGTCGTGTGGAGCCTAAGGACCACCCCAAGCAAAGCCACCGGGTTCACCCCGTTTTTTCTAGTCCATGGCGCGGGAGGCCGTCCTCCCCACGGACTTAGAATATGGGTCACCTGTGTACGAGGCTATGACAAGGACGCCAACCGGCCGAGCCCACGAGGACTCACCGGACCGGCCGGATGAAGCGCGCCTCGTGGCCTTAATGCACTCCGCAAGATACCGGCAGCCCCTCGGGCGCTACCGGGCACGGAAGATACGCCGGCGGGACTTCGGCCGAGGGGGATTTGGTCCTAAGGCTACGCCAAGACAACTGAGGACGCCACAAGCTATCACCTCCGTGGGAGGGACCCTACGTCATGGTGAAGGTGCTCAAGCCCGGCACATACAAGCTAGCCAACGAGGACGGTGAGGAACTCACCAACGCTTGGAACATCCAACAGCTACGTCGCTTCTATCCCTAGCTAGGACTTCCAAGTCTTATGTTGTAAATCACGTGCCCAACACCCCAGTGGGCGACGACCATGTAAACATCACCAGTTCAATAAAAAGGGCAACTCGGCTTTCCCCTGAAACCCAAGTTACCCTCGGGGGCTACTACGGGGGGTACCCCCCCAAAAATGGTCCCATTTTTTCGCAAAAATCCACGCGCGCTAAGTACGGTTCGACTTCGGCCTCGAGCAAAATTCAAACAGGGCACAGGCAGCCTAGCGGAAAGGACGCGCGAGTCAGAGATAGCCTACGCCTCCGTGAGGATACGACCCTTCTCTATTGCCTCCGGCCCAGCAGGCGGCTCGCGAAAATCGAACTTCCCTAACTCGAATTTACTCAGGAAGAATGAGAAACAAAACAGCGCAATAAAATAAAGGACACCATCTCTCCTTCACAAGTGTTCGAAGCAAAATGATCTGTTTATTTACATGGCCATGCGGCCCATACACTAACACACAAACAAAAAGGGCTTGGCGCCCGGCAATGTTCAGGCTGGGAGCATCAGCGTCGGTGGCATCCGGGAACAGAAACTCCTCGAAGGCTTCGGCAAGCGCCTCGGCGGCGTCAGCGGCTAACGCGTCCACGCGCTCCATCACCACCTCGTCCTCAACGCCCTCGGGGATGATGTAACCCTCCGCCACGGCCTCGAAGTTGATCTCCTAATGAGATCGCACCACCCCGAGGGCCTTCTGGACGCCGAGGTGCAGAGCCCGGCGCATGCGCCCGGAGACGTGCCCGCCAAGGGCGCGCAGCGGCCGGCCGGGGCCGAGCTCCCCGCCGCGCCTCGCCCTCCTCCACCGCCCGGCAGGTCTCGAGGGCCGCGAGCGCGCGCTCCGGCGGCCCCGCTTGGAGGAGTCGTAGGAGGCTCCGTAGCGCCTCGGCCGGTCGGTCGCGTGCCCCCGGCGCGGTGCGCAGGCCTCGAACGTTTCCCCAGAAGAAAGAAATCGAAAAAGGGACGAACCCTCTAAGGGAAAATCAGCAAAACAAAAGACAAACGGTGACCTACCTTCGACTCGTTTCCTCTCCACCTCGAGGGTGCGACGCTCGGCCTCGACCGCCCGCCGAAGGCCGTTGACGGTGTCGCTCGCTCCTTGAGGGCCTCGCTCGCCGGCTCGCGCTCGTGATGTCGAGGACCACCGGTCGCCCTCGAGCTTCGAGAACTCCGCGTTCCGCTCCTCCGGGGCCGACCTTCGCGCCGCCTCGCGAGCGATGCGCTCCCGCTCGAGCGCCGACCGGCGTCGGCAAGAGCGGCCCGCTCCGCCGGAGCGCCCCTCGCCCCCCCCCGGCGGGCGGCACGCTCTTGCGGGGAGCCGGTCCTCCGCGATGGCGAGCGCCACAA
Source organism: Cenchrus americanus (assembly GCA_947561735.1). NCBI lineage: Eukaryota > Viridiplantae > Streptophyta > Magnoliopsida > Poales > Poaceae > Cenchrus > Cenchrus americanus. The sequence goes on from OX387240.1 coordinate 229,493,643, forward strand.
CCTTGGCGTCAAGGGTGGCCTTCGGCTCGTCGGCCTCCTTGGCCCTCTCCGCTCGGCCCGCGCGCCCACCCTCGGCCCCGGCTCTCGCCGGGCTCCGTGCCCCCCGAGCAACGAATGGAGCTCCGGGTTGTCGCCGGCGGACGGCGGCCACCTCCGCCTCCCGGCTGGTCGCCGAGGTGCGCATCCTCTCCGGGTCTCCCCGCGCCCGCCGCAGCCGCCTCATCCCGATCGATGAGGGCCGTGCAAACCCGCTCGAGGGTGGAGGGGCGCGCCGCGCCCCGCCTTTCGCACTCCTCGGAGCCGATTGCGCGGGGCCACCGCCCGTACGACGCCCAACCGTCCGGAGACCTCAAGTCTTCCGCGAGCACGGCGAAAGGCGTCACTCTACCCCGGAGACGGCGGAGCTCGGTGCTCATCCGGTCAAAGGCGCCATACTTGTCACGGGCGCGGTGCTCGAGCTCCTGCCGCCAGCAAACCAAAACCAGTGAGCGTCGCGTCGCAAGGATCAAGCGTGAAGACGACGGAATCAAAGAAAGTTGGAAGCAACGCCTCACCTGGAAGACGCGCCACGCAGGGCCGCCATGGATCCGCAGTGCCTCGTTCAACGCTCGGTTGAGCGCAGCGCCGTGGTCGCGGAGCTCCTCCCACAGCTCCTGCTCCTCCTGGGCGTCGGCGAAGGCGGGCGGACCGTCAACGCGTCCCTCTCCCCGGAGCGGAGCGGCCGGCACGGGAAGAAGAGGCCTCGGCACCGTGCCCTCGGCCTCCCGCCACCATGTGGCCATCCCGTCGCCTCACAAGAGCCCCCTCCCCGGGACTCGGAGGATGGCGTGGGGAAGCTCACCCACCGGTCCCACCGCGGGCGGCGGGGAGTCGTCGTCCGAATCTCCAAGCACCACCGCCCCGGGAGCCGCCGGGCCGGGTGCGGGGCCCCGCCGCGCCTCCACCGACGCCTCCGCCCGCGCCTCCGCGGTCGCGAGCTCCCCGCCGCGGCGCCGCGGCCTCCGCCTCACGCGGCGTCTGCGCAACCGCGGGCGCCGGGTGGCCCTCCGAGGCGTACGCCACCGCCGGCGCCACTTCAACCGGTGCCGCCGGGCCGCGCCTCCACCACGACCGGCGCCCGCCGCTCCTCAACGGCCGCCGGCCGCGGCGCAGCGGGCGGAACCACCGGCCGCGGCCTCGAGGCCTCGCCCGCACCTTGCGAGCCCTCGCCGGCCGCCGCCGCCGCGCTCGTCCCCCGCCCGCGGTGCCCTCGACGAACGCCGCCGGGGTGGGGATGGACGCGTCCGCCCTCAACACCTTGGCGGTGCGAGGGGAGGCACGGTTGGCACCACCCCGCGTGAGCACGAGCAAACCGTCGGGTCCCCGCTATCCGACACACAACCTCTCGAAAGGACAAATCTCTCACCTCGAAGAGGAGAAGGCGTGCTTCCTCTTCCTCGAGGCCCCCGCCGACGACGCCGGCGCGGCCGGCACGGCCGCCGCCGCACCTCCACCGTAACATTCCGGAATTTCCCTCCGGGATGTAAGCAATGCAAAAATGTGGATTTAAAAATTTCGATTTGAAATTGAGTGCATAATTAAGGTGTAAGGCTGTCTTCTTTGAACCTTTCCCGAATTCCTAGATTTATTTTGAGTAAAATAATTAAATTTAGGAAATATAATTTGCTAGTGTGAGAACCTTGGAGTTTTATGGGATTTATTTTGCATCTTAATTGTGTGGGATTCAAATTTGAATTCTAATTCAAATTCGAATCGTAGTTTAATTAGGAGCTAGGTGTTTAGGAAATAGGAAAAACCTTCCCCGCCACTTTGGGCCTCAACTCGGTGCACTAAGTCTTCTAGAGCACCTCAAGCTACTCCTCGGGTCACCTAAACGGCAGCCCGCCTAGCCCTTTCAGCGGCCCACCTAACTCGCCGCCCATCTTCCACTCCTTGTTTCACCGCCACGCGGGACCCGCCGGTCGGGTGCCTTATCCCTTTCCTCTCTCTCGCGTCTTCCCCGTGACGCACATCGTGGGGGCAGGGGAGGCGACGCGAGCAACCACGCCGGCCCCATGGCCGCCGCCCCTTGCGCCGCCGGCGCCCGCCGGCCACCGGATGTCGCCGCGTGCCCCCGAGCCGCATCCCGCCCACCCGTTTGCGTCCTCAAACCCTAGGCGCCACCCTACAAGAAGCCGCCCCATCCTCCTCCCCGTATCGCACCGCCGCCCCCATGGGGGATTTTTCCCCGTCCACCGCAAGAGGAGAGGGGGGGGAGAAGGAGGAGCCGGGGGGAGAGGGAACCGGAGGCCGCCCGTGGGAGGACCCGAGGTCGCCGCCCCGCCGGGTCGCCACGTCGGCCGCCGCCGCCCGTGCTAGGCCGCCGGGACGGGGGGGAACGCCGTGCTGGAGCCGCTAAGGAAGGCCGGCCGTGGAGGATTCAGGAGCAGCACGCCTTCGCCGTCCACCGCCCATGGAGGAGCTCGAAGCCACCGCGCCGCCGACCCCCACGCCGCCGCCCGCCCGCATCGCTACGCCGCCGGACCGAGGAGACCGCCGCCGCTTGAAGCCGGAGGTCGCCGCGTTCAAGGAAGCGCCGACGAGGCCATGGAGTCGTGGACCGCGCTGCCACCGTTCCGCATCCGGCCCTCGAAACGAATCCCCCTCGAAGGAATCGCACCGGAATCGTGGAAATGCCCCCGTGTGGCCACACGGGAGTCGCTCCGAGAGGGTGGTCTCACCTCCACCGCTCCCCCACCGATACCCCGCTATCCATCCCAAACGGTATGGTTCCGCACTAGCCGAGCTCAACTCGGCCCTATCCCCACTCTCGGCGAGGTGGTGTGTACGAAAGTCCTATCGACAAGGTTGATCCACTCGCTTTCGACCGGGCAAGCTCATGTCCTCCATCCGCAAGTAAAACCCCAACACCTAGGCTCCGAAAACCATCAAAGTAGGGATACACCGAGGAGTGCATCCCTATCCCCGATCCCGGATCGGTTGTTTCGAAGCTCACCCCCGCCAAAGTACCCAAAACGCCTCCTCCCGCCGGTTTTACCCCACGCACGCCAAGAACCACTATTCCCAACCCAACACATGCATCGCGAAGCTCGGCGCATATACACACTTATATTCACATATATAGTAGTAGGACAATCAAGGACAGGATAATAAAAGTAGGCGTGCAAGGTTCATCATCATCATGCATTTAAAGTAAAGCGCTAGCATTCTACATAGCAATGCCTAATAGGTATTTCGGAATCAATCGGGCGTGAACACTCGCGTGCGAGTAGTCGTCGGCGGCGTAGTCGTCGTTGTAGTCGATCTCCGAGCTCGGCTCCTCGGCTCCAGCTGCTCCTATTAATGCGTAATCAAAATAAAGGCGGGTCCTATTGCAATTAACTCCAAATGAACAACAATTAAGAGACAAAAGAGAGCGAACACTATCCTAACACAGAGTTTATAATTTTAGAAGAGCTTTGGAAAAGGTTTCACAATATTCGGAGTTGAAATGGATTTTCTAGGATTTTCCAAAGATAAAATAGATTTCTGAAATTAAAATACGCATACACAATACACTTTTATAAGCTAACTATCGGGCGAGGCTCAAAGGGCTCTAAGCTATCTACAAGGCCGGCCGCAAGCTAGCTCGGGTCTCGAGTGCACGGCTATGGACGGTTGGTGTAACAACCCAGGAATTTAGGTGTGTAAATTTTGCGAAAATTTAAAACTTTTTGCTTGCATTTGAGTGCTATCAATTTTTGAGCCAAAATTGCTAGCCTCTCACCAAATTCTCCACTAATTTATCCTACTTATAAAACATATATTTAAAATATGGTATAACTTGTGAGTTGGTTTTTCTTTGGTTTATTTGGAGTTCAATTGAGTGAAGTTTGAATTTGAATTGGGATCAAATTCAAACTCTTATTCAAACCCTTGGTCAAACTTATTTGTTTTAAAAGGCAAAGGGCAGCCAGGTGCGGTGGGCCGTTTCCTCCTTTTCCTTGCGTTGCAACCAGCCCAGCCCGCGACCGAACCGGCCCGGCCTAACCCGCACCGCAGCCCCCCCCTCACTCTCTCTTTCACCCACCGGCGCGTGGACCCCGCATGTCGGCCCGATCCTTATCCCTTCCCACCAACCCGGCTAGCCGCCCGGGGCCCACCCCAACCGCGCCGCCGCCGCCGGTCCCCGTCGCACCCGCTCGCGCGGCGCGGGGCGCGGCCGAGCCGCCGGCCCGCGCGCACGCCGAGGGGGGCCGGCGCGCGCGCGCGAACCGAGCCTGGGCCGGGAAGGAGAAATCCCCTTTTACCCCTGTGCCTTTTCCCAATGGCAGCGAGAGCGAGGAGAGAGGGCGCTCGCCGCCGCCACGGGCGCCAGGCGGTCCAAGCCGGAGGGGCAGCACCGGAAACTCGCCTTGACCTCGCGGCACCGTGGATTCAAAAGGGGGTGGAGAGCCAGAGCCAACCGACCACCGCTACCAACCCACATTGGGGTTTTGCCCCCTTGCCGGCCGCCGCTCGGCCGGGGGGGGGGGGAAGAAGAAAGGGGGAGTTGGGGAAGAAGAGGCGAGGGCGGGGGGGGGGAACCGACGCGCGCGCCGCCGGCCGCGTTGCTGCGGAGGCGGAACGAGGCCGTGAGGAGCCGGACGGGAGAAGGAGGCGAGCGCGACCGAGAGGAAGCCGTACGGAGCGGGGGCCCCGCCGTGAACCTCGACGCCGACGCCGCACCGCCGCCCACACCGTGTCTGCGACGACTTCACCGTCGACCCGCTGTGAGCACCGAGGCCACCTTCCTTTCTTCTTGCCCCGTACCTTACCTTGCCTGCCTGTGCGCGTGCCATCGAGCCGCCGTGACCGAGCGCGTCGCGCCGCCGCCTTCCCATGGGCGCCGCCGCGTCGCGATGTGCCGGGGCCGGGAGCACGGGGACGTGGCTACCCCAAGCCGCGTCGTCCCGGTGCTTTCGCCAATTTTTGGGTCCGAGGGAACCTGCGGAGAGAGGCCGGGGAACACCCCGCGCCGTGCGCGTCGTGCAACAAGCGTCGCGCCGCCGGCGGGTGAGCGGGGTTCGCCTTTCCGCCGCGCGTCGCGCCTCGAGGCGAGCCGCCGCGAGAGCTAGTGTTGCGTTGTCGTGACCCGGCCTTCGTGCCGTGGAGGTTCTGTTGCGGTGAAGGTGCGCGTGGGCGCCGGCCGGCCGCACCCATGCGCGCCAAGGCCGTGGCCCCGCCGCCCGGTGAGCTTCGCGTGCGGGCGTTCCACGCCGCAAACCTTGTCGCGTGGCCGCGCCGGCCTTGAGCCGTGTTCGTGTTTCCGCGTGTGTGTGTGTGCGTGAGACCCGGCCGGCCGCACCCCGGCGCGCCTTGGGCGGGACCTCGCCGTGTAGATGCCGGCGCACCGACGACGCGCCGCGCGTCCGCCGCGCCCCGGGACATTTCGTCGAACACTGGGTGGGCGGACGGACGGGCGGCGTGGGTTAAAAGGGCTAGCAGGCCGCCAGCCAGATCTGGGCCCAAAATTCACCGGGCCGCTAGTAGGCCGCCGGCCCAGCGTAGGTTAGGGAACTAGAGGAGGCTTTCCGGACTTTAAGTTCTGGCTATAGCTGGGCTTTAGCTCCTGGGCCAATGTGGGCCGAAACCCGATCCGGGCGGTATCAAGTCCGCTGGGCCGCCCACGGCCCAGCAGCACTTCTGGCCATGTTGCAGCCCGTCAAACCTGGATCGCTGACGTCATGATGACGTCAGCAACGTTTTTCTGAAAAACCCCTTTTCTTTTCTGTTTAAAATTCCAGAAAATGTACTTAATCTTTAAAAATTCATAATAAATTCTAGGGAGCTCAGAAAAATACAAAACTAATTTCTATAAATCCGTATTTGCGAAACCGTGCTGATTGTAGGTAGTTTGGGTTCATTTGGATCTTCTAAATTGATTCTTATTTGGAGTTATTGCTTAGAAGTGCACCGTTATCTTATTTCGCGTCGAATCTCGTGCCACAGACCCGAGCTTCGACCAGGAGGACGTGGAGGACCCCGAGTACACCGCTCCGGGACGGCGATCGCTTCAACGGCAACGAAGGTGTCATGTCACTCCCAACCATATAGATCCCATGTTGATATTTAGCTGCTAGTGCTTTACTTTAATGCATTGATCTGTTGAATTGCATAACCCGTTTAATAGCCATGCCTTGATGTTTTGATATATCCTGTTCCTTGTTCTACTACCTGCGGGACTAGCTACAGACCCCTAGCTAGTCCCTTACCTCAACTATCCATACTTTTGTTGCTTGATTATGGATGGTGCTCTGGGTTTGGACTGAGATGTGGGTATCTCGGTGTGATTCTAGCGTGTGTTTCGGGTGTGTATCTCCTTGCCGTGTTTTGGCGGGAGCGAGCCGCATGGTTACTTGTGAACGGCCGCCGAGGGAAGATGCGATGCGGCCTCTTACCCGAGGGTCGTGTTGTGTGGGATGGAGATGTTGAGTGCTCGCTCTCGGCCCCTTAAGGACCGATCGTCAGTTGACCTTGCTTCGGATGACTATTTTCGTACGGACCGCTCGCCTTGTTTTGGGCGGGGGTGCGGGGTGAGACTTGTAGTGGATAGCACCCCTCCTGTTGGAGGATCGGTGTGATCGTGTCGGGAGTGGTCTTTCCCTCCTTAGTAGACTTTGCCCCGGCGAGGCCGGGGAAGGGTTCCACGGCTTCGAGGGACCTCTCGCGGGTAGTATGAGCTCGCCGCGGAGGCCGGGGCCGGGCTCGGAGATGCGGAAGGGTACTATCCACTTACTTGGGCTTCGGCCCGTATGGTAGGGTCGGACACGGTGACGGCCGGTTCGGACCTATTCGGGCGGGTACGGTTGTACAACCTCTGCGAGTGTTAAACCTATAGCTATAGTCCGTGTCCACTTTGGTTATGGACGGTCTTTCGATCTCTCACCCGACTAGCTACACTTCTCTTGTGCTTCTTCTCTCCCCCGAGTGTGAGTGAGCCCGGCTTTGGCCGTTGAGATGTGGGGATAGGAGCCGGTGGGCCCCACATCGCAGATGAGAGTTGGGATCTGGATCGTGGTTGAGGTCCGGTGTTTTGGTGTGGTATTCCTTGAGCGGGGTGTGGACCCCTGAGGTGTGGACCTCGGAAGCGGAAGCTTCCCCGAGGTGTGGACCTCCTCGCTTTATTCTCGCTTACCTTGTACGTTGCACCTTTGCTTTGCTTAAGCCTTCTACGACCGCATTAGGGATATCTCATGCATAGTAGAATATACACCGCTTTTGCCTCTTTGTTGGGAAGCTGACATGACCTACCCGCTTATCGGGTAGACCCCAGTGACTCGACGCGAGCCGGACTACGACTTCGACAACGACGGTTGGGTGGACTAGAGCTCTTCCTACACTTGAGCTGCCTGCGGATATGGAGTTTCCGCGCTTTCATGGAGCCGTTGCTAGACGTTTTATTTATGTTTGATTCAGTCCGATGGACTTGTACCCGGCATGTGCCGAAGAGATGTACTCTGATTAATGTAATAAAATAAATGTTGTACTCTACTTTATTGTTTTATCTTTCTGTATGGATTTTGGAATCGCTGAGACAGGGATTGCACGTGGTAGCCTCCTGGGACTACCACCGAGGTGCTAAGATTCGGGATTCCGTTCGCGGAAATCCGGGTCGTTTCGAGCTTGGTAACGAGCCATGCTTGACTGTAGGACGAGCCCCAGGAATGGTCGATAGCATATGAAGCCGTTTCTGAACCTTGAAACTTTATATAAACCCCTTGGCTTCCGTATGTATATAACTATACTTATATATATGCATTACCTTGATTAACTTTCACTAACTACCTTACTAACTACGCTCTAACAACGTTGTGCAGATGGCGGAGAGTACGTGGGTTCCTTTGGAGTCGGACGGCAAGAGCTACGGAGGCTTCGCCGCTTGCCGAGAGAGTGCCCGGAGGCGGTGGAGGGAGACCGACGGAGTCGGCTACAAGGGGAGGGCCATGGGGCACTTGGAGCGGACCCCCACTTACACGGCCGTCACGGTGCCGGCGGACCCTCGGGTGCCGAGTTCGAGGAGGTTGAGGTGCCTTGCTTCGAGAGTTCGGTCACGGAGGCACACCCGGAGCGGCGCACGCGGGGGCTCTCAAGAAGGTTTGTGTCCGGCTCGGGGAGAGGTGAAGGACACTCCGTTCGGTGTGCTTCCGACGAGAGATCTACGACCCGGGTCGGCGGGACTCGAGCGACCGAGCGCGGTACATGGAGGTGACTTCGGTGGAGGAGGATCGGGTGTTGCACGCGGCCGGACGGTGCATCTCGGCTCGGGACCGAGGCACGCGCATGCGGGTAGACGGTGAGGTCGTGTACCTTCGGTGGAGGTGTGACGCTGCCTGCGGCAGGTTCGGGACCTGGAGGTGGAGAGAGAGGATATACTCGACGAGTTGGAGGCGTCGCACGTGAGGAACGGAGAGCTAGTGCGGCTTGGTGGCGAGAGGCCGCAGCTAGCACTGAGAGGGACTCCCGGAGGATCGCTACTCTGGAGGCACGGTTGAGGGCGAGCGGGAGTCACACCGGCTTCGGTGGAGGCCGTGCGAGAGGACAAAGTGAGGCGGCGAGAGGCGAGAGACCGGGTGGAGTCGATCGGAGCCGCGAGCGGACTCGATTATCGGGTCAAGGTGTGGGATCTACGGGGAGGCGAGTCGGCACAACTACCACCACATGTGTTACATGGGTGGACCGGTCTACGAGGAGAGAGACCGAGCGAGACGGGACCCGCGCGACACGGGAGCGTTCCGACCGGCGAGAGGCCGGCGAGCGGGAGGCGCTCTCCCGCACGGCCTACCACCCAAGAAGAGGCCCGGGACCGAGGACGAGAGACTTTCGAGCTTCCTCCGACGCTCCTACCACGAGTGCGGCCGTACCCGAGTGGTTCGCAGGACACAGCGGAGATGGATCGTGCTCTCCAGGACACTCGTGACTACTACGGGGGACCGGCGATCAGGGTGCCGGGTTACCCAGGAGTCCACTCACCGCCGTTCTACTCGGTTCCACCAGACACCGGCTCCGAGGCACCTCAGGGTACTCAGTGATGGGAGTAGAGATCTTGTAGCAGTTTCTGAGTAGATGTAATAAGTTAGATGTGATGCTGTCGCTTTTGTTGTCATGACCTTAGCAGCTACCCCATGATGTACCATGCGTTAGTGTGATGTGTTGCCGTGTACCCTCGAAGGTTGTTGGAGTAGACCTCGAGGTGCACCCCTTTTGTATGGTGGCATTGATTGAGTGACATGGATCTTCATGGTTTCTTTCGGATTTCATGCTTCTTTATGGCGTGCCGAAGTTCGTGATTGTTAGCGGGATTACTCCTTTATAGTTAATAACCTTAATAGATACATTCTCCCTACCACTACTAACTCTTGCAATCGGAACGGATGTCGGGAGCAAGGAGGTCCGGCGACTCTGGCCCGTTTCGAGGAGGTCGGCCCGGGTAAGACGGAGGGGAGGATGCCCCTAACCCGGTGGGAGCGAGAGGCGCGTGGACGCCGTGGAGGTCACGCGCCACGAGGCGGGCTTCGCGGGGGCACGGCGGGCCGCGGAGGCCGAGGAGGCCGAGTTGGCGGACGAGGAGCCGCGCACGACGACGAGGGAGCTCGGGAGCGAGGAGCTCGAGCACGAGCGGTACCCCCGCCCGAGGGAGGAGCGAGGCCAGGCTCGGGGGACACGAGGTGCCACCACCGCCACCTCCCCCGAACTTGGCCGACGTGATGGCGGTGCGGACTCACTGATGCAGACGATCACCCAGATGCTAGCTCAGAACAACAACAACAACCACAGGGGTCGAACCGCAACGCTCCGGAGGGTTTCCGAGAAGAAGGTTGAGAACTTCAACAAGCTGCGTGTTGACGGATAAAAGACGTATCCCTCTACGATCCGCAAGCGTATCAATCCACGGAGCAAGGGGATTACAAGCGTTCGATCAACAACGACACACTAGCTACTAAACCCTAACTACTATTATACTAGAAAACACTTAACTACACTAGAGAGAATGGTAAATGATCAAGAGAGAAGACACTCGCCCACGGGTCTACGATACTAGAGCATGCAATCGCTTTAAAACATGAAAAACCAATCTAATCTATCGGGGATGTGACCACGGTTTCGCCCTTTCCCTCCTCTCGTACTCGTCACTACGCGAAGGTATTCATGACTAGACCTTTGATGGCCACGGCGTATTGAATGGATCCAAGGAAGCATTGGAGCTCTTACTCCCTCTACGGCACGGTTGCAAACCTTAAGCATTAAAGTATATTCAACACAAGATGATAGATAGATAATCCGACAAAGTGCGATTACATCTCAATATCGATTACAACCCATGGACGAATGAGAAGATTACCCCATCAAGGTGCTGATCATGGCACCGTTGATCATGGTTTCCCTTCCGCCGGTGACTTCCTCCTTCTCCACGAGAGGGTGCTTCCTTCGAGGTGGTTGATCTCCAGCCGGAGATCCTCCTCCTCTCTCTCTAGCTTGTGGATGGCCTTCTGGTGCGAATAAACTCCTCTCCCTGTGTTGGCGGCGCGTCGGGGGTTTTAGGGTCGAAGATCCTTCGAGGGCAAGGAAGACGGGACCGAGCCGGTGCCCGAAGTGGGCTGGGCCGATCCGACGGGCCGGCCGGCCCGGGCCCGATTTCGGCCCGGTTCGGTCGCCCTTTTTGCTCCGTGGGTCCTCGTGCACTTATCTACTTTGCCCCTTCCACTTGGATGATTTTGACGCCGTTATCCTCGCGATCAAGATGGAGGCTCCCTTTGCATGAAGTTTGATCTTTTATGCTTCAATCCCGGGGGTGTTCCTCGTAGCACTTCGGTCCTCACCACCATTGGAAGTAATTTCAGCGAGCTCATGAACACGATCAAGACTCCATGAATGCTCCTTTGAACTTATTGCGAATCCGTCCTTTATGTCCATGATTTCCTACATAAACACAACACTTCCAAATGCATGCACAAAGATGAACTTGTTATATGATTAGTGTGCCTAGTGGCGGGTTAGTTCAATAATCAAATCCAAACCAAAGTGTAATGAACATGCTAGGTGCACCAAAATACACCGTCAACATCTCCCCCACACTTAGCTCTTGCTCTTCCTCGAGCAAGTACTCGTAAAGAACTTCGTCCAAGGAGTGTAATCGTGTACCACTTATCCCTCTTCACAAGTTAGTCAATCCCTTCATCTTTAATACATAAACACAAAGTAATGATAATCAATCATAAACATGGGCGTTTAGAATTTTTACCACGTCAAGATTTACCCCACAACTCCAACTCTTCACTCGAAGCTTTCAATTTCAGCCATACTTACTTCTTTGCTTCCATCGGAGGGTTTTTATGGTTTTTAAAACAAAATTTCCCGCAACAAGTGTTAGACAAAAACCTTTCTCCAAGCTCTCTCAAGTCACTCATATGAAGTGTCTATCCTAACCAAATTTTATAAAACTCTCACCTCCCATTAATCTCTCATATATCATGTAAAAGTGGAGCTATAGGTAGGGCTAGCGCAATCAACACAAGTATTGTCAAACTAAGAACTTCCTCTAATGGTTGTCTACCTTTCAAAGCCAATGATCATGAGAATTAACCATATGTAGGGATATCAAGGATGAGAAGATTTAGAATGGTGGACATGTGCAAGGGCAAAAGAAAATTGTGACTTCAAGGCACCAATGATGTCCTCGTTGTCGGATTGCACATGGTTGGAAATAGAGTAAAAGTTTCGTCTCACAATCAACGTGACATCCTTCCTTACACTTTATTATTTTTTTCTTTTCTTTCACTTGATCCATCCCTCTCATATCTTCATTGCTAACTCATCTTTCTCTTTTCTTTTTCTTCTTTCATTCACATATGATTTCTCTTTATTTTTCTCTCTCTTGACAACTTTTCAAAGCTTTCAATTCTCTCTTCCCTCGCATGCATACAATCTGAAATTTTTAAATAAATCATGCTAGAAACGAGACGAAACTTTGAAAATAGGTTGTGTTCAAGGAATACGATGTTCAAAAGAGATGTATAGGGTTGGGTATGGAATCCAGTGATATACATGACTTTCGTTATGAAAGTCATGAACTGAATAAATGACGAGGCTAGCAACAAAAGATAAGCACAAGGACATGATCATTGCTTGAAATTAAAACTCACCAAGAGAGAAGGGTCCTAGCCTAACTCATCGTACTAATCACACTTATGGTGGAGCGAAAAAAACAAACTTGGCTTTGGATAGGAATTTTTTTTCATACTCTCAACTTGGAAAAAGAGGTTTTGCTAACCTTTATTACAAGGGTTTTAATATAATTTTCAGAACTGAAATCCTCCAATTTTTAGCATCGAACATAGCACAACTAGCATGTGAAGCTCAAGATCGAAGTGCGGTATGGGTACTTTAAGTAGTAGCGATTCCACTAAGCACCACGGTAAACGATTTTCAAACCACATACTTGTGTTCATATATCAAGAATCGAAGATTAGACAATCAAGTAAATAAAGATAAACAATACATAAAACACAAAGATATATATAAGACTCTTTTTATTTGGTTTTCTTGACTCAACACTAATTTAAGACGCTTGCAAAAATTTAAAAACGGACTCGAAAACTAAAGACTCATTAAAACGCTAAGACTCTCACACGAAGATTAAACCGAACCTAAACTTGAAGTTCAAAAGCTAAGGCTAGCGAGCTAGCACTCCCCCACACTTAAAACATACGACGTCCTCGTTGTATCTTACAAAAACCTAAGGGGAAAACTAGATCTAATGGTACTTCGAGCAAGCTTTGCACCACTTGCCTCTCATGTTTCCAACCATGCCGAAAAGTTTGCGCACGTTACGGTTAAGGAACTTGTAGTCATCTTCAACTACGCGCTCCAAGTCCTCCATACGGCGCTTCATCGCTTCCATGGTTTGAAGACATTCGTCGGCCGACGCGTAGAGAGCTACGATGGATTGACGGCAAACTCGACAGCACACCGGATGCAATCCGAAGGGGTCTTCGTCGCCATAATCTCCACCGTTGTCACCACCGTCGTCGCCACCTCCATTGTTGTCGCCTTCGCCACCGCCGTTGCCGTCGCCGTTGGGGCCTTCGGGAGTCTTTTCATAGGGGTACTCATCCCAATCATCATCATCTCTACCGGCGGCCGCCCACGAGCTTGGGCTACGATCATCGGAGAAGTCGCCATCCCCATAATCCTTAGGCTCCGGCGACATCTCCTTGTAATCCTTGCGCTTGATGCCTTGGAGACGTGCCGACCTTCGAACGGGTGTAGGGACCTTCTCTCCTTTGACGGGGTTGCGAGATGCAAGAGCTCCGGTCGGGACACGTCCTCCGCAACGGATACGTGCGGTCCTCTTGACGGGTAGCTTGACCTCGCATCGCATCGCCTCCTCCATCGATGGCTTCTTGGCTTCTACCTTCAACTCTAAGCTTTTTTGGAGGCTCAATGGCTGCTACGAGGGTGCAACACATTGCTTGAAAGGTTTGATTCTCGAGCTCCCAATTCGGCCGGATATATAGTCCCGAGAGAAAAGCCACGGGAACCTTATTTTCCTTTTTTACACTTCCCTTAAAATTTTCCGACCAAACAAGGAAGTCAAAAAGGAGCAATTCGAGGCGAAATTCGGGGACATCGGGCGTCGGGCCACCACCGGGCCGATCCGGCGGGCCGGCCGGCCCACCCCCGCCTCGGGGGCGGGGCCGGGCCGGTTTTTTGCACACCGCCCTATTTTTTTCGTCCTCGGCCCATGGGAAAAAGTTGGCCCGGTTAATCTTCGCGAAAAACTCCGAAAGCTAAAAGAAAAATTATTTACGAGAAGTTGGTGCCTTGTTTTTCGTCCTAGGCGGGACGTTCGGGTTCTTCCTCCATGGTAAAGACGTCAACATGATGAATGGGCACGACATCGGGTTCGTAGTAGACCTTAAGCCGCTGTCCATTCACCACAAATTGATCGCCGTTTATATCCATAATGGTTACCGCTCCGTTGGAGAACACCGAATGCACAACATAAGGTCCGTCCCACTTGCTTTGCAATTTCCCCTTTCCGAAGGTTTTAAACCTCGAATTGTAGAGGAGGACCTTATCTCCTTCTTTAAATTCTTTTTTCTTCAATCTTTTATCATACCACCTTTTGATTCTCTCCTTGTATATGCTTGCGTTTTCATAAGCTTTCAACCTCAACTCCTCTAGCTCGCTTATTTGAATTCTCCGTTTCACCACCGCGGCATCGAGATCAAGGTTCATCTCTTTAATCGCCCAATAGGCTTTATGTTCCAACTCAACCGGAAGGTGGCAAGCTTTTCCATAGACGAATTGATAGGGGGTCATACCTATCGGTGTTTTAAACGCCGTTCGATAAGCCCATAAAGCTCCGTCTAATTTCTTTGACCAATCCTTGCCTCCCTTCTCTATGGTCTTGTTAAGTATGCTTTTTAATTGCCTATTTGACGTCTCCGCTTGTCCGTTAGTTTGTGGGTGATAGGCCGTGGAGACCCTATGCTCAATTCCCAACTTGGACAAGCACTTTTTGAAGTTCTTCCGGTGAAATGAGTTCCTCCATCACTTATCAAGATTCTCGGTGTACCGAAACGAGGAAAAATCACGTTCTTGATCATAGTGATGGACTCCTCCGTGGAAGCTTTACGACATGGTATAGCCTCTACCCACTTGGATACATAATCAACCATAACAAGTATGTACTCGAATCCAAATGAGTTTTTAAAAGGCCCCATGAAGTCTATGCCCCATACATCGAATATGTCGATTTGCAAGTTGTATTTCAAAGGCATAGAATTTCTTTGAGAGATGTTTCCGGTTCTTTGGCATTCGAGGCATGACGCAACATATCTTTTAGTATCTTCATGCATCTCCGGCCAATAGAATCCGCTCGACCATACTTTGGCTTCGGTTCGAAAATGGCTATAGTGCCCACCGTACTCCGCCGAGTGGCACTTCCTTAGAATCTCAAGCCTCTCTTCCCTTGGCACACATCTTCTCATTACTCCATCATTGCCAAGCTTGAAGAGGTATGGTGCATCCCAAAAATATTTCTTACTTTCGAAATTATTTTCCTTTGAGTGTTTTTGTCTAGATGATCGAGGGGCATCTTTCGAATTGCTCGAATGATGTCGATCATCCAAGTATCTTTATCAAGCACTCTATAGAGGTGGTCATCTCTCATCTTATCTTCTATGGGCTCTTTATCATCTTGCCCACGATTCATCCTAGACAAATGATCGGCCACAACATTCTCCACCCCCTTTTTATCACGAATTTCAACATCAAACTCTTGGAGAAGAAGGATCCAACGAATTAAGCGTGGTTTAGCTTCCTTCTTAGCCAAGAGATACTTGATAGCTGCGTGATCGGTGTAAACAATGACTTTCGAGTTCACGATGTAAGATCTGAATTTTTCAAAAGCGAATACTACCGCTAGCAACTCTTTTTCCGTAGTGGCGTAATTTAATTGTGCCCCACTAAGAGTTTTGCTAGCGTAGTAAACGGCGTGAACTCGGCCTTCCTTTCTTTGACCCAAGACCGCGCCTACGGCGTAGTCACTTGCGTCACACATGATCTCGAAAGGTTGGCTCCAATCCGGAGGTTGGATGATGGGAGCACTCACCAACGCATTTTTCAAGGTCCGGAATGCCGCTAGACACTTCTCATCAAAGTCGAAAGCCACATCCTTTTGAAGAAGGTGCGTTAAAGGCTTAGTGATCTTTGACAAGTCCTTTATAAATCTTCTATAGAATCCGGCATGGCCTAGAAAGCTCCTTAAGGACTTAATATCCGTAGGAGGTGGGAGTTGCTCAACAGTCTCTACCTTAGCCTTGTCCACTTCAATTCCTCTCTCGGATATAACATGTCCGAGCACTATGCCTTGCTTAACCATGAAGTGGCACTTTTCCCAATTTAAAACCAAATCTACCTCCGCACACCTTGTAAGGACCTTTTCTAAGTTTGCTAAGCAATCCATGAATGTCTTCCGTAAACGGAAAAATCATCCATAAACACTTCAACAATTTCTTCGATGAATTCCGAAAACACGGCCATCATGCAACGTTGAAAAGAGGCCGGAGCGTTGCATAGGCCGAAGGGCATCCTCCTATATGCAAACGTTCCGTAAGGACATGTAAATGTTGTCTTATGTTGATCTTCGGGTGAATGGGAATTTGCATGAACCCCGAGTATCCATCGAGAAAGCAAAAATAAGCGTGGTTTGCTAACCTCTCGAGCATCTCGTCTATGAACGGTAGGGGGAAGTGATCTTTCTTCGTCGCTTTGTTAAGCTTACGGTAATCAATACACATCCGCCACCCGGTCACGGTTCTTTGCGGTATCAATTCGTTCTTCTCATTCTTCACCACGGTCAAACCTCCTTTCTTCGGTACACAATGTCTGGGCTCACCCATTCGCTATGTGGAACCGGGTAGATGATTCGGCATCAAGTAACTTGATAACCTCTTTCTTTACTACCTCTCGCATGGCATGGGTTAGCCTCCTTTGATGGTCCACTACGGGCTTACATTGGTCTTCCATTGGTATACGATGAGTGCGGAAAAGGCTGGGCTAATACCTTTGAGATCATTGATTGAATATCCAATCACCTTCCTATGTTTTTTTAATAAAATCAGCAACGCTTCATTTTCTTCGGGACTCAACTCGTCGCTCACAATGACTGGATAAGTTTTGTGCGGGCCCAAAAATTCATATTTTAATCCCTTGGGCAAAGGTTTAAGGTCTACTTCGGGCACTTGTGGCTCCTCGGGTTTGATTTCTCCTATGTCTTCGAACTTCTCTTCCTCCACGCTTCCATCATGCGGCTCTAAGCCTTTTGTTGCTTCCTCTAGTTCTTCATCTTGTTGATTACTAATTTGATTTTCCATCGCTCTTTGCAGCGGGTCTCTAAGGGTTTCAACAAAACAAAGACTATCTATCTCTTCTATTTCTTCATCTTCGGGAGGAAAAGGAGTAAGGTGTTTAGAAGCACGAAGAAAGTTATATGTGTACTTTGTTCCATTAAGGTTCATTGTTACTTTGCCTTCTCAGGCATCTAACACGGCATCAACCAACTTAAGAAAAGGCCTACCTAAGATTATATGATCGAATTACTATGGTAAGCATCAATAACAAAGAAATCGGTTGGTATGTAGTTTCTAGAGATTTTTACTTTCATGTTGCAAGCAATACCTAGAGGTTTGATAGTTCTACCATCTCCCATAATTAATTTCGTTGATGTTGGAGCTAAGTCTAGGTTGTGGTATTGAACTTTATCGTAAATTTTAGAAGATAGAACACTTACTTGGGCTCCGATGTCGCATAAAGCTTTGCATTGAACTCCGTTGATCTCGCAACTCAAGTGCGGCGTCATCTTCTCTTCTTCTTCGGATCCGATCGAATAAATTTCAGCAAGGCGAGCGTATGGTGATGCTTCGGGCTTGATCCCCATGATCCTCTTCACCTCGGCAATATGTTCGGATCCACCACGTCATCTCCAAAGAGCTTTTCAAAAATCTCACCGGTGGTTTCGAGGTCGTATGAATTTTCAGCTTTCCTCTCCGGTGGGAAATCGACTTCCAATGCTCTTGCCATTCCCTTTTGATTAGGGAACGGTCTTCTCTTGTCGAATACTTCTCCGTAATCAATAGGAACCCAATCCATTGGCTCGAACTCCCTTAGTGGCTTCGCGCTTGACATGCTTCTCTTCTTCGTCTCATTTGGTGTGGCGAAGTCGACGTTTGGTGTAGTTCTTGACTTGATGTGTTCTTGCTCAAGCTTCTCCATGATTGGCTCCTCTTTTGTGACTTCGGGGTTGCCTCTTTAGAAAAATCAGCAAGCTTCTTCTTCCTTGAATTGAATTCCGGCTCTTCCGCAAGTCTTGTTTCCCAATCTCTTCGCATGGCAGCCGCTTTACTAACTTTTTGTAGCAGTTGGGCGGCTTCCGTGAGTGTTTTCTCCATGAGATCCCCACCTGCACACATTTCGACGTGTCGCATGCAACTAGGGGTTAGGGAAAAGAAAAATGTATGCAAGAGTACGTCACCGGTGAAGCCGAGTTTTGGTCCTTGTTCGATTAATTCATTAAACCTATCCCAGGCTTGGTCTATCCCTTCCTCTTCTCCTTGCATAAAATTGATCACTTGCCTCCTTAGATGTTGAACCTTGCTCATTGGAAAGAACTTCTCGCAAAACTTCTTTGTCAACTTGTTCCAATTGCCTTCAACTTCAAAGGACGCAACCGAATACCATGTCTTTGCTTTGCCGGCAAGTGAGTAGGGAAAGAGATTCCATTTGAACCATTCATCGGGAACTCCTTCTTGACGCACCGTGTTGCATATTGTCGTGAAATCCCTTATGTGTCTATATGGGTTCTCCGTAACCATCCCTTCAAATGGGTTTTCCGCCACCATCTTCATGATCTTGGATTTAATTTCATACTTGGTCGCTTCGAGCTTCGAATCCGACTCTTGTACCTTTATGTCTTCACATCGAGGGCTAGCGTAATCCCTTAATGATTTCTCCGGTTCTTCCACGGGTTGATTAACGAACTCCATCTAGACAATAAGATAAAAACAAAAACAAAAAAGAAACAAGTGTTTTTCGATAATAAATGTTAGATATAGCGAATAAAAGATAAGCTAAAATATAAAACTAAGTTAGATGCAAATCAAACGATGTAAACTAACTTGCTCCCCGGCAACGGCGCCGGAAAAAGGGGCTTGTTGACGGATAAAAGACGTATCCCTCTACGATCCGCAAGCGTACGGACCCCACACCTTTTTCACCACGGGATTCCCAAGGTTCTTGTCAATCCGCGGAGCAAGGGGATTACAAGCGTTCGATCAACAACGACACACTAGCTACTAAACCCTAACTACTATTATACTAGAAAACACTTAACTACACTAGAGAGAATGGTAAATGATCAAGAGAGAAGACACTCGCCCACGGGTCTACGATACTAGAGCATGCAATCGCTTTAAAACATGAAAAACCAATCTAATCTATCGGGGATGTGACCACGGTTTCGCCCTTTCCCTCCTCTCGTACTGTCACTACGCGAAGGTATTCATGACTAGACCTTTGATGGCCACGGCGTATTGAATGGATCCAAGGAAGCATTGGAGCTCTTACTCCCTCTACGGCACGGTTGCAAGCCTTAAGCATTAAAGTATATTCAACACAAGATGATAGATAGATAATCCGACAAAGTGCGATTACATCTCAATATCGATTACAACCCATGGACGAATGAGAAGATTACCCCATCAAGGTGCTGATCATGGCACCGTTGATCATGGTTTCCCTTCCGCCGGTGACTTCCTCCTTCTCCACGAGAGGGTGCTTCCTTCGAGGTGGTTGATCTCCAGTAGGAGATCCTCCTCCTCTCTCTCTAGCTTGTGGATGGCCTTCCGGTGCAAATAAACTCCTCTCCCTGTGTTGGCGGCGCGTCGGGGGTTTTAGGGTCGAAGATCCTTCGAGGGCAAGGAAGACGGGACCGAACCGGTGCCCGAAGTGGGCTGGGCCGATCCGCCCGGGCCGGCCGGCCCGAGCCCGGTTCGGCCGGTTCGGTCGCCCTTTTTGCTCCGTGGGTCCTCGTGCACTTATCTACTTTGCCCCTTCCACTTGTATGATTTTGACGCTGTTATCCTCGCGATCAAGATGGAGGCTCCCTTTGCATGAAGTTTGATCTTTTACGCTTCAATCCCCGGGGGTGTTCCTCGTAGCACTTCGGTCCTCACCACCATTGGAAGTAATTTCAGCGAGCTCATGAACACGAACAAGACTCCATGAATGCTCCTTTGAACTTATTGCGAATCCGTCCTTTATGTCCATGATTTCCTACATAAACACAACACTTCCAAATGCATGCACAAAGATGAACTTGTTATATGATTAGTGTGCCTAGTGGCGGGTTAGTTCAATAATCAAATCCAAACCAAAGTGTAATGAACATGCTAGGTGCACCAAAATACACGCGTCAACACTGCGACCGCCTACCTTCGACCACTCGGCGGACCCGATGGACGCGGACAAGCGGCTACGTGAGATCGAGAAGAAGGCCGGAGGCCGACCGGAGCTTACCGAGGAGGAGTGTGTGACCGTGGCGGCGCACCGGCCGATCGGCACGGCCGGTGCATGGTGGGACGGCTACGTGACTCGCACCGGGACCCGTTGCACATCGGGTGGGACGAGTTCGTGGAGGCCTTCGGGGAGTCACCACATCCCGGACGCGGTGATGGACGAAGGGCCGACGAGTTCGAGGGCACCTCCAAGATGGGGAACATGTTAGTGCGGGGAGTACGCCAACCGCTACCGGGAGCTGATGAGGTACGTGCCGGACGACACCGACACGAGAGAAGAAGAAGGTCTGCGGTTCGGAAAGGGGCTGCACAAGGGGATGGCACACCACTTGTCCGCGCACGACCGCCCGACACTTCGCTCCATTATCGACAAGACGCGATCGTGGAGAGGTCAAGGCTTGAGTACATGGAGGTTCGTGGGAGCAAGTCCAAGCGCACGGACCCGGCGGGGACGCTCGGGTCCACCCCGGAGGCGAGAGGACGGGCTACGCACCGGGCCACCGGACACGGCAGAGGCACCATGTCACTCGGTCTCGGCCCGCAGAGCGAGCCCACCCGGGGGGTGGGGGGTGGAGGTCGAACGGTGGAAACCGAGGCCACCACCGCGGGCGGCGGACGCATCCAAGGTGACATGCTTCAGCCGCCGTCGGGTTGGGCATAAGTCGTTTGAGTGTCCCCGGCGGGTACCACCGGGGAGTCGGAGCCGCGGCTCTCGGTTCCGGACCCCGGCCAAGCCACCGGCACCGGGAGGGCAGCCACCTCGTACACGGCGAGAGGACCGCTCGGCCCGCCGGCTACTCGAGGCCGTCGAACCACCTCACCGGCGAGGATGCGGCGGCTGCACCCGACGTCACACTTGGTGAGTTCCTTGTTGACTCGGTTTTGGCCCTTGTTTTGTTCGATGCGGAGCTCGGTTTTCGTATATTTCTACCAAATTTGCTAAAGAAAGGTCTTTACCAACTAAGCCTCGACCAAGGCCTATCTTGACTAGCTCTCCGCTAGGGAGAAGAGGAGTACGTTAGAGTGCGGGGGAGTGAGGATGGTGTTTGAGGGACTACCGTTCACGGCGGACTTGACGGTTTTGGAGTCTACCGGGATAGACGTGATCCTAGGGATGGATTGGTTGGCAAAGCACAACGGGATAGTCTCTTGCAACCCCGAGTGATACAGCTAGAACACACCGGCGGAACTACGGTGCGGATCGAGCCACGAGTCCGAAGGTTGCTACGATGATGTGCAACATGAGTGGGAAAGAGATTGAAGAAATCCCGGTGGTCCGTGAGTTTCGGACGTGTTCCCGAAGGAGCTTACGGAGTTACCCCCGGACCGGGACGTGGAGTTCGTGATTGAGCCGATGCCGGGGGCGGGGCCCGTTGCAAAGAGTCCGTACGGGATGTCGTCCGACGAGGCCGGACGAGTTGAAGAAACGGCTCAAGAAGTTGCTCGAGCGAGGGTTTGTTCGGCCGAGTGCCTCACCGTGGGGTTCACCGGTGCTCTTCGTGGAGAAGAAAGACGGCACAAAGAGGATGTGCATTGACTACCGCACGCTCAACTCGATGACAATCAAGAACAAGTACCCACTACCCGAGAATCGAGGATCCGTTGGATAGACTCAAAAAGGCAAGGTTCTTCTCCAAGATCGACTTGAGGTCGGGCTACCACCAGATGAAGATCCGAGAGCAGGATATACCCAAGACAGCCTTCACTACACGTTACGGTTTGTACGAGTTCGTGGTGGTTTCTTTTGGGCTGACCAACGCCCCTGCTTACTTCATGAACTTGATGAACAAGGTCTTCATGGAAGAGCTGGACAGGTTTGTAGTGGTGTTTATCGATGATATCTTGATCTACTCTGAGACCACTGAGGAGCACGAGGAGCACTTGAGAGTCGTGCTAGAGAGGCTGAGCGGCGAAAGCGTACGCTAAGTTCGGCAAGTGCGAGTTACGGATGGAGAAGGTCGCGTTCTTGGGACACGTGTTGTCGGCGAGAGGGGATAGCCGTGGATCCGTCCAAGGTTGAGTCAGTGACCAAGTGGGAGCAGCCATTAAACGTGACAGATGTCAGGAGCTTCCTTGGGTTGGCGAGGGTTACTACCGGAGGTTCATTGAGAACTTTTCCAAGATCGCAAAGCCAATGACAGAGTTGCTCAAGAACAACACAAAGTTCGAGTGGTCGAAGCGTGTGAGAAGAGCTTTCAAGAGGCCGAAAAAGAGACTCACCACGGCCCCGAGTGCTTACCTTGCCGGATATCAAGAAAGACTTTGTGGTCTCTTGTGACGCTTCAAAGCAAGGACTTGGATGTGTCTTGATGCGGGGAAGGGAAAGTTGTGGCTTATGCTTCCGGACAGTGAAGAAACACGAGGAAAACTACCCGACACACGACTTGAGAGTGGCGATTGTAGTGCATGCGCTCAAGATCCGGAGACACTCACGATAGGGAACAAGTGTGAGCTGTTTTCCGACCACAAGAGCCCGAAGTACTTCTTTACCCAGACGGAGTTGAACATGAGGCGGAGGCGATGGTTAGAGCTGATCAAGGACTACGACGTCGAGATCAACTACCACCCGAGGCAAAGCTAACGTCGTGGCGGATGCTCCGGCGGAAAACATCTTGCAACAACCTCATGGTAAAAGAAGAGCAACCTGCTTTGCATGAAGAGCTAGAGAAGGCGAGAATCGAAATTGTAGACCAAGGCCAAGTCAACGTGATGCAAGTGACCTATTACCTGGAGGAGCGAATCCGTACGACCCCGGAAGGAGTGTGCGAGAAATCAAAGTCTTTGCGAGAACTAATGAAGCGGGGCAAAGCGAGAGGACTACGGGTTGATGAACGGGGACCTTGTGTGGTTGAAAGAACGGATCGTGTACCACAAGACAAGGCAATCCGGGAGCGAGATCATGAGAGAAGCTCACGACTCGAGGTACTCGATTCACCGGGCGACACCAAGATGTACGAGAGATCCGAAGATCGAATGCTGGTGGAAGGACATGAAGAAAGACATAGCACACTACGTGGCTGTTGCGACACACACAGCGAGTAAAGATTGAACATCGAAACCTCTTTGGTTTGTTGAAGCCGTTGTCTATCCCGTTTGGAAGTGGGAGGACATTTCCATGGACTTTGTGGTGGGGCTCCCTAGAACACCAAAAGGAAACGACTCGGTTTGGGTCATAGTGGACGGAGTTGACCAAAGTGGCTCACTTTGTGCGGTGAAGACCCGGTATGCAAGCGAGAAGTTGGCGAGCGTACGTAGAGCACATACTCGGCCGCACGGGGCACCCGAAGTATTGTATCCGATCGAGGGCCACGGTTGTCTCCAAGTTTTGGCGAGAGCTTCCACAAGCTTATGGGCACCACACTCGGCTACGGCCACGGCTTTTCACCCTCGGACGGATGGTCGGACGAGAGGGTCAACCGGGTGTTGGAGGATATGCTACGAGCGTGTGCACTCACTTATGGCACCGATTGGGAGAGCGTTTGCCGTTTGCGAGTTCTCGTACAACAACAGGCTTTCAAGCAAGTCTCCGGATGGCACCCTTCGAGGCCCTTTACGGGCGGAAGTGCGAACCCCGCTAGCTTGGTCGGAGGTTGGAGAGCGAGCTGTTTGGGCCGGCAATCATTGAGGAAGCGAGAGAAGAAAGTTGAGGAAGTTCGTAAGAACACGAAAATCGCTCAAAGTCGACGGAAGAGCTATGCGCGACAAGAGGAGGAGGAGAGAGTTGACCGTTGCGGTTGGCGACCGAGGTGTACTTGAAAGTCTCACCACTCCGAGGAACTAAGAGGTTCTTGGTGAAGGGAAAGCTTGCACCGAGGTACGTGGGACCGTACCCTATCACCGTAGGATTGGGAGTTTGGCCTACCGGCTTGCACTACCCGAAACAATGGCGAGAGTACACCCGGTGTTTCACGTGTCACGTGTTACCCGAAGAAGAGCGAGAAGGCGGTGGAGGCAAAGCAAGCGCCCATGGAGTTGCTTGACTTGCAAGACAACCTGGAGTATACGAGAATATCCTGAGAAAATCTTGGACGGAGGCTGTCAAGGAAACAAGGAGAACTACCATTCCTTTACGTAGAGTGTTGTGGAGCAACCATACGGAGCGAGAGGCAACATGGGAGAAGGAAGGCGATCTCGGGAAAGAGTACCCTCACTTGTTCACGAGAGGGGAGGTCGAGGACTAAATCTCGAGGACGAGATTCTCGGTGGTGGGGGAGAATGTAACAACCCGGGAATCTAGGTGTGTAAATTTTGCAAAAATTTAAAACTTTTTGCTTGCATTTGAGTGCTATCAATTTTTGAGCCAAAATTGCTAGCCTCTCACCAAATTCTCCACTAATTTATCCTATCTATAAAACTTATATTTAAAATATGGTATAATTAGTGAGTTGGTTTTTCTTTAGTTTATTTGGAGTTCATTTGAGTGAAGTTTGAATTTGAAAGGGTATCAAATTCAAACTCTTATTCAAACCCTTAGTCAAACTCATTTGTTTTAAAAAGCAAAGAGCAGCCAGGTGCGGTGGGCTGTTTCTTCCTTTTCCTTGCGTTGCAACCAGCCCAGCCCGCGACCAGAACCGGCCCAGCTAACCCACACCGCGGCCCCCCCCCCCCCTCACTCTCTCTTTCACCGCGGCGCGTGGACCCCACATGTCGGCCCGATCCTTATCCCTTCCCACCAACCCGGCTAGCCGGCCCAGCCGGCCCAACCGCGCGCGCCGCCGCCGGTCCCGTCGCACCGCTCGCGCGGTGCGGGGCGCGCCGAGCCGCCCGGCCGGCGCGCACGCCGAGGGGCCGGGCGCCGTGCGCGAACCGAGCACGGGCGGGAAGGAGAAATCCCCTTTTACCCCCGTGCCTTTTCACAATGGCGGCGAGAGCGAGGAGGAGAGAGGGCGCGCGCCGCCGCCACGGGCACCGGGCGGTCCAAGCGGAGGGCGGCACCGGAAACTCGCCTTGACCTCGTGGCGCCGTGGATTCAAAAGGGGGTGGAGAGCCGAGCCAACCGAGCCACCGCTACCAACCCACATTGGGGTTTTGCCCCCTTGCCGCGTCGCGCGCTCCCGGGGGGGGGGGGAAGAAGAAAGGGGGAGTTGGGGGAAGAAGAGGCGAGGCGGGGAACCGATGCGCGCGCCGCCGCGGCGCGTTGTCGCGGAGGCGGAACGAGGCCGTGAGGAGCCGGACGGGAGAAGGAGGCGAGCGCGACCGAGAGGAAGCCGTGCGGAGCGAGGGCCCCGCGCGTGAACCTCGACGCCGACGCCGCACCGCCGCCCACACCGTGTCCGCGACGACTTCACCGTCGACCCGGCCCGTGAGCACCGAGGCCACTTTCCTTTCTTCTTGCCCCGTACCTTACCTTGCACCGCCTGTGCGCGTGCCATCGAGCCGCCGTGACCGAGCGCGTCGCGCCGCCGCCGTCCCATGGGCGCCGCCGCGTCGCGATGTGCCGGCGGGAGCCCGAGGACGTGGCTACCCCAAGCCGCGTCGTCCCGGTGCTTTCGCCAATTTTTGGGTCCGAGGGAACTTTTGCGGGGAGAGGCCGGGGAACACCCCGCGCCGCGCCGTCGTGCAACACGCGTCGCGCCGCCGGCCGGTGAGCGGGTTCGCCTTTCCGCCGCGTCGCGCCTCGAGGCGAGCCGCCGCGAGAGCTAGTGTTGCGTTGCGTGACCCGGCCTTCGTGCCGTGGAGGTTTACGTTGCGGGTGAAGGTGCGCGCGGGCGCGGCCGGCCGCACCCATGCGCGCCAAGGCCGTGGCCCCGCCGCCGGTGAGCTTCGCGTGCGGGCGTTCCACGCCGCAAACCTTGCCTGTGCCGCGCCGGCCTTGAGCCGTGTTCGTGTTTCCGCGGGTGTGTGTGTGCGTGAGACCCGGCCGGCCGCACCCCGGCGCGCCTTGGGCGGGACCTCGCCGTGTAGATGCGGGCGCACGGCGACGCGCCGCGCGTCCGCCGCGCCCGGACATTTCGTCGAACACTCGGTGGGCGGACGGACGGGCGGCGTGGGTTAAAAGGGCTAGCGGGCCGCCGGCCGATCCGGGCCCAAAATTCACTAGGGCCGCTAGTAGGCCGCCGCCCCGGCGTAGGATAGGGAACTAGAGGAGGCTTTCGGACTTTAAGTACCGGCTTTCGCTGGGCTTTAGCTCTGGGCCAATGTGGGCCGAAACCCGATCCGGGCGGTATCGAGTCCATCTGGGCCGCCCACGGCCCGCCAGCACTTCCGGCCATGTTGCGGCCGTCAAACCCGGACCGCCGACATCATGATGACGTCGGCAACGTTTTTACGAAAAACCCCTTTTCTTTTCTCGTTTAAAATTCTAGAAAATGTACTTAATCTTTAAAAGTTCATAATAAATTACGGGAGCTCGAAAAAATACGAAACTAATTTCTATTAATCCGTATTTGCGAAACCGTGCGATTGTAGGTAGTTTGGGTTCATTTGGATCTTCTAAATTGATTCTTATTTGGAGTTATTGCTTAGAAGTGCACCGTTATCTTATTTCGCGTCGAATCTCGTGCCACGGACCCGAGCTTCGACCGGAGGACGTGGAGGACCCCCGAGTACATTGCTCCGGACGACGGCGCTTCAACGGCAACGAAGGTGTCATGTCACTCCCAACCATATAGACCCCATGTTGATATTTAGTCGCTAGTGCTTTACTTTAATGCATTGATGCGTTGAATTGCATAACCCGTTTAATAGCCATGCCTTGATATTTTGATATATCCCTGTTCCTTGTTCTACTACTGCGGGACTAGCTACGGACCCCTAGCTAGTCCCTTACCTCAACTATCCATACTTTTGTTGCTTGATTATGGATGGTGCTGCGGGTTTGACCGAGATGTGGGTATCTCGGTGTGGTTCTAGCGTGCGTTACGGGTGTGTATCTCCTTGCTTGTGTTTTGGCGGGAGCGAGCCGCATGGTTACTTGTGAACGGCCGCCGAGGGAAGATGCGATCGGCCTCTTACCCGAGGGTCGTGTCGTGTGGGATGGAGATGTTGAGTGCTCGCTCTCGGCCCCTTATGGACCGATCGTCGGTTGACCTTGCTTCGGATGACTATTTTCGTACGGACCGCCCGCCTTGTTTTGGGCGGGGGGTGCGGGGTGAGACTTGTAGTGGATAGCACCCCTCCCGTTGGAGGATCGGTGTGATCGTGTCGGGAGTGGTCTTTCCCTCCTTAGTAGACTTTGCCTCGGCGAGGCCGGGGAAGGGTTCCACGGCTTCGAGGGACCTCTCGCGGGTAGTATGAGCTGCCGCGGAGGCCGGGCCGGGCTCGGGAGATGCGAAGGGTACTATCCACTTACTTGGGCTTCGGCCCGTATGGTAGGGTCGGACACCGGTGACGGCCGGTTCCGGACCTATTCGGGCGGGTACGGTTGTACAACCTCTCGCAGTGTTAAACCTATAGCTATAGTCCGTGTCCTTTGGTTATGGACGGTCTTTCGATCTCTCACCCGACTAGCTACACTTCTCTTGTGCTTCTTCTCTCCCCCGAGTGTGAGTGAGCCCGGCTTTGGCCGTTGAGATGTGGGGATAGGAGCCGGTGGGCCCCACATCGCGGATGAGAGTTGGGATACGGATCGTGGTTGAGGTCCGGTGTTTTGGTGTGGTATTCCTTGAGCGGGGTGTGGACCCCGAGGTGTGGACCTCGGAAGCGAAGCTTCCCCGAGGTGTGGACCTCCTCGCTTTATTCCGCTTACCTTGTACGTTGTACCGTCGCTTTGCTTAAGCCTTCTACGACGGATTAGGGATATCTCATGCATAGTAGAATATACACCGCTTTTGCCTCTTTGTTGGGAAGGCGACATGACCTACCCGCTTATCGGGTAGACCCCGGTGACTCGACGCGAGCCGGACTACGACTTCGACAACGACGGTTGGGTGGACTAGAGCTCTTCCTACACTTGAGCCGCCTGCGGATATGGAGTTTCCCGCGCTTTCATGGAGCCGTTGCTAGACGTTTTATTTATGTTTGATTCGATCCTCGATGGACTTGTACCGGCATGTGCCGAAGAGATGTACTACGATTAATGTAATAAAATAAATGTTGTACTCTACTTTATTGTTTTATCTTTTCGTATGGATTTTGGAATCGGCCGAGACGGGGGATTGCACGTGGTAGCCTCCTGGGGCTACCACCGAGGTGCTAAGATTCGGGATTCCGTTCGCGGAAATCCGGGTCGTTTCGCTTGTATCCTCCATTCCGCTGTTGAAGCTCCCTCCTCTCGAGTAGTAGTTGTTGCCTCCCCCGAGGTTGCTTCCATCTTGGTTAATCCACGAGCGGAAATTCCCTCTCTTCATGTTGCTTGACCCATCTCTCGACTTCGGAACGATCGGTCGATGTGGTCCCGATCTTCTATCCTCTTCTCGTTCTTTATGTGATCTTCATGACCCCTCTCGTCCTTGAGCGTGATGGCGCGGATCACGAGGTGGCGTAGAGTCTTGAGCTCACTTGCCTTTAGTCCTTGGCGAAGGCCGTGGTGAAGGCCTCGCGGGAACCGAAGCGCTTCTTCCGTTCGGGGTTGGTGTCCTCGGGGGCGTAGCGCATCATTTTCATGAAGTGGCTCTCGTACTCCTTCACTCTCATCGCACCCCGTGTCATGGGGCGAACTCTTGAGTCATCGAACCATCGGCTCGCTAGGCAGTGCGCTTGCGAACGCCTTGCGGAACTCCGGCCAAGTGATGAAAAGCGGGTTCGGGTGGCTAGCGGCGTATTTGTCCCACCAAGACTTGGTCGAACCATCCGGACCGGGTGCGCGGCGATGGTGACGCACTCCCCTCACCGGTGTAGACGGTGAGGTCGAGCTTGGTCACAAGTCCTTCCGGCGCTCCGACAAGAAGACCGCAACTACGCCGCCGTAACGCCGATCCCAGGAGGAGGACCTCCTCGGTCCGCAAGCCGTGGAAGGATTACCCATATAAAGAAGGAAAAGCTACCAACGCTTCTGCCACTGCGATCGGAGAGTTTTAAGTCGGATCGCATCGGCTCTAACTCTTTTTGGATGTTGGAGTAACTCGTTTCTTCGTTTTCTCATCTCTTCAAAACCGGGAGTCGGCTCTTAATCTCGGGGACGAGATTCTTGTGAGGGGGGGAGTTCCGTAACATTCCGGAATTTCCTCGGGATGTTAGCAATGCAAAAATGTGGATTTCAAAATTTCGATTTGAAATTGAGTGCATAATTAAGGTGTAAGGTTGTCTTCTTTGAACCTTCCCCGAATTCCTAGATTTATTTTGAGTAAAATAATTAAATTTAGGAAATATAATTTTCTAGTGTGAGAACCTTGGAGTTTTATGGGATTTATTTTGCATCTTAATTGTGTGGGATTCAAATTTGAATTCTAATTCAAATTCGAATCGTAGTTTAATTAGGAGCTAGGTGTTTAGGAAATAGGAAAAACCTTCCCCCGCCACTTTGGGCCTCAACTCGGTGCACTAAGTCTTCTAGAGCACCTCAAGCTACTCCTCGGGTCACCTAAACCGCAGCCCGCCTAGCCCTTTCAGCCCACCTAACCGCCGGCCCATCTTCCACTCCTTGTTTCACTGCCACGCGGGACCGCCGGTCAGGCCTTATCCCTTTCCTCTCTCTCGCGTCTTCCCCGTGACGCACATCGTGGGGGGCGGGGAGGCGACGCGCGAGCAACCGCGCCGGCCCCATGGCCGCCGCCCCCCTTGCGGCCCGGGAGCCGCGCCGGCCACCGGATGTCGCCGCGTGCCCCCGAGCCGCATCCCGGCCACCCGTTTGCGTCCTCAAACCCTAGGCGCCACCCTACAAGAAGCCGCCCCATCCTCCTCCCTGTATCGCGCCGCCGCCCCATGGGGGATTTTTCCCCTGTCCACCGCAAGAGGAGAGGGGGAGAAGGAGGAGCTGGGGGAGAGGGAACTGGAGGCCGCCCATGGGAGGACCCGAGGTCGCCGCCCCCGCCGGGCCGCCACGCCGCCGCCGCCGCGAGTGCTAGGCCGCCGGACGGGGGGGAACACCGTGCTGGAGCCGCTAAGGAAGGCCGGCCGTGGAGGATTCGGGAGCAAGCACGCCTTCGCCGTCCACCGCCCATGAAGGAGCTCGGGCCGCCGCGCCGCCGACCCCCACGTCGCTGCCCCGCCCGCACCGCTACGCCGCCGGACCGAGGAGACCGCCGGCGCTGGAAGCCGGAGGTCGCCGCGTTCAAGGAAGCGCCGACGAGGTCATGGAGTCGGGGACCGCGCCGCCACCGTTCCGCATCCCCCTCGTCGAGCCCTTCACCGCCGCCCTCGCCGTCGTGTCCGGGAACGCGAGGTGAGAAACCCCCTCGACCTTGTTGTGGACCCGGCCTTCGAGCCGAGGCTGGACCGAGCCTTGTGAGCTCGCCGCTTGGGTGTTACCCGTTGTCCCGCACCGCGCCGCCGCGCGGACCCGTCGTCGCTTGAGAGCCGGCCATCGAGCCGAGCCGGTCGTTTGCGGGTGCGCGCCGCCACCGCAACGCGCGCGCTCCTTGCTTGGCATCGTGTTGATCTTGTCCCGACGAGTGCACGCCGAGTTCCGGCTCGCCGTCGGCACCCACACACTGAGCACGCCACCGTCGAGTGAAGGCCCTGCCTTTCTTTGGCCTGGAGCCGTGTGAGCACAAACCCTTGTCGTGCACATGTTGTCGGCGTTGTGCCATCGCCACGGCTGTGCCGCCGACCTTTTGCCCGCACACACCAACACCGGGTCGAGGCCCTGTTCTTCCTGGGCGAACCTGTGCACGCGCACTCACGCACACGTGAGGTCGTTCGCCGGCGTATGTCCCCAACCAACGCCGCCGGGCCGTTCCTCGCCGTTTTTCCTTTCTCTGTTCCCTTGCCTAGTGCACGCATCATTTTCGTGTCGCCGCCATGGCCGTGCCGAACGCCCACAAACGCACGCAATCGAGGGGCCGAGCCCCTTCTTCACCTATCCGTGATCGTGCCCGACACTCCGTCGTGCCGTCGCCGCGAACCCCAACGCACCGGCGCACGTGTGTCCATCGAGCCATCGACCCCAAGTTCGAACCTTTTTGGCCACCTCGAACCCGAATACCGCCTCACCTAAACCTCGCTCGTCGTGCTCTTGTGTCCGTGTCGTTGCCGTGCATGTGCCGTCGGTTTCGTGTCGCCCGTGGCCGAGCTACCGACGTTTGCACAAATGCGAACGCATACCCCGAGGGGTCGAACCCCTCGGCTCTTCTTGTCCAACCCATGTGCGCACGCCCGCCAGGGTGAGACTCTGCCTTCCTAGCCGAACGAGTGCACACGCCCGCATGCGCGCGCGCGAGAGAGCGAGCACGCCAGCGTGGACACCCTAGTCCTTGTCGTCGTGTCGCCCCACTTCTCCGCGCTACACCCGGTCTCACGACTGCACGGCGCGTGTGTCGCCCGTACCACGCCCTTGTGCTTGTTGGGCGAGCCGTTGATGCTCTGTTCGCATGCTGGCACGCACACCTCTCGTTCCGCCGCCTCGCCGGCGCTTTGTCCGCCGCCGGGGATCTCTGTTTCCGGTTCGTCCCGCGACCTCGTCGCCGAGGGTTGACGCCGGACAAGGCCGCTCTTTTCTCTACCCTATCGGTGCCCCTAGCATCTCTTTTCACGCTCCGTGTCTTACTTTGTCCGACGGGCGCACACACACGCCCGTGTGAGGGACGCCGACGCCGCGCGAGGAACCGCGCCGCCGAGCCGTCTTCGTCGCCCGAGGCTTTGCCCTTGTCGCGACCGCGTCGCCGTCCTTCTTGCTCTCGCCGTCGTGGCCGAGCCACCGCACTCACCCGCGCCAACCCGGTCGTCGCCTTCCACACCTTGAGCGAAACCAAAGCATCCGGATCGCGACCACCTCGTCGCTCTACTTCACCTTGCCGTTGAGGACGTCCTTCCGACCGACCGGGCGCACGAGCGTCGGCCAAGTCGGTGCACGTGTTCGTCCGCACGTACGCACGCGAGCGAACACCCCCGACGTGCCACCGCGGAGCTCGCCGCCGTGGCCAAGCCACCGACATGCTCGCGCGCGCTCAGGCGAGGACATGGACGCCGCCTTTGGCCGGCCAATGCTCACTCGCGCACGCGAGGGCCAAGGCCTCGCCTTTCGTGGCCGGACCTCGTGTGAACTCAAACCCTCGCCATCGACCTTCTCATCGTCGCCAGGAAAGCCCCGTTCTTGACCGTGATCTTCTGTTCGCAAGGCGACGTCCCCGCCGCGTAGTGCGATGTCTCTGTCAACCTTCGCCACGTCGGGCCGCTCTCTTACGCCGCCGACGTTCTGCTCACGTACACCCGCACCCGCGGGAGTCGAGCCCTGTTCTTCCTGTCCAAGCGGTGCAGGCGCATGTTCACGCGCACGCACGCCCTCGCAAGCGAGCTGCCACGCCACCGCAGACACCCCAGTCGCGACGCCTCGGAGTTGGAGCCACACTGAGCCGTTTACCCTCGCGCTGTCGTGCTTGTCCGGGAGCTTCATCTCACCGCCGCGCGCTCGAGCATGCGCTCGACCAAGCGGGCACCTTTGCTCTCCTTGCTCGAGTCCGGTGAACACGCTCACGCGTGTGAGCCGAACCTAACCGCCGCTCATCCCTGGTCGCGACCGGAACCCCCGTCGTCGGGGAGCATCCTTTCTACCGAGGCGCGCGAGCGCCGGACCAATCTCGTGTACGCGTTCGCTCTCGGTGCACGCGAACGCATACAACCTCATCGACACCGACCACCCTAGCCTTGTCGCCGAAACCTTCGCTTTGCACCACGCGCCAAGCCGCTCTCCGTCACCGTCGTGCGGTGTTTCCGACCAAGGCAACTCTTTTCTTTGCCTAAATGAATCCCTAGGTGTACCGAGCCGCGTCGAGTCGCGTGAGCTTGAGTCACCGACCAACCTCGCCGCCGACAAGCCCCTTTCCACCCGTCGCTCCTCTCGGGACTTACCATGGAGCACTCGGCGCCCGTCGGGGACAGCCCTAGGGGTCCCCTTAAACAACGGGGAATCCTCACTTAATCCCGGTATCAAAGCACGCTAAGCCTAACCGTGCAGGTAACTAACCATGCGAGACACGGCCCACGTCGGGATCCCGACGGCCCACCGAGACGGCCCACTGAGAAGACCCCTCGAGCAGGCTCCGCCCTCGCTCGAGGACGCGCCTCCCCCTCGGGCGGGCTCCGCCCCGTTCGAGGGGCAACCCTTTCCCTCGAGCGGTCCCGCCCCGCTCGAGGGATCGCCCCCCCTCGAGCAGTCTCGACTCGCTCGAGGGTTCGCTCCGCCCTCGGGCGGGGGCCCGCCATGCTCACGGGCGCACCGCACGCGTGCGCCGACCCCGTACTTGGGCATTTAACGCCCCGACGCCGCAGACGGCGCCATCATGCGCCCCCGGGCTCACGCCCCGGTGCCGCCGCACCAACTCCCCGGGGAGGAGCCCATCCCCGCCACCGTGGGGATGGACCGTGCGCACGGCCGGTGTCGTCCCATGACACCGCGCGCCCACCGCGATGCGGCTAACGCGCCCGACCCTCGAAAGGGGGCCGGGCGCACCCTCGATTTCACTTTCCCGTGACCCTACGAGGTTGGGTAGGGGGCGCCGGGCCGGTGGATGGCCATCCCGGTCACCGTAACCCGGTGCGTCGCCGTACCCACGCGTGCGGGCGCACGCCCGCACCGCGGGCGCACGCCCGAGCACCGCAAAGAACCACCCGCGCCGCCGCGGAGCGCATTGGGAAGGAACGCCGTTCGCCCGCGCCTTTCCCCGTACCGCCCATCATCGCACCTCCCCTCGAAGCCTATCGAGGACACCACCGCCATCGCCGCCTTCCTACCCTCGAACCGCCACTGTTCGGGTACGGGGTAGGCCATCATGGCCGGATCGCAGCGAAGATCGTTCGGACGGCCGCCCACTCTACACCGTAGCGCGACGTGCTCCCTCACGTAGCTAGGTAGCGCGGCGTGCATGTAACTCGTCGCCCCCTTGGCCTATAAAAGGGGGAGGCGAGCCCCCAGCCGCGGGGGAAGAAGTTCAGAGAAACGAACACAGTGGAACACAACACACCGTGCACTCACTCTCTTATTCTCCCACAACATCTTCAGCCACTCTCCCAGGGACTTGGAAGTCACGCTTCCTCTCCCGCCTTGCTTGTACTTGCCCCACTACAAGCACCCCCGGTGCTGAGCAATATAGTGCCACGAGCACGCCCTGGCCGGACGTACGGCCCCCTCGGCCGGAACCAGGATAAAACCTTGTGTCATTTGTTGCTTGGCATCGACCATTGAGGGATAGACCTAGGCGCTATCTACTGGTTAGTGTCGGGACCATATTCCGCACCGACAGTTG
This sequence comes from Cenchrus americanus, assembly GCA_947561735.1. NCBI lineage: Eukaryota > Viridiplantae > Streptophyta > Magnoliopsida > Poales > Poaceae > Cenchrus > Cenchrus americanus. Next base: position 229,528,021 of record OX387240.1, read on the forward strand.
GCGCCCACCGTGGGGCACACGAGCGCCTAGGGTCATTTCGCCAACTCCCTCTATGGTGATTCGCACCGAGTACCGTGCTACCCGCTACAACATGGGTAGCTCGGACCCTCTCCCGCCGGGTTCGAGATCCGCTTCGGAGACTTGAACTTCCGGTGCCACGGGGAACGGCTATCTCATGCGCCTCACCAATCGTGAGGAGCTTCGTGCGCGGCCGCGAGGCCGAGTCCGCTCCGGTCTCCGCCGCACGCACGACACCGCGCAGCGCCCGCAGCACGGATGCCGCGGGCCCATCAACGCCGCGACGCCGTCGTCGCTCCGGACTACGCTCGCGTCGGGCGCGGTCCGAGCGGCGGCAGATCGAGCGCGCCGCCGCCCAACGCGGTGCGCCCACCGTCACGACGACCGCCACCGCCCCCGGCGGAACCGCGTGCGGTCTCCGACCACGCATTCCCATCGGGCCGCGTGGCGCCACTACGGCCTACAACGCCAACGTCAACACGACGATGCGCGGGTTCCACCCCGGCCGCCACGTCTTCGTCGCCGGGGATCCCGGCACCTCCGCGGCGACGAGTCGTCCCCGGGCTCCGTCGACACAATGCCACCGCCAACCGCCACGGGTACGCGGGAGTGGGACTTCTCCGGCGTGCCGGACCCGGGGCCGCGTTCGGGCGCTTCCTCGACGCCACGGACTCATCGGTTTGGTTGCTCGACGACTCGACGACCGGGAGCTACGACCCCGCGCGGGAGTGTTGCGCCGTCATCACCAACGACCCGGCCAACGCCGCCGGTGCGGCGGTGCCGGAGACGGGGGAAGTCACGCCGCCCCCGGGGGATCGCCACGCGCCCGGCCGCGGGGCCGAGCGCTCCCGCCGGGGGCCGACGTCGACGCGGCACGGCCCAAGCCCGCGAGCTCGAGGCCAAGCCGGCGGAGGAGTACGGGACGGTGTGGGCCGCTCCGCGCCTCGATGGCGGGGGAGGCCTCCGCGCGCGGCGAACGCGCGCGGGAGCTGGGCCGACAAGTCCGTGACCGCCTCAACCCCGTCCCCAACGTCGACAACGCGGATACTCCGCCACGGGCGAGCCAAAGCTCATCGCCGCCGCGACGTTGCTACGCGCCATGCCGGCACCCTCGACCCCCGAGGCTCGAGACATGCACCGCGAGGTGCAGACCCTCCTTGAGCAAGCGGCCGTCCAGCAGGCCGAGAGCTCGCCCTCACGCATCCGCCAACAAGGGGACGCACGGGGTGATGATCCCGCACCAGGAGGCGAACCCTCGGTGCATGTGGGTCAACCCGCTGACCAGGGACGCACGCCGGCCAAGGAACGGCTCCTCAACACGCACGGGCGCCGGATGGCGATGCCCGCAACGTCATCAACGCCGGGCGCACCGGCAAGGCGGACGCGCGAGCGGCTAGGGGTTACCACCCTCGAAGGGGTGGACGCTACGACGGCGGTGAGGATCGCTCCCCGACGCCGAGCCCCCGGCACCCGTGTGTTCAGCCGGGAGATCCGCACGGCGGCGTTCCCCCAGCGCTTCCGTCAGCCCTCGACAATCGTCAAGTACAACGGGGAGACGGACCCCCGCGTCTGGCTCAACGACTACCGCCTAGCTTGTCAGCTGGGCGGGGCCACTAACGACGAAGTGATCATCCGCAACTTGCCCCTGCACCTGGGCGACGCGGCCCGGACATGGCTAGAGCACTTGCCCGCCAGCCAGATCCATAACTGGGACGATCTAGTCCACACGTTCGTGGGCAACTTCCAGGGCACGTACGTGCGCCCTGGGAACTCCTGGGATCTGCGCTCCTGCACGCAGAAGCCGGGCGAGTCGCTGCGGGACTTCATACGGCGCTTTTCCAAGCGCTGCACGGAGCTCCCCAGCGTGGCACAGTCCGAGATCGTGCACGCGTTCCTCGAGGGCACCACGTGCCGGGACCTTGTGCGCGAGCTGGGACGCAGCCCGCCCACGGACTCGAACGAGCTGGTTCGACATTGCCACCGCCTTCGCCCTCCGGGAGAGGAGGCCGTGGGGGCGATCTTCGACGGCAAGAAGGGCAAGCGCTCCGAGGACACGCCCGCGGAGGGCGGCGGGTCCAAGGAGCCGCGCCGCAACGACAAGCGGGGCAAGAAGGGGAAGAAGGCCGCGCCGCGAGGCGCGCGAGCAGGGGCGCAACGGCGGCAACGCCGAGGCCCTCGCTGTTGACCCGGCCCGACGGGGCCCTCGACCGGCTCCTCGAGGCCCGGGGGTGTTTGACGACATGATGAAGAAGCCATGCCCCTACCACAAGACCCCAGTGCAACACACTCTTGAGCAGTGCGACATGCTCAAGAAGTTCTATGGCCGTGCCGCCGCGAAGGAGGCAGAGGCCAAGAAAGATGGGGGCGATGGCGACGCGGGTGGTTTCCCTGCTGTCGAAAATGTGTTCCTCATCTTTGGGGGACCTACTGTCGACATGTCGACCCGGCAACGCAAGAAGGAGCGGCACGAAGTCCTCGCCGCAGAGAGGGCACCTCCGGCCTTCCTCAAGGCGGTCGAAGGACGCCATCACCTTTAGCCGGGATGATCACCCAAACCGCATCCCGAACCCGGGCCAGTACCCACTAGTGGTCGATCCCATCATTGGGAACGCCCGGTTTTCGAAGGTCCTTATGGACGGAGGCAGTAGCCTCAATATCCTCTTCGCGCATACACTCGCGCCCGATGGGGATTGGGTCGGACCAGCCGCGGCCCGGCACGAAGCCGTTTCACGGCATCGCGCCCGCAAGCGGAGTTCAACCCCTCGGGCGATCGATCTGCCCGTCTGGTTTGGGACCCCCAAGAATTTCCGCAAGGAAACCCTCACCTTCGAGGTGGTGGGATTCAAAGGGGCCTACCATGCCATCCTTGGGCGACCATGCTATGCCAAATTCATGGCGGTCCCCAACTACACGTACCTGAAGATGAAGATGCCGGGTCCAAACGGCGTCATCACCGTCGGGTCGTCAATCGAGCACGCATTCGACTGTGACGTCGAGTGCGTGGAACATGCGAAGCACTAGCGCCTGGATGAAGCGCTGGTGAACACGCTGGAGAAGATGGTCAACGATGACCTCAGCTCCGCCGCCAAGCACGTCGGCACCTTCGAGGCCGCCGAGCAAACCAAAGGGGTCCCCCTCGACCCGTCGGCCCCCGAGGGCAAGGCGTTGAGGGTCAGCTCGACCCTCGACCCTAAATAGGAAGCAGTGCTCGTCGACTTCCTCCGCGCCAACGCCGACGTCTTCGCGTGGAGCCCCTCGGACATGCCGGTGCATCCCGAGGGAGGTCGCCGAGCACTCCCTTGATATCCTCGCCTAACGCCGCGCCGTGCTGTGCGGCGGCGCGCGCCGCTTTGACGAGGAGCGGCGACGGGCGATCGGAGCGGAGCGCGGAAGCTCCTCGAGGCCGGATTCACCAAGGAAGTGTTCCACCCTACGTGGCTAGCTAATCCCGTGCTTGTAAAAAAGAAAAATGGGAAGTGGAGGATGTGTATAGACTACACCGGTCTCAATAAAGTATGTCCAAAAGTTCCTTTTCCTTTGCCACGCATAGATCAAATCGTTGATTCCACAGTAGGGTGTGAACTACTCCGTTTCCTTGATGCCTATTCGGGATATCACCAAATAAAAATGAAGGAGTCCGACCAGCTCGCGACTTCGTTCATCACACCGTTCGGGACGTTCGTTACGTCACGATGCCTTTTGGCCTCGAAACGCGGGCGCAACATATCGCGCGCCGCATGCAAGCACGTTTTTGGGGATCACGTCGGGCGGACGGTCGAGGCTTACGTGGACGACATCGTCGTCAAGACTAGGAAGGCGGACGACCTAGTTAACGACCTTGGCGTCGCGTTCACCGCCACGGGCCAACGGGGTCAAGCTAAATCCCGAAAAATGTGTCTTTGGAGTGCCGCGGGGCATGCTCCTAGGGTACATCGTCTCCCGCCGGGGAATCGAGGCCAACCCCCGAAAAGGTCGCGGCCCTCGAGTGAATGGGTCCAATTCGGGACCTCAAGGGGGTGCGAAGGTGTTGGGGTGCCTCGCCGCCTTAAGCCGCTTCATCTCGAGGCTCGGTGAGAAGGGCCTCGCCCCTCTACCGGCTGCTCAAGAAGCACGAGCGCTTCTCTTGGACCGCCGAGGCCCGGGGAAGCGCTCGACAAGCCGGGAAGGCGTCTCCGACGCACGCCCCAATCCTTACGCCGCCGCGAGACGGCGAACCCCTCCAACTCTACGTGGCCGCAACCACCCGAGTGGTTGTTGACGGTGAAAATCCGTCAACCTAGCCATGAGTTTACCTTCTATGTTGGCA